>OX589594.1:0-650137 GCA_951329385.1 Polia nebulosa
AAACGTCAAAAAATAAAAAAAGTACACACGAACAAGCTCACGATAACAATCTCTATTTTGGTACACAAACAATTTTTTTTTTTTTTATTCTTTTAAATCGAACTTTTCATTCGCTACACTAGTCACTATACAGAAACATGGAGTTACCGTATAAGTATAAACCTACTTTTTACATTAAAATAGCCTCCTAATCTACTCGTACTATAACTATAGATATTCCGATAGTACGACTAAAGATTATACTATATATTTCTTTGTTCTGATTGGCCGGCTAGCCGTCGCGTCATCGCAGCTTGGCCAATCGCAGCAGTCGATATGTATATTAGTTTGTATGTATGTTTAATCTACTACAACTATTTTGTTTATAATATCAAAATAATTCTTATTAGACTTAAGTAACGTTTTCTGTGACATTCTGATAGAAAGAAACATTTGATAATCAGATACATATGTGGCCCTGAAAAGGGCCTTTTTTATGTTAACGAATATGCACAGCCACCGACACGATACCACGTGAAGGGCGACGTGTGCTCATTCAGCAGCGGTTCAATAAGCGTATTCGCCTCTGATCTTGCGCGCCAGCTCATAGTCCTTGGGCTTGAGGGAGACGTCCGGGCCGCAAATCATGCACACCCCCCCCATCCTCAAACCATGCGATGAGGACGAGGAGACGAACGAGGAGCGAACTGTGCCTGATGGGTCGGAACTTTCTCACCCACATGTTTACGCTCACCTCGAAACACCGAATGCCACGGCGGGCCTCAGGGCTGGGCCTGAAGCGATATGGCTTCTTAACGTTACCGGTCCGCTTATCAGGAGCCATTTATATTATACGGAACGACAGGGGGAGAATATGCGCGCAACGTACGAACGAACGAACGAGTGAGTAAATTTATGTGTTCCGACCGTATTTATACGCGCGCCGCGTAGCTCAGTCAGCGGGAGGGAGGGGTGAACAGTTTACGAAGCCTATTCACAAAGCAGGCAAGCGCGTGTGCAAGTTCGCTCGTCGATCGGCGTCACCTAAAATACCATGGGTACGTACTAATATTAAATTATGTTTATGGGTAGGCAGAGATATTGTTTAGAAATTTTGGTATAAATTGTAAGTAGGTAAGTATACTAAATTTTTAATTTCAATTTTATTTATCTTCATTTCTATTGGTTTAAACTTTATCGGACTCCAACAACCCTTACCTGTGTCCCGGTGCGTGTTTCGCGTGTCCGTGTCCTGGTTTTGGTACCAACAAATTTTCTAAATTTTTCCTTAAAAAACTGGTTTTTGGCCCACTGTGCAAAATTTTTGTTCCGCTGAAATTTTTATTTTAGTACAGTCCGTTAGTCCGCGCGGAGACGCTTCTTTTGACACCCCACACGTGAGCCTAGCTCTCACGAAACGTCAAAAAATAAAAAAAGTACACACGAACAAGCTCACGATAACAATCTCTATTTTGGTACACAAACAATTTTTTTTTTTTTTATTCTTTTAAATCGAACTTTTCATTCGCTACACTAGTCACTATACAGAAACATGGAGTTACCGTATAAGTATAAACCTACTTTTTACATTAAAATAGCCTCCTAATCTACTCGTACTATAACTATAGATATTCCGATAGTACGACTAAAGATTATACTATATATTTCTTTGTTCTGATTGGCCGGCTAGCCGTCGCGTCATCGCAGCTTGGCCAATCGCAGCAGTCGATATGTATATTAGTTTGTATGTATGTTTAATCTACTACAACTATTTTGTTTATAATATCAAAATAATTCTTATTAGACTTAAGTAACGTTTTCTGTGACATTCTGATAGAAAGAAACATTTGATAATCAGATACATATGTGGCCCTGAAAAGGGCCTTTTTTATGTTAACGAATATGCACAGCCACCGACACGATACCACGTGAAGGGCGACGTGTGCTCATTCAGCAGCGGTTCAATAAGCGTATTCGCCTCTGATCTTGCGCGCCAGCTCATAGTCCTTGGGCTTGAGGGAGACGTCCGGGCCGCAAATCATGCACACCCCCCCATCCTCAAACCATGCGATGAGGACGAGGAGACGAACGAGGAGCGAACTGTGCCTGATGGGTCGGAACTTTCTCACCCACATGTTTACGCTCACCTCGAAACACCGAATGCCACGGCGGGCCTCAGGGCTGGGCCTGAAGCGATATGGCTTCTTAACGTTACCGGTCCGCTTATCAGGAGCCATTTATATTATACGGAACGACAGGGGGAGAATATGCGCGCAACGTACGAACGAACGAACGAGTGAGTAAATTTATGTGTTCCGACCGTATTTATACGCGCGCCGCGTAGCTCAGTCAGCGGGAGGGAGGGGTGAACAGTTTACGAAGCCTATTCACAAAGCAGGCAAGCGCGTGTGCAAGTTCGCTCGTCGATCGGCGTCACCTAAAATACCATGGGTACGTACTAATATTAAATTATGTTTATGGGTAGGCAGAGATATTGTTTAGAAATTTTGGTATAAATTGTAAGTAGGTAAGTATACTAAATTTTTAATTTCAATTTTATTTATCTTCATTTCTATTGGTTTAAACTTTATCGGACTCCAACAACCCTTACCTGTGTCCCGGTGCGTGTTTCGCGTGTCCGTGTCCTGGTTTTGGTACCAACAAATTTTCTAAATTTTTCCTTAAAAAACTGGTTTTTGGCCCACTGTGCAAAATTTTTGTTCCGCTGAAATTTTTATTTTAGTACAGTCCGTTAGTCCGCGCGGAGACGCTTCTTTTGACACCCCACACGTGAGCCTAGCTCTCACGAAACGTCAAAAAATAAAAAAAGTACACACGAACAAGCTCACGATAACAATCTCTATTTTGGTACACAAACAATTTTTTTTTTTTTTTTATTCTTTTAAATCGAACTTTTCATTCGCTACACTAGTCACTATACAGAAACATGGAGTTACCGTATAAGTATAAACCTACTTTTTACATTAAAATAGCCTCCTAATCTACTCGTACTATAACTATAGATATTCCGATAGTACGACTAAAGATTATACTATATATTTCTTTGTTCTGATTGGCCGGCTAGCCGTCGCGTCATCGCAGCTTGGCCAATCGCAGCAGTCGATATGTATATTAGTTTGTATGTATGTTTAATCTACTACAACTATTTTGTTTATAATATCAAAATAATTCTTATTAGACTTAAGTAACGTTTTCTGTGACATTCTGATAGAAAGAAACATTTGATAATCAGATACATATGTGGCCCTGAAAAGGGCCTTTTTTATGTTAACGAATATGCACAGCCACCGACACGATACCACGTGAAGGGCGACGTGTGCTCATTCAGCAGCGGTTCAATAAGCGTATTCGCCTCTGATCTTGCGCGCCAGCTCATAGTCCTTGGGCTTGAGGGAGACGTCCGGGCCGCAAATCATGCACACCCCCCCATCCTCAAACCATGCGATGAGGACGAGGAGACGAACGAGGAGCGAACTGTGCCTGATGGGTCGGAACTTTCTCACCCACATGTTTACGCTCACCTCGAAACACCGAATGCCACGGCGGGCCTCAGGGCTGGGCCTGAAGCGATATGGCTTCTTAACGTTACCGGTCCGCTTATCAGGAGCCATTTATATTATACGGAACGACAGGGGGAGAATATGCGCGCAACGTACGAACGAACGAACGAGTGAGTAAATTTATGTGTTCCGACCGTATTTATACGCGCGCCGCGTAGCTCAGTCAGCGGGAGGGAGGGGTGAACAGTTTACGAAGCCTATTCACAAAGCAGGCAAGCGCGTGTGCAAGTTCGCTCGTCGATCGGCGTCACCTAAAATACCATGGGTACGTACTAATATTAAATTATGTTTATGGGTAGGCAGAGATATTGTTTAGAAATTTTGGTATAAATTGTAAGTAGGTAAGTATACTAAATTTTTAATTTCAATTTTATTTATCTTCATTTCTATTGGTTTAAACTTTATCGGACTCCAACAACCCTTACCTGTGTCCCGGTGCGTGTTTCGCGTGTCCGTGTCCTGGTTTTGGTACCAACAAATTTTCTAAATTTTTCCTTAAAAAACTGGTTTTTGGCCCACTGTGCAAAATTTTTGTTCCGCTGAAATTTTTATTTTAGTACAGTCCGTTAGTCCGCGCGGAGACGCTTCTTTTGACACCCCACACGTGAGCCTAGCTCTCACGAAACGTCAAAAAATAAAAAAAGTACACACGAACAAGCTCACGATAACAATCTCTATTTTGGTACACAAACAATTTTTTTTTTTTTTTATTCTTTTAAATCGAACTTTTCATTCGCTACACTAGTCACTATACAGAAACATGGAGTTACCGTATAAGTATAAACCTACTTTTTACATTAAAATAGCCTCCTAATCTACTCGTACTATAACTATAGATATTCCGATAGTACGACTAAAGATTATACTATATATTTCTTTGTTCTGATTGGCCGGCTAGCCGTCGCGTCATCGCAGCTTGGCCAATCGCAGCAGTCGATATGTATATTAGTTTGTATGTATGTTTAATCTACTACAACTATTTTGTTTATAATATCAAAATAATTCTTATTAGACTTAAGTAACGTTTTCTGTGACATTCTGATAGAAAGAAACATTTGATAATCAGATACATATGTGGCCCTGAAAAGGGCCTTTTTTATGTTAACGAATATGCACAGCCACCGACACGATACCACGTGAAGGGCGACGTGTGCTCATTCAGCAGCGGTTCAATAAGCGTATTCGCCTCTGATCTTGCGCGCCAGCTCATAGTCCTTGGGCTTGAGGGAGACGTCCGGGCCGCAAATCATGCACACCCCCCCATCCTCAAACCATGCGATGAGGACGAGGAGACGAACGAGGAGCGAACTGTGCCTGATGGGTCGGAACTTTCTCACCCACATGTTTACGCTCACCTCGAAACACCGAATGCCACGGCGGGCCTCAGGGCTGGGCCTGAAGCGATATGGCTTCTTAACGTTACCGGTCCGCTTATCAGGAGCCATTTATATTATACGGAACGACAGGGGGAGAATATGCGCGCAACGTACGAACGAACGAACGAGTGAGTAAATTTATGTGTTCCGACCGTATTTATACGCGCGCCGCGTAGCTCAGTCAGCGGGAGGGAGGGGTGAACAGTTTACGAAGCCTATTCACAAAGCAGGCAAGCGCGTGTGCAAGTTCGCTCGTCGATCGGCGTCACCTAAAATACCATGGGTACGTACTAATATTAAATTATGTTTATGGGTAGGCAGAGATATTGTTTAGAAATTTTGGTATAAATTGTAAGTAGGTAAGTATACTAAATTTTTAATTTCAATTTTATTTATCTTCATTTCTATTGGTTTAAACTTTATCGGACTCCAACAACCCTTACCTGTGTCCCGGTGCGTGTTTCGCGTGTCCGTGTCCTGGTTTTGGTACCAACAAATTTTCTAAATTTTTCCTTAAAAAACTGGTTTTTGGCCCACTGTGCAAAATTTTTGTTCCGCTGAAATTTTTATTTTAGTACAGTCCGTTAGTCCGCGCGGAGACGCTTCTTTTGACACCCCACACGTGAGCCTAGCTCTCACGAAACGTCAAAAAATAAAAAAAGTACACACGAACAAGCTCACGATAACAATCTCTATTTTGGTACACAAACAATTTTTTTTTTTTTTTATTCTTTTAAATCGAACTTTTCATTCGCTACACTAGTCACTATACAGAAACATGGAGTTACCGTATAAGTATAAACCTACTTTTTACATTAAAATAGCCTCCTAATCTACTCGTACTATAACTATAGATATTCCGATAGTACGACTAAAGATTATACTATATATTTCTTTGTTCTGATTGGCCGGCTAGCCGTCGCGTCATCGCAGCTTGGCCAATCGCAGCAGTCGATATGTATATTAGTTTGTATGTATGTTTAATCTACTACAACTATTTTGTTTATAATATCAAAATAATTCTTATTAGACTTAAGTAACGTTTTCTGTGACATTCTGATAGAAAGAAACATTTGATAATCAGATACATATGTGGCCCTGAAAAGGGCCTTTTTTATGTTAACGAATATGCACAGCCACCGACACGATACCACGTGAAGGGCGACGTGTGCTCATTCAGCAGCGGTTCAATAAGCGTATTCGCCTCTGATCTTGCGCGCCAGCTCATAGTCCTTGGGCTTGAGGGAGACGTCCGGGCCGCAAATCATGCACACCCCCCCATCCTCAAACCATGCGATGAGGACGAGGAGACGAACGAGGAGCGAACTGTGCCTGATGGGTCGGAACTTTCTCACCCACATGTTTACGCTCACCTCGAAACACCGAATGCCACGGCGGGCCTCAGGGCTGGGCCTGAAGCGATATGGCTTCTTAACGTTACCGGTCCGCTTATCAGGAGCCATTTATATTATACGGAACGACAGGGGGAGAATATGCGCGCAACGTACGAACGAACGAACGAGTGAGTAAATTTATGTGTTCCGACCGTATTTATACGCGCGCCGCGTAGCTCAGTCAGCGGGAGGGAGGGGTGAACAGTTTACGAAGCCTATTCACAAAGCAGGCAAGCGCGTGTGCAAGTTCGCTCGTCGATCGGCGTCACCTAAAATACCATGGGTACGTACTAATATTAAATTATGTTTATGGGTAGGCAGAGATATTGTTTAGAAATTTTGGTATAAATTGTAAGTAGGTAAGTATACTAAATTTTTAATTTCAATTTTATTTATCTTCATTTCTATTGGTTTAAACTTTATCGGACTCCAACAACCCTTACCTGTGTCCCGGTGCGTGTTTCGCGTGTCCGTGTCCTGGTTTTGGTACCAACAAATTTTCTAAATTTTTCCTTAAAAAACTGGTTTTTGGCCCACTGTGCAAAATTTTTGTTCCGCTGAAATTTTTATTTTAGTACAGTCCGTTAGTCCGCGCGGAGACGCTTCTTTTGACACCCCACACGTGAGCCTAGCTCTCACGAAACGTCAAAAAATAAAAAAAGTACACACGAACAAGCTCACGATAACAATCTCTATTTTGGTACACAAACAATTTTTTTTTTTTTTTATTCTTTTAAATCGAACTTTTCATTCGCTACACTAGTCACTATACAGAAACATGGAGTTACCGTATAAGTATAAACCTACTTTTTACATTAAAATAGCCTCCTAATCTACTCGTACTATAACTATAGATATTCCGATAGTACGACTAAAGATTATACTATATATTTCTTTGTTCTGATTGGCCGGCTAGCCGTCGCGTCATCGCAGCTTGGCCAATCGCAGCAGTCGATATGTATATTAGTTTGTATGTATGTTTAATCTACTACAACTATTTTGTTTATAATATCAAAATAATTCTTATTAGACTTAAGTAACGTTTTCTGTGACATTCTGATAGAAAGAAACATTTGATAATCAGATACATATGTGGCCCTGAAAAGGGCCTTTTTTATGTTAACGAATATGCACAGCCACCGACACGATACCACGTGAAGGGCGACGTGTGCTCATTCAGCAGCGGTTCAATAAGCGTATTCGCCTCTGATCTTGCGCGCCAGCTCATAGTCCTTGGGCTTGAGGGAGACGTCCGGGCCGCAAATCATGCACACCCCCCCATCCTCAAACCATGCGATGAGGACGAGGAGACGAACGAGGAGCGAACTGTGCCTGATGGGTCGGAACTTTCTCACCCACATGTTTACGCTCACCTCGAAACACCGAATGCCACGGCGGGCCTCAGGGCTGGGCCTGAAGCGATATGGCTTCTTAACGTTACCGGTCCGCTTATCAGGAGCCATTTATATTATACGGAACGACAGGGGGAGAATATGCGCGCAACGTACGAACGAACGAACGAGTGAGTAAATTTATGTGTTCCGACCGTATTTATACGCGCGCCGCGTAGCTCAGTCAGCGGGAGGGAGGGGTGAACAGTTTACGAAGCCTATTCACAAAGCAGGCAAGCGCGTGTGCAAGTTCGCTCGTCGATCGGCGTCACCTAAAATACCATGGGTACGTACTAATATTAAATTATGTTTATGGGTAGGCAGAGATATTGTTTAGAAATTTTGGTATAAATTGTAAGTAGGTAAGTATACTAAATTTTTAATTTCAATTTTATTTATCTTCATTTCTATTGGTTTAAACTTTATCGGACTCCAACAACCCTTACCTGTGTCCCGGTGCGTGTTTCGCGTGTCCGTGTCCTGGTTTTGGTACCAACAAATTTTCTAAATTTTTCCTTAAAAAACTGGTTTTTGGCCCACTGTGCAAAATTTTTGTTCCGCTGAAATTTTTATTTTAGTACAGTCCGTTAGTCCGCGCGGAGACGCTTCTTTTGACACCCCACACGTGAGCCTAGCTCTCACGAAACGTCAAAAAATAAAAAAAGTACACACGAACAAGCTCACGATAACAATCTCTATTTTGGTACACAAACAATTTTTTTTTTTTTTTATTCTTTTAAATCGAACTTTTCATTCGCTACACTAGTCACTATACAGAAACATGGAGTTACCGTATAAGTATAAACCTACTTTTTACATTAAAATAGCCTCCTAATCTACTCGTACTATAACTATAGATATTCCGATAGTACGACTAAAGATTATACTATATATTTCTTTGTTCTGATTGGCCGGCTAGCCGTCGCGTCATCGCAGCTTGGCCAATCGCAGCAGTCGATATGTATATTAGTTTGTATGTATGTTTAATCTACTACAACTATTTTGTTTATAATATCAAAATAATTCTTATTAGACTTAAGTAACGTTTTCTGTGACATTCTGATAGAAAGAAACATTTGATAATCAGATACATATGTGGCCCTGAAAAGGGCCTTTTTTATGTTAACGAATATGCACAGCCACCGACACGATACCACGTGAAGGGCGACGTGTGCTCATTCAGCAGCGGTTCAATAAGCGTATTCGCCTCTGATCTTGCGCGCCAGCTCATAGTCCTTGGGCTTGAGGGAGACGTCCGGGCCGCAAATCATGCACACCCCCCCATCCTCAAACCATGCGATGAGGACGAGGAGACGAACGAGGAGCGAACTGTGCCTGATGGGTCGGAACTTTCTCACCCACATGTTTACGCTCACCTCGAAACACCGAATGCCACGGCGGGCCTCAGGGCTGGGCCTGAAGCGATATGGCTTCTTAACGTTACCGGTCCGCTTATCAGGAGCCATTTATATTATACGGAACGACAGGGGGAGAATATGCGCGCAACGTACGAACGAACGAACGAGTGAGTAAATTTATGTGTTCCGACCGTATTTATACGCGCGCCGCGTAGCTCAGTCAGCGGGAGGGAGGGGTGAACAGTTTACGAAGCCTATTCACAAAGCAGGCAAGCGCGTGTGCAAGTTCGCTCGTCGATCGGCGTCACCTAAAATACCATGGGTACGTACTAATATTAAATTATGTTTATGGGTAGGCAGAGATATTGTTTAGAAATTTTGGTATAAATTGTAAGTAGGTAAGTATACTAAATTTTTAATTTCAATTTTATTTATCTTCATTTCTATTGGTTTAAACTTTATCGGACTCCAACAACCCTTACCTGTGTCCCGGTGCGTGTTTCGCGTGTCCGTGTCCTGGTTTTGGTACCAACAAATTTTCTAAATTTTTCCTTAAAAAACTGGTTTTTGGCCCACTGTGCAAAATTTTTGTTCCGCTGAAATTTTTATTTTAGTACAGTCCGTTAGTCCGCGCGGAGACGCTTCTTTTGACACCCCACACGTGAGCCTAGCTCTCACGAAACGTCAAAAAATAAAAAAAGTACACACGAACAAGCTCACGATAACAATCTCTATTTTGGTACACAAACAATTTTTTTTTTTTTTATTCTTTTAAATCGAACTTTTCATTCGCTACACTAGTCACTATACAGAAACATGGAGTTACCGTATAAGTATAAACCTACTTTTTACATTAAAATAGCCTCCTAATCTACTCGTACTATAACTATAGATATTCCGATAGTACGACTAAAGATTATACTATATATTTCTTTGTTCTGATTGGCCGGCTAGCCGTCGCGTCATCGCAGCTTGGCCAATCGCAGCAGTCGATATGTATATTAGTTTGTATGTATGTTTAATCTACTACAACTATTTTGTTTATAATATCAAAATAATTCTTATTAGACTTAAGTAACGTTTTCTGTGACATTCTGATAGAAAGAAACATTTGATAATCAGATACATATGTGGCCCTGAAAAGGGCCTTTTTTATGTTAACGAATATGCACAGCCACCGACACGATACCACGTGAAGGGCGACGTGTGCTCATTCAGCAGCGGTTCAATAAGCGTATTCGCCTCTGATCTTGCGCGCCAGCTCATAGTCCTTGGGCTTGAGGGAGACGTCCGGGCCGCAAATCATGCACACCCCCCCATCCTCAAACCATGCGATGAGGACGAGGAGACGAACGAGGAGCGAACTGTGCCTGATGGGTCGGAACTTTCTCACCCACATGTTTACGCTCACCTCGAAACACCGAATGCCACGGCGGGCCTCAGGGCTGGGCCTGAAGCGATATGGCTTCTTAACGTTACCGGTCCGCTTATCAGGAGCCATTTATATTATACGGAACGACAGGGGGAGAATATGCGCGCAACGTACGAACGAACGAACGAGTGAGTAAATTTATGTGTTCCGACCGTATTTATACGCGCGCCGCGTAGCTCAGTCAGCGGGAGGGAGGGGTGAACAGTTTACGAAGCCTATTCACAAAGCAGGCAAGCGCGTGTGCAAGTTCGCTCGTCGATCGGCGTCACCTAAAATACCATGGGTACGTACTAATATTAAATTATGTTTATGGGTAGGCAGAGATATTGTTTAGAAATTTTGGTATAAATTGTAAGTAGGTAAGTATACTAAATTTTTAATTTCAATTTTATTTATCTTCATTTCTATTGGTTTAAACTTTATCGGACTCCAACAACCCTTACCTGTGTCCCGGTGCGTGTTTCGCGTGTCCGTGTCCTGGTTTTGGTACCAACAAATTTTCTAAATTTTTCCTTAAAAAACTGGTTTTTGGCCCACTGTGCAAAATTTTTGTTCCGCTGAAATTTTTATTTTAGTACAGTCCGTTAGTCCGCGCGGAGACGCTTCTTTTGACACCCCACACGTGAGCCTAGCTCTCACGAAACGTCAAAAAATAAAAAAAGTACACACGAACAAGCTCACGATAACAATCTCTATTTTGGTACACAAACAATTTTTTTTTTTTTTTATTCTTTTAAATCGAACTTTTCATTCGCTACACTAGTCACTATACAGAAACATGGAGTTACCGTATAAGTATAAACCTACTTTTTACATTAAAATAGCCTCCTAATCTACTCGTACTATAACTATAGATATTCCGATAGTACGACTAAAGATTATACTATATATTTCTTTGTTCTGATTGGCCGGCTAGCCGTCGCGTCATCGCAGCTTGGCCAATCGCAGCAGTCGATATGTATATTAGTTTGTATGTATGTTTAATCTACTACAACTATTTTGTTTATAATATCAAAATAATTCTTATTAGACTTAAGTAACGTTTTCTGTGACATTCTGATAGAAAGAAACATTTGATAATCAGATACATATGTGGCCCTGAAAAGGGCCTTTTTTATGTTAACGAATATGCACAGCCACCGACACGATACCACGTGAAGGGCGACGTGTGCTCATTCAGCAGCGGTTCAATAAGCGTATTCGCCTCTGATCTTGCGCGCCAGCTCATAGTCCTTGGGCTTGAGGGAGACGTCCGGGCCGCAAATCATGCACACCCCCCCATCCTCAAACCATGCGATGAGGACGAGGAGACGAACGAGGAGCGAACTGTGCCTGATGGGTCGGAACTTTCTCACCCACATGTTTACGCTCACCTCGAAACACCGAATGCCACGGCGGGCCTCAGGGCTGGGCCTGAAGCGATATGGCTTCTTAACGTTACCGGTCCGCTTATCAGGAGCCATTTATATTATACGGAACGACAGGGGGAGAATATGCGCGCAACGTACGAACGAACGAACGAGTGAGTAAATTTATGTGTTCCGACCGTATTTATACGCGCGCCGCGTAGCTCAGTCAGCGGGAGGGAGGGGTGAACAGTTTACGAAGCCTATTCACAAAGCAGGCAAGCGCGTGTGCAAGTTCGCTCGTCGATCGGCGTCACCTAAAATACCATGGGTACGTACTAATATTAAATTATGTTTATGGGTAGGCAGAGATATTGTTTAGAAATTTTGGTATAAATTGTAAGTAGGTAAGTATACTAAATTTTTAATTTCAATTTTATTTATCTTCATTTCTATTGGTTTAAACTTTATCGGACTCCAACAACCCTTACCTGTGTCCCGGTGCGTGTTTCGCGTGTCCGTGTCCTGGTTTTGGTACCAACAAATTTTCTAAATTTTTCCTTAAAAAACTGGTTTTTGGCCCACTGTGCAAAATTTTTGTTCCGCTGAAATTTTTATTTTAGTACAGTCCGTTAGTCCGCGCGGAGACGCTTCTTTTGACACCCCACACGTGAGCCTAGCTCTCACGAAACGTCAAAAAATAAAAAAAGTACACACGAACAAGCTCACGATAACAATCTCTATTTTGGTACACAAACAATTTTTTTTTTTTTTTATTCTTTTAAATCGAACTTTTCATTCGCTACACTAGTCACTATACAGAAACATGGAGTTACCGTATAAGTATAAACCTACTTTTTACATTAAAATAGCCTCCTAATCTACTCGTACTATAACTATAGATATTCCGATAGTACGACTAAAGATTATACTATATATTTCTTTGTTCTGATTGGCCGGCTAGCCGTCGCGTCATCGCAGCTTGGCCAATCGCAGCAGTCGATATGTATATTAGTTTGTATGTATGTTTAATCTACTACAACTATTTTGTTTATAATATCAAAATAATTCTTATTAGACTTAAGTAACGTTTTCTGTGACATTCTGATAGAAAGAAACATTTGATAATCAGATACATATGTGGCCCTGAAAAGGGCCTTTTTTATGTTAACGAATATGCACAGCCACCGACACGATACCACGTGAAGGGCGACGTGTGCTCATTCAGCAGCGGTTCAATAAGCGTATTCGCCTCTGATCTTGCGCGCCAGCTCATAGTCCTTGGGCTTGAGGGAGACGTCCGGGCCGCAAATCATGCACACCCCCCCATCCTCAAACCATGCGATGAGGACGAGGAGACGAACGAGGAGCGAACTGTGCCTGATGGGTCGGAACTTTCTCACCCACATGTTTACGCTCACCTCGAAACACCGAATGCCACGGCGGGCCTCAGGGCTGGGCCTGAAGCGATATGGCTTCTTAACGTTACCGGTCCGCTTATCAGGAGCCATTTATATTATACGGAACGACAGGGGGAGAATATGCGCGCAACGTACGAACGAACGAACGAGTGAGTAAATTTATGTGTTCCGACCGTATTTATACGCGCGCCGCGTAGCTCAGTCAGCGGGAGGGAGGGGTGAACAGTTTACGAAGCCTATTCACAAAGCAGGCAAGCGCGTGTGCAAGTTCGCTCGTCGATCGGCGTCACCTAAAATACCATGGGTACGTACTAATATTAAATTATGTTTATGGGTAGGCAGAGATATTGTTTAGAAATTTTGGTATAAATTGTAAGTAGGTAAGTATACTAAATTTTTAATTTCAATTTTATTTATCTTCATTTCTATTGGTTTAAACTTTATCGGACTCCAACAACCCTTACCTGTGTCCCGGTGCGTGTTTCGCGTGTCCGTGTCCTGGTTTTGGTACCAACAAATTTTCTAAATTTTTCCTTAAAAAACTGGTTTTTGGCCCACTGTGCAAAATTTTTGTTCCGCTGAAATTTTTATTTTAGTACAGTCCGTTAGTCCGCGCGGAGACGCTTCTTTTGACACCCCACACGTGAGCCTAGCTCTCACGAAACGTCAAAAAATAAAAAAAGTACACACGAACAAGCTCACGATAACAATCTCTATTTTGGTACACAAACAATTTTTTTTTTTTTTTATTCTTTTAAATCGAATTTTTCATTCGCTACACTAGTCACTATACAGAAACATGGAGTTACCGTATAAGTATAAACCTACTTTTTACATTAAAATAGCCTCCTAATCTACTCGTACTATAACTATAGATATTCCGATAGTACGACTAAAGATTATACTATATATTTCTTTGTTCTGATTGGCCGGCTAGCCGTCGCGTCATCGCAGCTTGGCCAATCGCAGCAGTCGATATGTATATTAGTTTGTATGTATGTTTAATCTACTACAACTATTTTGTTTATAATATCAAAATAATTCTTATTAGACTTAAGTAACGTTTTCTGTGACATTCTGATAGAAAGAAACATTTGATAATCAGATACATATGTGGCCCTGAAAAGGGCCTTTTTTATGTTAACGAATATGCACAGCCACCGACACGATACCACGTGAAGGGCGACGTGTGCTCATTCAGCAGCGGTTCAATAAGCGTATTCGCCTCTGATCTTGCGCGCCAGCTCATAGTCCTTGGGCTTGAGGGAGACGTCCGGGCCGCAAATCATGCACACCCCCCCATCCTCAAACCATGCGATGAGGACGAGGAGACGAACGAGGAGCGAACTGTGCCTGATGGGTCGGAACTTTCTCACCCACATGTTTACGCTCACCTCGAAACACCGAATGCCACGGCGGGCCTCAGGGCTGGGCCTGAAGCGATATGGCTTCTTAACGTTACCGGTCCGCTTATCAGGAGCCATTTATATTATACGGAACGACAGGGGGAGAATATGCGCGCAACGTACGAACGAACGAACGAGTGAGTAAATTTATGTGTTCCGACCGTATTTATACGCGCGCCGCGTAGCTCAGTCAGCGGGAGGGAGGGGTGAACAGTTTACGAAGCCTATTCACAAAGCAGGCAAGCGCGTGTGCAAGTTCGCTCGTCGATCGGCGTCACCTAAAATACCATGGGTACGTACTAATATTAAATTATGTTTATGGGTAGGCAGAGATATTGTTTAGAAATTTTGGTATAAATTGTAAGTAGGTAAGTATACTAAATTTTTAATTTCAATTTTATTTATCTTCATTTCTATTGGTTTAAACTTTATCGGACTCCAACAACCCTTACCTGTGTCCCGGTGCGTGTTTCGCGTGTCCGTGTCCTGGTTTTGGTACCAACAAATTTTCTAAATTTTTCCTTAAAAAACTGGTTTTTGGCCCACTGTGCAAAATTTTTGTTCCGCTGAAATTTTTATTTTAGTACAGTCCGTTAGTCCGCGCGGAGACGCTTCTTTTGACACCCCACACGTGAGCCTAGCTCTCACGAAACGTCAAAAAATAAAAAAAGTACACACGAACAAGCTCACGATAACAATCTCTATTTTGGTACACAAACAATTTTTTTTTTTTTTTATTCTTTTAAATCGAACTTTTCATTCGCTACACTAGTCACTATACAGAAACATGGAGTTACCGTATAAGTATAAACCTACTTTTTACATTAAAATAGCCTCCTAATCTACTCGTACTATAACTATAGATATTCCGATAGTACGACTAAAGATTATACTATATATTTCTTTGTTCTGATTGGCCGGCTAGCCGTCGCGTCATCGCAGCTTGGCCAATCGCAGCAGTCGATATGTATATTAGTTTGTATGTATGTTTAATCTACTACAACTATTTTGTTTATAATATCAAAATAATTCTTATTAGACTTAAGTAACGTTTTCTGTGACATTCTGATAGAAAGAAACATTTGATAATCAGATACATATGTGGCCCTGAAAAGGGCCTTTTTTTTTTATGTTAACGAATATGCACAGCCACCGACACGATACCACGTGAAGGGCGACGTGTGCTCATTCAGCAGCGGTTCAATAAGCGTATTCGCCTCTGATCTTGCGCGCCAGCTCATAGTCCTTGGGCTTGAGGGAGACGTCCGGGCCGCAAATCATGCACACCCCCCCATCCTCAAACCATGCGATGAGGACGAGGAGACGAACGAGGAGCGAACTGTGCCTGATGGGTCGGAACTTTCTCACCCACATGTTTACGCTCACCTCGAAACACCGAATGCCACGGCGGGCCTCAGGGCTGGGCCTGAAGCGATATGGCTTCTTAACGTTACCGGTCCGCTTATCAGGAGCCATTTATATTATACGGAACGACAGGGGGAGAATATGCGCGCAACGTACGAACGAACGAACGAGTGAGTAAATTTATGTGTTCCGACCGTATTTATACGCGCGCCGCGTAGCTCAGTCAGCGGGAGGGAGGGGTGAACAGTTTACGAAGCCTATTCACAAAGCAGGCAAGCGCGTGTGCAAGTTCGCTCGTCGATCGGCGTCACCTAAAATACCATGGGTACGTACTAATATTAAATTATGTTTATGGGTAGGCAGAGATATTGTTTAGAAATTTTGGTATAAATTGTAAGTAGGTAAGTATACTAAATTTTTAATTTCAATTTTATTTATCTTCATTTCTATTGGTTTAAACTTTATCGGACTCCAACAACCCTTACCTGTGTCCCGGTGCGTGTTTCGCGTGTCCGTGTCCTGGTTTTGGTACCAACAAATTTTCTAAATTTTTCCTTAAAAAACTGGTTTTTGGCCCACTGTGCAAAATTTTTGTTCCGCTGAAATTTTTATTTTAGTACAGTCCGTTAGTCCGCGCGGAGACGCTTCTTTTGACACCCCACACGTGAGCCTAGCTCTCACGAAACGTCAAAAAATAAAAAAAGTACACACGAACAAGCTCACGATAACAATCTCTATTTTGGTACACAAACAATTTTTTTTTTTTTTTATTCTTTTAAATCGAACTTTTCATTCGCTACACTAGTCACTATACAGAAACATGGAGTTACCGTATAAGTATAAACCTACTTTTTACATTAAAATAGCCTCCTAATCTACTCGTACTATAACTATAGATATTCCGATAGTACGACTAAAGATTATACTATATATTTCTTTGTTCTGATTGGCCGGCTAGCCGTCGCGTCATCGCAGCTTGGCCAATCGCAGCAGTCGATATGTATATTAGTTTGTATGTATGTTTAATCTACTACAACTATTTTGTTTATAATATCAAAATAATTCTTATTAGACTTAAGTAACGTTTTCTGTGACATTCTGATAGAAAGAAACATTTGATAATCAGATACATATGTGGTCCTGAAAAGGGCCTTTTTTATGTTAACGAATATGCACAGCCACCGACACGATACCACGTGAAGGGCGACGTGTGCTCATTCAGCAGCGGTTCAATAAGCGTATTCGCCTCTGATCTTGCGCGCCAGCTCATAGTCCTTGGGCTTGAGGGAGACGTCCGGGCCGCAAATCATGCACACCCCCCCATCCTCAAACCATGCGATGAGGACGAGGAGACGAACGAGGAGCGAACTGTGCCTGATGGGTCGGAACTTTCTCACCCACATGTTTACGCTCACCTCGAAACACCGAATGCCACGGCGGGCCTCAGGGCTGGGCCTGAAGCGATATGGCTTCTTAACGTTACCGGTCCGCTTATCAGGAGCCATTTATATTATACGGAACGACAGGGGGAGAATATGCGCGCAACGTACGAACGAACGAACGAGTGAGTAAATTTATGTGTTCCGACCGTATTTATACGCGCGCCGCGTAGCTCAGTCAGCGGGAGGGAGGGGTGAACAGTTTACGAAGCCTATTCACAAAGCAGGCAAGCGCGTGTGCAAGTTCGCTCGTCGATCGGCGTCACCTAAAATACCATGGGTACGTACTAATATTAAATTATGTTTATGGGTAGGCAGAGATATTGTTTAGAAATTTTGGTATAAATTGTAAGTAGGTAAGTATACTAAATTTTTAATTTCAATTTTATTTATCTTCATTTCTATTGGTTTAAACTTTATCGGACTCCAACAACCCTTACCTGTGTCCCGGTGCGTGTTTCGCGTGTCCGTGTCCTGGTTTTGGTACCAACAAATTTTCTAAATTTTTCCTTAAAAAACTGGTTTTTGGCCCACTGTGCAAAATTTTTGTTCCGCTGAAATTTTTATTTTAGTACAGTCCGTTAGTCCGCGCGGAGACGCTTCTTTTGACACCCCACACGTGAGCCTAGCTCTCACGAAACGTCAAAAAATAAAAAAAGTACACACGAACAAGCTCACGATAACAATCTCTATTTTGGTACACAAACAATTTTTTTTTTTTTTATTCTTTTAAATCGAACTTTTCATTCGCTACACTAGTCACTATACAGAAACATGGAGTTACCGTATAAGTATAAACCTACTTTTTACATTAAAATAGCCTCCTAATCTACTCGTACTATAACTATAGATATTCCGATAGTACGACTAAAGATTATACTATATATTTCTTTGTTCTGATTGGCCGGCTAGCCGTCGCGTCATCGCAGCTTGGCCAATCGCAGCAGTCGATATGTATATTAGTTTGTATGTATGTTTAATCTACTACAACTATTTTGTTTATAATATCAAAATAATTCTTATTAGACTTAAGTAACGTTTTCTGTGACATTCTGATAGAAAGAAACATTTGATAATCAGATACATATGTGGCCCTGAAAAGGGCCTTTTTTATGTTAACGAATATGCACAGCCACCGACACGATACCACGTGAAGGGCGACGTGTGCTCATTCAGCAGCGGTTCAATAAGCGTATTCGCCTCTGATCTTGCGCGCCAGCTCATAGTCCTTGGGCTTGAGGGAGACGTCCGGGCCGCAAATCATGCACACCCCCCCATCCTCAAACCATGCGATGAGGACGAGGAGACGAACGAGGAGCGAACTGTGCCTGATGGGTCGGAACTTTCTCACCCACATGTTTACGCTCACCTCGAAACACCGAATGCCACGGCGGGCCTCAGGGCTGGGCCTGAAGCGATATGGCTTCTTAACGTTACCGGTCCGCTTATCAGGAGCCATTTATATTATACGGAACGACAGGGGGAGAATATGCGCGCAACGTACGAACGAACGAACGAGTGAGTAAATTTATGTGTTCCGACCGTATTTATACGCGCGCCGCGTAGCTCAGTCAGCGGGAGGGAGGGGTGAACAGTTTACGAAGCCTATTCACAAAGCAGGCAAGCGCGTGTGCAAGTTCGCTCGTCGATCGGCGTCACCTAAAATACCATGGGTACGTACTAATATTAAATTATGTTTATGGGTAGGCAGAGATATTGTTTAGAAATTTTGGTATAAATTGTAAGTAGGTAAGTATACTAAATTTTTAATTTCAATTTTATTTATCTTCATTTCTATTGGTTTAAACTTTATCGGACTCCAACAACCCTTACCTGTGTCCCGGTGCGTGTTTCGCGTGTCCGTGTCCTGGTTTTGGTACCAACAAATTTTCTAAATTTTTCCTTAAAAAACTGGTTTTTGGCCCACTGTGCAAAATTTTTGTTCCGCTGAAATTTTTATTTTAGTACAGTCCGTTAGTCCGCGCGGAGACGCTTCTTTTGACACCCCACACGTGAGCCTAGCTCTCACGAAACGTCAAAAAATAAAAAAAGTACACACGAACAAGCTCACGATAACAATCTCTATTTTGGTACACAAACAATTTTTTTTTTTTTTATTCTTTTAAATCGAACTTTTCATTCGCTACACTAGTCACTATACAGAAACATGGAGTTACCGTATAAGTATAAACCTACTTTTTACATTAAAATAGCCTCCTAATCTACTCGTACTATAACTATAGATATTCCGATAGTACGACTAAAGATTATACTATATATTTCTTTGTTCTGATTGGCCGGCTAGCCGTCGCGTCATCGCAGCTTGGCCAATCGCAGCAGTCGATATGTATATTAGTTTGTATGTATGTTTAATCTACTACAACTATTTTGTTTATAATATCAAAATAATTCTTATTAGACTTAAGTAACGTTTTCTGTGACATTCTGATAGAAAGAAACATTTGATAATCAGATACATATGTGGCCCTGAAAAGGGCCTTTTTTATGTTAACGAATATGCACAGCCACCGACACGATACCACGTGAAGGGCGACGTGTGCTCATTCAGCAGCGGTTCAATAAGCGTATTCGCCTCTGATCTTGCGCGCCAGCTCATAGTCCTTGGGCTTGAGGGAGACGTCCGGGCCGCAAATCATGCACACCCCCCCATCCTCAAACCATGCGATGAGGACGAGGAGACGAACGAGGAGCGAACTGTGCCTGATGGGTCGGAACTTTCTCACCCACATGTTTACGCTCACCTCGAAACACCGAATGCCACGGCGGGCCTCAGGGCTGGGCCTGAAGCGATATGGCTTCTTAACGTTACCGGTCCGCTTATCAGGAGCCATTTATATTATACGGAACGACAGGGGGAGAATATGCGCGCAACGTACGAACGAACGAACGAGTGAGTAAATTTATGTGTTCCGACCGTATTTATACGCGCGCCGCGTAGCTCAGTCAGCGGGAGGGAGGGGTGAACAGTTTACGAAGCCTATTCACAAAGCAGGCAAGCGCGTGTGCAAGTTCGCTCGTCGATCGGCGTCACCTAAAATACCATGGGTACGTACTAATATTAAATTATGTTTATGGGTAGGCAGAGATATTGTTTAGAAATTTTGGTATAAATTGTAAGTAGGTAAGTATACTAAATTTTTAATTTCAATTTTATTTATCTTCATTTCTATTGGTTTAAACTTTATCGGACTCCAACAACCCTTACCTGTGTCCCGGTGCGTGTTTCGCGTGTCCGTGTCCTGGTTTTGGTACCAACAAATTTTCTAAATTTTTCCTTAAAAAACTGGTTTTTGGCCCACTGTGCAAAATTTTTGTTCCGCTGAAATTTTTATTTTAGTACAGTCCGTTAGTCCGCGCGGAGACGCTTCTTTTGACACCCCACACGTGAGCCTAGCTCTCACGAAACGTCAAAAAATAAAAAAAGTACACACGAACAAGCTCACGATAACAATCTCTATTTTGGTACACAAACAATTTTTTTTTTTTTTTATTCTTTTAAATCGAACTTTTCATTCGCTACACTAGTCACTATACAGAAACATGGAGTTACCGTATAAGTATAAACCTACTTTTTACATTAAAATAGCCTCCTAATCTACTCGTACTATAACTATAGATATTCCGATAGTACGACTAAAGATTATACTATATATTTCTTTGTTCTGATTGGCCGGCTAGCCGTCGCGTCATCGCAGCTTGGCCAATCGCAGCAGTCGATATGTATATTAGTTTGTATGTATGTTTAATCTACTACAACTATTTTGTTTATAATATCAAAATAATTCTTATTAGACTTAAGTAACGTTTTCTGTGACATTCTGATAGAAAGAAACATTTGATAATCAGATACATATGTGGCCCTGAAAAGGGCCTTTTTTATGTTAACGAATATGCACAGCCACCGACACGATACCACGTGAAGGGCGACGTGTGCTCATTCAGCAGCGGTTCAATAAGCGTATTCGCCTCTGATCTTGCGCGCCAGCTCATAGTCCTTGGGCTTGAGGGAGACGTCCGGGCCGCAAATCATGCACACCCCCCCATCCTCAAACCATGCGATGAGGACGAGGAGACGAACGAGGAGCGAACTGTGCCTGATGGGTCGGAACTTTCTCACCCACATGTTTACGCTCACCTCGAAACACCGAATGCCACGGCGGGCCTCAGGGCTGGGCCTGAAGCGATATGGCTTCTTAACGTTACCGGTCCGCTTATCAGGAGCCATTTATATTATACGGAACGACAGGGGGAGAATATGCGCGCAACGTACGAACGAACGAACGAGTGAGTAAATTTATGTGTTCCGACCGTATTTATACGCGCGCCGCGTAGCTCAGTCAGCGGGAGGGAGGGGTGAACAGTTTACGAAGCCTATTCACAAAGCAGGCAAGCGCGTGTGCAAGTTCGCTCGTCGATCGGCGTCACCTAAAATACCATGGGTACGTACTAATATTAAATTATGTTTATGGGTAGGCAGAGATATTGTTTAGAAATTTTGGTATAAATTGTAAGTAGGTAAGTATACTAAATTTTTAATTTCAATTTTATTTATCTTCATTTCTATTGGTTTAAACTTTATCGGACTCCAACAACCCTTACCTGTGTCCCGGTGCGTGTTTCGCGTGTCCGTGTCCTGGTTTTGGTACCAACAAATTTTCTAAATTTTTCCTTAAAAAACTGGTTTTTGGCCCACTGTGCAAAATTTTTGTTCCGCTGAAATTTTTATTTTAGTACAGTCCGTTAGTCCGCGCGGAGACGCTTCTTTTGACACCCCACACGTGAGCCTAGCTCTCACGAAACGTCAAAAAATAAAAAAAGTACACACGAACAAGCTCACGATAACAATCTCTATTTTGGTACACAAACAATTTTTTTTTTTTTTTATTCTTTTAAATCGAACTTTTCATTCGCTACACTAGTCACTATACAGAAACATGGAGTTACCGTATAAGTATAAACCTACTTTTTACATTAAAATAGCCTCCTAATCTACTCGTACTATAACTATAGATATTCCGATAGTACGACTAAAGATTATACTATATATTTCTTTGTTCTGATTGGCCGGCTAGCCGTCGCGTCATCGCAGCTTGGCCAATCGCAGCAGTCGATATGTATATTAGTTTGTATGTATGTTTAATCTACTACAACTATTTTGTTTATAATATCAAAATAATTCTTATTAGACTTAAGTAACGTTTTCTGTGACATTCTGATAGAAAGAAACATTTGATAATCAGATACATATGTGGCCCTGAAAAGGGCCTTTTTTATGTTAACGAATATGCACAGCCACCGACACGATACCACGTGAAGGGCGACGTGTGCTCATTCAGCAGCGGTTCAATAAGCGTATTCGCCTCTGATCTTGCGCGCCAGCTCATAGTCCTTGGGCTTGAGGGAGACGTCCGGGCCGCAAATCATGCACACCCCCCCATCCTCAAACCATGCGATGAGGACGAGGAGACGAACGAGGAGCGAACTGTGCCTGATGGGTCGGAACTTTCTCACCCACATGTTTACGCTCACCTCGAAACACCGAATGCCACGGCGGGCCTCAGGGCTGGGCCTGAAGCGATATGGCTTCTTAACGTTACCGGTCCGCTTATCAGGAGCCATTTATATTATACGGAACGACAGGGGGAGAATATGCGCGCAACGTACGAACGAACGAACGAGTGAGTAAATTTATGTGTTCCGACCGTATTTATACGCGCGCCGCGTAGCTCAGTCAGCGGGAGGGAGGGGTGAACAGTTTACGAAGCCTATTCACAAAGCAGGCAAGCGCGTGTGCAAGTTCGCTCGTCGATCGGCGTCACCTAAAATACCATGGGTACGTACTAATATTAAATTATGTTTATGGGTAGGCAGAGATATTGTTTAGAAATTTTGGTATAAATTGTAAGTAGGTAAGTATACTAAATTTTTAATTTCAATTTTATTTATCTTCATTTCTATTGGTTTAAACTTTATCGGACTCCAACAACCCTTACCTGTGTCCCGGTGCGTGTTTCGCGTGTCCGTGTCCTGGTTTTGGTACCAACAAATTTTCTAAATTTTTCCTTAAAAAACTGGTTTTTGGCCCACTGTGCAAAATTTTTGTTCCGCTGAAATTTTTATTTTAGTACAGTCCGTTAGTCCGCGCGGAGACGCTTCTTTTGACACCCCACACGTGAGCCTAGCTCTCACGAAACGTCAAAAAATAAAAAAAGTACACACGAACAAGCTCACGATAACAATCTCTATTTTGGTACACAAACAATTTTTTTTTTTTTTTATTCTTTTAAATCGAACTTTTCATTCGCTACACTAGTCACTATACAGAAACATGGAGTTACCGTATAAGTATAAACCTACTTTTTACATTAAAATAGCCTCCTAATCTACTCGTACTATAACTATAGATATTCCGATAGTACGACTAAAGATTATACTATATATTTCTTTGTTCTGATTGGCCGGCTAGCCGTCGCGTCATCGCAGCTTGGCCAATCGCAGCAGTCGATATGTATATTAGTTTGTATGTATGTTTAATCTACTACAACTATTTTGTTTATAATATCAAAATAATTCTTATTAGACTTAAGTAACGTTTTCTGTGACATTCTGATAGAAAGAAACATTTGATAATCAGATACATATGTGGCCCTGAAAAGGGCCTTTTTTATGTTAACGAATATGCACAGCCACCGACACGATACCACGTGAAGGGCGACGTGTGCTCATTCAGCAGCGGTTCAATAAGCGTATTCGCCTCTGATCTTGCGCGCCAGCTCATAGTCCTTGGGCTTGAGGGAGACGTCCGGGCCGCAAATCATGCACACCCCCCCATCCTCAAACCATGCGATGAGGACGAGGAGACGAACGAGGAGCGAACTGTGCCTGATGGGTCGGAACTTTCTCACCCACATGTTTACGCTCACCTCGAAACACCGAATGCCACGGCGGGCCTCAGGGCTGGGCCTGAAGCGATATGGCTTCTTAACGTTACCGGTCCGCTTATCAGGAGCCATTTATATTATACGGAACGACAGGGGGAGAATATGCGCGCAACGTACGAACGAACGAACGAGTGAGTAAATTTATGTGTTCCGACCGTATTTATACGCGCGCCGCGTAGCTCAGTCAGCGGGAGGGAGGGGTGAACAGTTTACGAAGCCTATTCACAAAGCAGGCAAGCGCGTGTGCAAGTTCGCTCGTCGATCGGCGTCACCTAAAATACCATGGGTACGTACTAATATTAAATTATGTTTATGGGTAGGCAGAGATATTGTTTAGAAATTTTGGTATAAATTGTAAGTAGGTAAGTATACTAAATTTTTAATTTCAATTTTATTTATCTTCATTTCTATTGGTTTAAACTTTATCGGACTCCAACAACCCTTACCTGTGTCCCGGTGCGTGTTTCGCGTGTCCGTGTCCTGGTTTTGGTACCAACAAATTTTCTAAATTTTTCCTTAAAAAACTGGTTTTTGGCCCACTGTGCAAAATTTTTGTTCCGCTGAAATTTTTATTTTAGTACAGTCCGTTAGTCCGCGCGGAGACGCTTCTTTTGACACCCCACACGTGAGCCTAGCTCTCACGAAACGTCAAAAAATAAAAAAAGTACACACGAACAAGCTCACGATAACAATCTCTATTTTGGTACACAAACAATTTTTTTTTTTTTTTATTCTTTTAAATCGAACTTTTCATTCGCTACACTAGTCACTATACAGAAACATGGAGTTACCGTATAAGTATAAACCTACTTTTTACATTAAAATAGCCTCCTAATCTACTCGTACTATAACTATAGATATTCCGATAGTACGACTAAAGATTATACTATATATTTCTTTGTTCTGATTGGCCGGCTAGCCGTCGCGTCATCGCAGCTTGGCCAAACGCAGCAGTCGATATGTATATTAGTTTGTATGTATGTTTAATCTACTACAACTATTTTGTTTATAATATCAAAATAATTCTTATTAGACTTAAGTAACGTTTTCTGTGACATTCTGATAGAAAGAAACATTTGATAATCAGATACATATGTGGCCCTGAAAAGGGCCTTTTTTATGTTAACGAATATGCACAGCCACCGACACGATACCACGTGAAGGGCGACGTGTGCTCATTCAGCAGCGGTTCAATAAGCGTATTCGCCTCTGATCTTGCGCGCCAGCTCATAGTCCTTGGGCTTGAGGGAGACGTCCGGGCCGCAAATCATGCACACCCCCCCATCCTCAAACCATGCGATGAGGACGAGGAGACGAACGAGGAGCGAACTGTGCCTGATGGGTCGGAACTTTCTCACCCACATGTTTACGCTCACCTCGAAACACCGAATGCCACGGCGGGCCTCAGGGCTGGGCCTGAAGCGATATGGCTTCTTAACGTTACCGGTCCGCTTATCAGGAGCCATTTATATTATACGGAACGACAGGGGGAGAATATGCGCGCAACGTACGAACGAACGAACGAGTGAGTAAATTTATGTGTTCCGACCGTATTTATACGCGCGCCGCGTAGCTCAGTCAGCGGGAGGGAGGGGTGAACAGTTTACGAAGCCTATTCACAAAGCAGGCAAGCGCGTGTGCAAGTTCGCTCGTCGATCGGCGTCACCTAAAATACCATGGGTACGTACTAATATTAAATTATGTTTATGGGTAGGCAGAGATATTGTTTAGAAATTTTGGTATAAATTGTAAGTAGGTAAGTATACTAAATTTTTAATTTCAATTTTATTTATCTTCATTTCTATTGGTTTAAACTTTATCGGACTCCAACAACCCTTACCTGTGTCCCGGTGCGTGTTTCGCGTGTCCGTGTCCTGGTTTTGGTACCAACAAATTTTCTAAATTTTTCCTTAAAAAACTGGTTTTTGGCCCACTGTGCAAAATTTTTGTTCCGCTGAAATTTTTATTTTAGTACAGTCCGTTAGTCCGCGCGGAGACGCTTCTTTTGACACCCCACACGTGAGCCTAGCTCTCACGAAACGTCAAAAAATAAAAAAAGTACACACGAACAAGCTCACGATAACAATCTCTATTTTGGTACACAAACAATTTTTTTTTTTTTTTATTCTTTTAAATCGAACTTTTCATTCGCTACACTAGTCACTATACAGAAACATGGAGTTACCGTATAAGTATAAACCTACTTTTTACATTAAAATAGCCTCCTAATCTACTCGTACTATAACTATAGATATTCCGATAGTACGACTAAAGATTATACTATATATTTCTTTGTTCTGATTGGCCGGCTAGCCGTCGCGTCATCGCAGCTTGGCCAATCGCAGCAGTCGATATGTATATTAGTTTGTATGTATGTTTAATCTACTACAACTATTTTGTTTATAATATCAAAATAATTCTTATTAGACTTAAGTAACGTTTTCTGTGACATTCTGATAGAAAGAAACATTTGATAATCAGATACATATGTGGCCCTGAAAAGGGCCTTTTTTATGTTAACGAATATGCACAGCCACCGACACGATACCACGTGAAGGGCGACGTGTGCTCATTCAGCAGCGGTTCAATAAGCGTATTCGCCTCTGATCTTGCGCGCCAGCTCATAGTCCTTGGGCTTGAGGGAGACGTCCGGGCCGCAAATCATGCACACCCCCCCATCCTCAAACCATGCGATGAGGACGAGGAGACGAACGAGGAGCGAACTGTGCCTGATGGGTCGGAACTTTCTCACCCACATGTTTACGCTCACCTCGAAACACCGAATGCCACGGCGGGCCTCAGGGCTGGGCCTGAAGCGATATGGCTTCTTAACGTTACCGGTCCGCTTATCAGGAGCCATTTATATTATACGGAACGACAGGGGGAGAATATGCGCGCAACGTACGAACGAACGAACGAGTGAGTAAATTTATGTGTTCCGACCGTATTTATACGCGCGCCGCGTAGCTCAGTCAGCGGGAGGGAGGGGTGAACAGTTTACGAAGCCTATTCACAAAGCAGGCAAGCGCGTGTGCAAGTTCGCTCGTCGATCGGCGTCACCTAAAATACCATGGGTACGTACTAATATTAAATTATGTTTATGGGTAGGCAGAGATATTGTTTAGAAATTTTGGTATAAATTGTAAGTAGGTAAGTATACTAAATTTTTAATTTCAATTTTATTTATCTTCATTTCTATTGGTTTAAACTTTATCGGACTCCAACAACCCTTACCTGTGTCCCGGTGCGTGTTTCGCGTGTCCGTGTCCTGGTTTTGGTACCAACAAATTTTCTAAATTTTTCCTTAAAAAACTGGTTTTTGGCCCACTGTGCAAAATTTTTGTTCCGCTGAAATTTTTATTTTAGTACAGTCCGTTAGTCCGCGCGGAGACGCTTCTTTTGACACCCCACACGTGAGCCTAGCTCTCACGAAACGTCAAAAAATAAAAAAAGTACACACGAACAAGCTCACGATAACAATCTCTATTTTGGTACACAAACAATTTTTTTTTTTTTTTATTCTTTTAAATCGAACTTTTCATTCGCTACACTAGTCACTATACAGAAACATGGAGTTACCGTATAAGTATAAACCTACTTTTTACATTAAAATAGCCTCCTAATCTACTCGTACTATAACTATAGATATTCCGATAGTACGACTAAAGATTATACTATATATTTCTTTGTTCTGATTGGCCGGCTAGCCGTCGCGTCATCGCAGCTTGGCCAATCGCAGCAGTCGATATGTATATTAGTTTGTATGTATGTTTAATCTACTACAACTATTTTGTTTATAATATCAAAATAATTCTTATTAGACTTAAGTAACGTTTTCTGTGACATTCTGATAGAAAGAAACATTTGATAATCAGATACATATGTGGCCCTGAAAAGGGCCTTTTTTATGTTAACGAATATGCACAGCCACCGACACGATACCACGTGAAGGGCGACGTGTGCTCATTCAGCAGCGGTTCAATAAGCGTATTCGCCTCTGATCTTGCGCGCCAGCTCATAGTCCTTGGGCTTGAGGGAGACGTCCGGGCCGCAAATCATGCACACCCCCCCATCCTCAAACCATGCGATGAGGACGAGGAGACGAACGAGGAGCGAACTGTGCCTGATGGGTCGGAACTTTCTCACCCACATGTTTACGCTCACCTCGAAACACCGAATGCCACGGCGGGCCTCAGGGCTGGGCCTGAAGCGATATGGCTTCTTAACGTTACCGGTCCGCTTATCAGGAGCCATTTATATTATACGGAACGACAGGGGGAGAATATGCGCGCAACGTACGAACGAACGAACGAGTGAGTAAATTTCTCGTGGGTCTTCGCAACGTTCCCGCAGGGGAGCGTGGCAAGCGGCTTCAGGGCTAGGCCCTCTGGCCGCGGGGTCTATACCTCGGCCCGTTAAGACGGGCCCGTCGTCGTGGTGCCTATTCAGGCGTAGAAGTTTGGGGATAGCGCCTATAAGAAACTAGCTAGGTTAACGCCTGCCAGAATTCTCATAGCACGCCCCCCGTGTGTAATTGCATCGTTTTACTGCAGGTTCATAGGCGGTGTTGCCTCGCAGCGCCGCATCTTCACGACAGTTCGGCGGTCCGTCACCGCCAGGTGAGACCCCCAGTTGCCCAGGGGAGGCCCGGCGGATGACGACCAGCGACGAGCTGCCGACTTTATTACAAACCTGCAGTATTTTGGGTGTGTGGCTCCCGTCCGTCCCGTTTCCAGAGCTAGCCGGTCGCGACCCGGACCGCGGAGCCGTTTGTGTATGTGTGGGCGGTAATGTGTGTGTAACACCGCCCATGTATGCGGCTGTGGTGCGCGGCATGCCGCGCATTCCAGCGCGTGAGTACACCTGAGTGTGGAGTTGTGTATGTCTGCTTTTCGTTGCGTGAAATGCCTATATTAACTTAGTCCACGCCACGCAACGGATGTATGTTGTGATTGTGGAGTCTTATTGTGTGGCTAGGCCGCGTGTTGGTGTCAGCGGCCTACCCAGGCGTCAGTCCGGTGGGGGGGGGGGGATGGGAGCGCCAGCGCCCACCAACAGGTCGCGGGGCAGGCGTTTCGCGTCGGGGGGGCGCGCATGCCAGGGCGCCAGCTGCTTGACGTGGGGCCAGGCGCTTGCGTCGGCACGCGCGAACATTCCCCTCGCGAGGCGGCCCACAAACTCATCCAGGCTCTCAATCCCGGTGTCGCGCTGTAAGACGTCATTCCTCACGACGTACGGGGCATCCATTATGGTGCGTAGCGTCAGGTGTTGTTGCGCACGTAGTTTTTTGCGATTACTTTCCGCCGTGAGGGCGTACCAGGCGGGGGCGGCGTAGGTGAGTATTGGCCGGATATAGGCCTTGTACACACCCAGCTTGACGCGTTCTTGGAGTCGGGACGAGAGCACTGGTCTGAGCAGGTGACGTACTACCCTACCTTGTGCGGCGACCTTGTGGGCGTGCGGTCCCATCGTGAGTCGGCGGTCGATGGTCACCCCCAGGTATTTGGCCCGGGGCGCCCACTCGACGCTGTCACCTAAAAGTTTGAGGGGTGGCGGGAGAGGCGCAGAGCCGGTGATCATAGCCTGCGTCTTACCCACGTTCACCGACAGTCGCCATTTTGCTAACCAGTCGGGGAGTAAGTCCAGCGCGCGCTGCATCTTGACGGCCGCGTACTTAGCGTTCATAGAGATGGTGATGTACGCGGCGTCGTCGGCATACAGCGCGAGCGTCGCGTCTGGCGTCGTGGGAATGTCGTCGGTGTAACGCGAGTAACACGCCGGCGACACGCAGCTGCCCTGGGGCACGCCCGCCAAGATGGGGCGGGGGGCAGATAGGGCGCCGTCGACCGCCACCCGGAAAGTCCTGTGGGAGAGAAAGGATTGGATCACTTTGACTAAACGACGGGGCGTGTCGGAAGTGGCCAGCTTATATACTAGGCCGTCGTGCCACACGCGGTCGAAGGCCTTCTCCATGTCGAGGAATACTGCGACCGCGTACTCCCTCTTGTTCATAGCTGATGACAGCAGGTGCAGTACCCTCGACAGCTGAAGCGTCGTGCTGTGCTCCGCCCTAAATCCAAATTGTTCGGCCCTGGGCGTGATGTGCGGCGTGAGGTGTCGCAGCAGGAGTATCTCGAATACTTTTGAAATGGTCGGCAGCAACGTGATGGGCCGATAGCTCTCCGGCTTCAGTGTGTTTTTCCCCTGCTTGGGCAGCAGGATGACGCGCCCCTCCTTCCATGCGGCAGGGAAAACCCCGGTGCGCAGCACCGCCGTGTATAGGCGCGCCAGCGCCGCGATCATTCGGTGCGGCAGGTGGCGCAGCGCCGTGTTCGTGATGCCGTCACCCCCAGGGGCCTTCCTCGGCTTGGTCCTGAGGATGGCACGTCTAACTGTGCCCGGCGAGAAGAAAATGGGATCTTCCTCGGGAGCTATCGGCGCGGCGAAATAGTCTTTTAAATGTCGCTCGACTGCTGCGACGTGGTCGTGTTCGGTGGTTGGATTAGGGCGAAACTGACGCTCCAGGTGTTCCGCGAAGACCTCCGCGCGGTCCTCTGCTTTGTACTTCAACGCCCCGTCGCTCGCCTGTAGAGGGCGCACCGGAGCTGGGGTGTTGGTGAGTTGACGGCATAATCTGTGTACAGAAGGCCAGTCGCCCTCTGCGGCCTCTATACGTTCCTCCCAGCTCGCGGTGGCCAAAGCCTTTAGCTCGGCCTTTACCCTCTCCGCGAGACGGTTGAGTCGCGACTTCAATGCTGGGCATCTTGTCTGTTGCCACTGCTTGCGTAGGCGCCTCTTCTCGGCGATCATACTTCGGATTTTGTCGGGCAGGGGGGGGAGTAGCGCCCCGCCCTGCGTCTGCGCAATCGTGGTAGCCTCTTCTAGGCCGCGCTGTATGCAAGCAGTGACCTCCTCCGCCAGCAGGTCAACGTCCGCGGCGGTAGCAACAGGCCGAGTTGGCGTAGTGATCTCAATCCTTTCTGTAAATTTTGTCCAGTCCACTGATCGACGTGGCGCTAGTGGCCTCAGCCGGGTCGGCATCTCTGACAGGATGACGAGCACTGGAAGGTGGTCAGACTGTAGCTCGTCGATGACCACTTGTTGGGTGATCTGGCAGTTTAGCCCCCGGTGGACGACAATGTCCAGCACGTCGGGCATGTGGCTTGCTACGTCTGGGTAGTGTGTGGGCGTCTCAGGGCCGGACACTGTGTACCCGAAGGCTTCCGCGTCCGCGAAGAGCCGACTTCCCCCGGTATTCGTGTTGGCTGCGTTCCACGCCGGATGTTTGCAATTCAAGTCGCCGGCGAGGAGGGTGGGCACAGGTGACATCAGTAAGTCCCGGAATTCTGGTAGGTCTAAGTGAGTTCCGGGCGGCTTGTAGACCGCGTAGATATTAAGATCCTCACCGGCGACGTGCAGCTGAATGCCCAGCGCGTACAGCGCCTGCAGCGACGGCGGGGGGAGTGCCTGGTGGACGACTCTTCGCCTGAGTGAGTAAATTTATGTGTTCCGACCGTATTTATACGCGCGCCGCGTAGCTCAGTCAGCGGGAGGGAGGGGTGAACAGTTTACGAAGCCTATTCACAAAGCAGGCAAGCGCGTGTGCAAGTTCGCTCGTCGATCGGCGTCACCTAAAATACCATGGGTACGTACTAATATTAAATTATGTTTATGGGTAGGCAGAGATATTGTTTAGAAATTTTGGTATAAATTGTAAGTAGGTAAGTATACTAAATTTTTAATTTCAATTTTATTTATCTTCATTTCTATTGGTTTAAACTTTATCGGACTCCAACAACCCTTACCTGTGTCCCGGTGCGTGTTTCGCGTGTCCGTGTCCTGGTTTTGGTACCAACAAATTTTCTAAATTTTTCCTTAAAAAACTGGTTTTTGGCCCACTGTGCAAAATTTTTGTTCCGCTGAAATTTTTATTTTAGTACAGTCCGTTAGTCCGCGCGGAGACGCTTCTTTTGACACCCCACACGTGAGCCTAGCTCTCACGAAACGTCAAAAAATAAAAAAAGTACACACGAACAAGCTCACGATAACAATCTCTATTTTGGTACACAAACAATTTTTTTTTTTTTTTATTCTTTTAAATCGAACTTTTCATTCGCTACACTAGTCACTATACAGAAACATGGAGTTACCGTATAAGTATAAACCTACTTTTTACATTAAAATAGCCTCCTAATCTACTCGTACTATAACTATAGATATTCCGATAGTACGACTAAAGATTATACTATATATTTCTTTGTTCTGATTGGCCGGCTAGCCGTCGCGTCATCGCAGCTTGGCCAATCGCAGCAGTCGATATGTATATTAGTTTGTATGTATGTTTAATCTACTACAACTATTTTGTTTATAATATCAAAATAATTCTTATTAGACTTAAGTAACGTTTTCTGTGACATTCTGATAGAAAGAAACATTTGATAATCAGATACATATGTGGCCCTGAAAAGGGCCTTTTTTATGTTAACGAATATGCACAGCCACCGACACGATACCACGTGAAGGGCGACGTGTGCTCATTCAGCAGCGGTTCAATAAGCGTATTCGCCTCTGATCTTGCGCGCCAGCTCATAGTCCTTGGGCTTGAGGGAGACGTCCGGGCCGCAAATCATGCACACCCCCCCATCCTCAAACCATGCGATGAGGACGAGGAGACGAACGAGGAGCGAACTGTGCCTGATGGGTCGGAACTTTCTCACCCACATGTTTACGCTCACCTCGAAACACCGAATGCCACGGCGGGCCTCAGGGCTGGGCCTGAAGCGATATGGCTTCTTAACGTTACCGGTCCGCTTATCAGGAGCCATTTATATTATACGGAACGACAGGGGGAGAATATGCGCGCAACGTACGAACGAACGAACGAGTGAGTAAATTTATGTGTTCCGACCGTATTTATACGCGCGCCGCGTAGCTCAGTCAGCGGGAGGGAGGGGTGAACAGTTTACGAAGCCTATTCACAAAGCAGGCAAGCGCGTGTGCAAGTTCGCTCGTCGATCGGCGTCACCTAAAATACCATGGGTACGTACTAATATTAAATTATGTTTATGGGTAGGCAGAGATATTGTTTAGAAATTTTGGTATAAATTGTAAGTAGGTAAGTATACTAAATTTTTAATTTCAATTTTATTTATCTTCATTTCTATTGGTTTAAACTTTATCGGACTCCAACAACCCTTACCTGTGTCCCGGTGCGTGTTTCGCGTGTCCGTGTCCTGGTTTTGGTACCAACAAATTTTCTAAATTTTTCCTTAAAAAACTGGTTTTTGGCCCACTGTGCAAAATTTTTGTTCCGCTGAAATTTTTATTTTAGTACAGTCCGTTAGTCCGCGCGGAGACGCTTCTTTTGACACCCCACACGTGAGCCTAGCTCTCACGAAACGTCAAAAAATAAAAAAAGTACACACGAACAAGCTCACGATAACAATCTCTATTTTGGTACACAAACAATTTTTTTTTTTTTTATTCTTTTAAATCGAACTTTTCATTCGCTACACTAGTCACTATACAGAAACATGGAGTTACCGTATAAGTATAAACCTACTTTTTACATTAAAATAGCCTCCTAATCTACTCGTACTATAACTATAGATATTCCGATAGTACGACTAAAGATTATACTATATATTTCTTTGTTCTGATTGGCCGGCTAGCCGTCGCGTCATCGCAGCTTGGCCAATCGCAGCAGTCGATATGTATATTAGTTTGTATGTATGTTTAATCTACTACAACTATTTTGTTTATAATATCAAAATAATTCTTATTAGACTTAAGTAACGTTTTCTGTGACATTCTGATAGAAAGAAACATTTGATAATCAGATACATATGTGGCCCTGAAAAGGGCCTTTTTTATGTTAACGAATATGCACAGCCACCGACACGATACCACGTGAAGGGCGACGTGTGCTCATTCAGCAGCGGTTCAATAAGCGTATTCGCCTCTGATCTTGCGCGCCAGCTCATAGTCCTTGGGCTTGAGGGAGACGTCCGGGCCGCAAATCATGCACACCCCCCCATCCTCAAACCATGCGATGAGGACGAGGAGACGAACGAGGAGCGAACTGTGCCTGATGGGTCGGAACTTTCTCACCCACATGTTTACGCTCACCTCGAAACACCGAATGCCACGGCGGGCCTCAGGGCTGGGCCTGAAGCGATATGGCTTCTTAACGTTACCGGTCCGCTTATCAGGAGCCATTTATATTATACGGAACGACAGGGGGAGAATATGCGCGCAACGTACGAACGAACGAACGAGTGAGTAAATTTATGTGTTCCGACCGTATTTATACGCGCGCCGCGTAGCTCAGTCAGCGGGAGGGAGGGGTGAACAGTTTACGAAGCCTATTCACAAAGCAGGCAAGCGCGTGTGCAAGTTCGCTCGTCGATCGGCGTCACCTAAAATACCATGGGTACGTACTAATATTAAATTATGTTTATGGGTAGGCAGAGATATTGTTTAGAAATTTTGGTATAAATTGTAAGTAGGTAAGTATACTAAATTTTTAATTTCAATTTTATTTATCTTCATTTCTATTGGTTTAAACTTTATCGGACTCCAACAACCCTTACCTGTGTCCCGGTGCGTGTTTCGCGTGTCCGTGTCCTGGTTTTGGTACCAACAAATTTTCTAAATTTTTCCTTAAAAAACTGGTTTTTGGCCCACTGTGCAAAATTTTTGTTCCGCTGAAATTTTTATTTTAGTACAGTCCGTTAGTCCGCGCGGAGACGCTTCTTTTGACACCCCACACGTGAGCCTAGCTCTCACGAAACGTCAAAAAATAAAAAAAGTACACACGAACAAGCTCACGATAACAATCTCTATTTTGGTACACAAACAATTTTTTTTTTTTTTATTCTTTTAAATCGAACTTTTCATTCGCTACACTAGTCACTATACAGAAACATGGAGTTACCGTATAAGTATAAACCTACTTTTTACATTAAAATAGCCTCCTAATCTACTCGTACTATAACTATAGATATTCCGATAGTATGACTAAAGATTATACTATATATTTCTTTGTTCTGATTGGCCGGCTAGCCGTCGCGTCATCGCAGCTTGGCCAATCGCAGCAGTCGATATGTATATTAGTTTGTATGTATGTTTAATCTACTACAACTATTTTGTTTATAATATCAAAATAATTCTTATTAGACTTAAGTAACGTTTTCTGTGACATTCTGATAGAAAGAAACATTTGATAATCAGATACATATGTGGCCCTGAAAAGGGCCTTTTTTATGTTAACGAATATGCACAGCCACCGACACGATACCACGTGAAGGGCGACGTGTGCTCATTCAGCAGCGGTTCAATAAGCGTATTCGCCTCTGATCTTGCGCGCCAGCTCATAGTCCTTGGGCTTGAGGGAGACGTCCGGGCCGCAAATCATGCACACCCCCCCATCCTCAAACCATGCGATGAGGACGAGGAGACGAACGAGGAGCGAACTGTGCCTGATGGGTCGGAACTTTCTCACCCACATGTTTACGCTCACCTCGAAACACCGAATGCCACGGCGGGCCTCAGGGCTGGGCCTGAAGCGATATGGCTTCTTAACGTTACCGGTCCGCTTATCAGGAGCCATTTATATTATACGGAACGACAGGGGGAGAATATGCGCGCAACGTACGAACGAACGAACGAGTGAGTAAATTTATGTGTTCCGACCGTATTTATACGCGCGCCGCGTAGCTCAGTCAGCGGGAGGGAGGGGTGAACAGTTTACGAAGCCTATTCACAAAGCAGGCAAGCGCGTGTGCAAGTTCGCTCGTCGATCGGCGTCACCTAAAATACCATGGGTACGTACTAATATTAAATTATGTTTATGGGTAGGCAGAGATATTGTTTAGAAATTTTGGTATAAATTGTAAGTAGGTAAGTATACTAAATTTTTAATTTCAATTTTATTTATCTTCATTTCTATTGGTTTAAACTTTATCGGACTCCAACAACCCTTACCTGTGTCCCGGTGCGTGTTTCGCGTGTCCGTGTCCTGGTTTTGGTACCAACAAATTTTCTAAATTTTTCCTTAAAAAACTGGTTTTTGGCCCACTGTGCAAAATTTTTGTTCCGCTGAAATTTTTATTTTAGTACAGTCCGTTAGTCCGCGCGGAGACGCTTCTTTTGACACCCCACACGTGAGCCTAGCTCTCACGAAACGTCAAAAAATAAAAAAAGTACACACGAACAAGCTCACGATAACAATCTCTATTTTGGTACACAAACAATTTTTTTTTTTTTTTATTCTTTTAAATCGAACTTTTCATTCGCTACACTAGTCACTATACAGAAACATGGAGTTACCGTATAAGTATAAACCTACTTTTTACATTAAAATAGCCTCCTAATCTACTCGTACTATAACTATAGATATTCCGATAGTACGACTAAAGATTATACTATATATTTCTTTGTTCTGATTGGCCGGCTAGCCGTCGCGTCATCGCAGCTTGGCCAATCGCAGCAGTCGATATGTATATTAGTTTGTATGTATGTTTAATCTACTACAACTATTTTGTTTATAATATCAAAATAATTCTTATTAGACTTAAGTAACGTTTTCTGTGACATTCTGATAGAAAGAAACATTTGATAATCAGATACATATGTGGCCCTGAAAAGGGCCTTTTTTATGTTAACGAATATGCACAGCCACCGACACGATACCACGTGAAGGGCGACGTGTGCTCATTCAGCAGCGGTTCAATAAGCGTATTCGCCTCTGATCTTGCGCGCCAGCTCATAGTCCTTGGGCTTGAGGGAGACGTCCGGGCCGCAAATCATGCACACCCCCCCATCCTCAAACCATGCGATGAGGACGAGGAGACGAACGAGGAGCGAACTGTGCCTGATGGGTCGGAACTTTCTCACCCACATGTTTACGCTCACCTCGAAACACCGAATGCCACGGCGGGCCTCAGGGCTGGGCCTGAAGCGATATGGCTTCTTAACGTTACCGGTCCGCTTATCAGGAGCCATTTATATTATACGGAACGACAGGGGGAGAATATGCGCGCAACGTACGAACGAACGAACGAGTGAGTAAATTTATGTGTTCCGACCGTATTTATACGCGCGCCGCGTAGCTCAGTCAGCGGGAGGGAGGGGTGAACAGTTTACGAAGCCTATTCACAAAGCAGGCAAGCGCGTGTGCAAGTTCGCTCGTCGATCGGCGTCACCTAAAATACCATGGGTACGTACTAATATTAAATTATGTTTATGGGTAGGCAGAGATATTGTTTAGAAATTTTGGTATAAATTGTAAGTAGGTAAGTATACTAAATTTTTAATTTCAATTTTATTTATCTTCATTTCTATTGGTTTAAACTTTATCGGACTCCAACAACCCTTACCTGTGTCCCGGTGCGTGTTTCGCGTGTCCGTGTCCTGGTTTTGGTACCAACAAATTTTCTAAATTTTTCCTTAAAAAACTGGTTTTTGGCCCACTGTGCAAAATTTTTGTTCCGCTGAAATTTTTATTTTAGTACAGTCCGTTAGTCCGCGCGGAGACGCTTCTTTTGACACCCCACACGTGAGCCTAGCTCTCACGAAACGTCAAAAAATAAAAAAAGTACACACGAACAAGCTCACGATAACAATCTCTATTTTGGTACACAAACAATTTTTTTTTTTTTTTATTCTTTTAAATCGAACTTTTCATTCGCTACACTAGTCACTATACAGAAACATGGAGTTACCGTATAAGTATAAACCTACTTTTTACATTAAAATAGCCTCCTAATCTACTCGTACTATAACTATAGATATTCCGATAGTACGACTAAAGATTATACTATATATTTCTTTGTTCTGATTGGCCGGCTAGCCGTCGCGTCATCGCAGCTTGGCCAATCGCAGCAGTCGATATGTATATTAGTTTGTATGTATGTTTAATCTACTACAACTATTTTGTTTATAATATCAAAATAATTCTTATTAGACTTAAGTAACGTTTTCTGTGACATTCTGATAGAAAGAAACATTTGATAATCAGATACATATGTGGCCCTGAAAAGGGCCTTTTTTATGTTAACGAATATGCACAGCCACCGACACGATACCACGTGAAGGGCGACGTGTGCTCATTCAGCAGCGGTTCAATAAGCGTATTCGCCTCTGATCTTGCGCGCCAGCTCATAGTCCTTGGGCTTGAGGGAGACGTCCGGGCCGCAAATCATGCACACCCCCCCATCCTCAAACCATGCGATGAGGACGAGGAGACGAACGAGGAGCGAACTGTGCCTGATGGGTCGGAACTTTCTCACCCACATGTTTACGCTCACCTCGAAACACCGAATGCCACGGCGGGCCTCAGGGCTGGGCCTGAAGCGATATGGCTTCTTAACGTTACCGGTCCGCTTATCAGGAGCCATTTATATTATACGGAACGACAGGGGGAGAATATGCGCGCAACGTACGAACGAACGAACGAGTGAGTAAATTTATGTGTTCCGACCGTATTTATACGCGCGCCGCGTAGCTCAGTCAGCGGGAGGGAGGGGTGAACAGTTTACGAAGCCTATTCACAAAGCAGGCAAGCGCGTGTGCAAGTTCGCTCGTCGATCGGCGTCACCTAAAATACCATGGGTACGTACTAATATTAAATTATGTTTATGGGTAGGCAGAGATATTGTTTAGAAATTTTGGTATAAATTGTAAGTAGGTAAGTATACTAAATTTTTAATTTCAATTTTATTTATCTTCATTTCTATTGGTTTAAACTTTATCGGACTCCAACAACCCTTACCTGTGTCCCGGTGCGTGTTTCGCGTGTCCGTGTCCTGGTTTTGGTACCAACAAATTTTCTAAATTTTTCCTTAAAAAACTGGTTTTTGGCCCACTGTGCAAAATTTTTGTTCCGCTGAAATTTTTATTTTAGTACAGTCCGTTAGTCCGCGCGGAGACGCTTCTTTTGACACCCCACACGTGAGCCTAGCTCTCACGAAACGTCAAAAAATAAAAAAAGTACACACGAACAAGCTCACGATAACAATCTCTATTTTGGTACACAAACAATTTTTTTTTTTTTTTATTCTTTTAAATCGAACTTTTCATTCGCTACACTAGTCACTATACAGAAACATGGAGTTACCGTATAAGTATAAACCTACTTTTTACATTAAAATAGCCTCCTAATCTACTCGTACTATAACTATAGATATTCCGATAGTACGACTAAAGATTATACTATATATTTCTTTGTTCTGATTGGCCGGCTAGCCGTCGCGTCATCGCAGCTTGGCCAATCGCAGCAGTCGATATGTATATTAGTTTGTATGTATGTTTAATCTACTACAACTATTTTGTTTATAATATCAAAATAATTCTTATTAGACTTAAGTAACGTTTTCTGTGACATTCTGATAGAAAGAAACATTTGATAATCAGATACATATGTGGCCCTGAAAAGGGCCTTTTTTATGTTAACGAATATGCACAGCCACCGACACGATACCACGTGAAGGGCGACGTGTGCTCATTCAGCAGCGGTTCAATAAGCGTATTCGCCTCTGATCTTGCGCGCCAGCTCATAGTCCTTGGGCTTGAGGGAGACGTCCGGGCCGCAAATCATGCACACCCCCCCATCCTCAAACCATGCGATGAGGACGAGGAGACGAACGAGGAGCGAACTGTGCCTGATGGGTCGGAACTTTCTCACCCACATGTTTACGCTCACCTCGAAACACCGAATGCCACGGCGGGCCTCAGGGCTGGGCCTGAAGCGATATGGCTTCTTAACGTTACCGGTCCGCTTATCAGGAGCCATTTATATTATACGGAACGACAGGGGGAGAATATGCGCGCAACGTACGAACGAACGAACGAGTGAGTAAATTCTCCGGGAAATCGCTGCTACCCCGCAAGGGGCGCGGCGGGCGGTGCAGGCATTGCCTCTTACCGCAGCATCTATGATGTGCCTGTCAAAACAGGCACTGCGTCATGGTGGCCAATATAGGCCGTGGTTTATGACAGGCTTCATTCTGCCTGTCTGTGTGTGGATGGTTTTGTGTCAGTGGGAGCGCCGCGGCAAGGTCGCCGTTTCTTCATGACACCTCGGCGGTCCGACCCCACCAGGTGAGACCCCCGGTTACCCGGGGGAAGCCCAGCGAGAGACAACCAGCGGCGAGGTGCCAACTTTGGTGGCGCTCCCCACTGAGGATGTTGACCCCCGTCTGTCACGCTTCCAGGTCTAGCCGGTCACGCTCCAGACTTAGGGGACGTCATGTGTGTGTGAGCGGTATTGTGTTGTGTAACACCGCTCATGTGTGCAATTGGAGGCACGTCCGCGCCGTGAGTCCAATGCGTGAATAGGTGTATGTAGAATCGTGCTTGTATGATGGTTCGGTGCGCGCCATGCCTATATTAACTTAGCACACGGCGCACACCGAGTGTATGTTGTGCGTGCGGAGTATTATTGTGTGTGTGAGTCGCGTGTAGGCGTAAGCGACTCACACAGGCGTCAAATCCGGTGGGGGGGAGGGTCGACTGCGTCCGGAATAAGGTCGCGTGGGAGGCGCCTCGCGTCGGGAGGCCGCGCGTGCCAGGGCGCTATGTGCTTAACTTGTGGCCAAGCTGAAGCGTCAGCCCGCGCGAACATGTTGGACGCGAGGCGGGCGCAAAATTCGTCCAGGCTCTCTATCTGGAGGTCCCGCTTAATGACAGCGTTTCTCACGCAGCGAGGGGCGCTTAAGATAGTCCGCAGCGCAAGATGTTGTTGCGCGCGGAGACTTTTCTTGGTGGACTCGCTCGTCAGAGCGAGCCAAGCTGGAGCGGCATATGTTAGGACTGGGCGTATATAAGTTTTATACACGCCCAGTTTGGTGCGTAACGGGAGGCGAGATGAGAGCACTGGACGGAGCAGGGCGCGGACTGCCCTTCCTTTTGCGGCGACTTTCCGGACGTGGGCCCTCATGGAGAGCCGACGATCAATGGTGACCCCTAGGTATTTCACCTGGGGCGACCACTCGATGTCAGCCCCCTGCAGCTGGAGAGGTGGTGGGAGGCGGGCGCTCCCGGCAAGCAAAGCCTGGGTCTTACCCACGTTCACCGACAACCTCCATTTCGACAGCCAATCTGGTAGTAAGTCAAGCACGCGCTGCATTTTGACGGCCGCGTGTCTCGCATTCAGCGAGGTGCAGATATACGCGGCGTCGTCAGCATACAGCGCGAGCGTGGCGTCCTTTGTCGTAGGGATGTCGTCGGTGTAACATGCGTAGCAGCCCGGCGAGACACAGCTGCCCTGCGGTACACCCGCCGCTACCGGTCGAGTGCCCGATAGCGCGCCATCGACCACCACCTTGAAAGTCCTATCTGTAAGAAAAGCGGAGACCACCTTTATCACACGACGGGGCGCGTCGGTGAGCGACATTTTATAAATTAGACCGGCATGCCAGACACGGTCGAAAGCTTTTTCCATATCGAGGAATACTGCCGCTGCATGCTCCTTCTTGTTAAGCGTTGCTGTCAGCAGGTGCAGTACCCTCGATAACTGGAGCGTCGTGCTGTGTTCCGACCGAAACCCAAACTGTTCCGGTCTCGGCGTGATGTGCGGCGTCAGATGTCGCAGCAGGAGTTTTTCAAACACCTTGGAGACAGTGGACAGGAGAGTGATGGGCCGATAGCTCTCCGGCTTCAGAACGTTCTTGTTCGCCTTGGGCAGCATTATGACGCGCCCTTCCTTCCAGATTTTCGGGAAAACCCCCGTGCGCAGCACCCCCGTGTACAGGCGCGCCAGGGCCGCGACCATTCGGTACGGTAGGTGGCGCAGCGCTGTATTCGTGATGCCGTCCGCCCCAGGGGCCTTCCTCGGCTTGGCCCAGAGGATGGCGCGCCTAACTGCGTTGGGCGAAAAGAATATTGGGTCCTCCTCGGGCGCTATCGGCCGGGCGAAGTACTCTCCAAGGTGCCTCTCCACTGCTGCGACGTGCTCGTGGTCATCAGTTGGGTTCGGCTGGAATTGACGCTCCAGGTGTCCGGCAAAGATCTCTGCACGGTCTGTTGCAGAGTATCTTGGCGCGCCGTCGCTGTGAAGCAGCGGGCGTACCGGAGCTGGGGTGTTCGTAACTTGCCGGCAAAGTCTATGAATTGCCGGCCAATCTCCCTCCGTGGAGTTGATGTAGTCCTCCCAGCTCTCGGTATTAAACGCCTGGAGCTTGGCCCTAACCTTCTCCGCATGACGGTTTAGCTCGGCTTTCTGCCTTGGGCATCCCGTGGACAGCCACCGTTTGCGAAGCCGCCTAGTCTTGGCGACCTGCTCCTGCAAGTACCTCGGGAGGGGCCTGAAATTTAGCCCGCCCCTCTGGGTCCCTAAGGTTGTCGCCTCTTCATAGGCGCGTTGGATGCAAACGGTGACTTCCTCTGCCATTCTGTCCACGTCAGCGGCGGTGACGATGGGCCAAGTCGGCGTGGTGGTCTCCGCCTTATCTGTGAACCTATCCCAGTCCGTTTTTCGACGTGGCGCTGGGGGCGAGAGTCGGGTCGGCATTCCTGCTAGGACGACGAGAACAGGTTGGTGATCCGACAGCATCTCGTCGTCCAGGACCTGTTGTGAGATCTGGCAGCTTAGGCCCTTATGGACCATGATGTCCAGCACGTCCGGCGCATACCCTAGCTGGTCAGGGTAGTGCGTCGGGGTTTCTGGGCCGGAGACCACATATCCGTGGGCCTCCGCGTCTGCGAAGAGTCGGCGCCCACCGATGTTAGGCGCTTTTGAATTCCACGCCGGGTGCTTGCAGTTCAGGTCCCCGGCAAGGACTGTGGGGCGCAACGATTGCAGTATCAAGGCCCGCAGTTCCGCTACGTCGTACGGAGCCGCGGGCGGAATGTAGCCCGCGTAGACGTCTAGGTCCTCGCCGGCGACGTGCACCTGCACACCCAGCGCATAAAAGGTGTTAAGTGGAGGCAGTGGTAGGGGCTGGTGGACGACTCTTCTCTTCACTAGTACTGCCAGACCGCGGTAGTTAGTGCCGATTGCCGACTTCTCGTCCTTCCTGTAGCTGAAGTACCCCGGGATCCTCAATCTGTCGGCCGGTCCCAGGAACGTTTCACTGATGAGCGCCACGTCGATGGCCTGTTCCTTGAGGAGGAGGCGGAGGGGGGCGACCTTACCCTTGAGGCCGCGAGCATTCCAATGCATGATCCTCAAAGGCCTAGACATTGTAAATCGCGAGTAACTCAAATAGGCCCTCGAGGATCAGCTGCTTAGCGTCACCTCCCTCTTTCCTGACCCTAATCAGGTCACGGAGAAGCTTCATGGCGCAGGCAATAAATTCGCTATCGCGCTCCTCGGACAGTGCGCTGGGGATGGCTTGCGCTCGCCGTCTCTGCTGGACTGGCGCAGCGCTTGCGTCATGGGTGGTCTGGGCCGCCGTTAGGGCGGCCGCTCCTGCTCTTATGCGCTGCGCCTTTGTCTTGGCGCCAGCCGGGGCAGGGGTGGGTTGCGACTGCGCCTGCACCTTAATTGGGGCAAGGTCGGTCGCCTTCGGTTTTTCCGTGGTGGTTGTAGGGGGAGGGGGGTATTTCCCTTTCTTCCCCCCCCTCTTCCTTGTCCTCCGCCTCCCGGAGGGGGCAGCATTCCGATCCGTGGGCCCGTTTGCTGTCGCCATCAGATTTGCGCTAGGCGCCTCTGTCTGGTCGGCAGTTGCAGGCCTTTCACTGGCCGCCGCGGGCCGGCGCTGCTGCCGCGTGATGGCGACAGTGCCCGCTCGCTTGTTCCTCATCTCGCTCTGGTACACGGGGCATCGCGAGTTACACGCCGGATGATTACCCGCGCAGTTTGCACAGGTTGCCGGCTCATCTCTAGGGCGCGGGCAATCTTTGGCAGCGTGGTTTCCGCCGCACCTCACGCATGCGAGCGGGCGATGGCACTGGTGCGAGCTATGCCGGAATTGCTGGCACCGGTGACATTGCGCGGGCCCTCGTTTGGCCCTCCACGCCTCTATCCTGACACCACGCATGTATAAGAACGTGGTGGTGTCGTAAATTCGTCTGATGTCTGGCGTCCTCTTGAGCACCGCATGGAATATGCAGCCGGGTCTCCCTTCGCGCGCCTTGATGTTGCGCACGTACTCCGGCTCATACCCATGGGTGCGTAGCTCCTCTTCTATATCCTCGACGTTGGTGTCCGCGGGCAAACCGCGGATCGCCACCTTAAAAGACCTCTCCGCCGGGAGCGAATAGGCGAACCATGACAGGCCGCTCTCCCTCTCCAAGTCGGCGAGGTACCTCTGCACCACCCTATATTCGCCCTCAGACTCGGGCAAGAACCGAATGCCGCCCTGGTACGGGCGGGCATTCGGCGGGTGGCCCAGTTTAGCACCGTGAGTAAATTTATGTGTTCCGACCGTATTTATACGCGCGCCGCGTAGCTCAGTCAGCGGGAGGGAGGGGTGAACAGTTTACGAAGCCTATTCACAAAGCAGGCAAGCGCGTGTGCAAGTTCGCTCGTCGATCGGCGTCACCTAAAATACCATGGGTACGTACTAATATTAAATTATGTTTATGGGTAGGCAGAGATATTGTTTAGAAATTTTGGTATAAATTGTAAGTAGGTAAGTATACTAAATTTTTAATTTCAATTTTATTTATCTTCATTTCTATTGGTTTAAACTTTATCGGACTCCAACAACCCTTACCTGTGTCCCGGTGCGTGTTTCGCGTGTCCGTGTCCTGGTTTTGGTACCAACAAATTTTCTAAATTTTTCCTTAAAAAACTGGTTTTTGGCCCACTGTGCAAAATTTTTGTTCCGCTGAAATTTTTATTTTAGTACAGTCCGTTAGTCCGCGCGGAGACGCTTCTTTTGACACCCCACACGTGAGCCTAGCTCTCACGAAACGTCAAAAAATAAAAAAAAGTACACACGAACAAGCTCACGATAACAATCTCTATTTTGGTACACAAACAATTTTTTTTTTTTTTTTTTTTTTTTTTTTTTTTTTTTTATTCTTTTAAATCGAACTTTTCATTCGCTACACTAGTCACTATACAGAAACATGGAGTTACCGTATAAGTATAAACCTACTTTTTACATTAAAATAGCCTCCTAATCTACTCGTACTATAACTATAGATATTCCGATAGTACGACTAAAGATTATACTATATATTTCTTTGTTCTGATTGGCCGGCTAGCCGTCGCGTCATCGCAGCTTGGCCAATCGCAGCAGTCGATATGTATATTAGTTTGTATGTATGTTTAATCTACTACAACTATTTTGTTTATAATATCAAAATAATTCTTATTAGACTTAAGTAACGTTTTCTGTGACATTCTGATAGAAAGAAACATTTGATAATCAGATACATATGTGGCCCTGAAAAGGGCCTTTTTTATGTTAACGAATATGCACAGCCACCGACACGATACCACGTGAAGGGCGACGTGTGCTCATTCAGCAGCGGTTCAATAAGCGTATTCGCCTCTGATCTTGCGCGCCAGCTCATAGTCCTTGGGCTTGAGGGAGACGTCCGGGCCGCAAATCATGCACACCCCCCCATCCTCAAACCATGCGATGAGGACGAGGAGACGAACGAGGAGCGAACTGTGCCTGATGGGTCGGAACTTTCTCACCCACATGTTTACGCTCACCTCGAAACACCGAATGCCACGGCGGGCCTCAGGGCTGGGCCTGAAGCGATATGGCTTCTTAACGTTACCGGTCCGCTTATCAGGAGCCATTTATATTATACGGAACGACAGGGGGAGAATATGCGCGCAACGTACGAACGAACGAACGAGTGAGTAAATTTATGTGTTCCGACCGTATTTATACGCGCGCCGCGTAGCTCAGTCAGCGGGAGGGAGGGGTGAACAGTTTACGAAGCCTATTCACAAAGCAGGCAAGCGCGTGTGCAAGTTCGCTCGTCGATCGGCGTCACCTAAAATACCATGGGTACGTACTAATATTAAATTATGTTTATGGGTAGGCACAGATATTGTTTAGAAATTTTGGTATAAATTGTAAGTAGGTAAGTATACTAAATTTTTAATTTCAATTTTATTTATCTTCATTTCTATTGGTTTAAACTTTATCGGACTCCAACAACCCTTACCTGTGTCCCGGTGCGTGTTTCGCGTGTCCGTGTCCTGGTTTTGGTACCAACAAATTTTCTAAATTTTTCCTTAAAAAACTGGTTTTTGGCCCACTGTGCAAAATTTTTGTTCCGCTGAAATTTTTATTTTAGTACAGTCCGTTAGTCCGCGCGGAGACGCTTCTTTTGACACCCCACACGTGAGCCTAGCTCTCACGAAACGTCAAAAAATAAAAAAAGTACACACGAACAAGCTCACGATAACAATCTCTATTTTGGTACACAAACAATTTTTTTTTTTTTTTATTCTTTTAAATCGAACTTTTCATTCGCTACACTAGTCACTATACAGAAACATGGAGTTACCGTATAAGTATAAACCTACTTTTTACATTAAAATAGCCTCCTAATCTACTCGTACTATAACTATAGATATTCCGATAGTACGACTAAAGATTATACTATATATTTCTTTGTTCTGATTGGCCGGCTAGCCGTCGCGTCATCGCAGCTTGGCCAATCGCAGCAGTCGATATGTATATTAGTTTGTATGTATGTTTAATCTACTACAACTATTTTGTTTATAATATCAAAATAATTCTTATTAGACTTAAGTAACGTTTTCTGTGACATTCTGATAGAAAGAAACATTTGATAATCAGATACATATGTGGCCCTGAAAAGGGCCTTTTTTATGTTAACGAATATGCACAGCCACCGACACGATACCACGTGAAGGGCGACGTGTGCTCATTCAGCAGCGGTTCAATAAGCGTATTCGCCTCTGATCTTGCGCGCCAGCTCATAGTCCTTGGGCTTGAGGGAGACGTCCGGGCCGCAAATCATGCACACCCCCCCATCCTCAAACCATGCGATGAGGACGAGGAGACGAACGAGGAGCGAACTGTGCCTGATGGGTCGGAACTTTCTCACCCACATGTTTACGCTCACCTCGAAACACCGAATGCCACGGCGGGCCTCAGGGCTGGGCCTGAAGCGATATGGCTTCTTAACGTTACCGGTCCGCTTATCAGGAGCCATTTATATTATACGGAACGACAGGGGGAGAATATGCGCGCAACGTACGAACGAACGAACGAGTGAGTAAATTTATGTGTTCCGACCGTATTTATACGCGCGCCGCGTAGCTCAGTCAGCGGGAGGGAGGGGTGAACAGTTTACGAAGCCTATTCACAAAGCAGGCAAGCGCGTGTGCAAGTTCGCTCGTCGATCGGCGTCACCTAAAATACCATGGGTACGTACTAATATTAAATTATGTTTATGGGTAGGCAGAGATATTGTTTAGAAATTTTGGTATAAATTGTAAGTAGGTAAGTATACTAAATTTTTAATTTCAATTTTATTTATCTTCATTTCTATTGGTTTAAACTTTATCGGACTCCAACAACCCTTACCTGTGTCCCGGTGCGTGTTTCGCGTGTCCGTGTCCTGGTTTTGGTACCAACAAATTTTCTAAATTTTTCCTTAAAAAACTGGTTTTTGGCCCACTGTGCAAAATTTTTGTTCCGCTGAAATTTTTATTTTAGTACAGTCCGTTAGTCCGCGCGGAGACGCTTCTTTTGACACCCCACACGTGAGCCTAGCTCTCACGAAACGTCAAAAAATAAAAAAAGTACACACGAACAAGCTCACGATAACAATCTCTATTTTGGTACACAAACAATTTTTTTTTTTTTTTATTCTTTTAAATCGAACTTTTCATTCGCTACACTAGTCACTATACAGAAACATGGAGTTACCGTATAAGTATAAACCTACTTTTTACATTAAAATAGCCTCCTAATCTACTCGTACTATAACTATAGATATTCCGATAGTACGACTAAAGATTATACTATATATTTCTTTGTTCTGATTGGCCGGCTAGCCGTCGCGTCATCGCAGCTTGGCCAATCGCAGCAGTCGATATGTATATTAGTTTGTATGTATGTTTAATCTACTACAACTATTTTGTTTATAATATCAAAATAATTCTTATTAGACTTAAGTAACGTTTTCTGTGACATTCTGATAGAAAGAAACATTTGATAATCAGATACATATGTGGCCCTGAAAAGGGCCTTTTTTATGTTAACGAATATGCACAGCCACCGACACGATACCACGTGAAGGGCGACGTGTGCTCATTCAGCAGCGGTTCAATAAGCGTATTCGCCTCTGATCTTGCGCGCCAGCTCATAGTCCTTGGGCTTGAGGGAGACGTCCGGGCCGCAAATCATGCACACCCCCCCATCCTCAAACCATGCGATGAGGACGAGGAGACGAACGAGGAGCGAACTGTGCCTGATGGGTCGGAACTTTCTCACCCACATGTTTACGCTCACCTCGAAACACCGAATGCCACGGCGGGCCTCAGGGCTGGGCCTGAAGCGATATGGCTTCTTAACGTTACCGGTCCGCTTATCAGGAGCCATTTATATTATACGGAACGACAGGGGGAGAATATGCGCGCAACGTACGAACGAACGAACGAGTGAGTAAATTTATGTGTTCCGACCGTATTTATACGCGCGCCGCGTAGCTCAGTCAGCGGGAGGGAGGGGTGAACAGTTTACGAAGCCTATTCACAAAGCAGGCAAGCGCGTGTGCAAGTTCGCTCGTCGATCGGCGTCACCTAAAATACCATGGGTACGTACTAATATTAAATTATGTTTATGGGTAGGCAGAGATATTGTTTGATTTGCCCAAGTTCACTGCCTGACGTCGCTCGTAGCACTGCTCGCCGCGTCAGGTACATTCGCACGAACCTACCCTCGCTCGGTGCCTCTTTTTATCGTCGTGAGTGCGGACCCCGGTTCGTATTTGCGGCGGTATTGGGGGGTACCTCGAGAAATTTGACGTCCATCTTGCAAGAAGTTGTAACGGTTGCGAAGAATTTTGAAAAGTTACGAAGACACCACCATGGCAGGGAAGAAGAAAGGCTCCAAAGGCTCCCGCTCATCCAAGCGCAGCTCCACCGGGTCCCCGGAGGATCAGCAGACGCCAGCCACTTCAGCGACGGAACCGACACCGCGTCCGTCAACTGAAAATGCGCCCATCACACCCGAGAAAGCCGCGGAAATAAGGCGCGTTATATACGCGCTTGAAAAACTGAACGCCACCAATTCCCCCGAAGCCGAAAAAGCGGAGAGGTCGGCCATGATCGACCACCTTTACCGGCAACTTGACGAGGCCGCCGCCGCACAAGAGTCGCCTGACGCGTCCGAGACACGCGCCCCACACCCGCGAGTTTCGCGCCCCCCCGCCGGAGACGGTCCGCGGACGACGGAGACGACGCCTAGTTCGTCGCCGGACCGTGGCGCTCCCACAGAAGACTTCGTCTATGTGAAGCCCACGGGTAGGCCACGACCGAAACCCCGTGGCGCCATCTCGCGCCCCGAGCATCCACGAGACCCGCGACGCCGCCGAGATACGCTCGAAGCACGCGCCCCTGCTGAGCTGCGCGCCCTGGTTTTCGCGCCCTGCGCGCCCGAGAGCGCGCCCGCGAACGCGCCGCGTACTTACAGCGCCGCGCCAAAGGAGTCCACCGCCTCAACATCGCGGTCACGGCCAGAGATGGCCCTACTATCGCCGACGCCGCCGAAATGCGCGGCCCAAGACTCCCCCGCCATGATGATGTCGGCATGTTTCTCTCCGCAGGAGTCGGACATGTCGGCATCGGAATATGAAATAGAGGCGGAAGAAGCAGACCACCGACCGACGTCCAACCAGGGGCGTAGCCAGGAGGCGAACCAGGGGCGTAGCCAGGTGCGCCCCCAACGACGTCCCAGAAGCCCGGAAGACGATGACGCCTTGGAAGAGGCGAAGAGGCGCCCGCAGCAGTGTACGCCGCCCTCCGCGGCCGCCACCGCATCGGGCCCCACGATAATGAAGAAGAAGCCGCGCTACCCTCCGCTGGTGGTGGAGAAACTGCCGGACTGGCAGGTTCATTTCAAGGCCTTGCACGACCTCCTGGGCCGCCCGCCGACTGCCCGCCCGTACCAGGCGGGGATTCGTTTCCTGCCCAGGGACGAGGGGGAGTATCGGGTGGTCCAGCGATACTTGTGCGGGCTGGAGAAAGAGACCGGCCTGTCTTGGTTTGCATACTCACCGCCGGCGGAGCGAAAATTCAAGGTGGCCATCCGAGGGCTGCCGGTAGACACCGACCCGGAGGCCATTATGGAAGAGCTCAAGCGACTCGACTACGACCCTGAATACGTGCGGGGTATCAGGGGTCGTCAGGGTCGCCCAGGCTGCATCTTTTACGCAGTCCTCAACGCACAAAGGGATGTCCGTCGTATATACGACACGAATACCTTCCTGATGATGGGGGGGGTACGGATAGAGGCATGGAGGGGGAAGCGGGGGCCGGCGCAATGCCACCGCTGCCAACAATTCCGGCACTCCTCCCATCAGTGCCACCGACCGCTCGCTTGTGTGCGATGCGGAGAGGGGCACGCCGCACGTGACTGTCCCCGGCCCCGCTCGGAGCCGGCAACGTGTGCCAACTGCGGGGGGCCGCACCCAGCGTCCCACCGAGAGTGCCCGGCCTTCAGGAGAGAGGCCATAAATAGACGTGCGGGCACCGTCGCCCTCACGGCCAGCAGGACGACCCGGCCGACCAAGGCCGCCACCAACGCAGAAGACCACGAGGCCCAGGGCGCCACCCTGATGGCGGTGGCCAACGAGCCCTCAACGAAAGGAGCAGCCCCCGCGAAGAAGAGGAGGAGAAAGCGCGGTAGCAGAAAGGGGAAGGTGCCCCCTCCTCCCCACACCAACCAGGAAGACACCGCTCGGGTGCCCCAACCCCGAGCCACACGACTTGCCCAGGCGCCAACCCAGGCGTGGGCAATAAAGCGGACCGCAGCCCAGGCCGCGGCTGCCGCCGACGCCACGGCGCAGCGCGGAGGGCGGAACGACGACGCCACCACCACCGAGACCAGAGCCGCCGATCTGCTGATGGGGGCTGTAAGAGCCCTGCGGCAGGGAGGTGAGCCTCTCAACCTGCGGGAGGTCATCCAAAGCGTCGTCCAGGCGCTGCTCCTGCTTCTGACACCCGAGTAGGTCGCTTACACCTACACGCGGCCTACTCATACAGTGACACTCATCACAGTACATACACTGTGACGCGGCGTGTGCTAAGTTAATATAGGCACGCCGCGGAACGAATGCAGACACGCATGACTCCACACGCACGTGAACTCTCGCACTATTGGGCGCGGCCAGTCCGTGTACAATAGTGCTTACATGGACGGTGTTACTCACACAATACCGTCCACACATACGCTGACGGCCCTTGGCCCGGACCGCGACCAAGCGGGACGGGCCGGGGTCACACACCATGCCGTGGGCTTGCTGTAAGCCGGCAGTTCAGTCGCTGGCGCCATCCGCTGGGCCTCCCACAGGGAACTGTAGGTCTCACCCGGTGGTGGTAGACCGCCTAGCTGCCGCGATTACCCCCGCGAGCCTGCGGCATTACACTTAGCAAAACACAGGGCGATTGCTAAGGGAATCTCGGCAGGCGTTACAACACAGCGCTAGCCTAGGAGGTTCTCGTAGTCAGTCGCCCACATTCTTCAAGCCGATTTAGGCACCCCAGTGAAGCGCCCGTTTTTGCGGGCGCCCACAGAACCCGCGGCAAGAGGGCATAGCCCTGAGGCCGCCCGCCGCGTTCCCTTGCGGGAACGCAGCGACGACCCCACGAATTTATGTACGAACGAACGAACGAGTGAGTAAATTTATGTGTTCCGACCGTATTTATACGCGCGCCGCGTAGCTCAGTCAGCGGGAGGGAGGGGTGAACAGTTTACGAAGCCTATTCACAAAGCAGGCAAGCGCGTGTGCAAGTTCGCTCGTCGATCGGCGTCACCTAAAATACCATGGGTACGTACTAATATTAAATTATGTTTATGGGTAGGCAGAGATATTGTTTAGAAATTTTGGTATAAATTGTAAGTAGGTAAGTATACTAAATTTTTAATTTCAATTTTATTTATCTTCATTTCTATTGGTTTAAACTTTATCGGACTCCAACAACCCTTACCTGTGTCCCGGTGCGTGTTTCGCGTGTCCGTGTCCTGGTTTTGGTACCAACAAATTTTCTAAATTTTTCCTTAAAAAACTGGTTTTTGGCCCACTGTGCAAAATTTTTGTTCCGCTGAAATTTTTATTTTAGTACAGTCCGTTAGTCCGCGCGGAGACGCTTCTTTTGACACCCCACACGTGAGCCTAGCTCTCACGAAACGTCAAAAAATAAAAAAAGTACACACGAACAAGCTCACGATAACAATCTCTATTTTGGTACACAAACAATTTTTTTTTTTTTTTATTCTTTTAAATCGAACTTTTCATTCGCTACACTAGTCACTATACAGAAACATGGAGTTACCGTATAAGTATAAACCTACTTTTTACATTAAAATAGCCTCCTAATCTACTCGTACTATAACTATAGATATTCCGATAGTACGACTAAAGATTATACTATATATTTCTTTGTTCTGATTGGCCGGCTAGCCGTCGCGTCATCGCAGCTTGGCCAATCGCAGCAGTCGATATGTATATTAGTTTGTATGTATGTTTAATCTACTACAACTATTTTGTTTATAATATCAAAATAATTCTTATTAGACTTAAGTAACGTTTTCTGTGACATTCTGATAGAAAGAAACATTTGATAATCAGATACATATGTGGCCCTGAAAAGGGCCTTTTTTATGTTAACGAATATGCACAGCCACCGACACGATACCACGTGAAGGGCGACGTGTGCTCATTCAGCAGCGGTTCAATAAGCGTATTCGCCTCTGATCTTGCGCGCCAGCTCATAGTCCTTGGGCTTGAGGGAGACGTCCGGGCCGCAAATCATGCACACCCCCCCATCCTCAAACCATGCGATGAGGACGAGGAGACGAACGAGGAGCGAACTGTGCCTGATGGGTCGGAACTTTCTCACCCACATGTTTACGCTCACCTCGAAACACCGAATGCCACGGCGGGCCTCAGGGCTGGGCCTGAAGCGATATGGCTTCTTAACGTTACCGGTCCGCTTATCAGGAGCCATTTATATTATACGGAACGACAGGGGGAGAATATGCGCGCAACGTACGAACGAACGAACGAGTGAGTAAATTTATGTGTTCCGACCGTATTTATACGCGCGCCGCGTAGCTCAGTCAGCGGGAGGGAGGGGTGAACAGTTTACGAAGCCTATTCACAAAGCAGGCAAGCGCGTGTGCAAGTTCGCTCGTCGATCGGCGTCACCTAAAATACCATGGGTACGTACTAATATTAAATTATGTTTATGGGTAGGCAGAGATATTGTTTAGAAATTTTGGTATAAATTGTAAGTAGGTAAGTATACTAAATTTTTAATTTCAATTTTATTTATCTTCATTTCTATTGGTTTAAACTTTATCGGACTCCAACAACCCTTACCTGTGTCCCGGTGCGTGTTTCGCGTGTCCGTGTCCTGGTTTTGGTACCAACAAATTTTCTAAATTTTTCCTTAAAAAACTGGTTTTTGGCCCACTGTGCAAAATTTTTGTTCCGCTGAAATTTTTATTTTAGTACAGTCCGTTAGTCCGCGCGGAGACGCTTCTTTTGACACCCCACACGTGAGCCTAGCTCTCACGAAACGTCAAAAAATAAAAAAAGTACACACGAACAAGCTCACGATAACAATCTCTATTTTGGTACACAAACAATTTTTTTTTTTTTTTATTCTTTTAAATCGAACTTTTCATTCGCTACACTAGTCACTATACAGAAACATGGAGTTACCGTATAAGTATAAACCTACTTTTTACATTAAAATAGCCTCCTAATCTACTCGTACTATAACTATAGATATTCCGATAGTACGACTAAAGATTATACTATATATTTCTTTGTTCTGATTGGCCGGCTAGCCGTCGCGTCATCGCAGCTTGGCCAATCGCAGCAGTCGATATGTATATTAGTTTGTATGTATGTTTAATCTACTACAACTATTTTGTTTATAATATCAAAATAATTCTTATTAGACTTAAGTAACGTTTTCTGTGACATTCTGATAGAAAGAAACATTTGATAATCAGATACATATGTGGCCCTGAAAAGGGCCTTTTTTATGTTAACGAATATGCACAGCCACCGACACGATACCACGTGAAGGGCGACGTGTGCTCATTCAGCAGCGGTTCAATAAGCGTATTCGCCTCTGATCTTGCGCGCCAGCTCATAGTCCTTGGGCTTGAGGGAGACGTCCGGGCCGCAAATCATGCACACCCCCCCATCCTCAAACCATGCGATGAGGACGAGGAGACGAACGAGGAGCGAACTGTGCCTGATGGGTCGGAACTTTCTCACCCACATGTTTACGCTCACCTCGAAACACCGAATGCCACGGCGGGCCTCAGGGCTGGGCCTGAAGCGATATGGCTTCTTAACGTTACCGGTCCGCTTATCAGGAGCCATTTATATTATACGGAACGACAGGGGGAGAATATGCGCGCAACGTACGAACGAACGAACGAGTGAGTAAATTTATGTGTTCCGACCGTATTTATACGCGCGCCGCGTAGCTCAGTCAGCGGGAGGGAGGGGTGAACAGTTTACGAAGCCTATTCACAAAGCAGGCAAGCGCGTGTGCAAGTTCGCTCGTCGATCGGCGTCACCTAAAATACCATGGGTACGTACTAATATTAAATTATGTTTATGGGTAGGCAGAGATATTGTTTAGAAATTTTGGTATAAATTGTAAGTAGGTAAGTATACTAAATTTTTAATTTCAATTTTATTTATCTTCATTTCTATTGGTTTAAACTTTATCGGACTCCAACAACCCTTACCTGTGTCCCGGTGCGTGTTTCGCGTGTCCGTGTCCTGGTTTTGGTACCAACAAATTTTCTAAATTTTTCCTTAAAAAACTGGTTTTTGGCCCACTGTGCAAAATTTTTGTTCCGCTGAAATTTTTATTTTAGTACAGTCCGTTAGTCCGCGCGGAGACGCTTCTTTTGACACCCCACACGTGAGCCTAGCTCTCACGAAACGTCAAAAAATAAAAAAAGTACACACGAACAAGCTCACGATAACAATCTCTATTTTGGTACACAAACAATTTTTTTTTTTTTTTATTCTTTTAAATCGAACTTTTCATTCGCTACACTAGTCACTATACAGAAACATGGAGTTACCGTATAAGTATAAACCTACTTTTTACATTAAAATAGCCTCCTAATCTACTCGTACTATAACTATAGATATTCCGATAGTACGACTAAAGATTATACTATATATTTCTTTGTTCTGATTGGCCGGCTAGCCGTCGCGTCATCGCAGCTTGGCCAATCGCAGCAGTCGATATGTATATTAGTTTGTATGTATGTTTAATCTACTACAACTATTTTGTTTATAATATCAAAATAATTCTTATTAGACTTAAGTAACGTTTTCTGTGACATTCTGATAGAAAGAAACATTTGATAATCAGATACATATGTGGCCCTGAAAAGGGCCTTTTTTATGTTAACGAATATGCACAGCCACCGACACGATACCACGTGAAGGGCGACGTGTGCTCATTCAGCAGCGGTTCAATAAGCGTATTCGCCTCTGATCTTGCGCGCCAGCTCATAGTCCTTGGGCTTGAGGGAGACGTCCGGGCCGCAAATCATGCACACCCCCCCATCCTCAAACCATGCGATGAGGACGAGGAGACGAACGAGGAGCGAACTGTGCCTGATGGGTCGGAACTTTCTCACCCACATGTTTACGCTCACCTCGAAACACCGAATGCCACGGCGGGCCTCAGGGCTGGGCCTGAAGCGATATGGCTTCTTAACGTTACCGGTCCGCTTATCAGGAGCCATTTATATTATACGGAACGACAGGGGGAGAATATGCGCGCAACGTACGAACGAACGAACGAGTGAGTAAATTTCGTCGTGGGGACGTCGCTGCGTTCCCGCAAGGGAACGCGGCGGGCGGCATCAGGGCTAGGCCCTCTAACCGCGGGGTCTGTGGGCACCCGTAACAACGGGTGCTTCGCTGGGGCGCCTACTTGTAGGCTGAAGACTGCGGGCGACTGACTATGGGAACTTCCTAGGCTAGCGCTGTTTGTAACGCCTGCCGAGATCCCCTTAGCAATCGCCCTGTGTTTTGCTATGTGTAATGCCGCAGGCTCGCGGGGGTAAATCGCGGCAGCTAGGCGGTCTACCACCACCGGGTGAGACCCACAGTTCCCTGTAGGAGGCCCAGCGGATGGCGCCAGCGACTGAACTGCCGACTTACAGCAAGCCCACGGCATGGTGTGTGACCCCGGCCCGTCCCGCTTGGTCGCGGCCCGGGCCAAGGGCCGTCGGCGTATGTGTGGACGGTATTGTGTGAGTAACACCGTCCATGTAAGCACTATTGAACACGGACTAGCCGCGCCCAACAGTGCGGGAGTTCACGTGCTTGTGGAGTCGTGCGTGTCTGCATGCGCTCCGCGGCGTGCCTATATTAACTTAGCACACGCCGCGTCACAGTGTATGTGCTGTGGTGAGTGTCGCTGTGTGAGTAGGCCGCGTGTAGGTGTGTGCGACCTACTCGGGTGTCAGAAGCAGGAGAAGCGCCTGGACGACGCTTTGGATGACACTCTGCATGTTGAGAGGCTCACCTTCCTGCCCCAGGGCTCTTGCAGCCCCCCTCAGCAGATCGGAGGCTCTGACCCTGATGGTGGTGTCGTCGCCCAGCCTTCTGTGCTGCGCCGTGGAGTCGGTTGCAGCCGCGGCCGGGGCCTCGGTCTTCCTTCTTGCCCACGCCTGGGATGGCGCCTGGGCCGGTCGTGTGGCTCGGGGTTGGGGCACCTGAGCGGTGCCTTCTTGGCTGGAGGGGGGAGGAGGCGGGGGCTCCTTCCCCTTTCTGCTTCCGCGCTTTCTCCTCCTCTTCCTTGCGCGGGCTTCTCCTCTTTCCGAGGGCCCATTCGCCACCGCCATCAGAGTGGCGCCTTGGGCCTCATGGTCCTCTGCGTTGGTGGCGGCCTTGACCGGCCGGGTCGTCCTGCTGGCCGTGAGGGCGACGGTGCCCGCACGCCTGTTTGTGACCTCCCTCCTGAAGGCCGGACACTCTCGATGGGACGCTGGATGCGGCCCCCCGCAATTTGCGCACGTTGCCGGCTCCGCGCGGGGTCGTGGACAGTCACGTGCGGCGTGCTCCTGTCCGCATCGCACACAAGCGAGTGGTCGGTGGCACTGATGGGAGGAGTGCCGGAATTGTTGGCAGCGGTGGCATTGTGCCGGCCCCTGCTTCCCCCTCCATGCCTCTATCCTTACCCCCCCCATCATCAGGAATGTGCTTGTGTCGTATATCCGACGGATGTCCCTTTGCGCGTTCAAGACTGCGTGGAAGATGCAGCCCGGGCGGCCTTGACGACCCCTGATACTCCGCACGTATTCAGGGTCGTAGTCCAGCCTGCGCAGCTCCTCCATTATCTCCTCTGGCTCGGTGTCCACTGGCAGCCCTCGGATGGCCACCTTGAACTTCCGCTCCGCTGGCAGCGAGTACGAGAACCAGGAAAGGCCGGTCGTCTTCTCCAGCTCGCACAGGTATTTCTGGACCACCCGGTACTCCACCTCGTCCACGGGCAGGAATCGGATCCCCGCCTGGTACGGGCGGGCCGTCGGCGGGCAGCCCAGGAGGTCGCGCAGGGCCTTGAAATGGACCTGCCAGTCCGGCAGCCTCTCCACCACCAGCGGAGGGCAGCGGGGCTTCTTCTTTGCGGTGTTCGGGCCCGGTGCGGCGGCGGCCGCCGGGGGCGGCGTACGCTGTTGCGGGCGCCTCTTCGCCTCTTCCAAGGCGTCATCGTCTTCTGGGCTTCTAGGACGTCGTTGGGGGCGCACCTGGCTACGCCCCTGGTTCGCCTCCTGGCTACGCCCCTGGTTGGACGTCGGTCGGCGGTCTGCTTCTTCCGCCTCGATTTCATATTCCGATGCCGACATGTCAGACTCCTGCGGAGAGAAACATGCCGACATCATCTTGGCGGGGGAATCTTGGGCCGCGCATTTCGGCGGCGTCGGCGATAGAAGGGCCGTCTCTGGCCGTGACCGCGATGTTGAGGCGGTGGGCTCTTTCGGCGCGACGCCGTAAGTGCTCGGCGCGTTCGCGGGCGCGTTCTCGGGCGCGCAGGGCGCGAAAACCGGGGCGCGCAACTCAACAGGGGCGCGTGGTTCGAGCGAATCTCGGCGGCGCCGCGGGTCTCGTGGAAGATCGGGGCGCGAGATGGCGCCACGGGGCTTCGGTCGCGGCCTACCCGTGGGCTTCACGTAGACGAAGTCGTCGGGAGCGCCACGGTCCGGCGACGAACTAGGCGTCGTCTCCGTCGTCCGCGGACCGTCTCCGGCGATGGGCCGCGAAACTCGCGGCTGTGGGGCGCCTGTCTCAGACGCGTCAGGCCGCGGGGCGGCGCGCGGCTCCTGTGCGTCGCGCGACTCCTCTTCATTCTTGGCTATTTGACGGCGTAGGTTCTCTATTTCTCTTGCCCTTTCCTCTTCGGAGACCCCGACGGCAGCGCTTAGTGCGTCCAGCGCTCCCACAAATAGCCGTGTAAAGGGGCCCTCTTCCCTCGTCGTAGTCAGACGAGGTTCCGTCGCTGCGGTGGCTGTCTCCTGTTGATCCTCCGGGGACCTAGAGGAGCTGCGTTGGGATGAGCGGGAACCCTTGGTGCCCTTCTTCTTCCCTGCCATGGTGGTCTTTAGTCTTGACTAGTTCTTCGCAACCTTAATTCTTTTTCTTTTTCCAAGATGGACGTCAAAATTCTCAAGGTACCCCCTAGTACCGCCGCAAACGCGAACCGGAGCCCGCACTCACGACGATAAAAAGAGGCACCGAGCGAGGGTAGGTTCGTACGTAAGTACCTGACGTGGCGAGCAGTGCTACAAGCGACGTCAGGCAGTGAACTGTGGCGAATCCGAGTGAGTAAATTTATGTGTTCCGACCGTATTTATACGCGCGCCGCGTAGCTCAGTCAGCGGGAGGGAGGGGTGAACAGTTTACGAAGCCTATTCACAAAGCAGGCAAGCGCGTGTGCAAGTTCGCTCGTCGATCGGCGTCACCTAAAATACCATGGGTACGTACTAATATTAAATTATGTTTATGGGTAGGCAGAGATATTGTTTAGAAATTTTGGTATAAATTGTAAGTAGGTAAGTATACTAAATTTTTAATTTCAATTTTATTTATCTTCATTTCTATTGGTTTAAACTTTATCGGACTCCAACAACCCTTACCTGTGTCCCGGTGCGTGTTTCGCGTGTCCGTGTCCTGGTTTTGGTACCAACAAATTTTCTAAATTTTTCCTTAAAAAACTGGTTTTTGGCCCACTGTGCAAAATTTTTGTTCCGCTGAAATTTTTATTTTAGTACAGTCCGTTAGTCCGCGCGGAGACGCTTCTTTTGACACCCCACACGTGAGCCTAGCTCTCACGAAACGTCAAAAAATTAAAAAAGTACACACGAACAAGCTCACGATAACAATCTCTATTTTGGTACACAAACAATTTTTTTTTTTTTTTATTCTTTTAAATCGAACTTTTCATTCGCTACACTAGTCACTATACAGAAACATGGAGTTACCGTATAAGTATAAACCTACTTTTTACATTAAAATAGCCTCCTAATCTACTCGTACTATAACTATAGATATTCCGATAGTACGACTAAAGATTATACTATATATTTCTTTGTTCTGATTGGCCGGCTAGCCGTCGCGTCATCGCAGCTTGGCCAATCGCAGCAGTCGATATGTATATTAGTTTGTATGTATGTTTAATCTACTACAACTATTTTGTTTATAATATCAAAATAATTCTTATTAGACTTAAGTAACGTTTTCTGTGACATTCTGATAGAAAGAAACATTTGATAATCAGATACATATGTGGCCCTGAAAAGGGCCTTTTTTATGTTAACGAATATGCACAGCCACCGACACGATACCACGTGAAGGGCGACGTGTGCTCATTCAGCAGCGGTTCAATAAGCGTATTCGCCTCTGATCTTGCGCGCCAGCTCATAGTCCTTGGGCTTGAGGGAGACGTCCGGGCCGCAAATCATGCACACCCCCCCATCCTCAAACCATGCGATGAGGACGAGGAGACGAACGAGGAGCGAACTGTGCCTGATGGGTCGGAACTTTCTCACCCACATGTTTACGCTCACCTCGAAACACCGAATGCCACGGCGGGCCTCAGGGCTGGGCCTGAAGCGATATGGCTTCTTAACGTTACCGGTCCGCTTATCAGGAGCCATTTATATTATACGGAACGACAGGGGGAGAATATGCGCGCAACGTACGAACGAACGAACGAGTGAGTAAATTTATGTGTTCCGACCGTATTTATACGCGCGCCGCGTAGCTCAGTCAGCGGGAGGGAGGGGTGAACAGTTTACGAAGCCTATTCACAAAGCAGGCAAGCGCGTGTGCAAGTTCGCTCGTCGATCGGCGTCACCTAAAATACCATGGGTACGTACTAATATTAAATTATGTTTATGGGTAGGCAGAGATATTGTTTAGAAATTTTGGTATAAATTGTAAGTAGGTAAGTATACTAAATTTTTAATTTCAATTTTATTTATCTTCATTTCTATTGGTTTAAACTTTATCGGACTCCAACAACCCTTACCTGTGTCCCGGTGCGTGTTTCGCGTGTCCGTGTCCTGGTTTTGGTACCAACAAATTTTCTAAATTTTTCCTTAAAAAACTGGTTTTTGGCCCACTGTGCAAAATTTTTGTTCCGCTGAAATTTTTATTTTAGTACAGTCCGTTAGTCCGCGCGGAGACGCTTCTTTTGACACCCCACACGTGAGCCTAGCTCTCACGAAACGTCAAAAAATAAAAAAAGTACACACGAACAAGCTCACGATAACAATCTCTATTTTGGTACACAAACAATTTTTTTTTTTTTTTATTCTTTTAAATCGAACTTTTCATTCGCTACACTAGTCACTATACAGAAACATGGAGTTACCGTATAAGTATAAACCTACTTTTTACATTAAAATAGCCTCCTAATCTACTCGTACTATAACTATAGATATTCCGATAGTACGACTAAAGATTATACTATATATTTCTTTGTTCTGATTGGCCGGCTAGCCGTCGCGTCATCGCAGCTTGGCCAATCGCAGCAGTCGATATGTATATTAGTTTGTATGTATGTTTAATCTACTACAACTATTTTGTTTATAATATCAAAATAATTCTTATTAGACTTAAGTAACGTTTTCTGTGACATTCTGATAGAAAGAAACATTTGATAATCAGATACATATGTGGCCCTGAAAAGGGCCTTTTTTATGTTAACGAATATGCACAGCCACCGACACGATACCACGTGAAGGGCGACGTGTGCTCATTCAGCAGCGGTTCAATAAGCGTATTCGCCTCTGATCTTGCGCGCCAGCTCATAGTCCTTGGGCTTGAGGGAGACGTCCGGGCCGCAAATCATGCACACCCCCCCATCCTCAAACCATGCGATGAGGACGAGGAGACGAACGAGGAGCGAACTGTGCCTGATGGGTCGGAACTTTCTCACCCACATGTTTACGCTCACCTCGAAACACCGAATGCCACGGCGGGCCTCAGGGCTGGGCCTGAAGCGATATGGCTTCTTAACGTTACCGGTCCGCTTATCAGGAGCCATTTATATTATACGGAACGACAGGGGGAGAATATGCGCGCAACGTACGAACGAACGAACGAGTGAGTAAATTTATGTGTTCCGACCGTATTTATACGCGCGCCGCGTAGCTCAGTCAGCGGGAGGGAGGGGTGAACAGTTTACGAAGCCTATTCACAAAGCAGGCAAGCGCGTGTGCAAGTTCGCTCGTCGATCGGCGTCACCTAAAATACCATGGGTACGTACTAATATTAAATTATGTTTATGGGTAGGCAGAGATATTGTTTAGAAATTTTGGTATAAATTGTAAGTAGGTAAGTATACTAAATTTTTAATTTCAATTTTATTTATCTTCATTTCTATTGGTTTAAACTTTATCGGACTCCAACAACCCTTACCTGTGTCCCGGTGCGTGTTTCGCGTGTCCGTGTCCTGGTTTTGGTACCAACAAATTTTCTAAATTTTTCCTTAAAAAACTGGTTTTTGGCCCACTGTGCAAAATTTTTGTTCCGCTGAAATTTTTATTTTAGTACAGTCCGTTAGTCCGCGCGGAGACGCTTCTTTTGACACCCCACACGTGAGCCTAGCTCTCACGAAACGTCAAAAAATAAAAAAAGTACACACGAACAAGCTCACGATAACAATCTCTATTTTGGTACACAAACAATTTTTTTTTTTTTTTATTCTTTTAAATCGAACTTTTCATTCGCTACACTAGTCACTATACAGAAACATGGAGTTACCGTATAAGTATAAACCTACTTTTTACATTAAAATAGCCTCCTAATCTACTCGTACTATAACTATAGATATTCCGATAGTACGACTAAAGATTATACTATATATTTCTTTGTTCTGATTGGCCGGCTAGCCGTCGCGTCATCGCAGCTTGGCCAATCGCAGCAGTCGATATGTATATTAGTTTGTATGTATGTTTAATCTACTACAACTATTTTGTTTATAATATCAAAATAATTCTTATTAGACTTAAGTAACGTTTTCTGTGACATTCTGATAGAAAGAAACATTTGATAATCAGATACATATGTGGCCCTGAAAAGGGCCTTTTTTATGTTAACGAATATGCACAGCCACCGACACGATACCACGTGAAGGGCGACGTGTGCTCATTCAGCAGCGGTTCAATAAGCGTATTCGCCTCTGATCTTGCGCGCCAGCTCATAGTCCTTGGGCTTGAGGGAGACGTCCGGGCCGCAAATCATGCACACCCCCCCATCCTCAAACCATGCGATGAGGACGAGGAGACGAACGAGGAGCGAACTGTGCCTGATGGGTCGGAACTTTCTCACCCACATGTTTACGCTCACCTCGAAACACCGAATGCCACGGCGGGCCTCAGGGCTGGGCCTGAAGCGATATGGCTTCTTAACGTTACCGGTCCGCTTATCAGGAGCCATTTATATTATACGGAACGACAGGGGGAGAATATGCGCGCAACGTACGAACGAACGAACGAGTGAGTAAATTTATGTGTTCCGACCGTATTTATACGCGCGCCGCGTAGCTCAGTCAGCGGGAGGGAGGGGTGAACAGTTTACGAAGCCTATTCACAAAGCAGGCAAGCGCGTGTGCAAGTTCGCTCGTCGATCGGCGTCACCTAAAATACCATGGGTACGTACTAATATTAAATTATGTTTATGGGTAGGCAGAGATATTGTTTAGAAATTTTGGTATAAATTGTAAGTAGGTAAGTATACTAAATTTTTAATTTCAATTTTATTTATCTTCATTTCTATTGGTTTAAACTTTATCGGACTCCAACAACCCTTACCTGTGTCCCGGTGCGTGTTTCGCGTGTCCGTGTCCTGGTTTTGGTACCAACAAATTTTCTAAATTTTTCCTTAAAAAACTGGTTTTTGGCCCACTGTGCAAAATTTTTGTTCCGCTGAAATTTTTATTTTAGTACAGTCCGTTAGTCCGCGCGGAGACGCTTCTTTTGACACCCCACACGTGAGCCTAGCTCTCACGAAACGTCAAAAAATAAAAAAAGTACACACGAACAAGCTCACGATAACAATCTCTATTTTGGTACACAAACAATTTTTTTTTTTTTTTATTCTTTTAAATCGAACTTTTCATTCGCTACACTAGTCACTATACAGAAACATGGAGTTACCGTATAAGTATAAACCTACTTTTTACATTAAAATAGCCTCCTAATCTACTCGTACTATAACTATAGATATTCCGATAGTACGACTAAAGATTATACTATATATTTCTTTGTTCTGATTGGCCGGCTAGCCGTCGCGTCATCGCAGCTTGGCCAATCGCAGCAGTCGATATGTATATTAGTTTGTATGTATGTTTAATCTACTACAACTATTTTGTTTATAATATCAAAATAATTCTTATTAGACTTAAGTAACGTTTTCTGTGACATTCTGATAGAAAGAAACATTTGATAATCAGATACATATGTGGCCCTGAAAAGGGCCTTTTTTATGTTAACGAATATGCACAGCCACCGACACGATACCACGTGAAGGGCGACGTGTGCTCATTCAGCAGCGGTTCAATAAGCGTATTCGCCTCTGATCTTGCGCGCCAGCTCATAGTCCTTGGGCTTGAGGGAGACGTCCGGGCCGCAAATCATGCACACCCCCCCATCCTCAAACCATGCGATGAGGACGAGGAGACGAACGAGGAGCGAACTGTGCCTGATGGGTCGGAACTTTCTCACCCACATGTTTACGCTCACCTCGAAACACCGAATGCCACGGCGGGCCTCAGGGCTGGGCCTGAAGCGATATGGCTTCTTAACGTTACCGGTCCGCTTATCAGGAGCCATTTATATTATACGGAACGACAGGGGGAGAATATGCGCGCAACGTACGAACGAACGAACGAGTGAGTAAATTTATGTGTTCCGACCGTATTTATACGCGCGCCGCGTAGCTCAGTCAGCGGGAGGGAGGCGCCGCGTAGCTCAGTCAGCGGGAGGGAGGGGTGAACAGTTTACGAAGCCTATTCACAAAGCAGGCAAGCGCGTGTGCAAGTTCGCTCGTCGATCGGCGTCACCTAAAATACCATGGGTACGTACTAATATTAAATTATGTTTATGGGTAGGCAGAGATATTGTTTAGAAATTTTGGTATAAATTGTAAGTAGGTAAGTATACTAAATTTTTAATTTCAATTTTATTTATCTTCATTTCTATTGGTTTAAACTTTATCGGACTCCAACAACCCTTACCTGTGTCCCGGTGCGTGTTTCGCGTGTCCGAGTCCTGGTTTTGGTACCAACAAATTTTCTAAATTTTTCCTTAAAAAACTGGTTTTTGGCCCACTGTGCAAAATTTTTGTTCCGCTGAAATTTTTATTTTAGTACAGTCCGTTAGTCCGCGCGGAGACGCTTCTTTTGACACCCCACACGTGAGCCTAGCTCTCACGAAACGTCAAAAAATAAAAAAAGTACACACGAACAAGCTCACGATAACAATCTCTATTTTGGTACACAAACAATTTTTTTTTTTTTTTTTTTTTTTTATTCTTTTAAATCGAACTTTTCATTCGCTACACTAGTCACTATACAGAAACATGGAGTTACCGTATAAGTATAAACCTACTTTTTACATTAAAATAGCCTCCTAATCTACTCGTACTATAACTATAGATATTCCGATAGTACGACTAAAGATTATACTATATATTTCTTTGTTCTGATTGGCCGGCTAGCCGTCGCGTCATCGCAGCTTGGCCAATCGCAGCAGTCGATATGTATATTAGTTTGTATGTATGTTTAATCTACTACAACTATTTTGTTTATAATATCAAAATAATTCTTATTAGACTTAAGTAACGTTTTCTGTGACATTCTGATAGAAAGAAACATTTGATAATCAGATACATATGTGGCCCTGAAAAGGGCCTTTTTTATGTTAACGAATATGCACAGCCACCGACACGATACCACGTGAAGGGCGACGTGTGCTCATTCAGCAGCGGTTCAATAAGCGTATTCGCCTCTGATCTTGCGCGCCAGCTCATAGTCCTTGGGCTTGAGGGAGACGTCCGGGCCGCAAATCATGCACACCCCCCCATCCTCAAACCATGCGATGAGGACGAGGAGACGAACGAGGAGCGAACTGTGCCTGATGGGTCGGAACTTTCTCACCCACATGTTTACGCTCACCTCGAAACACCGAATGCCACGGCGGGCCTCAGGGCTGGGCCTGAAGCGATATGGCTTCTTAACGTTACCGGTCCGCTTATCAGGAGCCATTTATATTATACGGAACGACAGGGGGAGAATATGCGCGCAACGTACGAACGAACGAACGAGTGAGTAAATTTATGTGTTCCGACCGTATTTATACGCGCGCCGCGTAGCTCAGTCAGCGGGAGGGAGGGGTGAACAGTTTACGAAGCCTATTCACAAAGCAGGCAAGCGCGTGTGCAAGTTCGCTCGTCGATCGGCGTCACCTAAAATACCATGGGTACGTACTAATATTAAATTATGTTTATGGGTAGGCAGAGATATTGTTTAGAAATTTTGGTATAAATTGTAAGTAGGTAAGTATACTAAATTTTTAATTTCAATTTTATTTATCTTCATTTCTATTGGTTTAAACTTTATCGGACTCCAACAACCCTTACCTGTGTCCCGGTGCGTGTTTCGCGTGTCCGAGTCCTGGTTTTGGTACCAACAAATTTTCTAAATTTTTCCTTAAAAAACTGGTTTTTGGCCCACTGTGCAAAATTTTTGTTCCGCTGAAATTTTTATTTTAGTACAGTCCGTTAGTCCGCGCGGAGACGCTTCTTTTGACACCCCACACGTGAGCCTAGCTCTCACGAAACGTCAAAAAATAAAAAAAGTACACACGAACAAGCTCACGATAACAATCTCTATTTTGGTACACAAACAATTTTTTTTTTTTTTTTTTTTTTTTATTCTTTTAAATCGAACTTTTCATTCGCTACACTAGTCACTATACAGAAACATGGAGTTACCGTATAAGTATAAACCTACTTTTTACATTAAAATAGCCTCCTAATCTACTCGTACTATAACTATAGATATTCCGATAGTACGACTAAAGATTATACTATATATTTCTTTGTTCTGATTGGCCGGCTAGCCGTCGCGTCATCGCAGCTTGGCCAATCGCAGCAGTCGATATGTATATTAGTTTGTATGTATGTTTAATCTACTACAACTATTTTGTTTATAATATCAAAATAATTCTTATTAGACTTAAGTAACGTTTTCTGTGACATTCTGATAGAAAGAAACATTTGATAATCAGATACATATGTGGCCCTGAAAAGGGCCTTTTTTATGTTAACGAATATGCACAGCCACCGACACGATACCACGTGAAGGGCGACGTGTGCTCATTCAGCAGCGGTTCAATAAGCGTATTCGCCTCTGATCTTGCGCGCCAGCTCATAGTCCTTGGGCTTGAGGGAGACGTCCGGGCCGCAAATCATGCACACCCCCCCATCCTCAAACCATGCGATGAGGACGAGGAGACGAACGAGGAGCGAACTGTGCCTGATGGGTCGGAACTTTCTCACCCACATGTTTACGCTCACCTCGAAACACCGAATGCCACGGCGGGCCTCAGGGCTGGGCCTGAAGCGATATGGCTTCTTAACGTTACCGGTCCGCTTATCAGGAGCCATTTATATTATACGGAACGACAGGGGGAGAATATGCGCGCAACGTACGAACGAACGAACGAGTGAGTAAATTTTCGTTGTGGGACGTCGCTGCGTTCCCGCAAGGGAACGCGGCGGGCGGCCTCAGGGCTGTGCCCTCTTGCCGCGGTTTCTGTGGGCGCCCGCAAAAACGGGCGCTTCACTGGGGTGCCTAAATCGGCTTGAGGAATATGGGCGACTGACTACGAGAACCTCCTAGGCTAGCGCTGTTTGTAACGCCTGCCGAGATTCCCATGGCAATCGCCCTGTGTTTTGCTAAGTGTAATGCCGCAGGCTCGCGGGGGTAATCGCGGCAGCTAGGCGGTCTACCACCACCGGGTGAGACCCACAGTTCCCTGTGGGAGGCCCAGCGGATGGCGCCAGCGACTGAACTGCCGGCTTACAGCAAGCCCACGACATGGTGTGTGGCCCCAGCCCGTCCCGCTTGGTCGCGGTCCGGGCCAGGGCCGTCGGCGTATGTGTGGACGGTATTGTGTGAGTAACACCGTCCATGTAAGCACTAATGTACACGGACTGGCCGCGCCCAATAGTGCGAGAGTTCACGTGCGTGTGGAGTCATGCGTGTCTGCATGCGTTCCGCGGCGTGCCTATATTAACTTAGCACACGCCGCGTCACAGTGTATGTACTGTGGTGAGTGTCACTGTGTGAGTAGGCCGCGTGTAGGTGTAAGCGACCTACTCGGGTGTCAGAAGGAGGAGAAGCGCCTGGACGACGCTTTGGATGACCTTTGGTAGTTGGCGCGGCTCACCTCTCTGCCTTAGGGCTCTTGCAGCCTCCAACAGCAGGTCGATGGCTCTGGTCTCAGTGGTGGTGTCGTCCGGCTTCCCGTGCTGCTGTTTGCGCTGTGCCGTGATATCGGCGACGGCCGCGACTGGGGCTGCAGTTCTCTTCTCGGCCAACGCTTGTGTTGGCGCCTGGTCGAGTTTTGCGGCTCGAGGTTGGGGCACCCGAGCGGTGTCTTCTTGGTTGGGGAGGGGAGGAGGAGGGGGCCCCTTCCCCTTTCTGCTTCCGCGCTTTCTTCTCCTCTTTTTCGCGGGGGCTGCTCTTCTCGTCGAGGGCCCGTTGGCCACTGCCATCAGGGTGGCGCCCTGGGCCTCGTGTTCGTCTGTGTTCGTAGCGGTCCTGGTCGTGGTACTGGCCGGCCGGGCCGTTCTGCTGACCGTGAGGGCGACGGTGCCCGCACGCTTGTTGCAAGCTTCTCGCCTGAATGCCGGGCACTCGCGGTGGGACGCAGGATGTGGCCCTCCGCAGTTCGCGCACGTTGCCGGCTCCGCAAGGGGCCTGGGGCAGTCGCGTGCGGAGTGTCCCTGCCCGCATCGCACGCAGGCGAGCGGCCGGTGACATTGGTGGGATGAGTGTCGGAACTGTTGGCAGCGGTGACATTGTGCCAGTCCCCGCTTGCCCCTCCACGCCTCAATCCGCACCCCTCCCATCAACATGAAGGTGCTTGTGTTGAATATCCTCCTGATGTCCTTCTGGAAATTCAAGACCGCGTGGAAAATACATCCCGGGCGGCCCTGACGGCCTCTGATACTCCGCACATACTCCGGGTCGTAGTCTAGTCGGCGGAGTTCTTCCATTATGGCGGCAGGTTCTGTGTCTACAGGCAGTCTCCTGATGGCCACCTTGAACTTACGCTCCGCTGGGAGCGAGTAAGAGAACCAAGCCAGGCCGGTCTCCCTTTCCAGGCCACACAGGTACCTCTGGACCACCCGATATTCCTCCTCGTCACCCGGCAGGAAGCGAATTCCAGCCTGGTACGGGCGGGCAATCGGTGGGCGGCCCAGAAGGTCGCCTAGGGCCCTAAAGTGGACCTGCCAGTCTGGCAATCTTTCGACCACCAGCGGAGGGTACCGCAGCTTCTTTTTCCCTTGCCCCGTAGCGGCAGCAGCCGCCGGGGGCGGTGTCCGGCCAGTCGCGAACGATTGGCCCGTGGTGTTGGTGGTGTTAGTGACGGACTGTGGGGTGCGTTGCTGAGGACGTCTCTTCGCCTCCTCCAAGTCGTCTTCGTCGTCCGGGCTTCTGGGACGCCGTTGGGGGCGCACCTGGCTACGCCCCTGGTTCGCCTCCTTGCTACGCCCCTGGTTGGACGTCGGTCGGTGGTCTGCCTCTTCCGCCTCGATTTCATATTCCGATGCCGACATGTCCGACTCCTGCGGAGAGAAACATGCCGACATCATCATGGCGGGGGAATCTTGGGCCGCGCATTTCGGCGGCGTCGGCGACAGTAGGGCCGTCTCTGGCCGTGACCGCGATGTTGAGGCGGTGGGCTCTTTCGGCGCGGCGCCGTAAGCGTAAGTGCTCGGCGCGTTCGCGGGCGCGTTCTCGGGCGCGCAGGGCGCGAAAACCGGGGCGCGCAGCTCAGCAGGGGCGCGTGGTTCGAGCGAATCTCGGCGGCGCCGCGGATCTCGTGGAAGATCGGGGCGCGAGATGGCGCCACGGGGCTTCGGTCGCGGCCTACCCGTGGGCTTCACGTAGACGAAGTCGTCGGGAGCGCCACGGTCCGGCGACGAACTAGGCGTCGTCTCCGTCGTCCGCGGACCGTCTCCGGCGAGGGGGCGCGAAACTCGCGGGTGTGGGGCGCGTGTCTCGGATGCGTCAGGCAGCTCCTGTGCGGCGGCGGCCTCGTCGAGTTGCCGGTAAAGGTGGTCGATCATGGCCGACCTCTCCGCTTTCTCGGCTTCGGGTGAGTTGGTGGCGTTCAATTTTTCGAGCGCGTATATGACGCGCCTTATTTCCGCGGCTTTCTGTGGCGTGATGGGCTCATTTTCAGTTGACGGACGCGGTGTCGGTTCCGTCGCTGAAGTGGCTGGCATCTGCTGATCCTCCGGGGACCCGGTGGAGCTGCGCTTGGATGAGCGGGAACCTTTGGAGCCTTTCTTCTTCCCTGCCATGGTGGTGTCTTCGTAACTTTTCAAAATTCTTCGCAACCGTTACAACTTCTTGCAAGATGGACGTCAAATTTCTCGAGGTACCCCCCAATACCGCCGCAAATACGAACCGTGGTCCGCACTCACGACGATAAAAAGAGGTACCGAGCGAGGGTAGGTTCGAGCGAATTTACCTGACGTGGCGAGCAATGCTACAAGCGACGTCAGGCAGTGAACTGTGGCGAATCCGAGTGAGTAAATTTATGTGTTCCGACCGTATTTATACGCGCGCCGCGTAGCTCAGTCAGCGGGAGGGAGGGGTGAACAGTTTACGAAGCCTATTCACAAAGCAGGCAAGCGCGTGTGCAAGTTCGCTCGTCGATCGGCGTCACCTAAAATACCATGGGTACGTACTAATATTAAATTATGTTTATGGGTAGGCAGAGATATTGTTTAGAAATTTTGGTATAAATTGTAAGTAGGTAAGTATACTAAATTTTTAATTTCAATTTTATTTATCTTCATTTCTATTGGTTTAAACTTTATCGGACTCCAACAACCCTTACCTGTGTCCCGGTGCGTGTTTCGCGTGTCCGAGTCCTGGTTTTGGTACCAACAAATTTTCTAAATTTTTCCTTAAAAAACTGGTTTTTGGCCCACTGTGCAAAATTTTTGTTCCGCTGAAATTTTTATTTTAGTACAGTCCGTTAGTCCGCGCGGAGACGCTTCTTTTGACACCCCACACGTGAGCCTAGCTCTCACGAAACGTCAAAAAATAAAAAAAGTACACACGAACAAGCTCACGATAACAATCTCTATTTTGGTACACAAACAATTTTTTTTTTTTTTTTTTTTTTTTATTCTTTTAAATCGAACTTTTCATTCGCTACACTAGTCACTATACAGAAACATGGAGTTACCGTATAAGTATAAACCTACTTTTTACATTAAAATAGCCTCCTAATCTACTCGTACTATAACTATAGATATTCCGATAGTACGACTAAAGATTATACTATATATTTCTTTGTTCTGATTGGCCGGCTAGCCGTCGCGTCATCGCAGCTTGGCCAATCGCAGCAGTCGATATGTATATTAGTTTGTATGTATGTTTAATCTACTACAACTATTTTGTTTATAATATCAAAATAATTCTTATTAGACTTAAGTAACGTTTTCTGTGACATTCTGATAGAAAGAAACATTTGATAATCAGATACATATGTGGCCCTGAAAAGGGCCTTTTTTATGTTAACGAATATGCACAGCCACCGACACGATACCACGTGAAGGGCGACGTGTGCTCATTCAGCAGCGGTTCAATAAGCGTATTCGCCTCTGATCTTGCGCGCCAGCTCATAGTCCTTGGGCTTGAGGGAGACGTCCGGGCCGCAAATCATGCACACCCCCCCATCCTCAAACCATGCGATGAGGACGAGGAGACGAACGAGGAGCGAACTGTGCCTGATGGGTCGGAACTTTCTCACCCACATGTTTACGCTCACCTCGAAACACCGAATGCCACGGCGGGCCTCAGGGCTGGGCCTGAAGCGATATGGCTTCTTAACGTTACCGGTCCGCTTATCAGGAGCCATTTATATTATACGGAACGACAGGGGGAGAATATGCGCGCAACGTACGAACGAACGAACGAGTGAGTAAATTTATGTGTTCCGACCGTATTTATACGCGCGCCGCGTAGCTCAGTCAGCGGGAGGGAGGGGTGAACAGTTTACGAAGCCTATTCACAAAGCAGGCAAGCGCGTGTGCAAGTTCGCTCGTCGATCGGCGTCACCTAAAATACCATGGGTACGTACTAATATTAAATTATGTTTATGGGTAGGCAGAGATATTGTTTAGAAATTTTGGTATAAATTGTAAGTAGGTAAGTATACTAAATTTTTAATTTCAATTTTATTTATCTTCATTTCTATTGGTTTAAACTTTATCGGACTCCAACAACCCTTACCTGTGTCCCGGTGCGTGTTTCGCGTGTCCGAGTCCTGGTTTTGGTACCAACAAATTTTCTAAATTTTTCCTTAAAAAACTGGTTTTTGGCCCACTGTGCAAAATTTTTGTTCCGCTGAAATTTTTATTTTAGTACAGTCCGTTAGTCCGCGCGGAGACGCTTCTTTTGACACCCCACACGTGAGCCTAGCTCTCACGAAACGTCAAAAAATAAAAAAAGTACACACGAACAAGCTCACGATAACAATCTCTATTTTGGTACACAAACAATTTTTTTTTTTTTTTTTTTTTTTATTCTTTTAAATCGAACTTTTCATTCGCTACACTAGTCACTATACAGAAACATGGAGTTACCGTATAAGTATAAACCTACTTTTTACATTAAAATAGCCTCCTAATCTACTCGTACTATAACTATAGATATTCCGATAGTACGACTAAAGATTATACTATATATTTCTTTGTTCTGATTGGCCGGCTAGCCGTCGCGTCATCGCAGCTTGGCCAATCGCAGCAGTCGATATGTATATTAGTTTGTATGTATGTTTAATCTACTACAACTATTTTGTTTATAATATCAAAATAATTCTTATTAGACTTAAGTAACGTTTTCTGTGACATTCTGATAGAAAGAAACATTTGATAATCAGATACATATGTGGCCCTGAAAAGGGCCTTTTTTATGTTAACGAATATGCACAGCCACCGACACGATACCACGTGAAGGGCGACGTGTGCTCATTCAGCAGCGGTTCAATAAGCGTATTCGCCTCTGATCTTGCGCGCCAGCTCATAGTCCTTGGGCTTGAGGGAGACGTCCGGGCCGCAAATCATGCACACCCCCCCATCCTCAAACCATGCGATGAGGACGAGGAGACGAACGAGGAGCGAACTGTGCCTGATGGGTCGGAACTTTCTCACCCACATGTTTACGCTCACCTCGAAACACCGAATGCCACGGCGGGCCTCAGGGCTGGGCCTGAAGCGATATGGCTTCTTAACGTTACCGGTCCGCTTATCAGGAGCCATTTATATTATACGGAACGACAGGGGGAGAATATGCGCGCAACGTACGAACGAACGAACGAGTGAGTAAATTTATGTGTTCCGACCGTATTTATACGCGCGCCGCGTAGCTCAGTCAGCGGGAGGGAGGGGTGAACAGTTTACGAAGCCTATTCACAAAGCAGGCAAGCGCGTGTGCAAGTTCGCTCGTCGATCGGCGTCACCTAAAATACCATGGGTACGTACTAATATTAAATTATGTTTATGGGTAGGCAGAGATATTGTTTAGAAATTTTGGTATAAATTGTAAGTAGGTAAGTATACTAAATTTTTAATTTCAATTTTATTTATCTTCATTTCTATTGGTTTAAACTTTATCGGACTCCAACAACCCTTACCTGTGTCCCGGTGCGTGTTTCGCGTGTCCGAGTCCTGGTTTTGGTACCAACAAATTTTCTAAATTTTTCCTTAAAAAACTGGTTTTTGGCCCACTGTGCAAAATTTTTGTTCCGCTGAAATTTTTATTTTAGTACAGTCCGTTAGTCCGCGCGGAGACGCTTCTTTTGACACCCCACACGTGAGCCTAGCTCTCACGAAACGTCAAAAAATAAAAAAAGTACACACGAACAAGCTCACGATAACAATCTCTATTTTGGTACACAAACAATTTTTTTTTTTTTTTTTTTTTTTATTCTTTTAAATCGAACTTTTCATTCGCTACACTAGTCACTATACAGAAACATGGAGTTACCGTATAAGTATAAACCTACTTTTTACATTAAAATAGCCTCCTAATCTACTCGTACTATAACTATAGATATTCCGATAGTACGACTAAAGATTATACTATATATTTCTTTGTTCTGATTGGCCGGCTAGCCGTCGCGTCATCGCAGCTTGGCCAATCGCAGCAGTCGATATGTATATTAGTTTGTATGTATGTTTAATCTACTACAACTATTTTGTTTATAATATCAAAATAATTCTTATTAGACTTAAGTAACGTTTTCTGTGACATTCTGATAGAAAGAAACATTTGATAATCAGATACATATGTGGCCCTGAAAAGGGCCTTTTTTATGTTAACGAATATGCACAGCCACCGACACGATACCACGTGAAGGGCGACGTGTGCTCATTCAGCAGCGGTTCAATAAGCGTATTCGCCTCTGATCTTGCGCGCCAGCTCATAGTCCTTGGGCTTGAGGGAGACGTCCGGGCCGCAAATCATGCACACCCCCCCATCCTCAAACCATGCGATGAGGACGAGGAGACGAACGAGGAGCGAACTGTGCCTGATGGGTCGGAACTTTCTCACCCACATGTTTACGCTCACCTCGAAACACCGAATGCCACGGCGGGCCTCAGGGCTGGGCCTGAAGCGATATGGCTTCTTAACGTTACCGGTCCGCTTATCAGGAGCCATTTATATTATACGGAACGACAGGGGGAGAATATGCGCGCAACGTACGAACGAACGAACGAGTGAGTAAATTTACGTCGTGGGGTCGTCGCTGCGTTCCCGCAAGGGAACGCGGCGGGCGGCCTCAGGGCTATGCCCTCTTGCCGCGGGTTCTGTGGGCGCCCGCAAAAACGGGCGCTTCACTGGGGTGCCTAAATCGGCTTGAAGAATGTGGGCGACTGACTACGAGAACCTCCTAGGCTAGCGCTGTGTTGTAACGCCTGCCGAGATTCCCTTAGCAATCGCCCTGTGTTTTGCTAAGTGTAATGCCGCAGGCTCGCGGGGGTAATCGCGGCAGCTAGGCGGTCTACCACCACCGGGTGAGACCCACAGTTCCCTGTGGGAGGCCCAGCGGATGGCGCCAGCGACTGAACTGCCGGCTTACAGCAAGCCCACGGCATGGTGTGTGACCCCGGCCCGTCCCGCTTGGTCGCGGTCCGGGCCAAGGGCCGTCAGCGTATGTGTGGACGGTATTGTGTGAGTAACACCGTCCATGTAAGCACTATTGTACACGGACTGGCCGCGCCCAATAGTGCGAGAGTTCACGTGCGTGTGGAGTCATGCGTGTCTGCATTCGTTCCGTGGCGTGCCTATATTAACTTAGCACACGCCGCGTCACAGTGTATGTACTGTGATGAGTGTCACTGTATGAGTAGGCCGCGTGTAGGTGTAAGCGACCTACTCGGGTGTCAGAAGCAGGAGCAGCGCCTGGACGACGCTTTGGATGACCTCCCGCAGGTTGAGAGGCTCACCTCCCTGCCGCAGGGCTCTTACAGCCCCCATCAGCAGATCGGCGGCTCTGGTCTCGGTGGTGGTGGCGTCGTCGTTCCGCCCTCCGCGCTGCGCCGTGGCGTCGGCGGCAGCCGCGGCCTGGGCTGCGGTCCGCTTTATTGCCCACGCCTGGGTTGGCGCCTGGGCAAGTCGTGTGGCTCGGGGTTGGGGCACCCGAGCGGTGTCTTCCTGGTTGGTGTGGGGAGGAGGGGGCACCTTCCCCTTTCTGCTACCGCGCTTTCTCCTCCTCTTCTTCGCGGGGGCTGCTCCTTTCGTTGAGGGCTCGTTGGCCACCGCCATCAGGGTGGCGCCCTGGGCCTCGTGGTCTTCTGCGTTGGTGGCGGCCTTGGTCGGCCGGGTCGTCCTGCTGGCCGTGAGGGCGACGGTGCCCGCACGTCTATTTATGGCCTCTCTCCTGAAGGCCGGGCACTCTCGGTGGGACGCTGGGTGCGGCCCCCCGCAGTTGGCACACGTTGCCGGCTCCGAGCGGGGCCGGGGACAGTCACGTGCGGCGTGCCCCTCTCCGCATCGCACACAAGCGAGCGGTCGGTGGCACTGATGGGAGGAGTGCCGGAATTGTTGGCAGCGGTGGCATTGCGCCGGCCCCCGCTTCCCCCTCCATGCCTCTATCCGTACCCCCCCCATCATCAGGAAGGTATTCGTGTCGTATATACGACGGACATCCCTTTGTGCGTTGAGGACTGCGTAAAAGATGCAGCCTGGGCGACCCTGACGACCCCTGATACCCCGCACGTATTCAGGGTCGTAGTCGAGTCGCTTGAGCTCTTCCATAATGGCCTCCGGGTCGGTGTCTACCGGCAGCCCTCGGATGGCCACCTTGAATTTTCGCTCCGCCGGCGGTGAGTATGCAAACCAAGACAGGCCGGTCTCTTTCTCCAGCCCGCACAAGTATCGCTGGACCACCCGATACTCCCCCTCGTCCCTGGGCAGGAAACGAATCCCCGCCTGGTACGGGCGGGCAGTCGGCGGGCGGCCCAGGAGGTCGTGCAAGGCCTTGAAATGAACCTGCCAGTCCGGCAGTTTCTCCACCACCAGCGGAGGGTAGCGCGGCTTCTTCTTCATTATCGTGGGGCCCGATGCGGTGGCGGCCGCGGAGGGCGGCGTACACTGCTGCGGGCGCCTCTTCGCCTCTTCCAAGGCGTCATCGTCTTCCGGGCTTCTGGGACGTCGTTGGGGGCGCACCTGGCTACGCCCCTGGTTCGCCTCCTGGCTACGCCCCTGGTTGGACGTCGGTCGGTGGTCTGCTTCTTCCGCCTCTATTTCATATTCCGATGCCGACATGTCCGACTCCTGCGGAGAGAAACATGCCGACATCATCATGGCGGGGGAGTCTTGGGCCGCGCATTTCGGCGGCGTCGGCGATAGTAGGGCCATCTCTGGCCGTGACCGCGATGTTGAGGCGGTGGACTCCTTTGGCGCGGCGCTGTAAGTACGCGGCGCGTTCGCGGGCGCGCTCTCGGGCGCGCAGGGCGCGAAAACCAGGGCGCGCAGCTCAGCAGGGGCGCGTGCTTCGAGCGTATCTCGGCGGCGTCGCGGGTCTCGTGGATGCTCGGGGCGCGAGATGGCGCCACGGGGTTTCGGTCGTGGCTTACCCGTGGGCTTCACATAGACGAAGTCTTCTGTGGGAGCGCCACGGTCCGGCGACGAACTAGGCGTCGTCTCCGTCGTCCGCGGACCGTCTCCGGCGGGGGGGCGCGAAACTCGCGGGTGTGGGGCGCGTGTCTCGGACGCGTCAGGCGACTCTTGTGCGGCGGCGGCCTCGTCAAGTTGCCGGTAAAGGTGGTCGATCATGGCCGACCTCTCCGCTTTTTCGGCTTCGGGGGAATTGGTGGCGTTCAGTTTTTCAAGCGCGTATATAACGCGCCTTATTTCCGCGGCTTTCTCGGGTGTGATGGGCGCATTTTCAGTTGACGGACGCGGTGTCGGTTCCGTCGCTGAAGTGGCTGGCGTCTGCTGATCCTCCGGGGACCCGGTGGAGCTGCGCTTGGATGAGCGGGAGCCTTTGGAGCCTTTCTTCTTCCCTGCCATGGTGGTGTCTTCGTAACTTTTCAAAATTCTTCGCAACCGCTACAACTTCTGGCAAGATGGACGTCAAATTTCTCGAGGTACCCCCCAATACCGCCGCAAATACGAACCGGGGTCCGCACTCACGACGATAAAAAGAGGCACCGAGCGAGGGTAGGTTCGTGCGAATGTACCTGACGCGGCGAGCAGTGCTACGAGCGACGTCAGGCAGTGAACTTGGGCGAATCCGAGTAAATTTATGTGTTCCGACCGTATTTATACGCGCGCCGCGTAGCTCAGTCAGCGGGAGGGAGGGGTGAACAGTTTACGAAGCCTATTCACAAAGCAGGCAAGCGCGTGTGCAAGTTCGCTCGTCGATCGGCGTCACCTAAAATACCATGGGTACGTACTAATATTAAATTATGTTTATGGGTAGGCAGAGATATTGTTTAGAAATTTTGGTATAAATTGTAAGTAGGTAAGTATACTAAATTTTTAATTTCAATTTTATTTATCTTCATTTCTATTGGTTTAAACTTTATCGGACTCCAACAACCCTTACCTGTGTCCCGGTGCGTGTTTCGCGTGTCCGAGTCCTGGTTTTGGTACCAACAAATTTTCTAAATTTTTCCTTAAAAAACTGGTTTTTGGCCCACTGTGCAAAATTTTTGTTCCGCTGAAATTTTTATTTTAGTACAGTCCGTTAGTCCGCGCGGAGACGCTTCTTTTGACACCCCACACGTGAGCCTAGCTCTCACGAAACGTCAAAAAATAAAAAAAGTACACACGAACAAGCTCACGATAACAATCTCTATTTTGGTACACAAACAATTTTTTTTTATTTTTTTTTTTTTTATTCTTTTAAATCGAACTTTTCATTCGCTACACTAGTCACTATACAGAAACATGGAGTTACCGTATAAGTATAAACCTACTTTTTACATTAAAATAGCCTCCTAATCTACTCGTACTATAACTATAGATATTCCGATAGTACGACTAAAGATTATACTATATATTTCTTTGTTCTGATTGGCCGGCTAGCCGTCGCGTCATCGCAGCTTGGCCAATCGCAGCAGTCGATATGTATATTAGTTTGTATGTATGTTTAATCTACTACAACTATTTTGTTTATAATATCAAAATAATTCTTATTAGACTTAAGTAACGTTTTCTGTGACATTCTGATAGAAAGAAACATTTGATAATCAGATACATATGTGGCCCTGAAAAGGGCCTTTTTTATGTTAACGAATATGCACAGCCACCGACACGATACCACGTGAAGGGCGACGTGTGCTCATTCAGCAGCGGTTCAATAAGCGTATTCGCCTCTAATCTTGCGCGCCAGCTCATAGTCCTTGGGCTTGAGGGAGACGTCCGGGCCGCAAATCATGCACACCCCCCCATCCTCAAACCATGCGATGAGGACGAGGAGACGAACGAGGAGCGAACTGTGCCTGATGGGTCGGAACTTTCTCACCCACATGTTTACGCTCACCTCGAAACACCGAATGCCACGGCGGGCCTCAGGGCTGGGCCTGAAGCGATATGGCTTCTTAACGTTACCGGTCCGCTTATCAGGAGCCATTTATATTATACGGAACGACAGGGGGAGAATATGCGCGCAACGTACGAACGAACGAACGAGTGAGTAAATTTATGTGTTCCGACCGTATTTATACGCGCGCCGCGTAGCTCAGTCAGCGGGAGGGAGGGGTGAACAGTTTACGAAGCCTATTCACAAAGCAGGCAAGCGCGTGTGCAAGTTCGCTCGTCGATCGGCGTCACCTAAAATACCATGGGTACGTACTAATATTAAATTATGTTTATGGGTAGGCAGAGATATTGTTTAGAAATTTTGGTATAAATTGTAAGTAGGTAAGTATACTAAATTTTTAATTTCAATTTTATTTATCTTCATTTCTATTGGTTTAAACTTTATCGGACTCCAACAACCCTTACCTGTGTCCCGGTGCGTGTTTCGCGTGTCCGAGTCCTGGTTTTGGTACCAACAAATTTTCTAAATTTTTCCTTAAAAAACTGGTTTTTGGCCCACTGTGCAAAATTTTTGTTCCGCTGAAATTTTTATTTTAGTACAGTCCGTTAGTCCGCGCGGAGACGCTTCTTTTGACACCCCACACGTGAGCCTAGCTCTCACGAAACGTCAAAAAATAAAAAAAGTACACACGAACAAGCTCACGATAACAATCTCTATTTTGGTACACAAACAATTTTTTTTTTTTTTTTTTTTTTTATTCTTTTAAATCGAACTTTTCATTCGCTACACTAGTCACTATACAGAAACATGGAGTTACCGTATAAGTATAAACCTACTTTTTACATTAAAATAGCCTCCTAATCTACTCGTACTATAACTATAGATATTCCGATAGTACGACTAAAGATTATACTATATATTTCTTTGTTCTGATTGGCCGGCTAGCCGTCGCGTCATCGCAGCTTGGCCAATCGCAGCAGTCGATATGTATATTAGTTTGTATGTATGTTTAATCTACTACAACTATTTTGTTTATAATATCAAAATAATTCTTATTAGACTTAAGTAACGTTTTCTGTGACATTCTGATAGAAAGAAACATTTGATAATCAGATACATATGTGGCCCTGAAAAGGGCCTTTTTTATGTTAACGAATATGCACAGCCACCGACACGATACCACGTGAAGGGCGACGTGTGCTCATTCAGCAGCGGTTCAATAAGCGTATTCGCCTCTGATCTTGCGCGCCAGCTCATAGTCCTTGGGCTTGAGGGAGACGTCCGGGCCGCAAATCATGCACACCCCCCCATCCTCAAACCATGCGATGAGGACGAGGAGACGAACGAGGAGCGAACTGTGCCTGATGGGTCGGAACTTTCTCACCCACATGTTTACGCTCACCTCGAAACACCGAATGCCACGGCGGGCCTCAGGGCTGGGCCTGAAGCGATATGGCTTCTTAACGTTACCGGTCCGCTTATCAGGAGCCATTTATATTATACGGAACGACAGGGGGAGAATATGCGCGCAACGTACGAACGAACGAACGAGTGAGTAAATTTATGTGTTCCGACCGTATTTATACGCGCGCCGCGTAGCTCAGTCAGCGGGAGGGAGGGGTGAACAGTTTACGAAGCCTATTCACAAAGCAGGCAAGCGCGTGTGCAAGTTCGCTCGTCGATCGGCGTCACCTAAAATACCATGGGTACGTACTAATATTAAATTATGTTTATGGGTAGGCAGAGATATTGTTTAGAAATTTTGGTATAAATTGTAAGTAGGTAAGTATACTAAATTTTTAATTTCAATTTTATTTATCTTCATTTCTATTGGTTTAAACTTTATCGGACTCCAACAACCCTTACCTGTGTCCCGGTGCGTGTTTCGCGTGTCCGAGTCCTGGTTTTGGTACCAACAAATTTTCTAAATTTTTCCTTAAAAAACTGGTTTTTGGCCCACTGTGCAAAATTTTTGTTCCGCTGAAATTTTTATTTTAGTACAGTCCGTTAGTCCGCGCGGAGACGCTTCTTTTGACACCCCACACGTGAGCCTAGCTCTCACGAAACGTCAAAAAATAAAAAAAGTACACACGAACAAGCTCACGATAACAATCTCTATTTTGGTACACAAACAATTTTTTTTTTTTTTTTTTTTTTATTCTTTTAAATCGAACTTTTCATTCGCTACACTAGTCACTATACAGAAACATGGAGTTACCGTATAAGTATAAACCTACTTTTTACATTAAAATAGCCTCCTAATCTACTCGTACTATAACTATAGATATTCCGATAGTACGACTAAAGATTATACTATATATTTCTTTGTTCTGATTGGCCGGCTAGCCGTCGCGTCATCGCAGCTTGGCCAATCGCAGCAGTCGATATGTATATTAGTTTGTATGTATGTTTAATCTACTACAACTATTTTGTTTATAATATCAAAATAATTCTTATTAGACTTAAGTAACGTTTTCTGTGACATTCTGATAGAAAGAAACATTTGATAATCAGATACATATGTGGCCCTGAAAAGGGCCTTTTTTATGTTAACGAATATGCACAGCCACCGACACGATACCACGTGAAGGGCGACGTGTGCTCATTCAGCAGCGGTTCAATAAGCGTATTCGCCTCTGATCTTGCGCGCCAGCTCATAGTCCTTGGGCTTGAGGGAGACGTCCGGGCCGCAAATCATGCACACCCCCCCATCCTCAAACCATGCGATGAGGACGAGGAGACGAACGAGGAGCGAACTGTGCCTGATGGGTCGGAACTTTCTCACCCACATGTTTACGCTCACCTCGAAACACCGAATGCCACGGCGGGCCTCAGGGCTGGGCCTGAAGCGATATGGCTTCTTAACGTTACCGGTCCGCTTATCAGGAGCCATTTATATTATACGGAACGACAGGGGGAGAATACGCGCGCAACGTACGAACGAACGAACGAGTGAGTAAATTTATGTGTTCCGACCGTATTTATACGCGCGCCGCGTAGCTCAGTCAGCGGGAGGGAGGGGTGAACAGTTTACGAAGCCTATTCACAAAGCAGGCAAGCGCGTGTGCAAGTTCGCTCGTCGATCGGCGTCACCTAAAATACCATGGGTACGTACTAATATTAAATTATGTTTATGGGTAGGCAGAGATATTGTTTAGAAATTTTGGTATAAATTGTAAGTAGGTAAGTATACTAAATTTTTAATTTCAATTTTATTTATCTTCATTTCTATTGGTTTAAACTTTATCGGACTCCAACAACCCTTACCTGTGTCCCGGTGCGTGTTTCGCGTGTCCGAGTCCTGGTTTTGGTACCAACAAATTTTCTAAATTTTTCCTTAAAAAACTGGTTTTTGGCCCACTGTGCAAAATTTTTGTTCCGCTGAAATTTTTATTTTAGTACAGTCCGTTAGTCCGCGCGGAGACGCTTCTTTTGACACCCCACACGTGAGCCTAGCTCTCACGAAACGTCAAAAAATAAAAAAAGTACACACGAACAAGCTCACGATAACAATCTCTATTTTGGTACACAAACAATTTTTTTTTTTTTTTTTTTTTTTTATTCTTTTAAATCGAACTTTTCATTCGCTACACTAGTCACTATACAGAAACATGGAGTTACCGTATAAGTATAAACCTACTTTTTACATTAAAATAGCCTCCTAATCTACTCGTACTATAACTATAGATATTCCGATAGTACGACTAAAGATTATACTATATATTTCTTTGTTCTGATTGGCCGGCTAGCCGTCGCGTCATCGCAGCTTGGCCAATCGCAGCAGTCGATATGTATATTAGTTTGTATGTATGTTTAATCTACTACAACTATTTTGTTTATAATATCAAAATAATTCTTATTAGACTTAAGTAACGTTTTCTGTGACATTCTGATAGAAAGAAACATTTGATAATCAGATACATATGTGGCCCTGAAAAGGGCCTTTTTTATGTTAACGAATATGCACAGCCACCGACACGATACCACGTGAAGGGCGACGTGTGCTCATTCAGCAGCGGTTCAATAAGCGTATTCGCCTCTGATCTTGCGCGCCAGCTCATAGTCCTTGGGCTTGAGGGAGACGTCCGGGCCGCAAATCATGCACACCCCCCCATCCTCAAACCATGCGATGAGGACGAGGAGACGAACGAGGAGCGAACTGTGCCTGATGGGTCGGAACTTTCTCACCCACATGTTTACGCTCACCTCGAAACACCGAATGCCACGGCGGGCCTCAGGGCTGGGCCTGAAGCGATATGGCTTCTTAACGTTACCGGTCCGCTTATCAGGAGCCATTTATATTATACGGAACGACAGGGGGAGAATATGCGCGCAACGTACGAACGAACGAACGAGTGAGTAAATTTATGTGTTCCGACCGTATTTATACGCGCGCCGCGTAGCTCAGTCAGCGGGAGGGAGGGGTGAACAGTTTACGAAGCCTATTCACAAAGCAGGCAAGCGCGTGTGCAAGTTCGCTCGTCGATCGGCGTCACCTAAAATACCATGGGTACGTACTAATATTAAATTATGTTTATGGGTAGGCAGAGATATTGTTTAGAAATTTTGGTATAAATTGTAAGTAGGTAAGTATACTAAATTTTTAATTTCAATTTTATTTATCTTCATTTCTATTGGTTTAAACTTTATCGGACTCCAACAACCCTTACCTGTGTCCCGGTGCGTGTTTCGCGTGTCCGAGTCCTGGTTTTGGTACCAACAAATTTTCTAAATTTTTCCTTAAAAAACTGGTTTTTGGCCCACTGTGCAAAATTTTTGTTCCGCTGAAATTTTTATTTTAGTACAGTCCGTTAGTCCGCGCGGAGACGCTTCTTTTGACACCCCACACGTGAGCCTAGCTCTCACGAAACGTCAAAAAATAAAAAAAGTACACACGAACAAGCTCACGATAACAATCTCTATTTTGGTACACAAACAATTTTTTTTTTTTTTTTTTTTTTTATTCTTTTAAATCGAACTTTTCATTCGCTACACTAGTCACTATACAGAAACATGGAGTTACCGTATAAGTATAAACCTACTTTTTACATTAAAATAGCCTCCTAATCTACTCGTACTATAACTATAGATATTCCGATAATACGGGTGCTTCCTGGGGGTCCCATATAGGTGCGGCGGTTTTAGGGTGACTGCACAAGAACCTACCAAACAGGCGATTAACGCCTGCCGAGGCTCTCATAGCAATCACCCATGTGTATTGCTATGTGTAATGCTGTAGGCTCGGAACGTATGTTCACGGCAGCTGGGCGGTCAGTCACCGCCAGGTGAGACCTCCAGTTCCCTGGAGGAGGCCCAGCGGATGACGACCAGCACAAGGCCGCCGGCTTACGGTGAGCCCACAGCATTCAGTGAGTGGCCGCCGTCCGCCCGGTTTCCAGAGCTAGCCGGTTGCCGTCCGGACCGCGGAGCCGTAGGTGTATGTGTGGGCGGTATTGAGTGTGTAACACCGCCCATGTATACATTGTATGCGCGTAACAAGCCACGCATACAATGCGTGAGTTCATATGTATGTGGAGTCATGAGTGTGTGGCTTATGTTACGCGACGTGCCTATATTAACTTAGAACACGTCGCGCACAGCGTATGTACTGTTGTAGAGAGTTCTTGTGCGAGTAGGTCGCGTGTAAGTGAAACGACTTACTCGGCGTCGACTGGCGGCTGGCTGCTGGCGGCGTTCCCGCCCTGGTACAGGGCCAGGATGGCCACCATGCCCTCCAGCACGGTGATGAGCGGGTCTTGGCCCCTCCTGATGGCCTTAATAAGGTCCAGCAGGAGGCCAGTGGCCCGCTGGTGGAGCTCCGGATTCGGGATGGCGGCCACAGTGGCGCCTAGTGGCGCGTAGTGTGGACGCATGGCGGCAGCTTGTAGGCAATCGGCATCAGTGTCGCCCTCTGGCACCCGTTGGTGCAAGCTTCGGTACATGGTCGGAACCTTTACCTTAGCGACGACCTCTGATACAGAGGCCGCCCCGGGTGGATTCCGACTCATGTGTTGGGGCTGCTGGACATCGGTGGATGGAGGGGGCTTCCCTCCACGGTTCTTCCTCCTTCTCCTCCTCTTCTTTGGAGGGGCTGCGTCTCGGCTGGTGGGCCCGTTTGCTGCCGCCATGAGGGTGGTGCTGCGGGCCTCGTGAACGTCCGTGGTGGTGGCCTGGGCCACGGCAGTGGCAGCCCGGGCAACTCTGCACGTCAGCGCCACCGTGCCCGCCCGCCTGTTCGTGAGTTCCCTGCGAAATACAGGGCACTCACGGTGCGACGCGGGGTGTGGCCCGCCGCAGTTGGCGCACGATGCCGGCTCCGTACGGGGCCGGGGGCACTCGCGTGCGACGTGCCCAGCCCCGCATCGCACACAAGCGAGCGGACGGTGGCACTGATGTGAAGAGTGCCGGAACTGCTGACAACGGTGGCATTGCGCGGGACCCCTCTTCCCGCGCCACCCCTCTATCGTGACGCCCCCCATCAGCAGTAGTGAGGTGACGTCGTATATACGCCGTACGTCGGGCTGGTGTTTCAGCACGGCGTGATGGATGCAGCCTGGGCGTCCTTGGCGGGCCTTGATGCTCCGCACATACTGCGGCTCGAACCCCAGGCTGCGGAGCTCCTCTTCTATGGCTGCCGGGTCCGTGTCCGCCGGCAGCCCGCGGATGGCGATCTTGAAACCCTTCTCCGCTGGCAGCGAATAAGAAAACCAGACTAGGCCGGTTTCCTTCTCCAGGCCGCACAAGTACCGCTGGACCACCCGGTATTCCTCTTCGTTGCCGGGGAGGAATCGAATGCCGCCCTGATAAGGGCGGGCAGTCGGCGGGCGGCCCAGCAGATCTCGCAAGGCCCTGAAGTGGACCTGCCAGTCTGGCAACCTCTCCACTACCAGCGGCGGGTACCGCGGCTTCTTCCCTGCTGGTGCTGGTGCTGGTGCTGGTGTTTGGCCCGAGGTGCTGCCGCGCTGCGTGGCGGCTGTCGCGGGCGGAGTTCGCTGGGTGGCTGATGGCGGTGACGAGGTGCTCGCGACGGAAGCGAACGAAGGCTGCTCAGCCTCGCTGCGCTCGCGCGATGTGCGCCGCAGCTGGCGCCTCTTCGCCTCCTCCTCTACCTCCTCTCCGTCAGGGCTCCTGGGTCTCCGCACTGGGCGAGTCGCGGGTGACCCGCGTTTCTTACCGAATGTGGGACCCAGGATAAATCGGGCCAGGGCCTCCGCTTCTGTCTCGCCCTCCGACGCCGACATGTCTGACCACTCGCTCTCGCGAGGGGAAAAACATGCCGACATCGCGGGGGAGTCTTGGGCGGAGCCCCTGGGTGGCGACGGTGATAGCGCGCCGCTGGTGGTTGCCACAACTTGCGGTGTGAACGGCGGCGGCGGGCGTCGTGGTGGTGTTGGTGACGGGGCCGACGGGGGGGAAGTCAGCTCGACGTCAGGCAGCACGGGGGTAGCAGTGCGCGGGCGCGGCGCGGATGCGGGTGCGCTCGGCGCGGCGGCGGCAACGACGCGCTGTGCAGGCGCGGTAGGGCTCGCAGTCCGCGCAGCGATGCGCGGGGCCTGCGGTCTCACGTCGGGACGCGACGCGGGGTTGTGGGGCTCCTCTTTACGCGCCGGCCTAGCTGGCAGCGCAGCGGTGCGCGCAGTCGGCGCGGCGGCGCGCGCCCCCGACGCGGCGGCGGGGGTGCGTGTCGCGCCCGGGGCGCGCGGCCGACTCGTCGACGCGGCAGGCGCCGGTGCCTGCATAGGGACGGGGCGGAAGGCCGATGGGCGAACCGGTACGGCCGGCTGCCGGCTCAGCGACGGCGCCGGCGAAACGCGCGCAGTCGCAGGCGTCGTCGGCGGGCCGATGGCGGTCGTTCTTGAGGTGGATGATGGTGCGGCGGATGTTGCGGCAGATGATGCGCCGGGCGATGCTTCTCCTCTTGCTGGGGGCTGCTGCGTCCGGCCCGTCACCTGACGATCCGGTGGTGATGGAGACGGCCCGGCCCCCTGCCCCGAGGAGCGATGGGCACCGGACCTCCCCTTCGGTGGCATGTTTTGTTTTGACGAAGAAACAAGAATGTTTTAGTGGCAGAAACAGTACACTTGTTGCCTCCGCGACCGCAACGATGGGTTTTACCCCACTGGGCAGCGACGGGTCGGCTACCCCTGCGCACTCCCGCAAGCGCCGGCCGAAACCAGCACCTACGACAGCACACAGGGAGAACCGGTGGAGTGAGCGGACCGAGCGGAGGAGCAGCGTGCGGACACAACTGCTCAGCTTGGCAACAGGCTGATCCAGTGAGTAAATTTATGTGTTCCGACCGTATTTATACGCGCGCCGCGTAGCTCAGTCAGCGGGAGGGAGGGGTGAACAGTTTACGAAGCCTATTCACAAAGCAGGCAAGCGCGTGTGCAAGTTCGCTCGTCGATCGGCGTCACCTAAAATACCATGGGTACGTACTAATATTAAATTATGTTTATGGGTAGGCAGAGATATTGTTTAGAAATTTTGGTATAAATTGTAAGTAGGTAAGTATACTAAATTTTTAATTTCAATTTTATTTATCTTCATTTCTATTGGTTTAAACTTTATCGGACTCCAACAACCCTTACCTGTGTCCCGGTGCGTGTTTCGCGTGTCCGAGTCCTGGTTTTGGTACCAACAAATTTTCTAAATTTTTCCTTAAAAAACTGGTTTTTGGCCCACTGTGCAAAATTTTTGTTCCGCTGAAATTTTTATTTTAGTACAGTCCGTTAGTCCGCGCGGAGACGCTTCTTTTGACACCCCACACGTGAGCCTAGCTCTCACGAAACGTCAAAAAATAAAAAAAGTACACACGAACAAGCTCACGATAACAATCTCTATTTTGGTACACAAACAATTTTTTTTTTTTTTTTTTTTTTATTCTTTTAAATCGAACTTTTCATTCGCTACACTAGTCACTATACAGAAACATGGAGTTACCGTATAAGTATAAACCTACTTTTTACATTAAAATAGCCTCCTAATCTACTCGTACTATAACTATAGATATTCCGATAGTACGACTAAAGATTATACTATATATTTCTTTGTTCTGATTGGCCGGCTAGCCGTCGCGTCATCGCAGCTTGGCCAATCGCAGCAGTCGATATGTATATTAGTTTGTATGTATGTTTAATCTACTACAACTATTTTGTTTATAATATCAAAATAATTCTTATTAGACTTAAGTAACGTTTTCTGTGACATTCTGATAGAAAGAAACATTTGATAATCAGATACATATGTGGCCCTGAAAAGGGCCTTTTTTATTGTTAACGAATATGCACAGCCACCGACACGATACCACGTGAAGGGCGACGTGTGCTCATTCAGCAGCGGTTCAATAAGCGTATTCGCCTCTGATCTTGCGCGCCAGCTCATAGTCCTTGGGCTTGAGGGAGACGTCCGGGCCGCAAATCATGCACACCCCCCCATCCTCAAACCATGCGATGAGGACGAGGAGACGAACGAGGAGCGAACTGTGCCTGATGGGTCGGAACTTTCTCACCCACATGTTTACGCTCACCTCGAAACACCGAATGCCACGGCGGGCCTCAGGGCTGGGCCTGAAGCGATATGGCTTCTTAACGTTACCGGTCCGCTTATCAGGAGCCATTTATATTATACGGAACGACAGGGGGAGAATATGCGCGCAACGTACGAACGAACGAACGAGTGAGTAAATTTATGTGTTCCGACCGTATTTATACGCGCGCCGCGTAGCTCAGTCAGCGGGAGGGAGGGGTGAACAGTTTACGAAGCCTATTCACAAAGCAGGCAAGCGCGTGTGCAAGTTCGCTCGTCGATCGGCGTCACCTAAAATACCATGGGTACGTACTAATATTAAATTATGTTTATGGGTAGGCAGAGATATTGTTTAGAAATTTTGGTATAAATTGTAAGTAGGTAAGTATACTAAATTTTTAATTTCAATTTTATTTATCTTCATTTCTATTGGTTTAAACTTTATCGGACTCCAACAACCCTTACCTGTGTCCCGGTGCGTGTTTCGCGTGTCCGAGTCCTGGTTTTGGTACCAACAAATTTTCTAAATTTTTCCTTAAAAAACTGGTTTTTGGCCCACTGTGCAAAATTTTTGTTCCGCTGAAATTTTTATTTTAGTACAGTCCGTTAGTCCGCGCGGAGACGCTTCTTTTGACACCCCACACGTGAGCCTAGCTCTCACGAAACGTCAAAAAATAAAAAAAGTACACACGAACAAGCTCACGATAACAATCTCTATTTTGGTACACAAACAATTTTTTTTTTTTTTTTTTTTTTTATTCTTTTAAATCGAACTTTTCATTCGCTACACTAGTCACTATACAGAAACATGGAGTTACCGTATAAGTATAAACCTACTTTTTACATTAAAATAGCCTCCTAATCTACTCGTACTATAACTATAGATATTCCGATAGTACGACTAAAGATTATACTATATATTTCTTTGTTCTGATTGGCCGGCTAGCCGTCGCGTCATCGCAGCTTGGCCAATCGCAGCAGTCGATATGTATATTAGTTTGTATGTATGTTTAATCTACTACAACTATTTTGTTTATAATATCAAAATAATTCTTATTAGACTTAAGTAACGTTTTCTGTGACATTCTGATAGAAAGAAACATTTGATAATCAGATACATATGTGGCCCTGAAAAGGGCCTTTTTTATGTTAACGAATATGCACAGCCACCGACACGATACCACGTGAAGGGCGACGTGTGCTCATTCAGCAGCGGTTCAATAAGCGTATTCGCCTCTGATCTTGCGCGCCAGCTCATAGTCCTTGGGCTTGAGGGAGACGTCCGGGCCGCAAATCATGCACACCCCCCCATCCTCAAACCATGCGATGAGGACGAGGAGACGAACGAGGAGCGAACTGTGCCTGATGGGTCGGAACTTTCTCACCCACATGTTTACGCTCACCTCGAAACACCGAATGCCACGGCGGGCCTCAGGGCTGGGCCTGAAGCGATATGGCTTCTTAACGTTACCGGTCCGCTTATCAGGAGCCATTTATATTATACGGAACGACAGGGGGAGAATATGCGCGCAACGTACGAACGAACGAACGAGTGAGTAAATTTATGTGTTCCGACCGTATTTATACGCGCGCCGCGTAGCTCAGTCAGCGGGAGGGAGGGGTGAACAGTTTACGAAGCCTATTCACAAAGCAGGCAAGCGCGTGTGCAAGTTCGCTCGTCGATCGGCGTCACCTAAAATACCATGGGTACGTACTAATATTAAATTATGTTTATGGGTAGGCAGAGATATTGTTTAGAAATTTTGGTATAAATTGTAAGTAGGTAAGTATACTAAATTTTTAATTTCAATTTTATTTATCTTCATTTCTATTGGTTTAAACTTTATCGGACTCCAACAACCCTTACCTGTGTCCCGGTGCGTGTTTCGCGTGTCCGAGTCCTGGTTTTGGTACCAACAAATTTTCTAAATTTTTCCTTAAAAAACTGGTTTTTGGCCCACTGTGCAAAATTTTTGTTCCGCTGAAATTTTTATTTTAGTACAGTCCGTTAGTCCGCGCGGAGACGCTTCTTTTGACACCCCACACGTGAGCCTAGCTCTCACGAAACGTCAAAAAATAAAAAAAGTACACACGAACAAGCTCACGATAACAATCTCTATTTTGGTACACAAACAATTTTTTTTTTTTTTTTTTTTTTTATTCTTTTAAATCGAACTTTTCATTCGCTACACTAGTCACTATACAGAAACATGGAGTTACCGTATAAGTATAAACCTACTTTTTACATTAAAATAGCCTCCTAATCTACTCGTACTATAACTATAGATATTCCGATAGTACGACTAAAGATTATACTATATATTTCTTTGTTCTGATTGGCCGGCTAGCCGTCGCGTCATCGCAGCTTGGCCAATCGCAGCAGTCGATATGTATATTAGTTTGTATGTATGTTTAATCTACTACAACTATTTTGTTTATAATATCAAAATAATTCTTATTAGACTTAAGTAACGTTTTCTGTGACATTCTGATAGAAAGAAACATTTGATAATCAGATACATATGTGGCCCTGAAAAGGGCCTTTTTTATGTTAACGAATATGCACAGCCACCGACACGATACCACGTGAAGGGCGACGTGTGCTCATTCAGCAGCGGTTCAATAAGCGTATTCGCCTCTGATCTTGCGCGCCAGCTCATAGTCCTTGGGCTTGAGGGAGACGTCCGGGCCGCAAATCATGCACACCCCCCCATCCTCAAACCATGCGATGAGGACGAGGAGACGAACGAGGAGCGAACTGTGCCTGATGGGTCGGAACTTTCTCACCCACATGTTTACGCTCACCTCGAAACACCGAATGCCACGGCGGGCCTCAGGGCTGGGCCTGAAGCGATATGGCTTCTTAACGTTACCGGTCCGCTTATCAGGAGCCATTTATATTATACGGAACGACAGGGGGAGAATATGCGCGCAACGTACGAACGAACGAACGAGTGAGTAAATTTATGTGTTCCGACCGTATTTATACGCGCGCCGCGTAGCTCAGTCAGCGGGAGGGAGGGGTGAACAGTTTACGAAGCCTATTCACAAAGCAGGCAAGCGCGTGTGCAAGTTCGCTCGTCGATCGGCGTCACCTAAAATACCATGGGTACGTACTAATATTAAATTATGTTTATGGGTAGGCAGAGATATTGTTTAGAAATTTTGGTATAAATTGTAAGTAGGTAAGTATACTAAATTTTTAATTTCAATTTTATTTATCTTCATTTCTATTGGTTTAAACTTTATCGGACTCCAACAACCCTTACCTGTGTCCCGGTGCGTGTTTCGCGTGTCCGAGTCCTGGTTTTGGTACCAACAAATTTTCTAAATTTTTCCTTAAAAAACTGGTTTTTGGCCCACTGTGCAAAATTTTTGTTCCGCTGAAATTTTTATTTTAGTACAGTCCGTTAGTCCGCGCGGAGACGCTTCTTTTGACACCCCACACGTGAGCCTAGCTCTCACGAAACGTCAAAAAATAAAAAAAGTACACACGAACAAGCTCACGATAACAATCTCTATTTTGGTACACAAACAATTTTTTTTTTTTTTTTTTTTTTTTATTCTTTTAAATCGAACTTTTCATTCGCTACACTAGTCACTATACAGAAACATGGAGTTACCGTATAAGTATAAACCTACTTTTTACATTAAAATAGCCTCCTAATCTACTCGTACTATAACTATAGATATTCCGATAGTACGACTAAAGATTATACTATATATTTCTTTGTTCTGATTGGCCGGCTAGCCGTCGCGTCATCGCAGCTTGGCCAATCGCAGCAGTCGATATGTATATTAGTTTGTATGTATGTTTAATCTACTACAACTATTTTGTTTATAATATCAAAATAATTCTTATTAGACTTAAGTAACGTTTTCTGTGACATTCTGATAGAAAGAAACATTTGATAATCAGATACATATGTGGCCCTGAAAAGGGCCTTTTTTATGTTAACGAATATGCACAGCCACCGACACGATACCACGTGAAGGGCGACGTGTGCTCATTCAGCAGCGGTTCAATAAGCGTATTCGCCTCTGATCTTGCGCGCCAGCTCATAGTCCTTGGGCTTGAGGGAGACGTCCGGGCCGCAAATCATGCACACCCCCCCATCCTCAAACCATGCGATGAGGACGAGGAGACGAACGAGGAGCGAACTGTGCCTGATGGGTCGGAACTTTCTCACCCACATGTTTACGCTCACCTCGAAACACCGAATGCCACGGCGGGCCTCAGGGCTGGGCCTGAAGCGATATGGCTTCTTAACGTTACCGGTCCGCTTATCAGGAGCCATTTATATTATACGGAACGACAGGGGGAGAATATGCGCGCAACGTACGAACGAACGAACGAGTGAGTAAATTTATGTGTTCCGACCGTATTTATACGCGCGCCGCGTAGCTCAGTCAGCGGGAGGGAGGGGTGAACAGTTTACGAAGCCTATTCACAAAGCAGGCAAGCGCGTGTGCAAGTTCGCTCGTCGATCGGCGTCACCTAAAATACCATGGGTACGTACTAATATTAAATTATGTTTATGGGTAGGCAGAGATATTGTTTAGAAATTTTGGTATAAATTGTAAGTAGGTAAGTATACTAAATTTTTAATTTCAATTTTATTTATCTTCATTTCTATTGGTTTAAACTTTATCGGACTCCAACAACCCTTACCTGTGTCCCGGTGCGTGTTTCGCGTGTCCGAGTCCTGGTTTTGGTACCAACAAATTTTCTAAATTTTTCCTTAAAAAACTGGTTTTTGGCCCACTGTGCAAAATTTTTGTTCCGCTGAAATTTTTATTTTAGTACAGTCCGTTAGTCCGCGCGGAGACGCTTCTTTTGACACCCCACACGTGAGCCTAGCTCTCACGAAACGTCAAAAAATAAAAAAAGTACACACGAACAAGCTCACGATAACAATCTCTATTTTGGTACACAAACAATTTTTTTTTTTTTTTTTTTTTTATTCTTTTAAATCGAACTTTTCATTCGCTACACTAGTCACTATACAGAAACATGGAGTTACCGTATAAGTATAAACCTACTTTTTACATTAAAATAGCCTCCTAATCTACTCGTACTATAACTATAGATATTCCGATAGTACGACTAAAGATTATACTATATATTTCTTTGTTCTGATTGGCCGGCTAGCCGTCGCGTCATCGCAGCTTGGCCAATCGCAGCAGTCGATATGTATATTAGTTTGTATGTATGTTTAATCTACTACAACTATTTTGTTTATAATATCAAAATAATTCTTATTAGACTTAAGTAACGTTTTCTGTGACATTCTGATAGAAAGAAACATTTGATAATCAGATACATATGTGGCCCTGAAAAGGGCCTTTTTTATGTTAACGAATATGCACAGCCACCGACACGATACCACGTGAAGGGCGACGTGTGCTCATTCAGCAGCGGTTCAATAAGCGTATTCGCCTCTGATCTTGCGCGCCAGCTCATAGTCCTTGGGCTTGAGGGAGACGTCCGGGCCGCAAATCATGCACACCCCCCCATCCTCAAACCATGCGATGAGGACGAGGAGACGAACGAGGAGCGAACTGTGCCTGATGGGTCGGAACTTTCTCACCCACATGTTTACGCTCACCTCGAAACACCGAATGCCACGGCGGGCCTCAGGGCTGGGCCTGAAGCGATATGGCTTCTTAACGTTACCGGTCCGCTTATCAGGAGCCATTTATATTATACGGAACGACAGGGGGAGAATACGCGCGCAACGTACGAACGAACGAACGAGTGAGTAAATTTATGTGTTCCGACCGTATTTATACGCGCGCCGCGTAGCTCAGTCAGCGGGAGGGAGGGGTGAACAGTTTACGAAGCCTATTCACAAAGCAGGCAAGCGCGTGTGCAAGTTCGCTCGTCGATCGGCGTCACCTAAAATACCATGGGTACGTACTAATATTAAATTATGTTTATGGGTAGGCAGAGATATTGTTTAGAAATTTTGGTATAAATTGTAAGTAGGTAAGTATACTAAATTTTTAATTTCAATTTTATTTATCTTCATTTCTATTGGTTTAAACTTTATCGGACTCCAACAACCCTTACCTGTGTCCCGGTGCGTGTTTCGCGTGTCCGAGTCCTGGTTTTGGTACCAACAAATTTTCTAAATTTTTCCTTAAAAAACTGGTTTTTGGCCCACTGTGCAAAATTTTTGTTCCGCTGAAATTTTTATTTTAGTACAGTCCGTTAGTCCGCGCGGAGACGCTTCTTTTGACACCCCACACGTGAGCCTAGCTCTCACGAAACGTCAAAAAATAAAAAAAGTACACACGAACAAGCTCACGATAACAATCTCTATTTTGGTACACAAACAATTTTTTTTTTTTTTTTTTTTTTTTATTCTTTTAAATCGAACTTTTCATTCGCTACACTAGTCACTATACAGAAACATGGAGTTACCGTATAAGTATAAACCTACTTTTTACATTAAAATAGCCTCCTAATCTACTCGTACTATAACTATAGATATTCCGATAGTACGACTAAAGATTATACTATATATTTCTTTGTTCTGATTGGCCGGCTAGCCGTCGCGTCATCGCAGCTTGGCCAATCGCAGCAGTCGATATGTATATTAGTTTGTATGTATGTTTAATCTACTACAACTATTTTGTTTATAATATCAAAATAATTCTTATTAGACTTAAGTAACGTTTTCTGTGACATTCTGATAGAAAGAAACATTTGATAATCAGATACATATGTGGCCCTGAAAAGGGCCTTTTTTATGTTAACGAATATGCACAGCCACCGACACGATACCACGTGAAGGGCGACGTGTGCTCATTCAGCAGCGGTTCAATAAGCGTATTCGCCTCTGATCTTGCGCGCCAGCTCATAGTCCTTGGGCTTGAGGGAGACGTCCGGGCCGCAAATCATGCACACCCCCCCATCCTCAAACCATGCGATGAGGACGAGGAGACGAACGAGGAGCGAACTGTGCCTGATGGGTCGGAACTTTCTCACCCACATGTTTACGCTCACCTCGAAACACCGAATGCCACGGCGGGCCTCAGGGCTGGGCCTGAAGCGATATGGCTTCTTAACGTTACCGGTCCGCTTATCAGGAGCCATTTATATTATACGGAACGACAGGGGGAGAATATGCGCGCAACGTACGAACGAACGAACGAGTGAGTAAATTTATGTGTTCCGACCGTATTTATACGCGCGCCGCGTAGCTCAGTCAGCGGGAGGGAGGGGTGAACAGTTTACGAAGCCTATTCACAAAGCAGGCAAGCGCGTGTGCAAGTTCGCTCGTCGATCGGCGTCACCTAAAATACCATGGGTACGTACTAATATTAAATTATGTTTATGGGTAGGCAGAGATATTGTTTAGAAATTTTGGTATAAATTGTAAGTAGGTAAGTATACTAAATTTTTAATTTCAATTTTATTTATCTTCATTTCTATTGGTTTAAACTTTATCGGACTCCAACAACCCTTACCTGTGTCCCGGTGCGTGTTTCGCGTGTCCGAGTCCTGGTTTTGGTACCAACAAATTTTCTAAATTTTTCCTTAAAAAACTGGTTTTTGGCCCACTGTGCAAAATTTTTGTTCCGCTGAAATTTTTATTTTAGTACAGTCCGTTAGTCCGCGCGGAGACGCTTCTTTTGACACCCCACACGTGAGCCTAGCTCTCACGAAACGTCAAAAAATAAAAAAAGTACACACGAACAAGCTCACGATAACAATCTCTATTTTGGTACACAAACAATTTTTTTTTTTTTTTTTTTTTTTATTCTTTTAAATCGAACTTTTCATTCGCTACACTAGTCACTATACAGAAACATGGAGTTACCGTATAAGTATAAACCTACTTTTTACATTAAAATAGCCTCCTAATCTACTCGTACTATAACTATAGATATTCCGATAATACGGGTGCTTCCTGGGGGTCCCATATAGGTGCGGCGGTTTTAGGGTGACTGCACAAGAACCTACCAAACAGGCGGTTAACGCCTGCCGAGGCTCTCATAGCAATCACCCATGTGTATTGCTATGTGTAATGCTGTAGGCTCGGAACGTATGTTCACGGCAGCTGGGCGGTCAGTCACCGCCAGGTGAGACCTCCAGTTCCCTGGAGGAGGCCCAGCGGATGACGACCAGCACAAGGCCGCCGGCTTACGGTGAGCCCACAGCATTCAGTGAGTGGCCGCCGTCCGCCCGGTTTCCAGAGCTAGCCGGTTGCCGTCCGGACCGCGGAGCCGTAGGTGTATGTGTGGGCGGTATTGAGTGTGTAACACCGCCCATGTATACATTGTATGCGCGTAACAAGCCACGCATACAATGCGTGAGTTCATATGTATGTGGAGTCATGAGTGTGTGGCTTATGTTACGCGACGTGCCTATATTAACTTAGAACACGTCGCGCACAGCGTATGTACTGTTGTAGAGAGTTCTTGTGCGAGTAGGTCGCGTGTAAGTGAAACGACTTACTCGGCGTCGACTGGCGGCTGGCTGCTGGCGGCGTTCCCGCCCTGGTACAGGGCCAGGATGGCCACCATGCCCTCCAGCACGGTGATGAGCGGGTCTTGGCCCCTCCTGATGGCCTTAATAAGGTCCAGCAGGAGGCCAGTGGCCCGCTGGTGGAGCTCCGGATTCGGGATGGCGGCCACAGTGGCGCCTAGTGGCGCGTAGTGTGGACGCATGGCGGCAGCTTGTAGGCAATCGGCATCAGTGTCGCCCTCTGGCACCCGTTGGTGCAAGCTTCGGTACATGGTCGGAACCTTTACCTTAGCGACGACCTCTGATACAGAGGCCGCCCCGGGTGGATTCCGACTCATGTGTTGGGGCTGCTGGACATCGGTGGATGGAGGGGGCTTCCCTCCACGGTTCTTCCTCCTTCTCCTCCTCTTCTTTGGAGGGGCTGCGTCTCGGCTGGTGGGCCCGTTTGCTGCCGCCATGAGGGTGGTGCTGCGGGCCTCGTGAACGTCCGTGGTGGTGGCCTGGGCCACGGCAGTGGCAGCCCGGGCAACTCTGCACGTCAGCGCCACCGTGCCCGCCCGCCTGTTCGTGAGTTCCCTGCGAAATACAGGGCACTCACGGTGCGACGCGGGGTGTGGCCCGCCGCAGTTGGCGCACGATGCCGGCTCCGTACGGGGCCGGGGGCACTCGCGTGCGACGTGCCCAGCCCCGCATCGCACACAAGCGAGCGGACGGTGGCACTGATGTGAAGAGTGCCGGAACTGCTGACAACGGTGGCATTGCGCGGGACCCCTCTTCCCGCGCCACCCCTCTATCGTGACGCCCCCCATCAGCAGTAGTGAGGTGACGTCGTATATACGCCGTACGTCGGGCTGGTGTTTCAGCACGGCGTGATGGATGCAGCCTGGGCGTCCTTGGCGGGCCTTGATGCTCCGCACATACTGCGGCTCGAACCCCAGGCTGCGGAGCTCCTCTTCTATGGCTGCCGGGTCCGTGTCCGCCGGCAGCCCGCGGATGGCGATCTTGAAACCCTTCTCCGCTGGCAGCGAATAAGAAAACCAGACTAGGCCGGTTTCCTTCTCCAGGCCGCACAAGTACCGCTGGACCACCCGGTATTCCTCTTCGTTGCCGGGGAGGAATCGAATGCCGCCCTGATAAGGGCGGGCAGTCGGCGGGCGGCCCAGCAGATCTCGCAAGGCCCTGAAGTGGACCTGCCAGTCTGGCAACCTCTCCACTACCAGCGGCGGGTACCGCGGCTTCTTCCCTGCTGGTGCTGGTGCTGGTGCTGGTGTTTGGCCCGAGGTGCTGCCGCGCTGCGTGGCGGCTGTCGCGGGCGGAGTTCGCTGGGTGGCTGATGGCGGTGACGAGGTGCTCGCGACGGAAGCGAACGAAGGCTGCTCAGCCTCGCTGCGCTCGCGCGATGTGCGCCGCAGCTGGCGCCTCTTCGCCTCCTCCTCTACCTCCTCTCCGTCAGGGCTCCTGGGTCTCCGCACTGGGCGAGTCGCGGGTGACCCGCGTTTCTTACCGAATGTGGGACCCAGGATAAATCGGGCCAGGGCCTCCGCTTCTGTCTCGCCCTCCGACGCCGACATGTCTGACCACTCGCTCTCGCGAGGGAAAAACATGCCGACATCGCGGGGGAGTCTTGGGCGGAGCCCTGGGTGGCGACGGTGATAGCGCGCCGCTGGTGGTTGCCACAACTTGCGGTGTGAACGGCGGCGGCGGGCGTCGTGGTGGTGTTGGTGACGGGGCCGACGGGGGGGAAGTCAGCTCGACGTCAGGCAGCACGGGGGTAGCAGTGCGCGGGCGCGGCGCGGATGCGGGTGCGCTCGGCGCGGCGGCGGCAACGACGCGCTGTGCAGGCGCGGTAGGGCTCGCAGTCCGCGCAGCGATGCGCGGGGCCTGCGGTCTCACGTCGGGACGCGACGCGGGGTTGTGGGGCTCCTCTTTACGCGCCGGCCTAGCTGGCAGCGCAGCGGTGCGCGCAGTCGGCGCGGCGGCGCGCGCCCCCGACGCGGCGGCGGGGGTGCGTGTCGCGCCGGGGCGCGCGGCCGACTCGTCGACGCGGCAGGCGCCGGTGCCTGCATAGGGACGGGGCGGAAGGCCGATGGGCGAACCGGTACGGCCGGCTGCCGGCTCAGCGACGGCGCCGGCGAAACGCGCGCAGCAGTCGCAGGCGTCGTCGGCGGGCCGATGGCGGTCGTTCTTGAGGTGGATGATGGTGCGGCGGATATTGCGGCAGATGATGCGCCGGGCGATGCTTCTCCTCTTGCTGGGGGCTGCTGCGTCCGGCCCGTCACCTGACGATCCGGTGGTGATGGAGACGGCCCGGCCCCCTGCCCCGAGGAGCGATGGGCACCGGACCTCCCCTTCGGTGGCATGTTTTGTTTTGACGAAGAAACAAGAATGTTTTAGTGGCAGAAACAGTACACTTGTTGCCTCCGCGACCGCAACGATGGGTTTTACCCCACTGGGCAGCGACGGGTCGGCTACCCCTGCGCACTCCCGCAAGCGCCGGCCGAAACCAGCACCTACGACAGCACACAGGGAGAACCGGTGGAGTGAGCGGACCGAGCGGAGGAGCAGCGTGCGGACACAACTGCTCAGCTTGGCAACAGGCTGATCCAGTGAGTAAATTTATGTGTTCCGACCGTATTTATACGCGCGCCGCGTAGCTCAGTCAGCGGGAGGGAGGGGTGAACAGTTTACGAAGCCTATTCACAAAGCAGGCAAGCGCGTGTGCAAGTTCGCTCGTCGATCGGCGTCACCTAAAATACCATGGGTACGTACTAATATTAAATTATGTTTATGGGTAGGCAGAGATATTGTTTAGAAATTTTGGTATAAATTGTAAGTAGGTAAGTATACTAAATTTTTAATTTCAATTTTATTTATCTTCATTTCTATTGGTTTAAACTTTATCGGACTCCAACAACCCTTACCTGTGTCCCGGTGCGTGTTTCGCGTGTCCGAGTCCTGGTTTTGGTACCAACAAATTTTCTAAATTTTTCCTTAAAAAACTGGTTTTTGGCCCACTGTGCAAAATTTTTGTTCCGCTGAAATTTTTATTTTAGTACAGTCCGTTAGTCCGCGCGGAGACGCTTCTTTTGACACCCCACACGTGAGCCTAGCTCTCACGAAACGTCAAAAAATAAAAAAAGTACACACGAACAAGCTCACGATAACAATCTCTATTTTGGTACACAAACAATTTTTTTTTTTTTTTTTTTTTTTTATTCTTTTAAATCGAACTTTTCATTCGCTACACTAGTCACTATACAGAAACATGGAGTTACCGTATAAGTATAAACCTACTTTTTACATTAAAATAGCCTCCTAATCTACTCGTACTATAACTATAGATATTCCGATAGTACGACTAAAGATTATACTATATATTTCTTTGTTCTGATTGGCCGGCTAGCCGTCGCGTCATCGCAGCTTGGCCAATCGCAGCAGTCGATATGTATATTAGTTTGTATGTATGTTTAATCTACTACAACTATTTTGTTTATAATATCAAAATAATTCTTATTAGACTTAAGTAACGTTTTCTGTGACATTCTGATAGAAAGAAACATTTGATAATCAGATACATATGTGGCCCTGAAAAGGGCCTTTTTTATGTTAACGAATATGCACAGCCACCGACACGATACCACGTGAAGGGCGACGTGTGCTCATTCAGCAGCGGTTCAATAAGCGTATTCGCCTCTGATCTTGCGCGCCAGCTCATAGTCCTTGGGCTTGAGGGAGACGTCCGGGCCGCAAATCATGCACACCCCCCCATCCTCAAACCATGCGATGAGGACGAGGAGACGAACGAGGAGCGAACTGTGCCTGATGGGTCGGAACTTTCTCACCCACATGTTTACGCTCACCTCGAAACACCGAATGCCACGGCGGGCCTCAGGGCTGGGCCTGAAGCGATATGGCTTCTTAACGTTACCGGTCCGCTTATCAGGAGCCATTTATATTATACGGAACGACAGGGGGAGAATATGCGCGCAACGTACGAACGAACGAACGAGTGAGTAAATTTATGTGTTCCGACCGTATTTATACGCGCGCCGCGTAGCTCAGTCAGCGGGAGGGAGGGGTGAACAGTTTACGAAGCCTATTCACAAAGCAGGCAAGCGCGTGTGCAAGTTCGCTCGTCGATCGGCGTCACCTAAAATACCATGGGTACGTACTAATATTAAATTATGTTTATGGGTAGGCAGAGATATTGTTTAGAAATTTTGGTATAAATTGTAAGTAGGTAAGTATACTAAATTTTTAATTTCAATTTTATTTATCTTCATTTCTATTGGTTTAAACTTTATCGGACTCCAACAACCCTTACCTGTGTCCCGGTGCGTGTTTCGCGTGTCCGAGTCCTGGTTTTGGTACCAACAAATTTTCTAAATTTTTCCTTAAAAAACTGGTTTTTGGCCCACTGTGCAAAATTTTTGTTCCGCTGAAATTTTTATTTTAGTACAGTCCGTTAGTCCGCGCGGAGACGCTTCTTTTGACACCCCACACGTGAGCCTAGCTCTCACGAAACGTCAAAAAATAAAAAAAGTACACACGAACAAGCTCACGATAACAATCTCTATTTTGGTACACAAACAATTTTTTTTTTTTTTTTTTTTTTTTATTCTTTTAAATCGAACTTTTCATTCGCTACACTAGTCACTATACAGAAACATGGAGTTACCGTATAAGTATAAACCTACTTTTTACATTAAAATAGCCTCCTAATCTACTCGTACTATAACTATAGATATTCCGATAGTACGACTAAAGATTATACTATATATTTCTTTGTTCTGATTGGCCGGCTAGCCGTCGCGTCATCGCAGCTTGGCCAATCGCAGCAGTCGATATGTATATTAGTTTGTATGTATGTTTAATCTACTACAACTATTTTGTTTATAATATCAAAATAATTCTTATTAGACTTAAGTAACGTTTTCTGTGACATTCTGATAGAAAGAAACATTTGATAATCAGATACATATGTGGCCCTGAAAAGGGCCTTTTTTATGTTAACGAATATGCACAGCCACCGACACGATACCACGTGAAGGGCGACGTGTGCTCATTCAGCAGCGGTTCAATAAGCGTATTCGCCTTTGATCTTGCGCGCCAGCTCATAGTCCTTGGGCTTGAGGGAGACGTCCGGGCCGCAAATCATGCACACCCCCCCATCCTCAAACCATGCGATGAGGACGAGGAGACGAACGAGGAGCGAACTGTGCCTGATGGGTCGGAACTTTCTCACCCACATGTTTACGCTCACCTCGAAACACCGAATGCCACGGCGGGCCTCAGGGCTGGGCCTGAAGCGATATGGCTTCTTAACGTTACCGGTCCGCTTATCAGGAGCCATTTATATTATACGGAACGACAGGGGGAGAATATGCGCGCAACGTACGAACGAACGAACGAGTGAGTAAATTTATGTGTTCCGACCGTATTTATACGCGCGCCGCGTAGCTCAGTCAGCGGGAGGGAGGGGTGAACAGTTTACGAAGCCTATTCACAAAGCAGGCAAGCGCGTGTGCAAGTTCGCTCGTCGATCGGCGTCACCTAAAATACCATGGGTACGTACTAATATTAAATTATGTTTATGGGTATGTTACATATTACGCAAACCATAGGAAATTACCCAACTCCACACAAGTATTGCATCAGCCTAACAACGAGAGCGGATATGCTGAGTCGACGCATCGTGGCGCACGGTGACGTGCCCCGGCCGCCGGACCGCTGGAATGTAGGGCTCACTTTCGATTCAACCATTGAACGATCGTCATTAGACTAAGATTTTTTTGAACAAATGTTAATACTGAATTAAACCTGTTCCAGTAATCTCGGGGTTTCCTTGCACCTTCCTGCCGGACCGACATAATTGGCGCAGTCGGTAGGATCTTCGAGGATCAACGAGCACCAGCGAGCTGTCCTAGCGGTTATCAAGCCCGTTCGAGGATCCGAATCTACACGTCGTGGCCTGCGGCAAGGGTATCCAGCCATCGATACAGCAAGAGATACCGAGATGCGATACATGTGAGTACACTAAAATCTTTTTAGTGGATTGCTCTCCCTAATCTTTAAGTTTCCCTGTGCTCATAAATTTCCAAGATTTTTCACCCACGGGAATCGCGTAGCGTTAGGTTAGATAGTAGGCAGAGTAGTAGGTGTAGTGCTCAAGATTTAAATAGAGAAGTCAGCGTAGATTCTAGTATTAGGTTAGATAAAGTCAAGAATAAGATGGCTGACCTAGATGGCATTTTTAAGGCCCTTCGCTTGGTCCCCGAGTTTGACGGTAACGTCAACGTATTAACTAGGTTCATACAGTTATGTGACGAACTCGCAGACGAATTTGTTAAGAACGTAAGCCCACCTAACAAACTTTCGGAGATTGCTCTTATCAACGGTATACTAAACAAGATAACCGGCCCCGCGGCCCGATTGATAAATTCAAATGGCATCCCATCTAATTGGACCGGTATACGCAAATCTCTCGTAAATAATTTCTCAGACCAGCGGGATGAGACCGCACTATATAACGACTTAGCGTTACTGTCACAAGGGTCTGATAGCCCTCAGGAGTTTTACGAAAAGTGTCAGAACCTGTTTAGCACACTAATGACATACGTTTCTCTACACGAGACCCTGGCAACTACTGTTGAGGCAAAAAGGGACCTATATAAGAAGTTGACCCTACAAGCTTTTGTGCGTGGGCTCAAAGACCCACTAGGTTCACGGATTAGGTGTATGCGACCCGAAAGTGTCGAAAAAGCTTTGGAATTCGTTCATGAGGAACAAAACGTGGAATATATGCAACAGCGTAGTGGTCAAATTCCGGATAAGAAATTGCCACCTCAAATCATGCCACATAGACATTTGCCTGGACCATCGGGCTTTCCCATGCCACAACCTAGACAGTTATCTTTTAGTTTGCCTGGACCTTCTAGGGGTCCATTCGGACAATCAATGTCGCCACACGTACCCGCAACGTGGCGACCTAATTTAAATACTCAAAATCAGGCTGGTCCATCTCGCACGCAACAAATATTCCGTGCTCCCCCTCCTAATTATAACCAGAATAACGCATTTAAATTCGTACCGCGCAATACTGCACCGCAAGGTAATTTTCAACAGTCTGGGCCCATGAGTGGGGTCAGCCATTTTGTGCCGAGACTGTTACCACCCAGTAATGCGCCAAAGGGACATGACTGGACTAAGTCTGGTAATCCCCCGGCAAGTAATTATTTTGGAAATAAGGAGTTGAATTATAACGACTGTTTTAACTATTACGGCTTCGGAGAAGTTGATAACGATTGCTACTCCTATTACGAACCTAATGTCGAGTATTACGAGGGATACTATTACACTGATTACGATAAGGCGTGTTACCCACTGCCCGAAGCAGCTAACGATTCGGTAAAAGACGAGTCCATTAAACTATCTAGTTTAAAAGAGGATTTTCCGAATGCACAGGAATTAGACAAACCAAAATAGAAGTTAACCTTCAAACACAACGCCAGCTTCCCTACTTACAAATTCAAGATCCTCCCCTAAAGCTTCTCATAGATACAGGTGCTAATCAATCTTTCATTAGCCCTAATGCGATTGAAAGTTATTTTAATGACGTGCCGTTAAACTTTGACCCCTTTGAGGTTTGTAACGTACACGCAGTGACACGTAGCAACTATTCAATTACTCTACCTTGCTTTTCGGAATTGAATGATAGCGATCGCATTACACTTTTTGTATATCGATTCCACAACTATTTCGATGGTTTGATAGGGTCAGATTTATTAGACAAATGGGAAGCCGCCATTGATTTCAAGACCAAATCATTAATAACCAAAAACGCGTTAAATCCCTTACAGGTTTACGATTCGCGGAACGCTAATCTGTACGAGGATATCATTCCTGCCGGTACTTCTAAATTAGTCAAATTACCAGTTAACGTTCAGAACGGAGAAGTTATCATCCCGGAACAGATTATATCAAACTGTCATATTAGTGAATGTTTGACTACTGTAAAAAATCAGAGGGGCATAGTAGAAATTCACAATCCAAATCGAAGCGACGTTATTTTCTCCATGGATCACCCGGTGTGTGCGCAGCTTTATAATACTGAGTGCACGCGCACCGAGCAAGCACCTCAACGCGTAAAGGAAGTGTTATCGCGCTTGCGTACCGATCACTTGAACAAAGAGGAACGCGTTAACTTAGAATTATTATGTGCGCGCTACGCAGACATATTTTATTTAGAAGGAGAGAACTTGACTTTTACTAATAAAATTAAACACTCAATTAAAACTAGCGATGAAGTCCCTATATACACCAAGAGCTATAGGTACCCTTTCGTGCATAGACAAGAGGTACAGGACCAAATTAGTAAAATGTTAGATCAAAAAATTATTCAGCCATCAGAGTCTGCATGGAGTTCACCTATTTGGATTGTCCCTAAAAAGGCGGACGCTTCAGGTAAAATTAAATGGCGTTTAGTAGTGGATTTTCGGAAGTTAAATGAGAAAACTCTGGATGATAAATATCCCATACCAAATATTGCAGATATTTTGGACAAATTAGGCAACTGTCAATACTTCACAACCTTAGATTTAGCCAGTGGCTTTTATCAAGTAGAAGTTAACCCCACAGACATTCCAAAAACAGCATTCACTGTAGAACATGGCCATTTCGAGTTTTTAAGAATGCCCATGGGTCTGAAAAATAGTCCATCCACTTTCCAGAGGGTAATGGATAATGTTCTCAGAGACCTACAAAATACAATATGCCTAGTGTATCTAGATGATGTTATAATTTTTTCTACGTCACTCCAAGAACACATGGTCAATCTAGAAAAAGTATTCAATAGATTAAGAGAGTCCAATTTCAAAATTCAGATGGACAAGTCAGAGTTCCTCAAGCTCGAGACAGGTTACTTAGGCCATGTTATCAGTAAAGACGGCATTAAGCCGAACCCCGACAAAATATCCGCAATAAAGAATTATCCGCTTCCGAAAACCACCACAGAGATTAAAAGGTTTCTGGGTCTTCTCGGTTACTATAGGAAGTTCATACCCGATTTCGCGAAAGTAACTAAACCCATGACGCAGTGTTTGAAGAAGGGCTCGAAAATTACGTTAGATCAGAATTATATTGATTGTTTCGAAAAGTGTAAAACACTCCTAATTAATGATCCCATTTTACAGTATCCGGACTTTTCAAAAGAATTTATCTTAACGACAGATGCATCGAACGTAGCCATAGGAGCTGTCTTGTCCCAGGGTATCATAGGCACGGATAAACCCATTGCTTATGCTTCCAGGACCTTGAACAGTAGTGAGATTAACTATAGCACAATTGAGAAAGAACTCCTTGCAATTGTCTGGGCTACTAAATATTTCAGGCCGTATCTTTTCGGTAGAAAATTTAAAATTGTCACAGACCATAGGCCCCTCCAATGGGTAATGAACATAAAAGAACCCAACTCGCGCCTCACTCGATGGCGATTGAAACTAAGTGAGTTTGATTTCTCTGTGGTTTACAAGCAAGGAAAATGTAACACCAATGCAGACGCATTATCCCGAATTGAAGTACATAACGAGGAGACTAGCTCCCTTATAGTCAACCCTACCGAAAAACCATCCTCAATACTAAATGATTCTAACACCGATACAGTTCACACTGATGCCGAAAATCCGATACTAGAGGTACCTATAACTGATTCCCCACTTAACAAATACCACAGACAAATCATTTTCACAGTGGTCGATGAAGTAAAAAGCCGCCCGTCAGCTTCAAAACCGTTTGAGTCACACGTTAGAACACATATTCAGATTTCCAAGAGCAATCTCGAAGAGGATGTCGTAAACGCTGTGAAAGAATATATTAATCCTAAGGTAAAGACCGGTATTCTCGTTAATCCCCCATTAGCAATGTACAAAATCATTCCCATTATTCAGAATAAGTTTAAAAGCTCATCTATGGATTTAGTCTTAACAAAGGCAGAGTTACAAAATGTCAAAGATTATCTAAAACAACAGGCGATAATTCGCAATTATCACGAAGGTAAAACGAATCACCGTGGAATTAATGAGTGTTATCTGTCTTTATCTAATAAATATTACTGGCCAAAAATGAAGGAACACATAACGAAATATCCGTGGCTGGCGTGAACAACTTGACATCTCGAGTTGTATGATTTTTTTTTTATTAGCTTAATACGTTCCCCGCAGTATGAATTTATATATAAAAAATTCACAGCTCAAAGTATACATTATTTTTTGAGTACTTACGGTTGATAGCATGTGGACATCTTGCAATTTACCGTCTCTAATTTGACAAATCTACATATCAAGTTATAAATTAACTTTTTTTTGTGAATGAACATTGATATATAGTTATGTCAACTTATACTTAGCTACCATGACAATGTTGGTTACTTGATATCTCCACTTATACGCTTATACATTTCTGATAGAAAGTAAATTAAAACTGACAAATGGAAATATTAAGTTATGGCCAACTGAATTATCTGTTTGAATTCTGACATATTGAGATATCAAGTTATGGACAGCTGACAACCTTAAATTAAATCATGATAAGTTAAGATGTCAAGTTATGGACAACTTGAATATTTCTGTTTAATACGTGACATATCGAGATGTCCACTTATGGCCGCACATCCCTAGCCCGAATTCACACACTTTTGTAATAAATTAGAATACTATATTAATAAATCAATTAGGTAAGTAACAAACTTTCGATGTGACGCTCAAAACAAAAACAAAACAAATCAATCGTACCTACGCAATGCCAATGAACAAACTGTGACATCTCAAAAAAATATTGAACAGTCCTCTTCTACAATTATGACGGTAACTGAATATCAAAATGCAGTCTCTGCAATAGAAACAACAACAATAGTTCAAGATAAAACAATAGTCGCATTAACTGCAGAATCGGCAGGAGACGGTGAAAATAGGATTAAGAGAGGAAGATCAAGAATGGAGAGAAATGTAAATAAATTAAGAAGGAATACAGGAAAAAGTTATATAACAGAAAAAGGCAAAGAAGTGCCAGATAGAAAGTCAAAAAAGTTAAAACTATGTAGATTAAAATGTGTTGAAAGATTTACACTGGATGAACAAACTCAATGTTTTGAAAATTATTGGAAACTAGGAAGCAGAGATTGAAGTCAGTGACGATTTTACCAAAAAAATCGCAAATAACGAGTAGCCGAACATCAAACCGAGATTGCTATTGTAAGTACATGCTAGAGATTTTTAATGAAGAGAAACCAGTTTGTAAAGAGTGTTTATGCAACATACTAGGAGAGACCAAAGGATTTCTTAATGTGGTAATAGAGAAAAAGAAACTTTCTCCTAATGGTATCATCAATGCGGATGAGCGTGGCCGTAAACCTCCTAAAAATAAAAAATCCATCGAAGATTTATCTCTCGTTAAAGAGCACATACTGAGCTTTCCCAGTTATGAGAGCCATTATTGTAGAAAGTCAACTGGTAAGAAATATCTAGCCGTTGATCTTTCTATAGCTAAAATGTACAGAGAGTATAAGAACGCTTCTTCAAATCCTGTCTCCTTAAAATTATATTCTAGCTGCTTTCACTCCCTCAATTTATCTTTTACAAAACCATCCAAAGATACTTGCAATACGTGTGACACACTAAGCTCAAAAATAAAAATCGCAAACGAACACGACAGAATAAACTTGATGTCTGAATTAAGCTTGCACCAAACCCTAGCTGAAAAGGCTTACTTCGAAAAAAGGGTGGACAAAGACATCGTCAAAGCTAATTCTTCTGTAATGGCTTTCACCTTTGACCTTCAGCAGTGCCTACCTACACCATACCTTAAAACGTCAGTGTCGTTTTACAAGAGACAGCTTTGGTCCTTTAATTTAACCGTACACAATTTGAAAACTAATGAGGCGACCTGCTATATGTGGGACGAAACCATTGGAGCTCGGGGAGCCAACCAAATAGCTTCATGTTTGTGGCACTTTTGCAACAATTTGCCATCAGGAGTCGAAGAACTTATTTTTTATTCCGATACTTGTGGCGGTCAAAACAAAAATAATGTTGTGGCAATGATGTTTTTGTTTTTGCTCAACAATCATCCAACGCTGCAGAAGATTAACCACAAATTTCTCCTAAGTGGTCATACACATATGGAGTGTGATTCTGACCACGCAATTATAGAAAAAGCTAAAAAAAGAACCAATATGAGGATTAATCATTTATATGACTGGGTGCAGTTAATAAGAACTTGTAAAGTTCAGAAACCATTCAAGGTAGTGGTGATGACATTAAAGGATTTTTTGGATTTTGGCGAATTAAAGTCCAAGAAGGGACCTTTTGCAATCAAAAAGCTGGACGATTCCGGGGAGAAATTTCTCTGGCAACCAATAAAATGGCTCCAGTATAATAAAAACCAGATAGGTAAAATAAATTACAAGGATAACCTAGATCGACAAACGGATTTCAAATCAATTAATTTTAAAAAACGAGGTAAGTCTACAATTGATACATTCAGATTGAGTCAAATATCTCAGGTGACTCTACCAATAAGTATTGGAAAAAAAAAGGATTTGTTGGATATCCTTGACCTAATCGACGAGTCTTTTAAAGACTTTTATTTGCAACTAAAAACTGTCAATGACCCAACATCTACCACTGATCCAGATTTAGACGAGGATAACCCAGATGAAGATGAAGAAGTCTAGGTTCTTGAATTTAATTTTATTCTTTTTATTTTTATTCAATAAAGCAATTTATTACTCTACAGTGGTTATTCCTTTTTTGTTATGAAACTGATAGAACCATAGCATCTCATTTTAATATTCATCCAATCTTTTTCTTTTTTTTTTAAATTTTGACATGGATGCAAAAATAATACGTACCCTCCCCCCCTATTGTAATAACATTGTTTACCTAAGAAAATAATACATATTTTTATGGCGCATAAGTTGATAAATACTATGAACAAGTTAATAGCTGCTGAGAACAAGTTGATAACTCGGTGAATAACTTGATAACTCGTCGGTGAACAACTTGACAAGTCTAATATCGCCAAAACTGTAAGGATTTTGCCTAATTTACTGTAATAGATTTGAAGTTGGCATAAAATAATAACTAAAACAACACAGACACTTACGTTTAACTAATTTACCGATTTACCAAAAACGGTCAAACTTTCAAATGGCTGCCCTCTATAATTGACATTTTAGACTTGTCAACTTATTCACGCCAGCCACGGATATATAAATGAGTGTGACACATGTGGTCAAGCCAAATACGATAGGAACCCCATCAAACAAAGGTTTAATATTGTTCCACCTCCAACCAAACCGTTCGAAATAGTACATCTTGATTTACTCAGCGTCGAAACGCAAAAATACCTCACAATCATTGATACATTTTCAAAATATGCCCAAGCCTACCACCTAAGAGACGCAACAGCGGTTAGCGTCGTACAAGCTCTTTTAACATTCGGCACGCACCATGGATTCCCCTTAACTGTCGTCACGGACAGAGGCCCGGAATTTACGAATCAACTATTCGCGGAGTTCGTTAAAATACATAAAATTCAACACCACAAGACCTCAGCATGTACACCAAATGAAAACGGCATGGTGGAAAGGCTACATTCCACACTTTTAGAGCATCTACGTATTTTAAAATTGGAACATCGCAGAGACTCCGCTATGAGTTTAATGCCATATGCAATCCTGGGTTACAATAGCTCTATTCACAGTTTCACCAAGTGCAGACCTTTAGATATAATTACTGGCCATTTAGACCCTCGCGATCCGTTAGATATAAATCTGTCAGAAAATATACTACAATCATACACACAAGAACATCGTAACAAAATGCAAAGAGTCTTCGAGATGATTTACGATTCATCTCTGCACGATCGCACAAAGATTACCGAAAATATTAACAAGAACAGGGAAACCGAACAGGAATACTCTGCGGATCAACAAATTTTTGTACGGAACCCAATGGCCAGTCGACAAAAACTGGCCCCCAGATTTACACGCGATACAGTATTGGCGAACTTACCGATCCACATCTACACTAAAAAGAAACGTGGACCCATCGCTAAGTCCCGCCTGAAACGAGTCCCTAATACCAACCTCTTGTTACAGGACTGCCCTCCTGGCTCTGAGCCTGACGCAAGCGGAAGACATAACGTTGAATAGTCTGGAGAATGGACCAGGCATCTTGCCTTTTAGGCTAGGAAAAACGAAAGTTATCTCCCATTACCACTCGTTTATCCAACCAGTTAATCTGGACGTTATTAGTAGCAATATAGATTTAGTAAGAAAACAGTTAGATAATATTTCACCTGAATTTCACAATAAAACCCTGTCATTATATACACCACATATAGAATATCTCTATAGTAAATTAACGCAGCTAACTGACCAGTTAGAATTGTTCCAACCTAATCGCGTCAAGAGAGGTCTAATTGATGGGTTAGGTTCAGTTGTTAAAAGCATCTCTGGGAATTTGGACTATACAGACGCTATTCGTTACGATAGTGCAATTAAAACTCTGCAGGAAAATGAGAATAAAATGGTCACGGAATTAAATAATCGCGTTAGTTTAAATAAACATTGGATGTCTGAAAACTCGAATATTCTTAACAAATTAGTCCAGAATCAGAACAAAATCAAGGAGACTGTAAATGAGATCATGATTAGCGACTTGCGACATGAAAAAGATATCGTCAAGTATGCCCAACTGGCCCAGTATATAACGATGCTAGCGGATAATATTGAAACGTTATCTGAAGAATTACTTAGATTAGAAAACTTATTAGGATTTATACGTGCTAAAAGCACACATTTTCTTATGTTTAAGTTAGATACATTTAACAGAATGATAGAACAGTTAAATGCTCTCTATGGCAGAGAACATATACTAAACGCTAGTTTTAGGGAATATTTCGACATAATCAAGTTAGGTTACTACTATAATAGCCGAAATTTAGTATTGATATTTAAGTTCCCGGTAATCCTTCCCTATACCTATGACCTTTACAAGCTATCCATAGTTCCCAATAAAGATAACAAAGTACTAATTCCATCTTATCCTTTCCTGGCAATTCATGACAAAGATTTCATGTACATAGAGGCAGAATGCCCGAAGTCAAAACAATACTATCTCTGCGAGAACAGCATCAATCAACACTACAGAAGTCAAGGCGACTGTATTCACCGTCTCATATCCCAGCAGCAAATCGACGAGTCCTGCCAATTCATCACAACGAAATTAGAAACCGAAGCCGTGGAACCACTCGACGACCGACACTATGTAGCAAGCTTTCCGGTGCCTACAAAAATTCGCCTGTCCTGCACCGAAACCCAATACAGCACAGTGCTAGGAAGTTATCTCATCACGATCCCAAAAGGCTGCGATGTGCAAACCCCGGACCTAACCCTGGCAAACAAGGACGACCGGTTGAAAGGACAAGTACTGAAGATCATGAACATCCCATTCAATAACGGAACCAACTACAATTCTGAAGCTAGAATATTAACACTCAACTCCGTCAATCTCCGCAGCCTCCATGTTGCAAATAAGGAAATATCCATGGAAACGCCATTAACCCTGACTAAATCCGACATTCACAGCGTGTACTATACTATCACGCCGCTATACCTAATACTATTAGGTGCAAGCGTACTGGGCATCGCGCTCGTATTACGAAGATACGCGAACCGGCGCACACTGGAAACAACACCGGAACGCACAAACGGCGAAATAGACAGTGGCGAGGTATATGCCGAGATCAACAACCACACTGCAACTGCTCAACCAAGGTTGTCAGCGCTATTCTCGAACCAACTCTCGAATAGTCGCTGAGCTTCGGGAGGGAGATGTTACATATTACGCAAACCATAGGAAATTACCCAACTCCACACAAGTATTGCATCAGCCTAACAACGAGAGCGGATATGCTGAGTCGACGCATCGTGGCGCACGGTGACGTGCCCCGGCCGCCGGACCGCTGGAATGTAGGGCTCACTTTCGATTCAACCATTGAACGATCGTCATTAGACTAAGATTTTTTTGAACAAATGTTAATACTGAATTAAACCTGTTCCAGTAATCTCGGGGTTTCCTTGCACCTACCTGCCGGACCGACATAATTGGTAGGCAGAGATATTGTTTAGAAATTTTGGTATAAATTGTAAGTAGGTAAGTATACTAAATTTTTAATTTCAATTTTATTTATCTTCATTTCTATTGGTTTAAACTTTATCGGACTCCAACAACCCTTACCTGTGTCCCGGTGCGTGTTTCGCGTGTCCGAGTCCTGGTTTTGGTACCAACAAATTTTCTAAATTTTTCCTTAAAAAACTGGTTTTTGGCCCACTGTGCAAAATTTTTGTTCCGCTGAAATTTTTATTTTAGTACAGTCCGTTAGTCCGCGCGGAGACGCTTCTTTTGACACCCCACACGTGAGCCTAGCTCTCACGAAACGTCAAAAAATAAAAAAAGTACACACGAACAAGCTCACGATAACAATCTCTATTTTGGTACACAAACAATTTTTTTTTTTTTTTTTTTTTTTATTCTTTTAAATCGAACTTTTCATTCGCTACACTAGTCACTATACAGAAACATGGAGTTACCGTATAAGTATAAACCTACTTTTTACATTAAAATAGCCTCCTAATCTACTCGTACTATAACTATAGATATTCCGATAGTACGACTAAAGATTATACTATATATTTCTTTGTTCTGATTGGCCGGCTAGCCGTCGCGTCATCGCAGCTTGGCCAATCGCAGCAGTCGATATGTATATTAGTTTGTATGTATGTTTAATCTACTACAACTATTTTGTTTATAATATCAAAATAATTCTTATTAGACTTAAGTAACGTTTTCTGTGACATTCTGATAGAAAGAAACATTTGATAATCAGATACATATGTGGCCCTGAAAAGGGCCTTTTTTATGTTAACGAATATGCACAGCCACCGACACGATACCACGTGAAGGGCGACGTGTGCTCATTCAGCAGCGGTTCAATAAGCGTATTCGCCTCTGATCTTGCGCGCCAGCTCATAGTCCTTGGGCTTGAGGGAGACGTCCGGGCCGCAAATCATGCACACCCCCCCATCCTCAAACCATGCGATGAGGACGAGGAGACGAACGAGGAGCGAACTGTGCCTGATGGGTCGGAACTTTCTCACCCACATGTTTACGCTCACCTCGAAACACCGAATGCCACGGCGGGCCTCAGGGCTGGGCCTGAAGCGATATGGCTTCTTAACGTTACCGGTCCGCTTATCAGGAGCCATTTATATTATACGGAACGACAGGGGGAGAATATGCGCGCAACGTACGAACGAACGAACGAGTGAGTAAATTTATGTGTTCCGACCGTATTTATACGCGCGCCGCGTAGCTCAGTCAGCGGGAGGGAGGGGTGAACAGTTTACGAAGCCTATTCACAAAGCAGGCAAGCGCGTGTGCAAGTTCGCTCGTCGATCGGCGTCACCTAAAATACCATGGGTACGTACTAATATTAAATTATGTTTATGGGTAGGCAGAGATATTGTTTAGAAATTTTGGTATAAATTGTAAGTAGGTAAGTATACTAAATTTTTAATTTCAATTTTATTTATCTTCATTTCTATTGGTTTAAACTTTATCGGACTCCAACAACCCTTACCTGTGTCCCGGTGCGTGTTTCGCGTGTCCGAGTCCTGGTTTTGGTACCAACAAATTTTCTAAATTTTTCCTTAAAAAACTGGTTTTTGGCCCACTGTGCAAAATTTTTGTTCCGCTGAAATTTTTATTTTAGTACAGTCCGTTAGTCCGCGCGGAGACGCTTCTTTTGACACCCCACACGTGAGCCTAGCTCTCACGAAACGTCAAAAAATAAAAAAAGTACACACGAACAAGCTCACGATAACAATCTCTATTTTGGTACACAAACAATTTTTTTTTTTTTTTTTTTTTTTATTCTTTTAAATCGAACTTTTCATTCGCTACACTAGTCACTATACAGAAACATGGAGTTACCGTATAAGTATAAACCTACTTTTTACATTAAAATAGCCTCCTAATCTACTCGTACTATAACTATAGATATTCCGATAGTACGACTAAAGATTATACTATATATTTCTTTGTTCTGATTGGCCGGCTAGCCGTCGCGTCATCGCAGCTTGGCCAATCGCAGCAGTCGATATGTATATTAGTTTGTATGTATGTTTAATCTACTACAACTATTTTGTTTATAATATCAAAATAATTCTTATTAGACTTAAGTAACGTTTTCTGTGACATTCTGATAGAAAGAAACATTTGATAATCAGATACATATGTGGCCCTGAAAAGGGCCTTTTTTATGTTAACGAATATGCACAGCCACCGACACGATACCACGTGAAGGGCGACGTGTGCTCATTCAGCAGCGGTTCAATAAGCGTATTCGCCTCTGATCTTGCGCGCCAGCTCATAGTCCTTGGGCTTGAGGGAGACGTCCGGGCCGCAAATCATGCACACCCCCCCATCCTCAAACCATGCGATGAGGACGAGGAGACGAACGAGGAGCGAACTGTGCCTGATGGGTCGGAACTTTCTCACCCACATGTTTACGCTCACCTCGAAACACCGAATGCCACGGCGGGCCTCAGGGCTGGGCCTGAAGCGATATGGCTTCTTAACGTTACCGGTCCGCTTATCAGGAGCCATTTATATTATACGGAACGACAGGGGGAGAATATGCGCGCAACGTACGAACGAACGAACGAGTGAGTAAATTTATGTGTTCCGACCGTATTTATACGCGCGCCGCGTAGCTCAGTCAGCGGGAGGGAGGGGTGAACAGTTTACGAAGCCTATTCACAAAGCAGGCAAGCGCGTGTGCAAGTTCGCTCGTCGATCGGCGTCACCTAAAATACCATGGGTACGTACTAATATTAAATTATGTTTATGGGTAGGCAGAGATATTGTTTAGAAATTTTGGTATAAATTGTAAGTAGGTAAGTATACTAAATTTTTAATTTCAATTTTATTTATCTTCATTTCTATTGGTTTAAACTTTATCGGACTCCAACAACCCTTACCTGTGTCCCGGTGCGTGTTTCGCGTGTCCGAGTCCTGGTTTTGGTACCAACAAATTTTCTAAATTTTTCCTTAAAAAACTGGTTTTTGGCCCACTGTGCAAAATTTTTGTTCCGCTGAAATTTTTATTTTAGTACAGTCCGTTAGTCCGCGCGGAGACGCTTCTTTTGACACCCCACACGTGAGCCTAGCTCTCACGAAACGTCAAAAAATAAAAAAAGTACACACGAACAAGCTCACGATAACAATCTCTATTTTGGTACACAAACAATTTTTTTTTTTTTTTTTTTTTTTATTCTTTTAAATCGAACTTTTCATTCGCTACACTAGTCACTATACAGAAACATGGAGTTACCGTATAAGTATAAACCTACTTTTTACATTAAAATAGCCTCCTAATCTACTCGTACTATAACTATAGATATTCCGATAGTACGACTAAAGATTATACTATATATTTCTTTGTTCTGATTGGCCGGCTAGCCGTCGCGTCATCGCAGCTTGGCCAATCGCAGCAGTCGATATGTATATTAGTTTGTATGTATGTTTAATCTACTACAACTATTTTGTTTATAATATCAAAATAATTCTTATTAGACTTAAGTAACGTTTTCTGTGACATTCTGATAGAAAGAAACATTTGATAATCAGATACATATGTGGCCCTGAAAAGGGCCTTTTTTATGTTAACGAATATGCACAGCCACCGACACGATACCACGTGAAGGGCGACGTGTGCTCATTCAGCAGCGGTTCAATAAGCGTATTCGCCTCTGATCTTGCGCGCCAGCTCATAGTCCTTGGGCTTGAGGGAGACGTCCGGGCCGCAAATCATGCACACCCCCCCATCCTCAAACCATGCGATGAGGACGAGGAGACGAACGAGGAGCGAACTGTGCCTGATGGGTCGGAACTTTCTCACCCACATGTTTACGCTCACCTCGAAACACCGAATGCCACGGCGGGCCTCAGGGCTGGGCCTGAAGCGATATGGCTTCTTAACGTTACCGGTCCGCTTATCAGGAGCCATTTATATTATACGGAACGACAGGGGGAGAATATGCGCGCAACGTACGAACGAACGAACGAGTGAGTAAATTTATGTGTTCCGACCGTATTTATACGCGCGCCGCGTAGCTCAGTCAGCGGGAGGGAGGGGTGAACAGTTTACGAAGCCTATTCACAAAGCAGGCAAGCGCGTGTGCAAGTTCGCTCGTCGATCGGCGTCACCTAAAATACCATGGGTACGTACTAATATTAAATTATGTTTATGGGTAGGCAGAGATATTGTTTAGAAATTTTGGTATAAATTGTAAGTAGGTAAGTATACTAAATTTTTAATTTCAATTTTATTTATCTTCATTTCTATTGGTTTAAACTTTATCGGACTCCAACAACCCTTACCTGTGTCCCGGTGCGTGTTTCGCGTGTCCGAGTCCTGGTTTTGGTACCAACAAATTTTCTAAATTTTTCCTTAAAAAACTGGTTTTTGGCCCACTGTGCAAAATTTTTGTTCCGCTGAAATTTTTATTTTAGTACAGTCCGTTAGTCCGCGCGGAGACGCTTCTTTTGACACCCCACACGTGAGCCTAGCTCTCACGAAACGTCAAAAAATAAAAAAAGTACACACGAACAAGCTCACGATAACAATCTCTATTTTGGTACACAAACAATTTTTTTTTTTTTTTTTTTTTTTTATTCTTTTAAATCGAACTTTTCATTCGCTACACTAGTCACTATACAGAAACATGGAGTTACCGTATAAGTATAAACCTACTTTTTACATTAAAATAGCCTCCTAATCTACTCGTACTATAACTATAGATATTCCGATAGTACGACTAAAGATTATACTATATATTTCTTTGTTCTGATTGGCCGGCTAGCCGTCGCGTCATCGCAGCTTGGCCAATCGCAGCAGTCGATATGTATATTAGTTTGTATGTATGTTTAATCTACTACAACTATTTTGTTTATAATATCAAAATAATTCTTATTAGACTTAAGTAACGTTTTCTGTGACATTCTGATAGAAAGAAACATTTGATAATCAGATACATATGTGGCCCTGAAAAGGGCCTTTTTTATGTTAACGAATATGCACAGCCACCGACACGATACCACGTGAAGGGCGACGTGTGCTCATTCAGCAGCGGTTCAATAAGCGTATTCGCCTCTGATCTTGCGCGCCAGCTCATAGTCCTTGGGCTTGAGGGAGACGTCCGGGCCGCAAATCATGCACACCCCCCCATCCTCAAACCATGCGATGAGGACGAGGAGACGAACGAGGAGCGAACTGTGCCTGATGGGTCGGAACTTTCTCACCCACATGTTTACGCTCACCTCGAAACACCGAATGCCACGGCGGGCCTCAGGGCTGGGCCTGAAGCGATATGGCTTCTTAACGTTACCGGTCCGCTTATCAGGAGCCATTTATATTATACGGAACGACAGGGGGAGAATATGCGCGCAACGTACGAACGAACGAACGAGTGAGTAAATTTATGTGTTCCGACCGTATTTATACGCGCGCCGCGTAGCTCAGTCAGCGGGAGGGAGGGGTGAACAGTTTACGAAGCCTATTCACAAAGCAGGCAAGCGCGTGTGCAAGTTCGCTCGTCGATCGGCGTCACCTAAAATACCATGGGTACGTACTAATATTAAATTATGTTTATGGGTAGGCAGAGATATTGTTTAGAAATTTTGGTATAAATTGTAAGTAGGTAAGTATACTAAATTTTTAATTTCAATTTTATTTATCTTCATTTCTATTGGTTTAAACTTTATCGGACTCCAACAACCCTTACCTGTGTCCCGGTGCGTGTTTCGCGTGTCCGAGTCCTGGTTTTGGTACCAACAAATTTTCTAAATTTTTCCTTAAAAAACTGGTTTTTGGCCCACTGTGCAAAATTTTTGTTCCGCTGAAATTTTTATTTTAGTACAGTCCGTTAGTCCGCGCGGAGACGCTTCTTTTGACACCCCACACGTGAGCCTAGCTCTCACGAAACGTCAAAAAATAAAAAAAGTACACACGAACAAGCTCACGATAACAATCTCTATTTTGGTACACAAACAATTTTTTTTTTTTTTTTTTTTTTTTATTCTTTTAAATCGAACTTTTCATTCGCTACACTAGTCACTATACAGAAACATGGAGTTACCGTATAAGTATAAACCTACTTTTTACATTAAAATAGCCTCCTAATCTACTCGTACTATAACTATAGATATTCCGATAGTACGACTAAAGATTATACTATATATTTCTTTGTTCTGATTGGCCGGCTAGCCGTCGCGTCATCGCAGCTTGGCCAATCGCAGCAGTCGATATGTATATTAGTTTGTATGTATGTTTAATCTACTACAACTATTTTGTTTATAATATCAAAATAATTCTTATTAGACTTAAGTAACGTTTTCTGTGACATTCTGATAGAAAGAAACATTTGATAATCAGATACATATGTGGCCCTGAAAAGGGCCTTTTTTATGTTAACGAATATGCACAGCCACCGACACGATACCACGTGAAGGGCGACGTGTGCTCATTCAGCAGCGGTTCAATAAGCGTATTCGCCTCTGATCTTGCGCGCCAGCTCATAGTCCTTGGGCTTGAGGGAGACGTCCGGGCCGCAAATCATGCACACCCCCCCATCCTCAAACCATGCGATGAGGACGAGGAGACGAACGAGGAGCGAACTGTGCCTGATGGGTCGGAACTTTCTCACCCACATGTTTACGCTCACCTCGAAACACCGAATGCCACGGCGGGCCTCAGGGCTGGGCCTGAAGCGATATGGCTTCTTAACGTTACCGGTCCGCTTATCAGGAGCCATTTATATTATACGGAACGACAGGGGGAGAATATGCGCGCAACGTACGAACGAACGAACGAGTGAGTAAATTTATGTGTTCCGACCGTATTTATACGCGCGCCGCGTAGCTCAGTCAGCGGGAGGGAGGGGTGAACAGTTTACGAAGCCTATTCACAAAGCAGGCAAGCGCGTGTGCAAGTTCGCTCGTCGATCGGCGTCACCTAAAATACCATGGGTACGTACTAATATTAAATTATGTTTATGGGTAGGCAGAGATATTGTTTAGAAATTTTGGTATAAATTGTAAGTAGGTAAGTATACTAAATTTTTAATTTCAATTTTATTTATCTTCATTTCTATTGGTTTAAACTTTATCGGACTCCAACAACCCTTACCTGTGTCCCGGTGCGTGTTTCGCGTGTCCGAGTCCTGGTTTTGGTACCAACAAATTTTCTAAATTTTTCCTTAAAAAACTGGTTTTTGGCCCACTGTGCAAAATTTTTGTTCCGCTGAAATTTTTATTTTAGTACAGTCCGTTAGTCCGCGCGGAGACGCTTCTTTTGACACCCCACACGTGAGCCTAGCTCTCACGAAACGTCAAAAAATAAAAAAAGTACACACGAACAAGCTCACGATAACAATCTCTATTTTGGTACACAAACAATTTTTTTATTTTTTTTTTTTTTTTATTCTTTTAAATCGAACTTTTCATTCGCTACACTAGTCACTATACAGAAACATGGAGTTACCGTATAAGTATAAACCTACTTTTTACATTAAAATAGCCTCCTAATCTACTCGTACTATAACTATAGATATTCCGATAGTACGACTAAAGATTATACTATATATTTCTTTGTTCTGATTGGCCGGCTAGCCGTCGCGTCATCGCAGCTTGGCCAATCGCAGCAGTCGATATGTATATTAGTTTGTATGTATGTTTAATCTACTACAACTATTTTGTTTATAATATCAAAATAATTCTTATTAGACTTAAGTAACGTTTTCTGTGACATTCTGATAGAAAGAAACATTTGATAATCAGATACATATGTGGCCCTGAAAAGGGCCTTTTTTATGTTAACGAATATGCACAGCCACCGACACGATACCACGTGAAGGGCGACGTGTGCTCATTCAGCAGCGGTTCAATAAGCGTATTCGCCTCTGATCTTGCGCGCCAGCTCATAGTCCTTGGGCTTGAGGGAGACGTCCGGGCCGCAAATCATGCACACCCCCCCATCCTCAAACCATGCGATGAGGACGAGGAGACGAACGAGGAGCGAACTGTGCCTGATGGGTCGGAACTTTCTCACCCACATGTTTACGCTCACCTCGAAACACCGAATGCCACGGCGGGCCTCAGGGCTGGGCCTGAAGCGATATGGCTTCTTAACGTTACCGGTCCGCTTATCAGGAGCCATTTATATTATACGGAACGACAGGGGGAGAATATGCGCGCAACGTACGAACGAACGAACGAGTGAGTAAATTCCTCCGGGAAATCGCTGCTACCCCGCAAGGGGCGCGGCGGGCGGTGCAGGCATTGCCTCTTACCGCAGCATCTATGATGTGCCTGTCAAAACAGGCACTGCGTCATGGTGGCCAATATAGGCCGTGGTTTATGACAGGCTTCATTCTGCCTGTCTGTGTGTGGATGGTTTTGTGTCGGTGGGAGCGCCGCGGCAAGGTCGCCGTTTCTTCATGACACCTCGGCGGTCCGACCCCACCAGGTGAGACCCCCGGTTACCCGGGGGAAGCCCAGCGAGAGACAACCAGCGGCGAGGTGCCAACTTTGGTGGCGCTCCCCACTGAGGATGTTGACCCCCGTCTGTCACGCTTCCAGGTCTAGCCGGTCACGCTCCAGACTTAGGGGACGTCATGTGTGTGTGAGCGGTATTGTGTTGTGTAACACCGCTCATGTGTGCAATTGGAGGCACGTCCGCGCCGTGAGTCCAATGCGTGAATAGGTGTATGTAGAGTCGTGCTTGTATGATGGTTCGGTGCGCGCCATGCGTATATTAACTTAGCACACGGCGCACACCGAGTGTATGTTGTGCGTGCGGAGTATTATTGTGTGTGTGAGTCGCGTGTAGGCGTAAGCGACTCACACAGGCGTCAAATCCGGTGGGGGGGAGGGTCAACTGCGTCCGGAATAAGGTCGCGTGGGAGGCGCCTCGCGTCGGGAGGCCGCGCGTGCCAGGGCGCTATGTGCTTGACTTGTGGCCAAGCTGAAGCGTCAGCCCGCGCGAACATGTTGGACGCGAGGCGGGCGCAAAATTCGTCCAGGCTCTCTATCTGGAGGTCCCGCTTAATGACAGCGTTTCTCACGCAGCGAGGGGCGCTTAAGATAGTCCGCAGCGCAAGATGTTGTTGCGCGCGGAAACTTTTCTTGGTGGACTCGCTCGTCAGAGCGAGCCAAGCTGGAGCGGCATATGTTAGGACTGGGCGTATATAAGTTTTATACACGCCCAGTTTGGTGCGTAACGGGAGGCGAGATGAGAGCACTGGACGGAGCAGGGCGCGGACTGCCCTTCCTTTTGCGGCGACTTTCCGGACGTGGGCCCTCATGGAGAGCCGACGATCAATGGTGACCCCTAGGTATTTCACCTGGGGCGACCACTCGATGTCAGCCCCCTGCAGCTGGAGAGGTGGTGGGAGGCGGGCGCTCCCGGCAAGCAAAGCCTGGGTCTTACCCACGTTCACCGACAACCTCCATTTCGACAGCCAATCTGGTAGTAAGTCAAGCACGCGCTGCATTTTGACGGCCGCGTGTCTCGCATTCAGCGAGGTGCAGATATACGCGGCGTCGTCAGCATACAGCGCGAGCGTGGCGTCCTTTGTCGTAGGGATGTCGTCGGTGTAACATGCGTAGCAGCCCGGCGAGACACAGCTGCCCTGCGGTACACCCGCCGCTACCGGTCGAGTGCCCGATAGCGCGCCATCGACCACCACCTTGAAAGTCCTATCTGTAAGAAAAGCGGAGACCACCTTTATCACACGACGGGGCGCGTCGGTGAGCGACATTTTATAAATTAGACCGGCATGCCAGACACGGTCGAAAGCCTTTTCCATATCGAGGAATACTGCCGCTGCATGCTCCTTCTTGTTAAGCGTTGCTGTCAGCAGGTGCAGTACCCTCGATAACTGGAGCGTCGTGCTGTGTTCCGACCGAAACCCAAACTGTTCCGGTCTCGGCGTGATGTGCGGCGTCAGATGTCGCAGCAGGAGTTTTTCAAACACCTTGGAGACAGTGGACAGGAGAGTGATGGGCCGATAGCTCTCCGGCTTCAGAACGTTCTTGTTCGCCTTGGGCAGCATTATGACGCGCCCTTCCTTCCAGATTTTCGGGAAAACCCCCGTGCGCAGCACCCCCGTGTACAGGCGCGCCAGGGCCGCGACCATTCGGTACGGCAGGTGGCGCAGCGCTGTATTCGTGATGACGTCCGCCCCAGGGGCCTTCCTCGGCTTGGCCCAGAGGATGGCGCGCCTAACTGCGTTGGGCGAAAAGAATATTGGGTCCTCCTCGGGCGCTATCGGCCGGGCGAAGTACTCTCCAAGGTGCCTCTCCACTGCTGCGACGTGCTCGTGGTCATCAGTTGGGTTCGGCTGGAATTGACGCTCCAGGTGTCCGGCAAAGATCTCTGCACGGTCTGTTGCAGAGTATCTTGGCGCGCCGTCGCTGTGAAGCAGCGGGCGTACCGGAGCTGGGGTGTTCGTAACTTGCCGGCAAAGTCTATGAATTGCCGGCCAATCTCCCTCCGTGGAGTTGATGTAGTCCTCCCAGCTCTCGGTATTAAACGCCTGGAGCTTGGCCCTAACCTTCTCCGCATGACGGTTTAGCTCGGCTTTCTGCCTTGGGCATCCCGTGGACAGCCACCGTTTGCGAAGCCGCCTAGTCTTGGCGACCTGCTCCTGCAAGTACCTCGGGAGGGGCCTGAAATTTAGCCCGCCCCTCTGGGTCCCTAAGGTTGTCGCCTCTTCATAGGCGCGTTGGATGCAAACGGTGACTTCCTCTGCCATTCTGTCCACGTCAGCGGCGGTGACGATGGGCCAAGTCGGCGTGGTGGTCTCCGCCTTATCTGTGAACCTATCCCAGTCCGTTTTTCGACGTGGTGCTGGGGGCGAGAGTCGGGTCGGCATTCCTGCTAGGACGACGAGAACAGGTTGGTGATCCGACAGCATCTCGTCGTCCAGGACCTGTTGTGAGATCTGGCAGCTTAGGCCCTTATGGACCATGATGTCCAGCACGTCCGGCGCATACCCTAGCTGGTCAGGGTAGTGCGTCGGGGTTTCTGGGCCGGAGACCTCATATCCGTGGGCCTCCGCGTCTGCGAAGAGTCGGCGCCCACCGATGTTAGGCGCTTTTGAATTCCACGCCGGGTGCTTGCAGTTCAGGTCCCCGGCAAGGACTGTGGGGCGCAACGATTGCAGTATCAAGGCCCGCAGTTCCGCTACGTCGTACGGAGCCGCGGGCGGAATGTAGCCCGCGTAGACGTCTAGGTCCTCGCCGGCGACGTGCACCTGCACACCCAGCGCATAAAAGGTGTTAAGTGGAGGCAGTGGTAGGGGCTGGTGGACGACTCTTCTCTTCACTAGTACTGCCAGACCGCGGTAGTTAGTGCCGATTGCCGACTTCTCGTCCTTCCTGTAGCTGAAGTACCCCGGGATCCTCAATCTGTCGGCCGGTCCCAGGAACGTTTCACTGATGAGCGCCACGTCGATGGCCTGTTCCTTGAGGAGGAGGCGGAGGGGGGCGACCTTACCCTTGAGGCCGCGAGCATTCCAATGCATGATCCTCAAAGGCCTAGACATTGTAAATCGCGAGTAACTCAAATAGGCCCTCGAGGATCAGCTGCTTAGCGTCACCTCCCTCTTTCCTGACCCTAATCAGGTCACGGAGAAGCTTCATGGCGCAGGCAATAAATTCGCTATCGCGCTCCTCGGACAGCGCGCTGGGGATGGCTTGCGCTCGCCGTCTCTGCTGGACTGGCGCAGCGCTTGCGTCATGGGTGGTCTGGGCCGCCGTTAGGGCGGCCGCTCCTGCTCTTATGCGCTGCGCCTTTGTCTTGGCGCCAGCCGGGGCAGGGGTGGGTTGCGACTGCGCCTGCACCTTAATTGGGGCAAGGTCGGTCGCCTTCGGTTTTTCCGTGGTGGTTGTAGGGGGAGGGGGGTTTTTCCCTTTCTTCCCCCCCCTCTTCCTTGTCCTCCGCCTCCCGGAGGGGGCAGCATTCCGATCCGTGGGCCCGTTTGCTGTCGCCATCAGATTTGCGCTAGGCGCCTCTGTCTGGTCGGCAGTTACAGGCCTTTCACTGGCCGCCGCGGGCCGGCGCTGCTGCCGCGTGATGGCGACAGTGCCCGCTCGCTTGTTCCTCATCTCGCTCTGGTACACGGGGCATCGCGAGTTACACGCCGGATGATTACCCGCGCAGTTTGCACAGGTTGCCGGCTCATCTCTAGGGCGCGGGCAATCTTTGGCAGCGTGGTTTCCGCCGCACCTCACGCATGCGAGCGGGCGATGGCACTGGTGCGAGCTATGCCGGAATTGCTGGCACCGGTGACATTGCGCGGGCCCTCGTTTGGCCCTCCACGCCTCTATCCTGACACCACGCATGTATAAGAACGTGGTGGTGTCGTAAATTCGTCTGATGTCTGGCGTCCTCTTGAGCACCGCATGGAATATGCAGCCGGGTCTCCCTTCGCGCGCCTTGATGTTGCGCACGTACTCCGGCTCATACCCATGGGTGCGTAGCTCCTCTTCTATATCCTCGACGTTGGTGTCCGCGGGCAAACCGCGGATCGCCACCTTAAAAGACCTCTCCGCCGGGAGCGAATAGGCGAACCATGACAGGCCGCTCTCCCTCTCCAAGTCGGCGAGGTACCTCTGCACCACCCTATATTCGCCCTCAGACTCGGGCAAGAACCGAATGCCGCCCTGGTACGGGCGGGCATTCGGCGGGTGGCCCAGTTTAGCACTCACCGCTCTGAAGTGAGCCGCCCAGTCAGGCAGCCTCTCCACCACCAGCGGAGGATAGCGTGGTGTCTTCTTCTTCTGGGCCTTAGCGGAGTCATTTGCTGCCATAGGGGCTGCCGCGGACTGAGTTGCATCCGGGTTGTCTTCATCTTGGGTGGACGATGAGCGCACCAAGTCGGCGAAGGTGGCGGGGGACCTTGCTCCGCCCTGCGCGCGCGGGGGGCGCTGCGGCAGCGGTGAGTCGGGGCAGTAGCGCTTCGCCGCCTCGGTACCCTCGTCGTCTGAACTACGAGGCCGGCGCTGTGGCCTGGTGTCCAGTCTGAGCTCGTAGTCGAATTCAATTGGCGAGCCAGGGCACTCCGAGTCCCTTGGCACGGCTCGCACGGGCGTATCCGGGGACACGTCTCGGCGACCGGCATAGGAGCCCCCAGACGAGGCCGACATATCCGACCCCTGACGGGAAGAACATGCGAGCCGCATGGCGGGGGAGTCCTGGGCGGAGTCCCTGGGTGGCAATGGTGAAAACAGAACTTCATCTGACCTTGCTTCAGCTGGCCCCGCCAGCATGCGGCGGGTAGCGGGCGATGCTGCGCGGCGCGATGGGCCGGCGCTTGGGACTGCTTCTCCGGCGGCGGTCGATGCGGCGCTGCGTGCTGCTGTGGATGCAGCTGCGGTGACACCAGCACGTCCGACATCTGGTGCGGTGTCGTCGGTGGTTTTTGATTGTGGGCGCGTCGCGGGAGCCGCGGCGGCTCCTCCAGCGGGGCGCGCGGCGGAGCGCGCCGCGGACGCGGCTGGCGCAGCGGAGCGCACAGTAGCGCTAGTTGTGAACGGCGCGGGGTGCCTCAACCCCTGCGCACCGGGGCGCACGGCAGGGGAGGCGGCCCGCGACGCTTGCGCGCGGGTTTTTGTTGGCCTTCCCGCCTCTTGCGTTGGCACGGGACGGAAGGCCGAGGGGCGGATCACGACGGGCGGCAGCCGGCCCGACGACGACGGCGGCGAAACGCGCGCAGTCGCCAGCGCCGTCGGTGGGCCGGTATCGGACGTCCTAGCGCGAGTTACAATTGGCGCGGTCGCTGGGGCGCCGGGCGACCTGATCCCAGTGTGCGGGAGCGAGGCCGCCCGGTCCTCCAACGAACGATCAGATGAGGATGGAGAGCCGGCGCCGGCCCCCAAGGAGCTACGGCTGCCGGCTTTCGTCGGCTTCATGTTGGTCACTTCACTTGATAATAATAGTCTTTGTTAAAATTCAGGTTAAAAACGTTGCCACCGCGACCACGACGGAGTGTTTCCACACCGGGCGGCACGGGGCGGTTCCCCCTATGTGCTCCCGCAGATGCCCGCCGAGACGTGCACCCACGCAAACACAGAGGGATCACCGAGTACAAATTAGGTCCGAGCGGTTAGCAGCTGCGATTCGCGACTGCTAGGATTGGCAACGGGCTAATCCTTCAGTGAGTAAATTTATGTGTTCCGACCGTATTTATACGCGCGCCGCGTAGCTCAGTCAGCGGGAGGGAGGGGTGAACAGTTTACGAAGCCTATTCACAAAGCAGGCAAGCGCGTGTGCAAGTTCGCTCGTCGATCGGCGTCACCTAAAATACCATGGGTACGTACTAATATTAAATTATGTTTATGGGTAGGCAGAGATATTGTTTAGAAATTTTGGTATAAATTGTAAGTAGGTAAGTATACTAAATTTTTAATTTCAATTTTATTTATCTTCATTTCTATTGGTTTAAACTTTATCGGACTCCAACAACCCTTACCTGTGTCCCGGTGCGTGTTTCGCGTGTCCGAGTCCTGGTTTTGGTACCAACAAATTTTCTAAATTTTTCCTTAAAAAACTGGTTTTTGGCCCACTGTGCAAAATTTTTGTTCCGCTGAAATTTTTATTTTAGTACAGTCCGTTAGTCCGCGCGGAGACGCTTCTTTTGACACCCCACACGTGAGCCTAGCTCTCACGAAACGTCAAAAAATAAAAAAAGTACACACGAACAAGCTCACGATAACAATCTCTATTTTGGTACACAAACAATTTTTTTATTTTTTTTTTTTTTTTATTCTTTTAAATCGAACTTTTCATTCGCTACACTAGTCACTATACAGAAACATGGAGTTACCGTATAAGTATAAACCTACTTTTTACATTAAAATAGCCTCCTAATCTACTCGTACTATAACTATAGATATTCCGATAGTACGACTAAAGATTATACTATATATTTCTTTGTTCTGATTGGCCGGCTAGCCGTCGCGTCATCGCAGCTTGGCCAATCGCAGCAGTCGATATGTATATTAGTTTGTATGTATGTTTAATCTACTACAACTATTTTGTTTATAATATCAAAATAATTCTTATTAGACTTAAGTAACGTTTTCTGTGACATTCTGATAGAAAGAAACATTTGATAATCAGATACATATGTGGCCCTGAAAAGGGCCTTTTTTATGTTAACGAATATGCACAGCCACCGACACGATACCACGTGAAGGGCGACGTGTGCTCATTCAGCAGCGGTTCAATAAGCGTATTCGCCTCTGATCTTGCGCGCCAGCTCATAGTCCTTGGGCTTGAGGGAGACGTCCGGGCCGCAAATCATGCACACCCCCCCATCCTCAAACCATGCGATGAGGACGAGGAGACGAACGAGGAGCGAACTGTGCCTGATGGGTCGGAACTTTCTCACCCACATGTTTACGCTCACCTCGAAACACCGAATGCCACGGCGGGCCTCAGGGCTGGGCCTGAAGCGATATGGCTTCTTAACGTTACCGGTCCGCTTATCAGGAGCCATTTATATTATACGGAACGACAGGGGGAGAATATGCGCGCAACGTACGAACGAACGAACGAGTGAGTAAATTTATGTGTTCCGACCGTATTTATACGCGCGCCGCGTAGCTCAGTCAGCGGGAGGGAGGGGTGAACAGTTTACGAAGCCTATTCACAAAGCAGGCAAGCGCGTGTGCAAGTTCGCTCGTCGATCGGCGTCGCCTAAAATACCATGGGTACGTACTAATATTAAATTATGTTTATGGGTAGGCAGAGATATTGTTTAGAAATTTTGGTATAAATTGTAAGTAGGTAAGTATACTAAATTTTTAATTTCAATTTTATTTATCTTCATTTCTATTGGTTTAAACTTTATCGGACTCCAACAACCCTTACCTGTGTCCCGGTGCGTGTTTCGCGTGTCCGAGTCCTGGTTTTGGTACCAACAAATTTTCTAAATTTTTCCTTAAAAAACTGGTTTTTGGCCCACTGTGCAAAATTTTTGTTCCGCTGAAATTTTTATTTTAGTACAGTCCGTTAGTCCGCGCGGAGACGCTTCTTTTGACACCCCACACGTGAGCCTAGCTCTCACGAAACGTCAAAAAATAAAAAAAGTACACACGAACAAGCTCACGATAACAATCTCTATTTTGGTACACAAACAATTTTTTTTTTTTTTTTTTTTTTTTATTCTTTTAAATCGAACTTTTCATTCGCTACACTAGTCACTATACAGAAACATGGAGTTACCGTATAAGTATAAACCTACTTTTTACATTAAAATAGCCTCCTAATCTACTCGTACTATAACTATAGATATTCCGATAGTACGACTAAAGATTATACTATATATTTCTTTGTTCTGATTGGCCGGCTAGCCGTCGCGTCATCGCAGCTTGGCCAATCGCAGCAGTCGATATGTATATTAGTTTGTATGTATGTTTAATCTACTACAACTATTTTGTTTATAATATCAAAATAATTCTTATTAGACTTAAGTAACGTTTTCTGTGACATTCTGATAGAAAGAAACATTTGATAATCAGATACATATGTGGCCCTGAAAAGGGCCTTTTTTATGTTAACGAATATGCACAGCCACCGACACGATACCACGTGAAGGGCGACGTGTGCTCATTCAGCAGCGGTTCAATAAGCGTATTCGCCTCTGATCTTGCGCGCCAGCTCATAGTCCTTGGGCTTGAGGGAGACGTCCGGGCCGCAAATCATGCACACCCCCCCATCCTCAAACCATGCGATGAGGACGAGGAGACGAACGAGGAGCGAACTGTGCCTGATGGGTCGGAACTTTCTCACCCACATGTTTACGCTCACCTCGAAACACCGAATGCCACGGCGGGCCTCAGGGCTGGGCCTGAAGCGATATGGCTTCTTAACGTTACCGGTCCGCTTATCAGGAGCCATTTATATTATACGGAACGACAGGGGGAGAATATGCGCGCAACGTACGAACGAACGAACGAGTGAGTAAATTTATGTGTTCCGACCGTATTTATACGCGCGCCGCGTAGCTCAGTCAGCGGGAGGGAGGGGTGAACAGTTTACGAAGCCTATTCACAAAGCAGGCAAGCGCGTGTGCAAGTTCGCTCGTCGATCGGCGTCGCCTAAAATACCATGGGTACGTACTAATATTAAATTATGTTTATGGGTAGGCAGAGATATTGTTTAGAAATTTTGGTATAAATTGTAAGTAGGTAAGTATACTAAATTTTTAATTTCAATTTTATTTATCTTCATTTCTATTGGTTTAAACTTTATCGGACTCCAACAACCCTTACCTGTGTCCCGGTGCGTGTTTCGCGTGTCCGAGTCCTGGTTTTGGTACCAACAAATTTTCTAAATTTTTCCTTAAAAAACTGGTTTTTGGCCCACTGTGCAAAATTTTTGTTCCGCTGAAATTTTTATTTTAGTACAGTCCGTTAGTCCGCGCGGAGACGCTTCTTTTGACACCCCACACGTGAGCCTAGCTCTCACGAAACGTCAAAAAATAAAAAAAGTACACACGAACAAGCTCACGATAACAATCTCTATTTTGGTACACAAACAATTTTTTTATTTTTTTTTTTTTTTTATTCTTTTAAATCGAACTTTTCATTCGCTACACTAGTCACTATACAGAAACATGGAGTTACCGTATAAGTATAAACCTACTTTTTACATTAAAATAGCCTCCTAATCTACTCGTACTATAACTATAGATATTCCGATAGTACGACTAAAGATTATACTATATATTTCTTTGTTCTGATTGGCCGGCTAGCCGTCGCGTCATCGCAGCTTGGCCAATCGCAGCAGTCGATATGTATATTAGTTTGTATGTATGTTTAATCTACTACAACTATTTTGTTTATAATATCAAAATAATTCTTATTAGACTTAAGTAACGTTTTCTGTGACATTCTGATAGAAAGAAACATTTGATAATCAGATACATATGTGGCCCTGAAAAGGGCCTTTTTTATGTTAACGAATATGCACAGCCACCGACACGATACCACGTGAAGGGCGACGTGTGCTCATTCAGCAGCGGTTCAATAAGCGTATTCGCCTCTGATCTTGCGCGCCAGCTCATAGTCCTTGGGCTTGAGGGAGACGTCCGGGCCGCAAATCATGCACACCCCCCCATCCTCAAACCATGCGATGAGGACGAGGAGACGAACGAGGAGCGAACTGTGCCTGATGGGTCGGAACTTTCTCACCCACATGTTTACGCTCACCTCGAAACACCGAATGCCACGGCGGGCCTCAGGGCTGGGCCTGAAGCGATATGGCTTCTAAACGTTACCGGTCCGCTTATCAGGAGCCATTTATATTATACGGAACGACAGGGGGAGAATATGCGCGCAACGTACGAACGAACGAACGAGTGAGTAAATTTATGTGTTCCGACCGTATTTATACGCGCGCCGCGTAGCTCAGTCAGCGGGAGGGAGGGGTGAACAGTTTACGAAGCCTATTCACAAAGCAGGCAAGCGCGTGTGCAAGTTCGCTCGTCGATCGGCGTCACCTAAAATACCATGGGTACGTACTAATATTAAATTATGTTTATGGGTAGGCAGAGATATTGTTTAGAAATTTTGGTATAAATTGTAAGTAGGTAAGTATACTAAATTTTTAATTTCAATTTTATTTATCTTCATTTCTATTGGTTTAAACTTTATCGGACTCCAACAACCCTTACCTGTGTCCCGGTGCGTGTTTCGCGTGTCCGAGTCCTGGTTTTGGTACCAACAAATTTTCTAAATTTTTCCTTAAAAAACTGGTTTTTGGCCCACTGTGCAAAATTTTTGTTCCGCTGAAATTTTTATTTTAGTACAGTCCGTTAGTCCGCGCGGAGACGCTTCTTTTGACACCCCACACGTGAGCCTAGCTCTCACGAAACGTCAAAAAATAAAAAAAGTACACACGAACAAGCTCACGATAACAATCTCTATTTTGGTACACAAACAATTTTTTTTTTTTTTTTTTTTTTTATTCTTTTAAATCGAACTTTTCATTCGCTACACTAGTCACTATACAGAAACATGGAGTTACCGTATAAGTATAAACCTACTTTTTACATTAAAATAGCCTCCTAATCTACTCGTACTATAACTATAGATATTCCGATAGTACGACTAAAGATTATACTATATATTTCTTTGTTCTGATTGGCCGGCTAGCCGTCGCGTCATCGCAGCTTGGCCAATCGCAGCAGTCGATATGTATATTAGTTTGTATGTATGTTTAATCTACTACAACTATTTTGTTTATAATATCAAAATAATTCTTATTAGACTTAAGTAACGTTTTCTGTGACATTCTGATAGAAAGAAACATTTGATAATCAGATACATATGTGGCCCTGAAAAGGGCCTTTTTTATGTTAACGAATATGCACAGCCACCGACACGATACCTCGTGAAGGGCGACGTGTGCTCATTCAGCAGCGGTTCAATAAGCGTATTCGCCTCTGATCTTGCGCGCCAGCTCATAGTCCTTGGGCTTGAGGGAGACGTCCGGGCCGCAAATCATGCACACCCCCCCATCCTCAAACCATGCGATGAGGACGAGGAGACGAACGAGGAGCGAACTGTGCCTGATGGGTCGGAACTTTCTCACCCACATGTTTACGCTCACCTCGAAACACCGAATGCCACGGCGGGCCTCAGGGCTGGGCCTGAAGCGATATGGCTTCTTAACGTTACCGGTCCGCTTATCAGGAGCCATTTATATTATACGGAACGACAGGGGGAGAATATGCGCGCAACGTACGAACGAACGAACGAGTGAGTAAATTTATGTGTTCCGACCGTATTTATACGCGCGCCGCGTAGCTCAGTCAGCGGGAGGGAGGGGTGAACAGTTTACGAAGCCTATTCACAAAGCAGGCAAGCGCGTGTGCAAGTTCGCTCGTCGATCGGCGTCACCTAAAATACCATGGGTACGTACTAATATTAAATTATGTTTATGGGTAGGCAGAGATATTGTTTAGAAATTTTGGTATAAATTGTAAGTAGGTAAGTATACTAAATTTTTAATTTCAATTTTATTTATCTTCATTTCTATTGGTTTAAACTTTATCGGACTCCAACAACCCTTACCTGTGTCCCGGTGCGTGTTTCGCGTGTCCGAGTCCTGGTTTTGGTACCAACAAATTTTCTAAATTTTTCCTTAAAAAACTGGTTTTTGGCCCACTGTGCAAAATTTTTGTTCCGCTGAAATTTTTATTTTAGTACAGTCCGTTAGTCCGCGCGGAGACGCTTCTTTTGACACCCCACACGTGAGCCTAGCTCTCACGAAACGTCAAAAAATAAAAAAAGTACACACGAACAAGCTCACGATAACAATCTCTATTTTGGTACACAAACAATTTTTTTTTTTTTTTTTTTTTTTATTCTTTTAAATCGAACTTTTCATTCGCTACACTAGTCACTATACAGAAACATGGAGTTACCGTATAAGTATAAACCTACTTTTTACATTAAAATAGCCTCCTAATCTACTCGTACTATAACTATAGATATTCCGATAGTACGACTAAAGATTATACTATATATTTCTTTGTTCTGATTGGCCGGCTAGCCGTCGCGTCATCGCAGCTTGGCCAATCGCAGCAGTCGATATGTATATTAGTTTGTATGTATGTTTAATCTACTACAACTATTTTGTTTATAATATCAAAATAATTCTTATTAGACTTAAGTAACGTTTTCTGTGACATTCTGATAGAAAGAAACATTTGATAATCAGATACATATGTGGCCCTGAAAAGGGCCTTTTTTATGTTAACGAATATGCACAGCCACCGACACGATACCACGTGAAGGGCGACGTGTGCTCATTCAGCAGCGGTTCAATAAGCGTATTCGCCTCTGATCTTGCGCGCCAGCTCATAGTCCTTGGGCTTGAGGGAGACGTCCGGGCCGCAAATCATGCACACCCCCCCATCCTCAAACCATGCGATGAGGACGAGGAGACGAACGAGGAGCGAACTGTGCCTGATGGGTCGGAACTTTCTCACCCACATGTTTACGCTCACCTCGAAACACCGAATGCCACGGCGGGCCTCAGGGCTGGGCCTGAAGCGATATGGCTTCTTAACGTTACCGGTCCGCTTATCAGGAGCCATTTATATTATACGGAACGACAGGGGGAGAATATGCGCGCAACGTACGAACGAACGAACGAGTGAGTAAATTTATGTGTTCCGACCGTATTTATACGCGCGCCGCGTAGCTCAGTCAGCGGGAGGGAGGGGTGAACAGTTTACGAAGCCTATTCACAAAGCAGGCAAGCGCGTGTGCAAGTTCGCTCGTCGATCGGCGTCACCTAAAATACCATGGGTACGTACTAATATTAAATTATGTTTATGGGTAGGCAGAGATATTGTTTAGAAATTTTGGTATAAATTGTAAGTAGGTAAGTATACTAAATTTTTAATTTCAATTTTATTTATCTTCATTTCTATTGGTTTAAACTTTATCGGACTCCAACAACCCTTACCTGTGTCCCGGTGCGTGTTTCGCGTGTCCGAGTCCTGGTTTTGGTACCAACAAATTTTCTAAATTTTTCCTTAAAAAACTGGTTTTTGGCCCACTGTGCAAAATTTTTGTTCCGCTGAAATTTTTATTTTAGTACAGTCCGTTAGTCCGCGCGGAGACGCTTCTTTTGACACCCCACACGTGAGCCTAGCTCTCACGAAACGTCAAAAAATAAAAAAAGTACACACGAACAAGCTCACGATAACAATCTCTATTTTGGTACACAAACAATTTTTTTTTTTTTTTTTTTTTTTTATTCTTTTAAATCGAACTTTTCATTCGCTACACTAGTCACTATACAGAAACATGGAGTTACCGTATAAGTATAAACCTACTTTTTACATTAAAATAGCCTCCTAATCTACTCGTACTATAACTATAGATATTCCGATAGTACGACTAAAGATTATACTATATATTTCTTTGTTCTGATTGGCCGGCTAGCCGTCGCGTCATCGCAGCTTGGCCAATCGCAGCAGTCGATATGTATATTAGTTTGTATGTATGTTTAATCTACTACAACTATTTTGTTTATAATATCAAAATAATTCTTATTAGACTTAAGTAACGTTTTCTGTGACATTCTGATAGAAAGAAACATTTGATAATCAGATACATATGTGGCCCTGAAAAGGGCCTTTTTTATGTTAACGAATATGCACAACCACCGACACGATACCACGTGAAGGGCGACGTGTGCTCATTCAGCAGCGGTTCAATAAGCGTATTCGCCTCTGATCTTGCGCGCCAGCTCATAGTCCTTGGGCTTGAGGGAGACGTCCGGGCCGCAAATCATGCACACCCCCCCATCCTCAAACCATGCGATGAGGACGAGGAGACGAACGAGGAGCGAACTGTGCCTGATGGGTCGGAACTTTCTCACCCACATGTTTACGCTCACCTCGAAACACCGAATGCCACGGCGGGCCTCAGGGCTGGGCCTGAAGCGATATGGCTTCTTAACGTTACCGGTCCGCTTATCAGGAGCCATTTATATTATACGGAACGACAGGGGGAGAATATGCGCGCAACGTACGAACGAACGAACGAGTGAGTAAATTTATGTGTTCCGACCGTATTTATACGCGCGCCGCGTAGCTCAGTCAGCGGGAGGGAGGGGTGAACAGTTTACGAAGCCTATTCACAAAGCAGGCAAGCGCGTGTGCAAGTTCGCTCGTCGATCGGCGTCACCTAAAATACCATGGGTACGTACTAATATTAAATTATGTTTATGGGTAGGCAGAGATATTGTTTAGAAATTTTGGTATAAATTGTAAGTAGGTAAGTATACTAAATTTTTAATTTCAATTTTATTTATCTTCATTTCTATTGGTTTAAACTTTATCGGACTCCAACAACCCTTACCTGTGTCCCGGTGCGTGTTTCGCGTGTCCGAGTCCTGGTTTTGGTACCAACAAATTTTCTAAATTTTTCCTTAAAAAACTGGTTTTTGGCCCACTGTGCAAAATTTTTGTTCCGCTGAAATTTTTATTTTAGTACAGTCCGTTAGTCCGCGCGGAGACGCTTCTTTTGACACCCCACACGTGAGCCTAGCTCTCACGAAACGTCAAAAAATAAAAAAAGTACACACGAACAAGCTCACGATAACAATCTCTATTTTGGTACACAAACAATTTTTTTTTTTTTTTTTTTTTTTATTCTTTTAAATCGAACTTTTCATTCGCTACACTAGTCACTATACAGAAACATGGAGTTACCGTATAAGTATAAACCTACTTTTTACATTAAAATAGCCTCCTAATCTACTCGTACTATAACTATAGATATTCCGATAGTACGACTAAAGATTATACTATATATTTCTTTGTTCTGATTGGCCGGCTAGCCGTCGCGTCATCGCAGCTTGGCCAATCGCAGCAGTCGATATGTATATTAGTTTGTATGTATGTTTAATCTACTACAACTATTTTGTTTATAATATCAAAATAATTCTTATTAGACTTAAGTAACGTTTTCTGTGACATTCTGATAGAAAGAAACATTTGATAATCAGATACATATGTGGCCCTGAAAAGGGCCTTTTTTATGTTAACGAATATGCACAGCCACCGACACGATACCACGTGAAGGGCGACGTGTGCTCATTCAGCAGCGGTTCAATAAGCGTATTCGCCTCTGATCTTGCGCGCCAGCTCATAGTCCTTGGGCTTGAGGGAGACGTCCGGGCCGCAAATCATGCACACCCCCCCATCCTCAAACCATGCGATGAGGACGAGGAGACGAACGAGGAGCGAACTGTGCCTGATGGGTCGGAACTTTCTCACCCACATGTTTACGCTCACCTCGAAACACCGAATGCCACGGCGGGCCTCAGGGCTGGGCCTGAAGCGATATGGCTTCTTAACGTTACCGGTCCGCTTATCAGGAGCCATTTATATTATACGGAACGACAGGGGGAGAATATGCGCGCAACGTACGAACGAACGAACGAGTGAGTAAATTTATGTGTTCCGACCGTATTTATACGCGCGCCGCGTAGCTCAGTCAGCGGGAGGGAGGGGTGAACAGTTTACGAAGCCTATTCACAAAGCAGGCAAGCGCGTGTGCAAGTTCGCTCGTCGATCGGCGTCACCTAAAATACCATGGGTACGTACTAATATTAAATTATGTTTATGGGTAGGCAGAGATATTGTTTAGAAATTTTGGTATAAATTGTAAGTAGGTAAGTATACTAAATTTTTAATTTCAATTTTATTTATCTTCATTTCTATTGGTTTAAACTTTATCGGACTCCAACAACCCTTACCTGTGTCCCGGTGCGTGTTTCGCGTGTCCGAGTCCTGGTTTTGGTACCAACAAATTTTCTAAATTTTTCCTTAAAAAACTGGTTTTTGGCCCACTGTGCAAAATTTTTGTTCCGCTGAAATTTTTATTTTAGTACAGTCCGTTAGTCCGCGCGGAGACGCTTCTTTTGACACCCCACACGTGAGCCTAGCTCTCACGAAACGTCAAAAAATAAAAAAAGTACACACGAACAAGCTCACGATAACAATCTCTATTTTGGTACACAAACAATTTTTTTTTTTTTTTTTTTTTTTTATTCTTTTAAATCGAACTTTTCATTCGCTACACTAGTCACTATACAGAAACATGGAGTTACCGTATAAGTATAAACCTACTTTTTACATTAAAATAGCCTCCTAATCTACTCGTACTATAACTATAGATATTCCGATAGTACGACTAAAGATTATACTATATATTTCTTTGTTCTGATTGGCCGGCTAGCCGTCGCGTCATCGCAGCTTGGCCAATCGCAGCAGTCGATATGTATATTAGTTTGTATGTATGTTTAATCTACTACAACTATTTTGTTTATAATATCAAAATAATTCTTATTAGACTTAAGTAACGTTTTCTGTGACATTCTGATAGAAAGAAACATTTGATAATCAGATACATATGTGGCCCTGAAAAGGGCCTTTTTTATGTTAACGAATATGCACAGCCACCGACACGATACCACGTGAAGGGCGACGTGTGCTCATTCAGCAGCGGTTCAATAAGCGTATTCGCCTCTGATCTTGCGCGCCAGCTCATAGTCCTTGGGCTTGAGGGAGACGTCCGGGCCGCAAATCATGCACACCCCCCCATCCTCAAACCATGCGATGAGGACGAGGAGACGAACGAGGAGCGAACTGTGCCTGATGGGTCGGAACTTTCTCACCCACATGTTTACGCTCACCTCGAAACACCGAATGCCACGGCGGGCCTCAGGGCTGGGCCTGAAGCGATATGGCTTCTTAACGTTACCGGTCCGCTTATCAGGAGCCATTTATATTATACGGAACGACAGGGGGAGAATATGCGCGCAACGTACGAACGAACGAACGAGTGAGTAAATTTATGTGTTCCGACCGTATTTATACGCGCGCCGCGTAGCTCAGTCAGCGGGAGGGAGGGGTGAACAGTTTACGAAGCCTATTCACAAAGCAGGCAAGCGCGTGTGCAAGTTCGCTCGTCGATCGGCGTCACCTAAAATACCATGGGTACGTACTAATATTAAATTATGTTTATGGGTAGGCAGAGATATTGTTTAGAAATTTTGGTATAAATTGTAAGTAGGTAAGTATACTAAATTTTTAATTTCAATTTTATTTATCTTCATTTCTATTGGTTTAAACTTTATCGGACTCCAACAACCCTTACCTGTGTCCCGGTGCGTGTTTCGCGTGTCCGAGTCCTGGTTTTGGTACCAACAAATTTTCTAAATTTTTCCTTAAAAAACTGGTTTTTGGCCCACTGTGCAAAATTTTTGTTCCGCTGAAATTTTTATTTTAGTACAGTCCGTTAGTCCGCGCGGAGACGCTTCTTTTGACACCCCACACGTGAGCCTAGCTCTCACGAAACGTCAAAAAATAAAAAAAGTACACACGAACAAGCTCACGATAACAATCTCTATTTTGGTACACAAACAATTTTTTTTTTTTTTTTTTTTTTTTATTCTTTTAAATCGAACTTTTCATTCGCTACACTAGTCACTATACAGAAACATGGAGTTACCGTATAAGTATAAACCTACTTTTTACATTAAAATAGCCTCCTAATCTACTCGTACTATAACTATAGATATTCCGATAGTACGACTAAAGATTATACTATATATTTCTTTGTTCTGATTGGCCGGCTAGCCGTCGCGTCATCGCAGCTTGGCCAATCGCAGCAGTCGATATGTATATTAGTTTGTATGTATGTTTAATCTACTACAACTATTTTGTTTATAATATCAAAATAATTCTTATTAGACTTAAGTAACGTTTTCTGTGACATTCTGATAGAAAGAAACATTTGATAATCAGATACATATGTGGCCCTGAAAAGGGCCTTTTTTATGTTAACGAATATGCACAGCCACCGACACGATACCACGTGAAGGGCGACGTGTGCTCATTCAGCAGCGGTTCAATAAGCGTATTCGCCTCTGATCTTGCGCGCCAGCTCATAGTCCTTGGGCTTGAGGGAGACGTCCGGGCCGCAAATCATGCACACCCCCCCATCCTCAAACCATGCGATGAGGACGAGGAGACGAACGAGGAGCGAACTGTGCCTGATGGGTCGGAACTTTCTCACCCACATGTTTACGCTCACCTCGAAACACCGAATGCCACGGCGGGCCTCAGGGCTGGGCCTGAAGCGATATGGCTTCTTAACGTTACCGGTCCGCTTATCAGGAGCCATTTATATTATACGGAACGACAGGGGGAGAATATGCGCGCAACGTACGAACGAACGAACGAGTGAGTAAATTTATGTGTTCCGACCGTATTTATACGCGCGCCGCGTAGCTCAGTCAGCGGGAGGGAGGGGTGAACAGTTTACGAAGCCTATTCACAAAGCAGGCAAGCGCGTGTGCAAGTTCGCTCGTCGATCGGCGTCACCTAAAATACCATGGGTACGTACTAATATTAAATTATGTTTATGGGTAGGCAGAGATATTGTTTAGAAATTTTGGTATAAATTGTAAGTAGGTAAGTATACTAAATTTTTAATTTCAATTTTATTTATCTTCATTTCTATTGGTTTAAACTTTATCGGACTCCAACAACCCTTACCTGTGTCCCGGTGCGTGTTTCGCGTGTCCGAGTCCTGGTTTTGGTACCAACAAATTTTCTAAATTTTTCCTTAAAAAACTGGTTTTTGGCCCACTGTGCAAAATTTTTGTTCCGCTGAAATTTTTATTTTAGTACAGTCCGTTAGTCCGCGCGGAGACGCTTCTTTTGACACCCCACACGTGAGCCTAGCTCTCACGAAACGTCAAAAAATAAAAAAAGTACACACGAACAAGCTCACGATAACAATCTCTATTTTGGTACACAAACAATTTTTTTTTTTTTTTTTTTTTTTTATTCTTTTAAATCGAACTTTTCATTCGCTACACTAGTCACTATACAGAAACATGGAGTTACCGTATAAGTATAAACCTACTTTTTACATTAAAATAGCCTCCTAATCTACTCGTACTATAACTATAGATATTCCGATAGTACGACTAAAGATTATACTATATATTTCTTTGTTCTGATTGGCCGGCTAGCCGTCGCGTCATCGCAGCTTGGCCAATCGCAGCAGTCGATATGTATATTAGTTTGTATGTATGTTTAATCTACTACAACTATTTTGTTTATAATATCAAAATAATTCTTATTAGACTTAAGTAACGTTTTCTGTGACATTCTGATAGAAAGAAACATTTGATAATCAGATACATATGTGGCCCTGAAAAGGGCCTTTTTTATGTTAACGAATATGCACAGCCACCGACACGATACCACGTGAAGGGCGACGTGTGCTCATTCAGCAGCGGTTCAATAAGCGTATTCGCCTCTGATCTTGCGCGCCAGCTCATAGTCCTTGGGCTTGAGGGAGACGTCCGGGCCGCAAATCATGCACACCCCCCCATCCTCAAACCATGCGATGAGGACGAGGAGACGAACGAGGAGCGAACTGTGCCTGATGGGTCGGAACTTTCTCACCCACATGTTTACGCTCACCTCGAAACACCGAATGCCACGGCGGGCCTCAGGGCTGGGCCTGAAGCGATATGGCTTCTTAACGTTACCGGTCCGCTTATCAGGAGCCATTTATATTATACGGAACGACAGGGGGAGAATATGCGCGCAACGTACGAACGAACGAACGAGTGAGTAAATTGTCGTGGGGACCTCGCTGCGTTCCCGCAAGGGAACGCGGCGGGCGGCACCAGGGCTAGGCCCTCTAACCGCGGGGTCTGTGGGCACCCGTAACAACGGGTGCTTCGCCGGGGCGCCTAATGTAGGCTGAAGAATGCGGGCGACTGACTACGGGAACCTCCTAGGCTAGCGCTGTGTTGTACGCCTGCCGAGATCCCCATAGCAATCGCCCTGTGTTATGCTATGTGTAATGCCGCAGGCTCGCGGGGGTAATCGCGGCAGCTAGGCGGTCTACCACCACCGGGTGAGACCCACAGTTCCCTGTGGGAGGCCCAGCGGATGGCGCCAGCGACTGAGCTGCCGGCTTACAGCAAGCCCACGGCATGGTGTGTGACCCCGGCCCGTCCCGCTTGGTCGCGGTCCGGGCCAAGGGCCGTCAGCGTATGTGTGGACGGTATTGTGTGAGTAACACCGTCCATGTAAGCACTATTGAACACGGACTAGCCGCGCCCAATAGTGCGGGAGTTCACGTGCATGTGGAGTCGTGCGTGTCTGCATGCGTTCCGCGGCGTGCCTATATTAACTTAGCACACGCCGCGTCACAGTGTATGTACTGTGTGAATAGTGTTCCTGTTTGGGTAAGTCGCGTGTAGGTGTCAGCGACTTACTCGGCGTCATCTACTGTTGGCAGGCTGTTGGCGGCGGTCCCGCCCTGGTATAGGGCCAGCATGGCTACCATGCCCTCCAGCACGGTGATTAGCGGGTCCCGGCCTCTCCTGATGGCCTTAACCAAGTCCAGCAGGAGGCCAGCGGCCCGCTCACGGAGCTCCGGTTGACGAATGGCGGCCACAGTGGCGCTTAGTGGCGCATGGTGTGGACGCGTGGCGGCAGTTGATTGGAGAGCGGCAGCAGTGGCGCCCTCTGGCACCCGTTGTTTGGCGTGGCGGCATATGGTGCGAACCTTTACCGTGGGGACGACCTCTAATACGGAGGCCACCCCGGGCACATTCACACCCTGTGATGGATGTCGGGGTAGTTGTTGCGGTTGGGGTTGTTCGGCGTCGGTGTCGGTGGGGGCCGGGGGCCTCCTCCCACGTCTCCCCCTCTTCCTCTTGCGGCTAGGCAGGGGGGCTGCCCTGGTGCTGGGCCCGTTTGCAGCCGCCATCAGGGATGTGCTGCGGGCTTCATGCGCGTCGACATTGTCGGCCCGGACCGCTGCTGCGGCCGGGCGGGGTGCGGTGCTCGTCAGCGCCACCGTGCCCGCTCGCCTGTTGGCGGTCTCCCGACGGAAGATGGGGCACTCGCGGTGCGACGCAGGGTGCGGTCCGCCGCAGTTGGCGCACGTTGCCGGCTCCTCCCGGGGCCGGGGGCATTCGCGTGCGACGTGCCCACCTCCGCATCGCACACATGCGAGCGGACGGTGGCACTGGTGGCTGGAGTGACGGAAACGTTGGCAGCGGTGGCACTGGGCTGGGCCCTTTTTCCCGCGCCAACCCTCCACCTTGACGCCTCCCATCAACAGCAGTGAGTCGATGCCGTAGATTCTTCGCACGTCGGGCTGGTACTTAAGGACCGCGTGGTGAATGCAGCCTGGGCGCCCCTGGCGGGCCTTTATGCTCCGCACGTACTGCGGCTCGAAGCCCAGGCTGCGGAGCTCCTCCTCGATTGCTGCGGGGTCCGTGTCCGCCGGCAGCCCTCGGATGGCGACCTTGAATCCCCTCTCCGCTGGCAGCGAATAGGAAAACCAGACTAGGCCGGTTTCCTTCTCCAGGCCGCACAAGTACCGCTGGACCACCCGGTACTCCTCCTCGCTACCGGGGAGGAATCGAATGCCGCCCTGATAAGGGCGGGCAGTCGGCGGGCGGCCCAGCAGATCTCGCAAGGCCCTGAAGTGGGCCTGCCAGTCTGGCAACCTCTCCACTACCAGCGGCGGGTAGCGCTTCTTCCTTACGGTGTTATGGCCTGGTGCGGCGGCGGCTGCAGAGGGCGGCGTAGTCTGTTGCGGGCGCCTCTTCGCCTCCTCCTGGGCATCTTCGTCGTCGTCCGAGTCCCTGGGACGACGTTGGGGGCGCGCCTGGCTACGCCCCTGGTTCGTCTCCTTGCTACGCCCCTGGTTTTCGGTCGGGCGGCGATCTTCGCTTTCGGCGTCAGATTCCATCTCCGATGCCGACATGTCTACTTCCCGAATGGGGAAGCATGCCGGCCTCCTGGCGGGGGAGTCCTGGGCGGCTCCTTTTGGCGGCGTTGGCGATAGCCGGGTTGCCTCCGGCCACGCTCGCGGTGCGTTTGCGGGGGCCGTCTTCGATGTGCCGCCGTGTGTGCGCGACACGTTCGCGGGCGCGCGGGGCGCAGCCGCAAAGGCCGGGGCGCGCAGTTCGGCGGGGGAGCGTGATTTGGGCGACGGTCGAAGGCGCCGCGGGTCTCGGGGGAACTCGAGACGCGACACGGCGCCGCGCGGCTCTGGTCGCGGTCGGCCCTCGGGCCGCACGTAGAGGAAGTTCATGCCGTCCGTGGGCGCACCGCGGACCGGCGACGGGCTGGGCGACCTAGGCGACGACTCCGTCGCTGAAGCGGGTGGCGACTGCGTACCCTCCGATGATCCGGTGGGGCTGCGTTTGGGGCGGGAGTTCTTCCTCCCTGCCATGGTGGCCTACTGTCTTCAGGTCTTCAAAGCAAGTCAAGTTCTTCGCAACCGCTGCGAGTTTTTGCAAAATGGACGTCAATTTTCTCTAGGTACCCCCCAGTACCGCCGCAAATGCGAACCGTGGTCCGCACTCACGACGATAAAAAGAGGTACCGAGCGAGGGTAGGTTCGAGCGAATTTACCTGACGTGGCGAGCAATGCTACAAGCGACGTCAGGCAGTGAACTGTGGCGAATCCGAGTGAGTAAATTTATGTGTTCCGACCGTATTTATACGCGCGCCGCGTAGCTCAGTCAGCGGGAGGGAGGGGTGAACAGTTTACGAAGCCTATTCACAAAGCAGGCAAGCGCGTGTGCAAGTTCGCTCGTCGATCGGCGTCACCTAAAATACCATGGGTACGTACTAATATTAAATTATGTTTATGGGTAGGCAGAGATATTGTTTAGAAATTTTGGTATAAATTGTAAGTAGGTAAGTATACTAAATTTTTAATTTCAATTTTATTTATCTTCATTTCTATTGGTTTAAACTTTATCGGACTCCAACAACCCTTACCTGTGTCCCGGTGCGTGTTTCGCGTGTCCGAGTCCTGGTTTTGGTACCAACAAATTTTCTAAATTTTTCCTTAAAAAACTGGTTTTTGGCCCACTGTGCAAAATTTTTGTTCCGCTGAAATTTTTATTTTAGTACAGTCCGTTAGTCCGCGCGGAGACGCTTCTTTTGACACCCCACACGTGAGCCTAGCTCTCACGAAACGTCAAAAAATAAAAAAAGTACACACGAACAAGCTCACGATAACAATCTCTATTTTGGTACACAAACAATTTTTTTTTTTTTTTTTTTTATTCTTTTAAATCGAACTTTTCATTCGCTACACTAGTCACTATACAGAAACATGGAGTTACCGTATAAGTATAAACCTACTTTTTACATTAAAATAGCCTCCTAATCTACTCGTACTATAACTATAGATATTCCGATAGTACGACTAAAGATTATACTATATATTTCTTTGTTCTGATTGGCCGGCTAGCCGTCGCGTCATCGCAGCTTGGCCAATCGCAGCAGTCGATATGTATATTAGTTTGTATGTATGTTTAATCTACTACAACTATTTTGTTTATAATATCAAAATAATTCTTATTAGACTTAAGTAACGTTTTCTGTGACATTCTGATAGAAAGAAACATTTGATAATCAGATACATATGTGGCCCTGAAAAGGGCCTTTTTTATGTTAACGAATATGCACAGCCACCGACACGATACCACGTGAAGGGCGACGTGTGCTCATTCAGCAGCGGTTCAATAAGCGTATTCGCCTCTGATCTTGCGCGCCAGCTCATAGTCCTTGGGCTTGAGGGAGACGTCCGGGCCGCAAATCATGCACACCCCCCCATCCTCAAACCATGCGATGAGGACGAGGAGACGAACGAGGAGCGAACTGTGCCTGATGGGTCGGAACTTTCTCACCCACATGTTTACGCTCACCTCGAAACACCGAATGCCACGGCGGGCCTCAGGGCTGGGCCTGAAGCGATATGGCTTCTTAACGTTACCGGTCCGCTTATCAGGAGCCATTTATATTATACGGAACGACAGGGGGAGAATATGCGCGCAACGTACGAACGAACGAACGAGTGAGTAAATTTATGTGTTCCGACCGTATTTATACGCGCGCCGCGTAGCTCAGTCAGCGGGAGGGAGGGGTGAACAGTTTACGAAGCCTATTCACAAAGCAGGCAAGCGCGTGTGCAAGTTCGCTCGTCGATCGGCGTCACCTAAAATACCATGGGTACGTACTAATATTAAATTATGTTTATGGGTAGGCAGAGATATTGTTTAGAAATTTTGGTATAAATTGTAAGTAGGTAAGTATACTAAATTTTTAATTTCAATTTTATTTATCTTCATTTCTATTGGTTTAAACTTTATCGGACTCCAACAACCCTTACCTGTGTCCCGGTGCGTGTTTCGCGTGTCCGAGTCCTGGTTTTGGTACCAACAAATTTTCTAAATTTTTCCTTAAAAAACTGGTTTTTGGCCCACTGTGCAAAATTTTTGTTCCGCTGAAATTTTTATTTTAGTACAGTCCGTTAGTCCGCGCGGAGACGCTTCTTTTGACACCCCACACGTGAGCCTAGCTCTCACGAAACGTCAAAAAATAAAAAAAGTACACACGAACAAGCTCACGATAACAATCTCTATTTTGGTACACAAACAATTTTTTTTTTTTTTTTTTTTTTTTATTCTTTTAAATCGAACTTTTCATTCGCTACACTAGTCACTATACAGAAACATGGAGTTACCGTATAAGTATAAACCTACTTTTTACATTAAAATAGCCTCCTAATCTACTCGTACTATAACTATAGATATTCCGATAGTACGACTAAAGATTATACTATATATTTCTTTGTTCTGATTGGCCGGCTAGCCGTCGCGTCATCGCAGCTTGGCCAATCGCAGCAGTCGATATGTATATTAGTTTGTATGTATGTTTAATCTACTACAACTATTTTGTTTATAATATCAAAATAATTCTTATTAGACTTAAGTAACGTTTTCTGTGACATTCTGATAGAAAGAAACATTTGATAATCAGATACATATGTGGCCCTGAAAAGGGCCTTTTTTATGTTAACGAATATGCACAGCCACCGACACGATACCACGTGAAGGGCGACGTGTGCTCATTCAGCAGCGGTTCAATAAGCGTATTCGCCTCTGATCTTGCGCGCCAGCTCATAGTCCTTGGGCTTGAGGGAGACGTCCGGGCCGCAAATCATGCACACCCCCCCATCCTCAAACCATGCGATGAGGACGAGGAGACGAACGAGGAGCGAACTGTGCCTGATGGGTCGGAACTTTCTCACCCACATGTTTACGCTCACCTCGAAACACCGAATGCCACGGCGGGCCTCAGGGCTGGGCCTGAAGCGATATGGCTTCTTAACGTTACCGGTCCGCTTATCAGGAGCCATTTATATTATACGGAACGACAGGGGGAGAATATGCGCGCAACGTACGAACGAACGAACGAGTGAGTAAATTGACGTTGCTGACGTTCACTACACTCCCCCGCAGGGGGGGTGTGGTGGGCGTTATCAGGGCTTGGCCCTCTAAAACGCGGTGGCTGTTGCCACCCGCAAAAACGGGTGCTTCGAGGGGGTACCTACATGGGTGTGGATGCCTTGGGCGACTGCCATAAGAGCCTACTAGGCAGGTGGGAGAACTACACCTGCCGATGCTCTCACAGCATTCGCCCATGTGTGATACTGCAGGCTCGGAACATGTTTTCACGGCAGCTAGGCGGTCTGTCACCGCCGGGTGAGACCCACAGTTCCCTGTGGGAGGCCCAGCGGATGACGACCAGCTCACGGCCGCCGGCTTACAGTGAGCCTACAGTATTTAGTGAGTGGCCCCCGTCCGCCCGGTTTCCAGATCTAGCCGGTTGCCGTCCGGACCGCGGGGCCGTAGATGTATGTGTGGGCGGCATTGTTTGTGTAACGCCGCCCATGTAAGCGCTGTATGTAGGTACATACAGCGCGTGAGTACACAATGTGTGTGGAGTCATGTGTGTCTGGCTTGCGATACGCGACGTGCCTATATTAACTTAGAACAATTCGCGCACAGTGCATGTACTGCTTGTATAGTGTTCCTGTTTGAGCAAGTCGCGTGTAGGTGAAAACGACTTACTCGGCGTCAGGTGCTGCTGGCTGGCTGCTGGCGGCGGTCCCGCCCTGGTAGAGGGCTAGGATGGCCACCATGCCCTCCAGCACGGTGATAAGCGGGTCCTGGCCCCTCCTGATGGCCTTAATCAAGTCCAGCAGGAGGCCAGTGGCCCGCTTATGGAGCTCCGGCTGCGTGACGGCGGCCACAGTGGCGCCTACTGGCGCGTGGTGTGGACGCATGGCTGTGATTGGTCCAACAGCAGCGGTGGCGCCCTCAGGCGTCCGCTGTTGTAGTTTGCTGCGGGGGCACATGGTGCGAACCTTTACCGTAGGGACGACCTCTGTTACGGAGGCCGCCCCTGGCAGATTCGCACCCTGCGCGGCGTGTAGGGGTTGAGGAAGCTGGTTGTCGGTGCCGGTGGGGGGAGGGGGCTTCCTCCCACGTCTCCTCCTTTTCTTCCTGCGTCCAGGCAGGGGGGCAGCTGCTCCAGTCGGCCCGTTTGCGGCCGCCATCAGAGAGGCGCCGCAGGCCTCGTGATCTTCCGCGTTCGTGGCCCGGGCCGTTGTTGCGGCCGGGCGGGGTGCTGTGCTTGTTAGCGCCACCGTGCTCGCTCGCCTGTTGGCGGTCTCCCGGCGGAAGACGGGGCACTCGCGGTGCGACGCGGGGTGAGGTCCGCCACAATTGGCGCACGTTGCCGGCTCCCGAGTGAGTAAATTTATGTGTTCCGACCGTATTTATACGCGCGCCGCGTAGCTCAGTCAGCGGGAGGGAGGGGTGAACAGTTTACGAAGCCTATTCACAAAGCAGGCAAGCGCGTGTGCAAGTTCGCTCGTCGATCGGCGTCACCTAAAATACCATGGGTACGTACTAATATTAAATTATGTTTATGGGTAGGCAGAGATATTGTTTAGAAATTTTGGTATAAATTGTAAGTAGGTAAGTATACTAAATTTTTAATTTCAATTTTATTTATCTTCATTTCTATTGGTTTAAACTTTATCGGACTCCAACAACCCTTACCTGTGTCCCGGTGCGTGTTTCGCGTGTCCGAGTCCTGGTTTTGGTACCAACAAATTTTCTAAATTTTTCCTTAAAAAACTGGTTTTTGGCCCACTGTGCAAAATTTTTGTTCCGCTGAAATTTTTATTTTAGTACAGTCCGTTAGTCCGCGCGGAGACGCTTCTTTTGACACCCCACACGTGAGCCTAGCTCTCACGAAACGTCAAAAAATAAAAAAAGTACACACGAACAAGCTCACGATAACAATCTCTATTTTGGTACACAAACAATTTTTTTTTTTTTTTTTTTTTTTTATTCTTTTAAATCGAACTTTTCATTCGCTACACTAGTCACTATACAGAAACATGGAGTTACCGTATAAGTATAAACCTACTTTTTACATTAAAATAGCCTCCTAATCTACTCGTACTATAACTATAGATATTCCGATAGTACGACTAAAGATTATACTATATATTTCTTTGTTCTGATTGGCCGGCTAGCCGTCGCGTCATCGCAGCTTGGCCAATCGCAGCAGTCGATATGTATATTAGTTTGTATGTATGTTTAATCTACTACAACTATTTTGTTTATAATATCAAAATAATTCTTATTAGACTTAAGTAACGTTTTCTGTGACATTCTGATAGAAAGAAACATTTGATAATCAGATACATATGTGGCCCTGAAAAGGGCCTTTTTTATGTTAACGAATATGCACAGCCACCGACACGATACCACGTGAAGGGCGACGTGTGCTCATTCAGCAGCGGTTCAATAAGCGTATTCGCCTCTGATCTTGCGCGCCAGCTCATAGTCCTTGGGCTTGAGGGAGACGTCCGGGCCGCAAATCATGCACACCCCCCCATCCTCAAACCATGCGATGAGGACGAGGAGACGAACGAGGAGCGAACTGTGCCTGATGGGTCGGAACTTTCTCACCCACATGTTTACGCTCACCTCGAAACACCGAATGCCACGGCGGGCCTCAGGGCTGGGCCTGAAGCGATATGGCTTCTTAACGTTACCGGTCCGCTTATCAGGAGCCATTTATATTATACGGAACGACAGGGGGAGAATATGCGCGCAACGTACGAACGAACGAACGAGTGAGTAAATTTATGTGTTCCGACCGTATTTATACGCGCGCCGCGTAGCTCAGTCAGCGGGAGGGAGGGGTGAACAGTTTACGAAGCCTATTCACAAAGCAGGCAAGCGCGTGTGCAAGTTCGCTCGTCGATCGGCGTCACCTAAAATACCATGGGTACGTACTAATATTAAATTATGTTTATGGGTAGGCAGAGATATTGTTTAGAAATTTTGGTATAAATTGTAAGTAGGTAAGTATACTAAATTTTTAATTTCAATTTTATTTATCTTCATTTCTATTGGTTTAAACTTTATCGGACTCCAACAACCCTTACCTGTGTCCCGGTGCGTGTTTCGCGTGTCCGAGTCCTGGTTTTGGTACCAACAAATTTTCTAAATTTTTCCTTAAAAAACTGGTTTTTGGCCCACTGTGCAAAATTTTTGTTCCGCTGAAATTTTTATTTTAGTACAGTCCGTTAGTCCGCGCGGAGACGCTTCTTTTGACACCCCACACGTGAGCCTAGCTCTCACGAAACGTCAAAAAATAAAAAAAGTACACACGAACAAGCTCACGATAACAATCTCTATTTTGGTACACAAACAATTTTTTTTTTTTTTTTTTTTTTTTATTCTTTTAAATCGAACTTTTCATTCGCTACACTAGTCACTATACAGAAACATGGAGTTACCGTATAAGTATAAACCTACTTTTTACATTAAAATAGCCTCCTAATCTACTCGTACTATAACTATAGATATTCCGATAGTACGACTAAAGATTATACTATATATTTCTTTGTTCTGATTGGCCGGCTAGCCGTCGCGTCATCGCAGCTTGGCCAATCGCAGCAGTCGATATGTATATTAGTTTGTATGTATGTTTAATCTACTACAACTATTTTGTTTATAATATCAAAATAATTCTTATTAGACTTAAGTAACGTTTTCTGTGACATTCTGATAGAAAGAAACATTTGATAATCAGATACATATGTGGCCCTGAAAAGGGCCTTTTTTATGTTAACGAATATGCACAGCCACCGACACGATACCACGTGAAGGGCGACGTGTGCTCATTCAGCAGCGGTTCAATAAGCGTATTCGCCTCTGATCTTGCGCGCCAGCTCATAGTCCTTGGGCTTGAGGGAGACGTCCGGGCCGCAAATCATGCACACCCCCCCATCCTCAAACCATGCGATGAGGACGAGGAGACGAACGAGGAGCGAACTGTGCCTGATGGGTCGGAACTTTCTCACCCACATGTTTACGCTCACCTCGAAACACCGAATGCCACGGCGGGCCTCAGGGCTGGGCCTGAAGCGATATGGCTTCTTAACGTTACCGGTCCGCTTATCAGGAGCCATTTATATTATACGGAACGACAGGGGGAGAATATGCGCGCAACGTACGAACGAACGAACGAGTGAGTAAATTCTACTCCGAGAAATCGCTGCTACCCCGTAAGGGGCGCGACGGACGTATAGGCAGAGCCTTTCTTCGTGGTAGCAGGTTGCCACCCGTAAAAACGGGTGCTTCATTGGGGTACCTATCTGGTGTGGATGCCTAGGGCGACTGCCATAAGAGCCTACTAGGCAAGCGATGGAACTACACCTGCCGATGCTCTCACAGCAATCGCCCATGTGTGATACTGCAGGCTCGAAACATGTTTTCACGGCAGCTAGGCGGTCTGTCACCGCCAGGTGAGACCCACAGTTCCCTGTGGGAGGCCCAGCGGATGACGACCAGCTCACGGCCGCCGGCTTACAGTGAGCCTGCAATATTTAGTGTGTGGCCCCCGTCCGCCCGGTTTCCAGAGCTAGCCGGTCACCGTCCGGACCGCAGGGCCGAAGGTGTATGTGTGGGCGGCATTGTATGTGTAACGCCGCCCATGTATGCGCTGTATGTACATACAGCGCGTGAGTACACATGTGTGTGGAGTCATGTATGTCTGGCTTGCGATACGCGACGTGCCTATATTAACTTAGAACACGTCGCGCACAGTGCATGTACTGCTTGTATGGTGTTCCTGTTTGAGCAAGTCGCGTGTAGGTGAAAACGACTTACTCGGCGTCTGATGCTGCTGGCTGGCTGCTGGCGGCGGTCCCGCCCTGGTAGAGGGCCAGGATGGCCACCATGCCCTCCAGCACGGTGATAAGCGGGTCCTGGCCCCCCCTGATGGCCTTGATCAAGTCCAGCAGGAGGCCAGTGGCCCGCTTATGGAGCTCCGGTTGTGGAATGGCGGCCACACTGGCGCCTAGTGGCGCATAGTGTGGACGCATGGCGGCGATGTCGTCCTGGGAAGCGGCAGCAGTGGCGCCCTCTGGCACCTGTTGCGATTTACGGGGGCACATGGTGCGAACCTTTACCGTAGGGACGACCTCTGTTACGGAGGCCGCCCCTGGCAGATTCACACCATGTGAGGAGTGTAGGGGTTGGGGTTGCGGTTTTGCGGTGTCGGTGGGGGGAGGGGGCTTCCTCCCACGTCTCCTCCTCTTCCTCTTGCGGCTAGGCAGAGGGGCTGCTCTGGAACTGGGCCCGTTTGCAGCCGCCATCAGTGATGTGCTGCGGGCCTCGTGCGCGTCGACGTTCTCAGCCCGGACCGCTGCTGCGGCCGGGCGGGCTGCGGTGCTCATCAGCGCCACCGTGCCCGCTCGCCTGTTGGCGGCCTCCCGCCGGAAGACGGGGCACTCGCGGCGCGACGCGGGGTGCGGTCCGCCACAATTGGCGCATGTTGCCGGCTCCTCTCGGGGCCGGGGACAATCTCGTGCGGCGTGCCCACCCCCGCATCGCACACAGGCGAGCGGACGGTGGCACTGGTGGGAAGAGTGCCGGAAGCGCTGGCAGCGGTGGCACTGGGCTGGCCCCCTCTTGCCACGCCATCCCTCCACCACGACGCCACCCATCAGCAAGATGGAAGTGACGTCGTAAATGCGCCGGATGTCCGGCTGGTACTTGAGGGCTGCAAAATAAATGCAGCCCGGACGTCCCTCGCGAGCCTTGATGGCCCGCACGTACTCGGGCTCAAAGCCGAGCCCGCGCAGGTCCTCTTCAATCGCGGCCGGATCGGTATCAACCGGCAGGCCGCGTATGGCCACCTTGAAGCCACGCTCCGCCGGCAGCGAGTAGGAGAACCATACCAGACCGGTCTCCCTCTCCAGGTCGCACAGATAGCGCTGGACCACCCTGTATTCCTTCTCGTCTCCGGGAAGGAACCGAATGCCGCCCTGGTAAGGGCGAGCACTCGGAGAGCGACCCAGCTGCTCGTGCAGGACCCGGAAATGGGTCTGCCAGTCCGGCAGCCTCTCCACTACCAACGGCGGGTAGCGTGGCTTCTTGTTTGGAGCACCCTTGGCGCCCCCGCCCTGGGCGGTGGCAGCCGTAGGGTGGGAACTCTGCTGCTGCTGAGGTGGGGAGCGGCTCGTGCCGCTCGTGACGCCTGCGGCGGAGGCGAAGGACGGCGCGTCAGCCCCGCTGCGCCTGCGCGGTGTGCGCTGCAGCTGGCGCCGCTTCACCTCCTCCGCATCCTCTTCCTCGTCCGGGCTCCTAGGCCTCCGCTGCGGGCGAGCTGCGAGCGGGCGCTCGCGCTCCAGCCCCAGCGGCGGCGGCAGTGGGAACCGGGAGTGGGCCTCCTCCACATCAGACTCGCCCGACGATGCCGACATGTCCGACCACTCGCTCTCGCGAGGGGAAAAACACCCCGACACCGCCGGGGAATCCTGGGCGGAGGCTCTTGGTGGCGATGGTGACAGCGCGCCGCTACTCACCGCAATGACATGTGGCGTCAGCGGCGGCGGCGGCGGCACTCGTGGCGGCAACGGCGATGGCACTGGCGAGGGGGGCGGTGACACTACCTCCATCGCCAGGGACGTAGCGGTGCGTGGGCGCGGCGCGGGCACAGTCGCGCTCGGCACGGGGGCCGAGCCGCGCTGCACTGGCGCGGTAGGGCCCGCGGTCCGCGCAGCGAGGCGCGGGTCCCGCGACCCTATGTTAGGGCAGGATGTGGCTGCTCGGGGCTCCGAGCGGGCGGGCCTAGCAGGTGGCACCGCGGCACGCGCGGTCAGCGCGGCGGCGCGCACCCCCGATGCGACGGCGGGGGGCCGTGCCGCACCCGGGGCGCGCGGCCGACTCGCCAACGCAGCAGGCAGCGGCGCCTGCGTAGGCACGGGACGGAAGGCCGGAGGACGGACCGGGACGGCCGGCTGCCGGCTCGACGACGGCGCCGGCGAAACGCGCGCAGTCGCTGATGACGTCGGCGGGCCGGTGGCGGCCGTTCTTGCGGTGGAAGGTGGAGCGGCGGATTGTGCGGCCGGTGGTGCGCCGGGCGACGCTCCCCCTCTTGCAGGGGGCGGCGGCGTCCGGCCCGTCACCGGACGGTCCGGCGGTGAGGGAGACGGCCCGGTACCGTGCTCCTGAGAGCGACGGGGACCGGACCTCCCCTTCGGCGGCATATTTGAACAGGCAGGTAGGTTAAAAAGTTGCCTCCGCGACCGCTACGGTGGGTTTCCCCACCGAGTGGCAACGGGGCGGCTACCCCTGCGCACCCCCGCAAGCACTGGCCGAGACCAGCACCTACGACAGCACACAGGGAGAACCGGTAGAGTGAGCGGGCCGAACGGAGGAGCAGCGTGCTGGCACGACTGCTCTTAATGGCAACTGGCTGATCCAAGTGAGTGAGTAAATTTATGTGTTCCGACCGTATTTATACGCGCGCCGCGTAGCTCAGTCAGCGGGAGGGAGGGGTGAACAGTTTACGAAGCCTATTCACAAAGCAGGCAAGCGCGTGTGCAAGTTCGCTCGTCGATCGGCGTCACCTAAAATACCATGGGTACGTACTAATATTAAATTATGTTTATGGGTAGGCAGAGATATTGTTTAGAAATTTTGGTATAAATTGTAAGTAGGTAAGTATACTAAATTTTTAATTTCAATTTTATTTATCTTCATTTCTATTGGTTTAAACTTTATCGGACTCCAACAACCCTTACCTGTGTCCCGGTGCGTGTTTCGCGTGTCCGAGTCCTGGTTTTGGTACCAACAAATTTTCTAAATTTTTCCTTAAAAAACTGGTTTTTGGCCCACTGTGCAAAATTTTTGTTCCGCTGAAATTTTTATTTTAGTACAGTCCGTTAGTCCGCGCGGAGACGCTTCTTTTGACACCCCACACGTGAGCCTAGCTCTCACGAAACGTCAAAAAATAAAAAAAGTACACACGAACAAGCTCACGATAACAATCTCTATTTTGGTACACAAACAATTTTTTTTTTTTTTTTTTTTTTTTTATTCTTTTAAATCGAACTTTTCATTCGCTACACTAGTCACTATACAGAAACATGGAGTTACCGTATAAGTATAAACCTACTTTTTACATTAAAATAGCCTCCTAATCTACTCGTACTATAACTATAGATATTCCGATAGTACGACTAAAGATTATACTATATATTTCTTTGTTCTGATTGGCCGGCTAGCCGTCGCGTCATCGCAGCTTGGCCAATCGCAGCAGTCGATATGTATATTAGTTTGTATGTATGTTTAATCTACTACAACTATTTTGTTTATAATATCAAAATAATTCTTATTAGACTTAAGTAACGTTTTCTGTGACATTCTGATAGAAAGAAACATTTGATAATCAGATACATATGTGGCCCTGAAAAGGGCCTTTTTTATGTTAACGAATATGCACAGCCACCGACACGATACCACGTGAAGGGCGACGTGTGCTCATTCAGCAGCGGTTCAATAAGCGTATTCGCCTCTGATCTTGCGCGCCAGCTCATAGTCCTTGGGCTTGAGGGAGACGTCCGGGCCGCAAATCATGCACACCCCCCCATCCTCAAACCATGCGATGAGGACGAGGAGACGAACGAGGAGCGAACTGTGCCTGATGGGTCGGAACTTTCTCACCCACATGTTTACGCTCACCTCGAAACACCGAATGCCACGGCGGGCCTCAGGGCTGGGCCTGAAGCGATATGGCTTCTTAACGTTACCGGTCCGCTTATCAGGAGCCATTTATATTATACGGAACGACAGGGGGAGAATATGCGCGCAACGTACGAACGAACGAACGAGTGAGTAAATTTATGTGTTCCGACCGTATTTATACGCGCGCCGCGTAGCTCAGTCAGCGGGAGGGAGGGGTGAACATTTACGAAGCCTATTCACAAAGCAGGCAAGCGCGTGTGCAAGTTCGCTCGTCGATCGGCGTCACCTAAAATACCATGGGTACGTACTAATATTAAATTATGTTTATGGGTAGGCAGAGATATTGTTTAGAAATTTTGGTATAAATTGTAAGTAGGTAAGTATACTAAATTTTTAATTTCAATTTTATTTATCTTCATTTCTATTGGTTTAAACTTTATCGGACTCCAACAACCCTTACCTGTGTCCCGGTGCGTGTTTCGCGTGTCCGAGTCCTGGTTTTGGTACCAACAAATTTTCTAAATTTTTCCTTAAAAAACTGGTTTTTGGCCCACTGTGCAAAATTTTTGTTCCGCTGAAATTTTTATTTTAGTACAGTCCGTTAGTCCGCGCGGAGACGCTTCTTTTGACACCCCACACGTGAGCCTAGCTCTCACGAAACGTCAAAAAATAAAAAAAGTACACACGAACAAGCTCACGATAACAATCTCTATTTTGGTACACAAACAATTTTTTTTTTTTTTTTTTTTTTTTATTCTTTTAAATCGAACTTTTCATTCGCTACACTAGTCACTATACAGAAACATGGAGTTACCGTATAAGTATAAACCTACTTTTTACATTAAAATAGCCTCCTAATCTACTCGTACTATAACTATAGATATTCCGATAGTACGACTAAAGATTATACTATATATTTCTTTGTTCTGATTGGCCGGCTAGCCGTCGCGTCATCGCAGCTTGGCCAATCGCAGCAGTCGATATGTATATTAGTTTGTATGTATGTTTAATCTACTACAACTATTTTGTTTATAATATCAAAATAATTCTTATTAGACTTAAGTAACGTTTTCTGTGACATTCTGATAGAAAGAAACATTTGATAATCAGATACATATGTGGCCCTGAAAAGGGCCTTTTTTATGTTAACGAATATGCACAGCCACCGACACGATACCACGTGAAGGGCGACGTGTGCTCATTCAGCAGCGGTTCAATAAGCGTATTCGCCTCTGATCTTGCGCGCCAGCTCATAGTCCTTGGGCTTGAGGGAGACGTCCGGGCCGCAAATCATGCACACCCCCCCATCCTCAAACCATGCGATGAGGACGAGGAGACGAACGAGGAGCGAACTGTGCCTGATGGGTCGGAACTTTCTCACCCACATGTTTACGCTCACCTCGAAACACCGAATGCCACGGCGGGCCTCAGGGCTGGGCCTGAAGCGATATGGCTTCTTAACGTTACCGGTCCGCTTATCAGGAGCCATTTATATTATACGGAACGACAGGGGGAGAATATGCGCGCAACGTACGAACGAACGTCGTGGGGACGTCGCTGCGTTCCCGCAAGGGAACGCGGCGGGCGGCATCAGGGCTAGGCCCTCTAACCGCGGGGTCTGTGGGCACCCGCCACAACGGGTGCTTCGCCGGGGCGCCTAATGTAGGCTGAAGAATGCGGGCGACTGACTACGGGAACCTCCTAGGCTAGCGCTGTGTTGTACGCCTGCCGAGATCCCCATAGCAATCGCCCTGTGTTATGCTATGTGTAATGCCGCAGGCTCGCGGGGGTAATCGCGGCAGCTAGGCGGTCTACCACCACCGGGTGAGACCCACAGTTCCCTGTGGGAGGCCCAGCGGATGGCGCCAGCGACTGAACTGCCGGCTTACAGCAAGCCCACGGCATGGTGTGTGACCCCGGCCCGTCCCGCTTGGTCGCGGTCCGGGCCAAGGGCCGTCAGCGTATGTGTGGACGGTATTGTGTGAGTAACACCGTCCATGTAAGCACTATTGAGCACGGACTAGCCGCGCCCAACAGTGCGGGAGTTCACGTGCATGTGGAGTCGTGCGTGTCTGCATACGTTCCGCGGCGTGCCTATATTAACTTAGCACACGCCGCGTCACAGTGTATGTACTGTGTGAATAGTGTTCCTGTTTGGGTAAGCCGCGTGTAGGTGTCAGCGACTTACTCGGCGTCAGCTGCTGTTGGCAGGCTGTTGGCGGCGGTCCCGCCCTGGTATAGGGCCAGCATGGCTACCATGCCCTCCAGCACGGTGATAAGCGGGTCCCGGCCCCTCCTGATGGCCTTGACCAAGTCCAGCAGGAGGCCAGTGGCCCGCTCATGGAGCTCCGGTTGACGAATGGCGGCCACAGTGGCGCCTAGTGGCGCATGGTGTGGACGCGTGGCGGCAGTTGATTGGAGAGCGGCAGCAGTGGCGCCCTCTGGCACCCGTTGTTTGGTGTGGCGGCATATGGTGCGAACCTTTACCGTGGGGACGACCTCTGATACGGAGGCCGCCCCGGGCAGATTCACACCCTGTGAAAGATGTCGGGGTTGTTGTTGCGGTTGGGGTTGCTCGGCATCGGTGTCGGTGGGGGCCGGGGGCCTCCTCCCACGTCTCCCCCTCTTCCTCCTGCGGCTTGGCAGGGGGGCTGCCCTGGTGCTGGGCCCGTTTGCAGCCGCCATCAGGGATGTGCTGCGGGCTTCATGCGCGTCGACATTGTCGGCCCGGACCGCTGCTGCGGCCGGGCGGGGTGCGGTGCTCGTCAGCGCCACCGTGCCCGCTCGCCTGTTGGCGGTCTCCCGACGGAAGATGGGGCACTCGCGGTGCGACGCAGGGTGCGGTCCGCCGCAGTTGGCGCACGTTGCCGGCTCCTCCCGGGGCCGGGGGCATTCGCGTGCGGCGTGCCCACCTCCGCATCGCACACATGCGAGCGGACGGTGGCACTGGTGGCTGGAGTGACGGAAACGTTGGCAGCGGTGGCACTGGGCTGGGCCCTTCTTCCCGCGCCATCCCTCCACTTTGACGCCTCCCATCAACAGCAGTGAATCGATGCCGTAGATTCTACGCACGTCGGGCTGGTACTTAAGGACCGCGTGGTGTATGCAGCCTGGGCGCCCCTGGCGGGCCTTTATGCTCCGCACATACTGCGGCTCGAAGCCCAGGCTGCGGAGCTCCTCCTCGATTGCTACAGGGTCCGTGTCCGCCGGCAGCCCTCGGATGGCGACCTTGAATCCCTTCTCCGCTGGCAGCGAATAGGAAAACCAGACTAGGCCGGTCTCCTCCTCCAGGCCGCACAAGTACCGCTGGACCACCCGGTACTCCTCCTCGCTACCGGGGAGGAATCGAATGCCGCCCTGATAAGGGCGAGCAGTCGGCGGGCGGCCCAGCAGATCTCGCAAGGCCCTGAAGTGGACCTGCCAGTCTGGCAACCTCTCCACTACCAGCGGCGGGTAGCGTGGCTTCTTTCTTGCGGTGTTTGGGCCCGGTGCGGCGGCGGCCGCAGAGGGCGGCGTAGTCTGCTGGAGGCGCCTCTTCGCCTCCTCCTGGGTATCTTCGTCGTCGTCCGAGTCCCTGGGACGTCGTCGGGGTCGCGCCTGGCTACGCCCCTGGTTCGTCTCCTTGCTACGCCCCTGGTTTTCGGTCGGGCGTCGATCTTCGCTTTCGGCATCAGATTCAGATTCCATCTCCGATGCCGACATGTCTACCTCCCGAATGGGGAAGCATGCCGGCCTCCTGGCGGGGGAGTCCTGGGCGGCTCCTTTTGGCGGCGTTGGCGATAGCCGGGTTGTCTCCGGCCATGCTCGCGGTGCGTTTACGGGGGCCTTTACGGGGGCCGTCTTCGGTGTGCCGCCGTGCGTGCGCGACACGTTCGCGGGCGCGCAGGGCGCAGCCGCAAAGGCCGGGGCGCGCAGCTCGGCGGGGGAGCGTGATTTGGGCGACGGTCGAAGGCGACGCGGGTCTCGGGGGAATTCGAGACGCGACACGGCGCCGCGCGGCTCTGGTCGCGGTCGGCCCTCGGGCCGTACGTAGATGAAGTCCATGTCGTCCGTGGGCGCACCGCGGACCGGCGACGGGCTGGGCGACCTAGGCGACGACTCCGTCGCTGAAGCGGGTGGCGACTGCGTACCCTCCGATGATCCAGTGGGGCTGCGTTTGGGGCGGGAGTTCTTCCTCCCTGCCATGGTGGCCTACTGTCTTCAGGTCTTCCAATCTTCAAAGCGAGTCCAGTTCTTCGCAACCGTTACAAGTTTGCAAAATGGACGTCAATTTTCTCTAGGTACCCCCAGTACCGCCGCAAATGCGAACCGGGGTCCGCACTCACGACGATAAAAAGAGGTACCGAGCGAGGGTAGGTTCGAGCGAATATACCTGACGTGGCGAGCAATGCTACAAGCGACGTCAGGCAGTGAACTGTGGCGAATCCGTACGAACGAAACGTTGCTGACGTTCACTACACCCCCCCGCAGGGGGGGTGTGGTGGGCGTTATCAGGGCTTGGCCCTCTAAAACGCGGTGGCTGTTGCCACCCGCAAAAACGGGTGCTTCGAGGGGGTACCTACATGGGTGTGGATGCCTTGGGCGACTGCCATAAGAGCCTACTAGGCAGGTGGGAGAACTACACCTGCCGATGCTCTCACAGCATTCGCCCATGTGTGATACTGCAGGCTCGGAACATGTTTTCACGGCAGCTAGGCGGTCTGTCACCGCCGGGTGAGACCCACAGTTCCCTGTGGGAGGCCCAGCGGATGACGACCAGCTCACGGCCGCCGGCTTACAGTGAGCCTACAGTATTTAGTGAGTGGCCCCCGTCCGCCCGGTTTCCAGATCTAGCCGGTTGCCGTCCGGACCGCGGGGCCGTAGATGTATGTGTGGGCGGCATTGTATGTGTAACGCCGCCCATGTAAGCGCTGTATGTAGGTACATACAGCGCGTGAGTACACAATGTGTGTGGAGTCATGTGTGTCTGGCTTGCGATACGCGACGTGCCTATATTAACTTAGAACACGTCGCGCACAGTGCATGTACTGCTTGTATAGTGTTCCTGTTTGAGCAAGTCGCGTGTAGGTGAAAACGACTTACTCGGCGTCAGGTGCTGCTGGCTGGCTGCTGGCGGCGGTCCCGCCCTGGTAGAGGGCTAGGATGGCCACCATGCCCTCCAGCACGGTGATAAGCGGGTCCTGGCCCCTCCTGATGGCCTTAATCAAGTCCAGCAGGAGGCCAGTGGCCCGCTTATGGAGCTCCGGCTGCGTGACGGCGGCCACAGTGGCGCCTACTGGCGCGTGGTGTGGACGCATGGCTGTGATTGGTCCAACAGCAGCGGTGGCGCCCTCAGGCGTCCGCTGTTGTAGTTTGCTGCGGGGGCACATGGTGCGAACCTTTACCGTAGGGACGACCTCTGTTACGGAGGCCGCCCCTGGCAGATTCGCACCCTGCGCGGCGTGTAGGGGTTGAGGAAGCTGGTTGTCGGTGCCGGTGGGGGGAGGGGGCTTCCTCCCACGTCTCCTCCTTTTCTTCCTGCGTCCAGGCAGGGGGGCAGCTGCTCCAGTCGGCCCGTTTGCGGCCGCCATCAGAGAGGCGCCGCAGGCCTCGTGATCTTCCGCGTTCGTGGCCCGGGCCGTTGTTGCGGCCGGGCGGGGTGCTGTGCTTGTTAGCGCCACCGTGCCCGCTCGCCTGTTGGCGGTCTCCCGGCGGAAGACGGGGCACTCGCGGTGCGACGCGGGGTGTGGTCCGCCACAATTGGCGCACGTTGCCGGCTCCTCACGGGGCCGGGGACAATCTCGGGCGACGTGCCCACCTCCGCATCGCACACAGGCGAGCGGGCGGTGGCACTGGTGACTTGAGTGCCGGAAGCGCTGGCAGCGGTGGCACTGGGCGGGCCCCCTCTTGCCTCGCCATCCCTCCACCCTGACGCCACCCATCAGCAGGATGGTGGTGACGTCATAGATGCGCTGGACGTCCGGCTGGCGCTTAAGGACTGCATGGTATATGCAGCCCGGACGTCCTTCGCGAGCCTTAATGGCCCGTACATACTGGGGCTCGAAGCCGAGCCCCCGCAGGTCTTCTTCTATAGCGGCCGGCTCGGTGTTGACCGGCAGGCCGCGTATGGCCACCTTAAAGGCACGCTCCGCCGGCAAGGAGTATGAAAACCATACCAGACCGGCATCCCTCTCCAGGTCGCACAGATAGCGCTGGATCGCCCTAAATTCCTTCTCGTCGCCGGGAAGGAACCGAATGCCGCCCTGATAAGGGCGGGCACTCGGAGGGCGACCCAGCAAATCGCGCAGGACCCTGAAGTGGGTCTGCCAGTCCGGCAGCCTCTCAACTACCAGCGGCGGGTAGCGTGCCTTCTTCTGGGCACCCTTGGCGCTTCCGCTCTGGGCGGTGGCAGCCGTAGGGTGGGACTGCTGATGTTGCTGGGGTGGGGGGCGGCTCGTGCCGCCCGTGGCGCCTGCGGCGGCGGAGGCGAAAGACGGCGCGTCAGCCCCGCTGCGCCTGCGCGGTGTGCGCTGCAGCTGGCGCCGTTTCGTCTCCTCCGCATCCTCTTCTTCTTCCGGGCTCCTAGGCCTCCGCTGCGGGCGAGCTGCGGGCGGGGGCACGCGCTCAAGCCCCAGCGGAAGCGGCAGTGGGAACCGGGAGTGGGCCTCCTCCGCGTCAGACTCGCCCGACAATGCCGACATGTCTGACCACTCGCTCTCGCGAGGGGAAAAACACGCCGACACCGCCGGGGAATCCTGGGCGGCGACCCTTGGTGGCGACGGTGATAGGGCGCCGCTACTCACCGCGATAACGTGCGGCGTCAGCGGCGGCGGCGGAGCTCGTGTCGGCGGCGGTGATGGCGCCGGCGAGGGGAGTGGCGACGCTACCTCCATAGCCAGGGGCGTAGCGGCGCGTGGACGCGACATGGGCGCAGTCGCGCTCGGCACGGGGGCCGAGCCACGCTGCACTGGCGCGGTAGGGCCCGCGGTCCGCGCGGCAAAGCGCGGGTCCCGCGGCCCTATGTTAGGACAGGAAGTGGCTGCTCGGGGCTCCGTGCGGGCGGGCCTAGCAGGCGGTACCGAAGCGCGTGCGGTCGGCGCGGCGGCGCGCGCCCCCGACGCGACGGCGGGGGGCCGTGTCACGCCCGGGGCGCGCGGCCGACTCGCCAACGCGGCAGGCAGCGGCGCCTGCGTAGGCACGGGACGAAAGGCCGGAGGACGGACCGGGACGGCCGGCTGCCGGCTCGACGACGGCGCCGGCGAAACGCGCGCAGTCGCTGATGACGTCGGCGGGCCGGTGGCGGCCGTTCTTGCGGTGGAAGGTGGAGCGGCGGATTGTGCGGCCGGTGGTGCGCCGGGCGACGCACCCCCTCTTGCAGGGGGCGGCGGCGTCCGGCCCGTCACCGGACGGTCCGGCGGTGAGGGAGACGGCCCGGTACCGTGCTCCTGAGAGCGACGGGGACCGGACCTCCCCTTCGGCGGCATGTTTGGATGTCGGAACAGACGGTTAAAAGGACACTAAGTTGCCTCCGCGACCGCTACGATGGGTTACCCCACCGAGTGGCAACGGGGCGGCTTCCCCTGCGCACTCCCGTAAGCGCCGGCCGAGACCAGCACCCACGACAGCACACAGGGAGAACCGGTGGATGTGAGCGGGCCGAACGGAGGAGCAGCGTGTAGACACGACTGCTCACAGTGGCAACTGGCGGATCCCCGTACGAACGAACGAACGAGTGAGTAAATTTATGTGTTCCGACCGTATTTATACGCGCGCCGCGTAGCTCAGTCAGCGGGAGGGAGGGGTGAACAGTTTACGAAGCCTATTCACAAAGCAGGCAAGCGCGTGTGCAAGTTCGCTCGTCGATCGGCGTCACCTAAAATACCATGGGTACGTACTAATATTAAATTATGTTTATGGGTAGGCAGAGATATTGTTTAGAAATTTTGGTATAAATTGTAAGTAGGTAAGTATACTAAATTTTTAATTTCAATTTTATTTATCTTCATTTCTATTGGTTTAAACTTTATCGGACTCCAACAACCCTTACCTGTGTCCCGGTGCGTGTTTCGCGTGTCCGAGTCCTGGTTTTGGTACCAACAAATTTTCTAAATTTTTCCTTAAAAAACTGGTTTTTGGCCCACTGTGCAAAATTTTTGTTCCGCTGAAATTTTTATTTTAGTACAGTCCGTTAGTCCGCGCGGAGACGCTTCTTTTGACACCCCACACGTGAGCCTAGCTCTCACGAAACGTCAAAAAATAAAAAAAGTACACACGAACAAGCTCACGATAACAATCTCTATTTTGGTACACAAACAATTTTTTTTTTTTTTTTTTTTTTTTATTCTTTTAAATCGAACTTTTCATTCGCTACACTAGTCACTATACAGAAACATGGAGTTACCGTATAAGTATAAACCTACTTTTTACATTAAAATAGCCTCCTAATCTACTCGTACTATAACTATAGATATTCCGATAGTACGACTAAAGATTATACTATATATTTCTTTGTTCTGATTGGCCGGCTAGCCGTCGCGTCATCGCAGCTTGGCCAATCGCAGCAGTCGATATGTATATTAGTTTGTATGTATGTTTAATCTACTACAACTATTTTGTTTATAATATCAAAATAATTCTTATTAGACTTAAGTAACGTTTTCTGTGACATTCTGATAGAAAGAAACATTTGATAATCAGATACATATGTGGCCCTGAAAAGGGCCTTTTTTATGTTAACGAATATGCACAGCCACCGACACGATACCACGTGAAGGGCGACGTGTGCTCATTCAGCAGCGGTTCAATAAGCGTATTCGCCTCTGATCTTGCGCGCCAGCTCATAGTCCTTGGGCTTGAGGGAGACGTCCGGGCCGCAAATCATGCACACCCCCCCATCCTCAAACCATGCGATGAGGACGAGGAGACGAACGAGGAGCGAACTGTGCCTGATGGGTCGGAACTTTCTCACCCACATGTTTACGCTCACCTCGAAACACCGAATGCCACGGCGGGCCTCAGGGCTGGGCCTGAAGCGATATGGCTTCTTAACGTTACCGGTCCGCTTATCAGGAGCCATTTATATTATACGGAACGACAGGGGGAGAATATGCGCGCAACGTACGAACGAACGAACGAGTGAGTAAATTTATGTGTTCCGACCGTATTTATACGCGCGCCGCGTAGCTCAGTCAGCGGGAGGGAGGGGTGAACAGTTTACGAAGCCTATTCACAAAGCAGGCAAGCGCGTGTGCAAGTTCGCTCGTCGATCGGCGTCACCTAAAATACCATGGGTACGTACTAATATTAAATTATGTTTATGGGTAGGCAGAGATATTGTTTAGAAATTTTGGTATAAATTGTAAGTAGGTAAGTATACTAAATTTTTAATTTCAATTTTATTTATCTTCATTTCTATTGGTTTAAACTTTATCGGACTCCAACAACCCTTACCTGTGTCCCGGTGCGTGTTTCGCGTGTCCGAGTCCTGGTTTTGGTACCAACAAATTTTCTAAATTTTTCCTTAAAAAACTGGTTTTTGGCCCACTGTGCAAAATTTTTGTTCCGCTGAAATTTTTATTTTAGTACAGTCCGTTAGTCCGCGCGGAGACGCTTCTTTTGACACCCCACACGTGAGCCTAGCTCTCACGAAACGTCAAAAAATAAAAAAAGTACACACGAACAAGCTCACGATAACAATCTCTATTTTGGTACACAAACAATTTTTTTTTTTTTTTTTATTCTTTTAAATCGAACTTTTCATTCGCTACACTAGTCACTATACAGAAACATGGAGTTACCGTATAAGTATAAACCTACTTTTTACATTAAAATAGCCTCCTAATCTACTCGTACTATAACTATAGATATTCCGATAGTACGACTAAAGATTATACTATATATTTCTTTGTTCTGATTGGCCGGCTAGCCGTCGCGTCATCGCAGCTTGGCCAATCGCAGCAGTCGATATGTATATTAGTTTGTATGTATGTTTAATCTACTACAACTATTTTGTTTATAATATCAAAATAATTCTTATTAGACTTAAGTAACGTTTTCTGTGACATTCTGATAGAAAGAAACATTTGATAATCAGATACATATGTGGCCCTGAAAAGGGCCTTTTTTATGTTAACGAATATGCACAGCCACCGACACGATACCACGTGAAGGGCGACGTGTGCTCATTCAGCAGCGGTTCAATAAGCGTATTCGCCTCTGATCTTGCGCGCCAGCTCATAGTCCTTGGGCTTGAGGGAGACGTCCGGGCCGCAAATCATGCACACCCCCCCATCCTCAAACCATGCGATGAGGACGAGGAGACGAACGAGGAGCGAACTGTGCCTGATGGGTCGGAACTTTCTCACCCACATGTTTACGCTCACCTCGAAACACCGAATGCCACGGCGGGCCTCAGGGCTGGGCCTGAAGCGATATGGCTTCTTAACGTTACCGGTCCGCTTATCAGGAGCCATTTATATTATACGGAACGACAGGGGGAGAATATGCGCGCAACGTACGAACGAACGAACGAGTGAGTAAATTTATGTGTTCCGACCGTATTTATACGCGCGCCGCGTAGCTCAGTCAGCGGGAGGGAGGGGTGAACAGTTTACGAAGCCTATTCACAAAGCAGGCAAGCGCGTGTGCAAGTTCGCTCGTCGATCGGCGTCACCTAAAATACCATGGGTACGTACTAATATTAAATTATGTTTATGGGTAGGCAGAGATATTGTTTAGAAATTTTGGTATAAATTGTAAGTAGGTAAGTATACTAAATTTTTAATTTCAATTTTATTTATCTTCATTTCTATTGGTTTAAACTTTATCGGACTCCAACAACCCTTACCTGTGTCCCGGTGCGTGTTTCGCGTGTCCGAGTCCTGGTTTTGGTACCAACAAATTTTCTAAATTTTTCCTTAAAAAACTGGTTTTTGGCCCACTGTGCAAAATTTTTGTTCCGCTGAAATTTTTATTTTAGTACAGTCCGTTAGTCCGCGCGGAGACGCTTCTTTTGACACCCCACACGTGAGCCTAGCTCTCACGAAACGTCAAAAAATAAAAAAAGTACACACGAACAAGCTCACGATAACAATCTCTATTTTGGTACACAAACAATTTTTTTTTTTTTTTTTTTTTTTATTCTTTTAAATCGAACTTTTCATTCGCTACACTAGTCACTATACAGAAACATGGAGTTACCGTATAAGTATAAACCTACTTTTTACATTAAAATAGCCTCCTAATCTACTCGTACTATAACTATAGATATTCCGATAGTACGACTAAAGATTATACTATATATTTCTTTGTTCTGATTGGCCGGCTAGCCGTCGCGTCATCGCAGCTTGGCCAATCGCAGCAGTCGATATGTATATTAGTTTGTATGTATGTTTAATCTACTACAACTATTTTGTTTATAATATCAAAATAATTCTTATTAGACTTAAGTAACGTTTTCTGTGACATTCTGATAGAAAGAAACATTTGATAATCAGATACATATGTGGCCCTGAAAAGGGCCTTTTTTATGTTAACGAATATGCACAGCCACCGACACGATACCACGTGAAGGGCGACGTGTGCTCATTCAGCAGCGGTTCAATAAGCGTATTCGCCTCTGATCTTGCGCGCCAGCTCATAGTCCTTGGGCTTGAGGGAGACGTCCGGGCCGCAAATCATGCACACCCCCCCATCCTCAAACCATGCGATGAGGACGAGGAGACGAACGAGGAGCGAACTGTGCCTGATGGGTCGGAACTTTCTCACCCACATGTTTACGCTCACCTCGAAACACCGAATGCCACGGCGGGCCTCAGGGCTGGGCCTGAAGCGATATGGCTTCTTAACGTTACCGGTCCGCTTATCAGGAGCCATTTATATTATACGGAACGACAGGGGGAGAATATGCGCGCAACGTACGAACGAACGAACGAGTGAGTAAATTTATGTGTTCCGACCGTATTTATACGCGCGCCGCGTAGCTCAGTCAGCGGGAGGGAGGGGTGAACAGTTTACGAAGCCTATTCACAAAGCAGGCAAGCGCGTGTGCAAGTTCGCTCGTCGATCGGCGTCACCTAAAATACCATGGGTACGTACTAATATTAAATTATGTTTATGGGTAGGCAGAGATATTGTTTAGAAATTTTGGTATAAATTGTAAGTAGGTAAGTATACTAAATTTTTAATTTCAATTTTATTTATCTTCATTTCTATTGGTTTAAACTTTATCGGACTCCAACAACCCTTACCTGTGTCCCGGTGCGTGTTTCGCGTGTCCGAGTCCTGGTTTTGGTACCAACAAATTTTCTAAATTTTTCCTTAAAAAACTGGTTTTTGGCCCACTGTGCAAAATTTTTGTTCCGCTGAAATTTTTATTTTAGTACAGTCCGTTAGTCCGCGCGGAGACGCTTCTTTTGACACCCCACACGTGAGCCTAGCTCTCACGAAACGTCAAAAAATAAAAAAAGTACACACGAACAAGCTCACGATAACAATCTCTATTTTGGTACACAAACAATTTTTTTTTTTTTTTTTATTCTTTTAAATCGAACTTTTCATTCGCTACACTAGTCACTATACAGAAACATGGAGTTACCGTATAAGTATAAACCTACTTTTTACATTAAAATAGCCTCCTAATCTACTCGTACTATAACTATAGATATTCCGATAGTACGACTAAAGATTATACTATATATTTCTTTGTTCTGATTGGCCGGCTAGCCGTCGCGTCATCGCAGCTTGGCCAATCGCAGCAGTCGATATGTATATTAGTTTGTATGTATGTTTAATCTACTACAACTATTTTGTTTATAATATCAAAATAATTCTTATTAGACTTAAGTAACGTTTTCTGTGACATTCTGATAGAAAGAAACATTTGATAATCAGATACATATGTGGCCCTGAAAAGGGCCTTTTTTATGTTAACGAATATGCACAGCCACCGACACGATACCACGTGAAGGGCGACGTGTGCTCATTCAGCAGCGGTTCAATAAGCGTATTCGCCTCTGATCTTGCGCGCCAGCTCATAGTCCTTGGGCTTGAGGGAGACGTCCGGGCCGCAAATCATGCACACCCCCCCATCCTCAAACCATGCGATGAGGACGAGGAGACGAACGAGGAGCGAACTGTGCCTGATGGGTCGGAACTTTCTCACCCACATGTTTACGCTCACCTCGAAACACCGAATGCCACGGCGGGCCTCAGGGCTGGGCCTGAAGCGATATGGCTTCTTAACGTTACCGGTCCGCTTATCAGGAGCCATTTATATTATACGGAACGACAGGGGGAGAATATGCGCGCAACGTACGAACGAACGAACGAGTGAGTAAATTTATGTGTTCCGACCGTATTTATACGCGCGCCGCGTAGCTCAGTCAGCGGGAGGGAGGGGTGAACAGTTTACGAAGCCTATTCACAAAGCAGGCAAGCGCGTGTGCAAGTTCGCTCGTCGATCGGCGTCACCTAAAATACCATGGGTACGTACTAATATTAAATTATGTTTATGGGTAGGCAGAGATATTGTTTAGAAATTTTGGTATAAATTGTAAGTAGGTAAGTATACTAAATTTTTAATTTCAATTTTATTTATCTTCATTTCTATTGGTTTAAACTTTATCGGACTCCAACAACCCTTACCTGTGTCCCGGTGCGTGTTTCGCGTGTCCGAGTCCTGGTTTTGGTACCAACAAATTTTCTAAATTTTTCCTTAAAAAACTGGTTTTTGGCCCACTGTGCAAAATTTTTGTTCCGCTGAAATTTTTATTTTAGTACAGTCCGTTAGTCCGCGCGGAGACGCTTCTTTTGACACCCCACACGTGAGCCTAGCTCTCACGAAACGTCAAAAAATAAAAAAAGTACACACGAACAAGCTCACGATAACAATCTCTATTTTGGTACACAAACAATTTTTTTTTTTTTTTTTTTTTTTATTCTTTTAAATCGAACTTTTCATTCGCTACACTAGTCACTATACAGAAACATGGAGTTACCGTATAAGTATAAACCTACTTTTTACATTAAAATAGCCTCCTAATCTACTCGTACTATAACTATAGATATTCCGATAGTACGACTAAAGATTATACTATATATTTCTTTGTTCTGATTGGCCGGCTAGCCGTCGCGTCATCGCAGCTTGGCCAATCGCAGCAGTCGATATGTATATTAGTTTGTATGTATGTTTAATCTACTACAACTATTTTGTTTATAATATCAAAATAATTCTTATTAGACTTAAGTAACGTTTTCTGTGACATTCTGATAGAAAGAAACATTTGATAATCAGATACATATGTGGCCCTGAAAAGGGCCTTTTTTATGTTAACGAATATGCACAGCCACCGACACGATACCACGTGAAGGGCGACGTGTGCTCATTCAGCAGCGGTTCAATAAGCGTATTCGCCTCTGATCTTGCGCGCCAGCTCATAGTCCTTGGGCTTGAGGGAGACGTCCGGGCCGCAAATCATGCACACCCCCCCATCCTCAAACCATGCGATGAGGACGAGGAGACGAACGAGGAGCGAACTGTGCCTGATGGGTCGGAACTTTCTCACCCACATGTTTACGCTCACCTCGAAACACCGAATGCCACGGCGGGCCTCAGGGCTGGGCCTGAAGCGATATGGCTTCTTAACGTTACCGGTCCGCTTATCAGGAGCCATTTATATTATACGGAACGACAGGGGGAGAATATGCGCGCAACGTACGAACGAACGAACGAGTGAGTAAATTTATGTGTTCCGACCGTATTTATACGCGCGCCGCGTAGCTCAGTCAGCGGGAGGGAGGGGTGAACAGTTTACGAAGCCTATTCACAAAGCAGGCAAGCGCGTGTGCAAGTTCGCTCGTCGATCGGCGTCACCTAAAATACCATGGGTACGTACTAATATTAAATTATGTTTATGGGTAGGCAGAGATATTGTTTAGAAATTTTGGTATAAATTGTAAGTAGGTAAGTATACTAAATTTTTAATTTCAATTTTATTTATCTTCATTTCTATTGGTTTAAACTTTATCGGACTCCAACAACCCTTACCTGTGTCCCGGTGCGTGTTTCGCGTGTCCGAGTCCTGGTTTTGGTACCAACAAATTTTCTAAATTTTTCCTTAAAAAACTGGTTTTTGGCCCACTGTGCAAAATTTTTGTTCCGCTGAAATTTTTATTTTAGTACAGTCCGTTAGTCCGCGCGGAGACGCTTCTTTTGACACCCCACACGTGAGCCTAGCTCTCACGAAACGTCAAAAAATAAAAAAAGTACACACGAACAAGCTCACGATAACAATCTCTATTTTGGTACACAAACAATTTTTTTTTTTTTTTTTATTCTTTTAAATCGAACTTTTCATTCGCTACACTAGTCACTATACAGAAACATGGAGTTACCGTATAAGTATAAACCTACTTTTTACATTAAAATAGCCTCCTAATCTACTCGTACTATAACTATAGATATTCCGATAGTACGACTAAAGATTATACTATATATTTCTTTGTTCTGATTGGCCGGCTAGCCGTCGCGTCATCGCAGCTTGGCCAATCGCAGCAGTCGATATGTATATTAGTTTGTATGTATGTTTAATCTACTACAACTATTTTGTTTATAATATCAAAATAATTCTTATTAGACTTAAGTAACGTTTTCTGTGACATTCTGATAGAAAGAAACATTTGATAATCAGATACATATGTGGCCCTGAAAAGGGCCTTTTTTATGTTAACGAATATGCACAGCCACCGACACGATACCACGTGAAGGGCGACGTGTGCTCATTCAGCAGCGGTTCAATAAGCGTATTCGCCTCTGATCTTGCGCGCCAGCTCATAGTCCTTGGGCTTGAGGGAGACGTCCGGGCCGCAAATCATGCACACCCCCCCATCCTCAAACCATGCGATGAGGACGAGGAGACGAACGAGGAGCGAACTGTGCCTGATGGGTCGGAACTTTCTCACCCACATGTTTACGCTCACCTCGAAACACCGAATGCCACGGCGGGCCTCAGGGCTGGGCCTGAAGCGATATGGCTTCTTAACGTTACCGGTCCGCTTATCAGGAGCCATTTATATTATACGGAACGACAGGGGGAGAATATGCGCGCAACGTACGAACGAACGAACGAGTGAGTAAATTTATGTGTTCCGACCGTATTTATACGCGCGCCGCGTAGCTCAGTCAGCGGGAGGGAGGGGTGAACAGTTTACGAAGCCTATTCACAAAGCAGGCAAGCGCGTGTGCAAGTTCGCTCGTCGATCGGCGTCACCTAAAATACCATGGGTACGTACTAATATTAAATTATGTTTATGGGTAGGCAGAGATATTGTTTAGAAATTTTGGTATAAATTGTAAGTAGGTAAGTATACTAAATTTTTAATTTCAATTTTATTTATCTTCATTTCTATTGGTTTAAACTTTATCGGACTCCAACAACCCTTACCTGTGTCCCGGTGCGTGTTTCGCGTGTCCGAGTCCTGGTTTTGGTACCAACAAATTTTCTAAATTTTTCCTTAAAAAACTGGTTTTTGGCCCACTGTGCAAAATTTTTGTTCCGCTGAAATTTTTATTTTAGTACAGTCCGTTAGTCCGCGCGGAGACGCTTCTTTTGACACCCCACACGTGAGCCTAGCTCTCACGAAACGTCAAAAAATAAAAAAAGTACACACGAACAAGCTCACGATAACAATCTCTATTTTGGTACACAAACAATTTTTTTTTTTTTTTTTTTTTTTTTTTATTCTTTTAAATCGAACTTTTCATTCGCTACACTAGTCACTATACAGAAACATGGAGTTACCGTATAAGTATAAACCTACTTTTTACATTAAAATAGCCTCCTAATCTACTCGTACTATAACTATAGATATTCCGATAGTACGACTAAAGATTATACTATATATTTCTTTGTTCTGATTGGCCGGCTAGCCGTCGCGTCATCGCAGCTTGGCCAATCGCAGCAGTCGATATGTATATTAGTTTGTATGTATGTTTAATCTACTACAACTATTTTGTTTATAATATCAAAATAATTCTTGTTAGACTTAAGTAACGTTTTCTGTGACATTCTGATAGAAAGAAACATTTGATAATCAGATACATATGTGGCCCTGAAAAGGGCCTTTTTTATGTTAACGAATATGCACAGCCACCGACACGATACCACGTGAAGGGCGACGTGTGCTCATTCAGCAGCGGTTCAATAAGCGTATTCGCCTCTGATCTTGCGCGCCAGCTCATAGTCCTTGGGCTTGAGGGAGACGTCCGGGCCGCAAATCATGCACACCCCCCCATCCTCAAACCATGCGATGAGGACGAGGAGACGAACGAGGAGCGAACTGTGCCTGATGGGTCGGAACTTTCTCACCCACATGTTTACGCTCACCTCGAAACACCGAATGCCACGGCGGGCCTCAGGGCTGGGCCTGAAGCGATATGGCTTCTTAACGTTACCGGTCCGCTTATCAGGAGCCATTTATATTATACGGAACGACAGGGGGAGAATATGCGCGCAACGTACGAACGAACGAACGAGTGAGTAAATTTATGTGTTCCGACCGTATTTATACGCGCGCCGCGTAGCTCAGTCAGCGGGAGGGAGGGGTGAACAGTTTACGAAGCCTATTCACAAAGCAGGCAAGCGCGTGTGCAAGTTCGCTCGTCGATCGGCGTCACCTAAAATACCATGGGTACGTACTAATATTAAATTATGTTTATGGGTAGGCAGAGATATTGTTTAGAAATTTTGGTATAAATTGTAAGTAGGTAAGTATACTAAATTTTTAATTTCAATTTTATTTATCTTCATTTCTATTGGTTTAAACTTTATCGGACTCCAACAACCCTTACCTGTGTCCCGGTGCGTGTTTCGCGTGTCCGAGTCCTGGTTTTGGTACCAACAAATTTTCTAAATTTTTCCTTAAAAAACTGGTTTTTGGCCCACTGTGCAAAATTTTTGTTCCGCTGAAATTTTTATTTTAGTACAGTCCGTTAGTCCGCGCGGAGACGCTTCTTTTGACACCCCACACGTGAGCCTAGCTCTCACGAAACGTCAAAAAATAAAAAAAGTACACACGAACAAGCTCACGATAACAATCTCTATTTTGGTACACAAACAATTTTTTTTTTTTTTTTTTTTTTTATTCTTTTAAATCGAACTTTTCATTCGCTACACTAGTCACTATACAGAAACATGGAGTTACCGTATAAGTATAAACCTACTTTTTACATTAAAATAGCCTCCTAATCTACTCGTACTATAACTATAGATATTCCGATAGTACGACTAAAGATTATACTATATATTTCTTTGTTCTGATTGGCCGGCTAGCCGTCGCGTCATCGCAGCTTGGCCAATCGCAGCAGTCGATATGTATATTAGTTTGTATGTATGTTTAATCTACTACAACTATTTTGTTTATAATATCAAAATAATTCTTATTAGACTTAAGTAACGTTTTCTGTGACATTCTGATAGAAAGAAACATTTGATAATCAGATACATATGTGGCCCTGAAAAGGGCCTTTTTTATGTTAACGAATATGCACAGCCACCGACACGATACCACGTGAAGGGCGACGTGTGCTCATTCAGCAGCGGTTCAATAAGCGTATTCGCCTATGATCTTGCGCGCCAGCTCATAGTCCTTGGGCTTGAGGGAGACGTCCGGGCCGCAAATCATGCACACCCCCCCATCCTCAAACCATGCGATGAGGACGAGGAGACGAACGAGGAGCGAACTGTGCCTGATGGGTCGGAACTTTCTCACCCACATGTTTACGCTCACCTCGAAACACCGAATGCCACGGCGGGCCTCAGGGCTGGGCCTGAAGCGATATGGCTTCTTAACGTTACCGGTCCGCTTATCAGGAGCCATTTATATTATACGGAACGACAGGGGGAGAATATGCGCGCAACGTACGAACGAACGAACGAGTGAGTAAATTTATGTGTTCCGACCGTATTTATACGCGCGCCGCGTAGCTCAGTCAGCGGGAGGGAGGGGTGAACAGTTTACGAAGCCTATTCACAAAGCAGGCAAGCGCGTGTGCAAGTTCGCTCGTCGATCGGCGTCACCTAAAATACCATGGGTACGTACTAATATTAAATTATGTTTATGGGTAGGCAGAGATATTGTTTAGAAATTTTGGTATAAATTGTAAGTAGGTAAGTATACTAAATTTTTAATTTCAATTTTATTTATCTTCATTTCTATTGGTTTAAACTTTATCGGACTCCAACAACCCTTACCTGTGTCCCGGTGCGTGTTTCGCGTGTCCGAGTCCTGGTTTTGGTACCAACAAATTTTCTAAATTTTTCCTTAAAAAACTGGTTTTTGGCCCACTGTGCAAAATTTTTGTTCCGCTGAAATTTTTATTTTAGTACAGTCCGTTAGTCCGCGCGGAGACGCTTCTTTTGACACCCCACACGTGAGCCTAGCTCTCACGAAACGTCAAAAAATAAAAAAAGTACACACGAACAAGCTCACGATAACAATCTCTATTTTGGTACACAAACAATTTTTTTTTTTTTTTTTTTTTTTATTCTTTTAAATCGAACTTTTCATTCGCTACACTAGTCACTATACAGAAACATGGAGTTACCGTATAAGTATAAACCTACTTTTTACATTAAAATAGCCTCCTAATCTACTCGTACTATAACTATAGATATTCCGATAGTACGACTAAAGATTATACTATATATTTCTTTGTTCTGATTGGCCGGCTAGCCGTCGCGTCATCGCAGCTTGGCCAATCGCAGCAGTCGATATGTATATTAGTTTGTATGTATGTTTAATCTACTACAACTATTTTGTTTATAATATCAAAATAATTCTTATTAGACTTAAGTAACGTTTTCTGTGACATTCTGATAGAAAGAAACATTTGATAATCAGATACATATGTGGCCCTGAAAAGGGCCTTTTTTATGTTAACGAATATGCACAGCCACCGACACGATACCACGTGAAGGGCGACGTGTGCTCATTCAGCAGCGGTTCAATAAGCGTATTCGCCTCTGATCTTGCGCGCCAGCTCATAGTCCTTGGGCTTGAGGGAGACGTCCGGGCCGCAAATCATGCACACCCCCCCATCCTCAAACCATGCGATGAGGACGAGGAGACGAACGAGGAGCGAACTGTGCCTGATGGGTCGGAACTTTCTCACCCACATGTTTACGCTCACCTCGAAACACCGAATGCCACGGCGGGCCTCAGGGCTGGGCCTGAAGCGATATGGCTTCTTAACGTTACCGGTCCGCTTATCAGGAGCCATTTATATTATACGGAACGACAGGGGGAGAATATGCGCGCAACGTACGAACGAACGAACGAGTGAGTAAATTTATGTGTTCCGACCGTATTTATACGCGCGCCGCGTAGCTCAGTCAGCGGGAGGGAGGGGTGAACAGTTTACGAAGCCTATTCACAAAGCAGGCAAGCGCGTGTGCAAGTTCGCTCGTCGATCGGCGTCACCTAAAATACCATGGGTACGTACTAATATTAAATTATGTTTATGGGTAGGCAGAGATATTGTTTAGAAATTTTGGTATAAATTGTAAGTAGGTAAGTATACTAAATTTTTAATTTCAATTTTATTTATCTTCATTTCTATTGGTTTAAACTTTATCGGACTCCAACAACCCTTACCTGTGTCCCGGTGCGTGTTTCGCGTGTCCGAGTCCTGGTTTTGGTACCAACAAATTTTCTAAATTTTTCCTTAAAAAACTGGTTTTTGGCCCACTGTGCAAAATTTTTGTTCCGCTGAAATTTTTATTTTAGTACAGTCCGTTAGTCCGCGCGGAGACGCTTCTTTTGACACCCCACACGTGAGCCTAGCTCTCACGAAACGTCAAAAAATAAAAAAAGTACACACGAACAAGCTCACGATAACAATCTCTATTTTGGTACACAAACAATTTTTTTTTTTTTTTTTTTTTTTTATTCTTTTAAATCGAACTTTTCATTCGCTACACTAGTCACTATACAGAAACATGGAGTTACCGTATAAGTATAAACCTACTTTTTACATTAAAATAGCCTCCTAATCTACTCGTACTATAACTATAGATATTCCGATAGTACGACTAAAGATTATACTATATATTTCTTTGTTCTGATTGGCCGGCTAGCCGTCGCGTCATCGCAGCTTGGCCAATCGCAGCAGTCGATATGTATATTAGTTTGTATGTATGTTTAATCTACTACAACTATTTTGTTTATAATATCAAAATAATTCTTATTAGACTTAAGTAACGTTTTCTGTGACATTCTGATAGAAAGAAACATTTGATAATCAGATACATATGTGGCCCTGAAAAGGGCCTTTTTTATGTTAACGAATATGCACAGCCACCGACACGATACCACGTGAAGGGCGACGTGTGCTCATTCAGCAGCGGTTCAATAAGCGTATTCGCCTCTGATCTTGCGCGCCAGCTCATAGTCCTTGGGCTTGAGGGAGACGTCCGGGCCGCAAATCATGCACACCCCCCCATCCTCAAACCATGCGATGAGGACGAGGAGACGAACGAGGAGCGAACTGTGCCTGATGGGTCGGAACTTTCTCACCCACATGTTTACGCTCACCTCGAAACACCGAATGCCACGGCGGGCCTCAGGGCTGGGCCTGAAGCGATATGGCTTCTTAACGTTACCGGTCCGCTTATCAGGAGCCATTTATATTATACGGAACGACAGGGGGAGAATATGCGCGCAACGTACGAACGAACGAACGAGTGAGTAAATTTATGTGTTCCGACCGTATTTATACGCGCGCCGCGTAGCTCAGTCAGCGGGAGGGAGGGGTGAACAGTTTACGAAGCCTATTCACAAAGCAGGCAAGCGCGTGTGCAAGTTCGCTCGTCGATCGGCGTCACCTAAAATACCATGGGTACGTACTAATATTAAATTATGTTTATGGGTAGGCAGAGATATTGTTTAGAAATTTTGGTATAAATTGTAAGTAGGTAAGTATACTAAATTTTTAATTTCAATTTTATTTATCTTCATTTCTATTGGTTTAAACTTTATCGGACTCCAACAACCCTTACCTGTGTCCCGGTGCGTGTTTCGCGTGTCCGAGTCCTGGTTTTGGTACCAACAAATTTTCTAAATTTTTCCTTAAAAAACTGGTTTTTGGCCCACTGTGCAAAATTTTTGTTCCGCTGAAATTTTTATTTTAGTACAGTCCGTTAGTCCGCGCGGAGACGCTTCTTTTGACACCCCACACGTGAGCCTAGCTCTCACGAAACGTCAAAAAATAAAAAAAGTACACACGAACAAGCTCACGATAACAATCTCTATTTTGGTACACAAACAATTTTTTTTTTTTTTTTTTTTTTTATTCTTTTAAATCGAACTTTTCATTCGCTACACTAGTCACTATACAGAAACATGGAGTTACCGTATAAGTATAAACCTACTTTTTACATTAAAATAGCCTCCTAATCTACTCGTACTATAACTATAGATATTCCGATAGTACGACTAAAGATTATACTATATATTTCTTTGTTCTGATTGGCCGGCTAGCCGTCGCGTCATCGCAGCTTGGCCAATCGCAGCAGTCGATATGTATATTAGTTTGTATGTATGTTTAATCTACTACAACTATTTTGTTTATAATATCAAAATAATTCTTATTAGACTTAAGTAACGTTTTCTGTGACATTCTGATAGAAAGAAACATTTGATAATCAGATACATATGTGGCCCTGAAAAGGGCCTTTTTTATGTTAACGAATATGCACAGCCACCGACACGATACCACGTGAAGGGCGACGTGTGCTCATTCAGCAGCGGTTCAATAAGCGTATTCGCCTCTGATCTTGCGCGCCAGCTCATAGTCCTTGGGCTTGAGGGAGACGTCCGGGCCGCAAATCATGCACACCCCCCCATCCTCAAACCATGCGATGAGGACGAGGAGACGAACGAGGAGCGAACTGTGCCTGATGGGTCGGAACTTTCTCACCCACATGTTTACGCTCACCTCGAAACACCGAATGCCACGGCGGGCCTCAGGGCTGGGCCTGAAGCGATATGGCTTCTTAACGTTACCGGTCCGCTTATCAGGAGCCATTTATATTATACGGAACGACAGGGGGAGAATATGCGCGCAACGTACGAACGAACGAACGAGTGAGTAAATTTATGTGTTCCGACCGTATTTATACGCGCGCCGCGTAGCTCAGTCAGCGGGAGGGAGGGGTGAACAGTTTACGAAGCCTATTCACAAAGCAGGCAAGCGCGTGTGCAAGTTCGCTCGTCGATCGGCGTCACCTAAAATACCATGGGTACGTACTAATATTAAATTATGTTTATGGGTAGGCAGAGATATTGTTTAGAAATTTTGGTATAAATTGTAAGTAGGTAAGTATACTAAATTTTTAATTTCAATTTTATTTATCTTCATTTCTATTGGTTTAAACTTTATCGGACTCCAACAACCCTTACCTGTGTCCCGGTGCGTGTTTCGCGTGTCCGAGTCCTGGTTTTGGTACCAACAAATTTTCTAAATTTTTCCTTAAAAAACTGGTTTTTGGCCCACTGTGCAAAATTTTTGTTCCGCTGAAATTTTTATTTTAGTACAGTCCGTTAGTCCGCGCGGAGACGCTTCTTTTGACACCCCACACGTGAGCCTAGCTCTCACGAAACGTCAAAAAATAAAAAAAGTACACACGAACAAGCTCACGATAACAATCTCTATTTTGGTACACAAACAATTTTTTTTTTTTTTTTTTTTTTTATTCTTTTAAATCGAACTTTTCATTCGCTACACTAGTCACTATACAGAAACATGGAGTTACCGTATAAGTATAAACCTACTTTTTACATTAAAATAGCCTCCTAATCTACTCGTACTATAACTATAGATATTCCGATAGTACGACTAAAGATTATACTATATATTTCTTTGTTCTGATTGGCCGGCTAGCCGTCGCGTCATCGCAGCTTGGCCAATCGCAGCAGTCGATATGTATATTAGTTTGTATGTATGTTTAATCTACTACAACTATTTTGTTTATAATATCAAAATAATTCTTATTAGACTTAAGTAACGTTTTCTGTGACATTCTGATAGAAAGAAACATTTGATAATCAGATACATATGTGGCCCTGAAAAGGGCCTTTTTTATGTTAACGAATATGCACAGCCACCGACACGATACCACGTGAAGGGCGACGTGTGCTCATTCAGCAGCGGTTCAATAAGCGTATTCGCCTCTGATCTTGCGCGCCAGCTCATAGTCCTTGGGCTTGAGGGAGACGTCCGGGCCGCAAATCATGCACACCCCCCCATCCTCAAACCATGCGATGAGGACGAGGAGACGAACGAGGAGCGAACTGTGCCTGATGGGTCGGAACTTTCTCACCCACATGTTTACGCTCACCTCGAAACACCGAATGCCACGGCGGGCCTCAGGGCTGGGCCTGAAGCGATATGGCTTCTTAACGTTACCGGTCCGCTTATCAGGAGCCATTTATATTATACGGAACGACAGGGGGAGAATATGCGCGCAACGTACGAACGAACGAACGAGTGAGTAAATTGTTGCTGACGTTCACTACACCCCCCCGCAGGGGGGGTGTGGTGGGCGTTATCAGGGCTTGGCCCTCTAAAACGCGGTGGCTGTTGCCACCCGCAAAAACGGGTGCTTCGAGGGGGTACCTACATGGGTGTGGATGCCTTGGGCGACTGCCATAAGAGCCTACTAGGCAGGTGGGAGAACTACACCTGCCGATGCTCTCACAGCATTCGCCCATGTGTGATACTGCAGGCTCGGAACATGTTTTCACGGCAGCTAGGCGGTCTGTCACCGCCGGGTGAGACCCACAGTTCCCTGTGGGAGGCCCAGCGGATGACGACCAGCTCACGGCCGCCGGCTTACAGTGAGCCTACAGTATTTAGTGAGTGGCCCCCGTCCGCCCGGTTTCCAGATCTAGCCGGTTGCCGTCCGGACCGCGGGGCCGTAGATGTATGTGTGGGCGGCATTGTATGTGTAACGCCGCCCATGTAAGCGCTGTATGTAGGTACATACAGCGCGTGAGTACACAATGTGTGTGGAGTCATGTGTGTCTGGCTTGCGATACGCGACGTGCCTATATTAACTTAGAACACGTCGCGCACAGTGCATGTACTGCTTGTATAGTGTTCCTGTTTGAGCAAGTCGCGTGTAGGTGAAAACGACTTACTCGGCGTCAGGTGCTGCTGGCTGGCTGCTGGCGGCGGTCCCGCCCTGGTAGAGGGCTAGGATGGCCACCATGCCCTCCAGCACGGTGATAAGCGGGTCCTGGCCCCTCCTGATGGCCTTAATCAAGTCCAGCAGGAGGCCAGTGGCCCGCTTATGGAGCTCCGGCTGCGTGACGGCGGCCACAGTGGCGCCTACTGGCGCGTGGTGTGGACGCATGGCTGTGATTGGTCCAACAGCAGCGGTGGCGCCCTCAGGCGTCCGCTGTTGCAGTTTGCTGCGGGGGCACATGGTGCGAACCTTTACCGTAGGGACGACCTCTGTTACGGAGGCCGCCCCTGGCAGATTCGCACCCTGCGCGGCGTGTAGGGGTTGAGGAAGCTGGTTGTCGGTGCCGGTGGGGGGAGGGGGCTTCCTTCCACGTCTCCTCCTTTTCTTCCTGCGTCCAGGCAGGGGGGCAGCTGCTCCAGTCGGCCCGTTTGCGGCCGCCATCAGAGAGGCGCCGCAGGCCTCGTGATCTTCCGCGTTCGTGGCCCGGGCCGTTGTTGCGGCCGGGCGGGGTGCTGTGCTTGTTAGCGCCACCGTGCCCGCTCGCCTGTTGGCGGTCTCCCGGCGGAAGACGGGGCACTCGCGGTGCGACGCGGGGTGTGGTCCGCCACAATTGGCGCACGTTGCCGGCTCCTCACGGGGCCGGGGACAATCTCGGGCGACGTGCCCACCTCCGCATCGCACACAGGCGAGCGGGCGGTGGCACTGGTGACTTGAGTGCCGGAAGCGCTGGCAGCGGTGGCACTGGGCGGGCCCCCTCTTGCCTCGCCATCCCTCCACCCTGACGCCACCCATCAGCAGGATGGTGGTGACGTCATAGATGCGCTGGACGTCCGGCTGGCGCTTAAGGACTGCATGGTATATGCAGCCCGGACGTCCTTCGCGAGCCTTAATGGCCCGTACATACTGGGGCTCGAAGCCGAGCCCCCGCAGGTCTTCTTCTATAGCGGCCGGCTCGGTGTTGACCGGCAGGCCGCGTATGGCCACCTTAAAGGCACGCTCCGCCGGCAGGGAGTATGAAAACCATACCAGACCGGCATCCCTCTCCAGGTCGCACAGATAGCGCTGGATCACCCTAAATTCCTTCTCGTCGCCGGGAAGGAACCGAATGCCGCCCTGATAAGGGCGGGCACTCGGAGGGCGACCCAGCAAATCGCGCAGGACCCTGAAGTGGGTCTGCCAGTCCGGCAGCCTCTCAACTACCAGCGGCGGGTAGCGTGCCTTCTTCTGGGCACCCTTGGCGCTTCCGCTCTGGGCGGTGGCAGCCGTAGGGTGGGACTGCTGATGTTGCTGGGGTGGGGGGCGGCTCGTGCCGCCCGTGGCGCCTGCGGCGGCGGAGGCGAAAGACGGCGCGTCAGCCCCGCTGCGCCTGCGCGGTGTGCGCTGCAGCTGGCGCCGTTTCGTCTCCTCCGCATCCTCTTCTTCTTCCGGGCTCCTAGGCCTCCGCTGCGGGCGAGCTGCGGGCGGGGGCACGCGCTCAAGCCCCAGCGGAAGCGGCAGTGGGAACCGGGAGTGGGCCTCCTCCGCGTCAGACTCGCCCGACAATGCCGACATGTCTGACCACTCGCTCTCGCGAGGGGAAAAACACGCCGACACCGCCGGGGAATCCTGGGCGGCGACCCTTGGTGGCGACGGTGATAGGGCGCCGCTACTCACCGCGATAACGTGCGGTGTCAGCGGCGGCGGCGGAGCTCGTGTCGGCGGCGGTGATGGCGCCGGCGAGGGGAGTGGCGACGCTACCTCCATAGCCAGGGGCGTAGCGGCGCGTGGACGCGACATGGGCGCAGTCGCGCTCGGCACGGGGGCCGAGCCACGCTGCACTGGCGCGGTAGGGCCCGCGGTCCGCGCGGCAAGGCGCGGGTCCCGCGGCCCTATGTTAGGACAGGAAGTGGCTGCTCGGGGCTCCGTGCGGGCGGGCCTAGCAGGCGGTACCGAAGCGCGTGCGGTCGGCGCGGCGGCGCGCGCCCCCGACGCGACGGCGGGGGGCCGTGTCACGCCCGGGGCGCGCGGCCGACTCGCCAACGCGGCAGGCAGCGGCGCCTGCGTAGGCACGGGACGAAAGGCCGGAGGACGGACCGGGACGGCCGGCTGCCGGCTCGACGACGGCGCCGGCGAAACGCGCGCAGTCGCTGATGACGTCGGCGGGCCGGTGGCGGCCGTTCTTGCGGTGGAAGGTGGAGCGGCGGATTGTGCGGCCGGTGGTGCGCCGGGCGACGCATCCCCTCTTGCAGGGGGCGGCGGCGTCCGGCCCGTCACCGGACGGTCCGGCGGTGAGGGAGACGGCCCGGTACCGTGCTCCTGAGAGCGACGGGGACCGGACCTCCCCTTCGGCGGCATGTTTGGGTGTCGGAACAGACGGTTAAAAGGACACTAAGTTGCCTCCGCGACCGCTACGATGGGTTACCCCACCGAGTGGCAACGGGGCGGCTTCCCCTGCGCACTCCCGTAAGCGCCGGCCGAGACCAGCACCCACGACAGCACACAGGGAGAACCGGTGGATGTGAGCGGGCCGAACGGAGGAGCAGCGTGTAGACACGGCTGCTCACAGTGGCAACTGGCGGATCCTCATGAGTAAATTTATGTGTTCCGACCGTATTTATACGCGCGCCGCGTAGCTCAGTCAGCGGGAGGGAGGGGTGAACAGTTTACGAAGCCTATTCACAAAGCAGGCAAGCGCGTGTGCAAGTTCGCTCGTCGATCGGCGTCACCTAAAATACCATGGGTACGTACTAATATTAAATTATGTTTATGGGTAGGCAGAGATATTGTTTAGAAATTTTGGTATAAATTGTAAGTAGGTAAGTATACTAAATTTTTAATTTCAATTTTATTTATCTTCATTTCTATTGGTTTAAACTTTATCGGACTCCAACAACCCTTACCTGTGTCCCGGTGCGTGTTTCGCGTGTCCGAGTCCTGGTTTTGGTACCAACAAATTTTCTAAATTTTTCCTTAAAAAACTGGTTTTTGGCCCACTGTGCAAAATTTTTGTTCCGCTGAAATTTTTATTTTAGTACAGTCCGTTAGTCCGCGCGGAGACGCTTCTTTTGACACCCCACACGTGAGCCTAGCTCTCACGAAACGTCAAAAAATAAAAAAAGTACACACGAACAAGCTCACGATAACAATCTCTATTTTGGTACACAAACAATTTTTTTTTTTTTTTTTTTATTCTTTTAAATCGAACTTTTCATTCGCTACACTAGTCACTATACAGAAACATGGAGTTACCGTATAAGTATAAACCTACTTTTTACATTAAAATAGCCTCCTAATCTACTCGTACTATAACTATAGATATTCCGATAGTACGACTAAAGATTATACTATATATTTCTTTGTTCTGATTGGCCGGCTAGCCGTCGCGTCATCGCAGCTTGGCCAATCGCAGCAGTCGATATGTATATTAGTTTGTATGTATGTTTAATCTACTACAACTATTTTGTTTATAATATCAAAATAATTCTTATTAGACTTAAGTAACGTTTTCTGTGACATTCTGATAGAAAGAAACATTTGATAATCAGATACATATGTGGCCCTGAAAAGGGCCTTTTTTATGTTAACGAATATGCACAACCACCGACACGATACCACGTGAAGGGCGACGTGTGCTCATTCAGCAGCGGTTCAATAAGCGTATTCGCCTCTGATCTTGCGCGCCAGCTCATAGTCCTTGGGCTTGAGGGAGACGTCCGGGCCGCAAATCATGCACACCCCCCCATCCTCAAACCATGCGATGAGGACGAGGAGACGAACGAGGAGCGAACTGTGCCTGATGGGTCGGAACTTTCTCACCCACATGTTTACGCTCACCTCGAAACACCGAATGCCACGGCGGGCCTCAGGGCTGGGCCTGAAGCGATATGGCTTCTTAACGTTACCGGTCCGCTTATCAGGAGCCATTTATATTATACGGAACGACAGGGGGAGAATATGCGCGCAACGTACGAACGAACGAACGAGTGAGTAAATTTATGTGTTCCGACCGTATTTATACGCGCGCCGCGTAGCTCAGTCAGCGGGAGGGAGGGGTGAACAGTTTACGAAGCCTATTCACAAAGCAGGCAAGCGCGTGTGCAAGTTCGCTCGTCGATCGGCGTCACCTAAAATACCATGGGTACGTACTAATATTAAATTATGTTTATGGGTAGGCAGAGATATTGTTTAGAAATTTTGGTATAAATTGTAAGTAGGTAAGTATACTAAATTTTTAATTTCAATTTTATTTATCTTCATTTCTATTGGTTTAAACTTTATCGGACTCCAACAACCCTTACCTGTGTCCCGGTGCGTGTTTCGCGTGTCCGAGTCCTGGTTTTGGTACCAACAAATTTTCTAAATTTTTCCTTAAAAAACTGGTTTTTGGCCCACTGTGCAAAATTTTTGTTCCGCTGAAATTTTTATTTTAGTACAGTCCGTTAGTCCGCGCGGAGACGCTTCTTTTGACACCCCACACGTGAGCCTAGCTCTCACGAAACGTCAAAAAATAAAAAAAGTACACACGAACAAGCTCACGATAACAATCTCTATTTTGGTACACAAACAATTTTTTTTTTTTTTTTTTTTTTTTATTCTTTTAAATCGAACTTTTCATTCGCTACACTAGTCACTATACAGAAACATGGAGTTACCGTATAAGTATAAACCTACTTTTTACATTAAAATAGCCTCCTAATCTACTCGTACTATAACTATAGATATTCCGATAGTACGACTAAAGATTATACTATATATTTCTTTGTTCTGATTGGCCGGCTAGCCGTCGCGTCATCGCAGCTTGGCCAATCGCAGCAGTCGATATGTATATTAGTTTGTATGTATGTTTAATCTACTACAACTATTTTGTTTATAATATCAAAATAATTCTTATTAGACTTAAGTAACGTTTTCTGTGACATTCTGATAGAAAGAAACATTTGATAATCAGATACATATGTGGCCCTGAAAAGGGCCTTTTTTATGTTAACGAATATGCACAGCCACCGACACGATACCACGTGAAGGGCGACGTGTGCTCATTCAGCAGCGGTTCAATAAGCGTATTCGCCTCTGATCTTGCGCGCCAGCTCATAGTCCTTGGGCTTGAGGGAGACGTCCGGGCCGCAAATCATGCACACCCCCCCATCCTCAAACCATGCGATGAGGACGAGGAGACGAACGAGGAGCGAACTGTGCCTGATGGGTCGGAACTTTCTCACCCACATGTTTACGCTCACCTCGAAACACCGAATGCCACGGCGGGCCTCAGGGCTGGGCCTGAAGCGATATGGCTTCTTAACGTTACCGGTCCGCTTATCAGGAGCCATTTATATTATACGGAACGACAGGGGGAGAATATGCGCGCAACGTACGAACGAACGAACGAGTGAGTAAATTTATGTGTTCCGACCGTATTTATACGCGCGCCGCGTAGCTCAGTCAGCGGGAGGGAGGGGTGAACAGTTTACGAAGCCTATTCACAAAGCAGGCAAGCGCGTGTGCAAGTTCGCTCGTCGATCGGCGTCACCTAAAATACCATGGGTACGTACTAATATTAAATTATGTTTATGGGTAGGCAGAGATATTGTTTAGAAATTTTGGTATAAATTGTAAGTAGGTAAGTATACTAAATTTTTAATTTCAATTTTATTTATCTTCATTTCTATTGGTTTAAACTTTATCGGACTCCAACAACCCTTACCTGTGTCCCGGTGCGTGTTTCGCGTGTCCGAGTCCTGGTTTTGGTACCAACAAATTTTCTAAATTTTTCCTTAAAAAACTGGTTTTTGGCCCACTGTGCAAAATTTTTGTTCCGCTGAAATTTTTATTTTAGTACAGTCCGTTAGTCCGCGCGGAGACGCTTCTTTTGACACCCCACACGTGAGCCTAGCTCTCACGAAACGTCAAAAAATAAAAAAAGTACACACGAACAAGCTCACGATAACAATCTCTATTTTGGTACACAAACAATTTTTTTTTTTTTTTTTTTTTTTTATTCTTTTAAATCGAACTTTTCATTCGCTACACTAGTCACTATACAGAAACATGGAGTTACCGTATAAGTATAAACCTACTTTTTACATTAAAATAGCCTCCTAATCTACTCGTACTATAACTATAGATATTCCGATAGTACGACTAAAGATTATACTATATATTTCTTTGTTCTGATTGGCCGGCTAGCCGTCGCGTCATCGCAGCTTGGCCAATCGCAGCAGTCGATATGTATATTAGTTTGTATGTATGTTTAATCTACTACAACTATTTTGTTTATAATATCAAAATAATTCTTATTAGACTTAAGTAACGTTTTCTGTGACATTCTGATAGAAAGAAACATTTGATAATCAGATACATATGTGGCCCTGAAAAGGGCCTTTTTTATGTTAACGAATATGCACAGCCACCGACACGATACCACGTGAAGGGCGACGTGTGCTCATTCAGCAGCGGTTCAATAAGCGTATTCGCCTCTGATCTTGCGCGCCAGCTCATAGTCCTTGGGCTTGAGGGAGACGTCCGGGCCGCAAATCATGCACACCCCCCCATCCTCAAACCATGCGATGAGGACGAGGAGACGAACGAGGAGCGAACTGTGCCTGATGGGTCGGAACTTTCTCACCCACATGTTTACGCTCACCTCGAAACACCGAATGCCACGGCGGGCCTCAGGGCTGGGCCTGAAGCGATATGGCTTCTTAACGTTACCGGTCCGCTTATCAGGAGCCATTTATATTATACGGAACGACAGGGGGAGAATATGCGCGCAACGTACGAACGAACGAACGAGTGAGTAAATTCTCGTGGGTCTTCGCAACGTTCCCGCAGGGGAGCGTGGCAGGCGGCTTCAGGGCTAAGCCCTCTGGCCGCGGGGTCTGTACCTCGGCCCGTTAAGACGGGCCCGTCGTTGTGGTGCCTATTCAGGCGTAGAAGTTTGGGGACCGCGCCTACAAGAAACTGGCTAGGTTAACGCCTGCCAGAATTCTCATAGCACGCCCCTCGTGTGTATTTTGCATCGTTTTACTGCAGGTTCATAGGCGGTACTGCCTTGCAGCGCCGCATCTTCACGACAGCTCGGCGGTCCGTCACCGCCAGGTGAGACCCCCAGTTGCCCAGGAGAGGCCCGGCGGATGACGACCAGCGACAAGCTGCCGACTTTATTACAAACCTGCAGTATTTTGGGTGTATGGCTCCCGTCCGACCCGTTTCCAGAGCTAGCCGGTCGCGACCCGGACCGCGGAGCCGTTTATGTGTGTGAGGTCGGTAATGTATGTGTAACACCGCCCATGTGTGCAGCTGTGGTGCGCGGCAAGCCGCGCATCCCAGCCCGTGAGTACACCTGAGTGTGGAGTCGTGTATGTCTGCTTTTTGTTGCGTGAAATGCCTATATTAACTTAGTCCATGACACGCAACGGGTGTATGTTGTGATTGTGGAGTCTTATTGTGTGGCTAGGCCGCGTGTTGGTGTCAGCGGCCTACCCAGGCGTCAGTCCGGTGGGGGGGGGGGGGGGGATGGGAGCGCCAGCGCCCACCAACAGGTCGCGGGGCAGGCGTTTCGCGTCGGGGGGGCGCGCATGCCAGGGCGCCAGCTGCTTGACGTGGGGCCAGGCGCTTGCGTCGGCACGCGCGAACATTCCCTTCGCGAGGCGGCCCACAAACTCATCCAGGCTCTCAATCCCGGTGTCGCGCTGTATGACGTCGTTCCTCACGACGTACGGGGCATCCAGTATTGTGCGCAGCGTCAAATGTTGCTGCGCACGAAGCTTCTTCTTATTGGTCTCGGCGACGAGGGCGAACCAGGCCGGGGCGGCGTACGTCAGCACGGGCCGAATGTACGACTTGTACACGCCCAGCTTAGCGCGCTCCTGGAGGCGGGATGAGAGCACTGGTTTGAGCAGGTGACGGACTGCCTTACCTTGCGCGGCGACCCTGCGGACGTGCGGTCCCATCGTGAGCCGGCGGTCGATGGTCACACCCAGGTATTTGGCCTGGGGCGCCCAATCGACGTCAATTCCCTGAAGTTTAAGGGGTGGCGGGACAGGCGCAGAGCCGGTGATCATCGCCTGCGTCTTACCCACGTTGACCGACAGTCTCCACTTGGCTAGCCAGTCGGGAAGTAAATTCAGTGCGCGCTGCATCTTGACCGCCGCGAACTTTGCGTTCATAGAAACGGTGATGTACGCGGCGTCGTCGGCATACAGCGCAAGCGTCGAGTCTGGCGTCGTGGGGATGTCGTCGGTGTAACGCGTGTAACACGCCGGCGACACGCAGCTGCCCTGGGGCACGCCCGCCATGATGGGGCGGGGGGCGGACAGGGCGCCGTCGACCACCACCCGGAAAGTCCTGTGGGTCAGAAAGGATTGAATCACTTTAACAATGCGACGAGGCGTGTCGGACGTGGCCAGCTTGTAAACCAGGCCCTCATGCCACACGCGGTCGAAGGCCTTCTCCATGTCGAGGAATACTGCGACCGCGTATTCCTTCTTGTTATATGCTGCTGACAGCAGGTGCAGCACCCTCGACAACTGAAGCGTCGTGCTGTGTTCCGCCCTAAAACCAAACTGCTCTGGTCTTGGCGTGATGTGTGGATTGAGGTGTCGCAGCAGGAGTACCTCGAACACCTTGGACATGGTGGGTAGCAGCGTGATGGGCCGATAGCTCTCCGGCTTCAATATGTTCTTCCCTACCTTGGGCAGCAGGATGACGCGCCCCTCCTTCCATGCCGCTGGGAAGACCCCCGTGCGCAGCATCGCCGTGTACAGGCGCGCCAGGGCCGCGACCATACGGTGCGGCAGGTGACGCAGCGCTGTGTTCGTAATACCGTCGCCTCCAGGTGCCTTCCGCGGCTTGGTCCTGAGTATGGCGCGTCTGACTGCGCTGGGCGAGAAGAAGATGGGGTCCTCCTCGGGAGCTATCGGCGCGGCGAAATAGTCCCTGAGGTGTTGTTCGACCGCTGCGACATGTTCATGCTCGGTGGTTGGGTTAGGGCGGAACTGACGCTCCAGGTGCTCTGCGAAGACCTCCGCGCGGTCCTCAGCCGTGTATTTCAGCGCCCCGTCGCTCGCCAATAGGGGGCGCACCGGAGCTGGGGTGTTGGAGAGTTGGCGGCACAGTCTGTGTATAGAGGGCCAGTCACCCTCTGCGTCCTCTATACGTTCCTCCCAGCTCGCGGCGGCCATAGCCTTAAGCTCGGCCTTTACCTTCTCCGCGAGACGGTTCAGTTGCGACTTTAATGCTGGGCATCTTGACTGCTGCCACTGCTTGCGCAGTCGCCTCTTCTCGGTTATCATTGCTCTGATACGGAGAGGCAGGGGGGGGCGCAGCACTCCACCCTGCATCTGCGGCGTCGTGGTTGCCTCTTTCAATGCGTTCTGTACGCAAGCAGTGACTTCCTCCGCTAACAAGTCTACGTCCGCGGCGGTAGCGACAGGCCGAGTCGGCGTGGTGATATCAATCCTTTCCGAGAATTTGTTCCAATCCACTAATCGACGTGGCGCCGGTGGTCTCAGTGTGGTCGGCATTCCCGATAATTCGACGAGTACAGGGAGGTGATCTGATTTCAACTCGTCGATGATCACCTGTTGGGTGATCTGGCAGTTTAGACCTCTGTGGACGACAATGTCCAGCACGTCGGGTATGTGGTTTATGTTTTCTGGGTAGTGTGTGGGCGTCTCAGGGCCGGACACTGTGTACCCAAAGGCTTCCGCGTCCGCGAAGAGCCGGCTTCCTCCTGTGTTTATCTTGACTGCATTCCATGCCGGGTGCTTACAATTCAGGTCGCCGGCGAGGAGAGTGGGCACAGATGATGTTAGTATGCCCCGCAATTCTTGCAGGTCCAGGTGGCTTCCGGGAGGTTTGTAGGTAGCATATATCTTGATATCCTCACCGGCGACATGCAGCTGCACGCCCAACGCGTACAGCGTCTGCAGCGGCGGCGGTGGAAGTTCTTGGTGGACGACTCTTCGCCTCACCAACACTGCCAGACCACGATATCGGATATTTAATGCCGACCTTTCATCCTTTCTATAAATGAGGTATCCCGGGAACCTGATCCTGTCCTCAGGTCCCAGTAGCGTCTCATTTATAAGCGCCACGTCGATATCCTGATCCCGTAGGAGGTGGCGGAGTGGGGCGACCTTGTCCCTTAGGCCGCGGGCATTCCAATTTAGCATTCTCAGTGGCTTAGTCATCGTTGATTATGGTGCGAATATCGGTGATTGTTGCGTTGGCAAGCATATTCAAGATGCCCCTGATAACCATGGGGGTTATATCCTGTCCCCTATCATGGGCTCTTATAATGTTCTCTAAGAACCGGACTACTTTATTGTAAAGTTTGTTGGCCTTTACATTAGTTGTGGCGCTGTATGGTTTGCCAACAACTTGTTGCTCTCCTCTTTTTGGCAGGCGTTTAGTCGCTTGCGCTCCCTCGTTGCTGCCTTTAGCAGCCTGTGATTTTGTCTTTTTGGGGACAGGTATGGCCTTTGGGACCTCTTCCTGGGCCGCTGGGGGCAGAGTCTTCCTCCCCCTGCCCCCTCGCTTCCTCTTCCTCCGCCCTGAGAAGGTGGCTTCTCCGCGACTTGTGGGCCCGTTGGCTGCCGCCATCAGTGACTCATCTTGGGTTTTCTCGAATTGCTGGACATCCCTGCCAGCAGTCTGCGGTGGCCTGCGCGTCGAGGTGGTCGTGATGGCGACAGTCCCCGCTCGCCTGTTCCGTATTTCCCTCTGAAATATGGGGCACTTAATGTTACAGGCCGGGTGATCGCCCCCGCAGTTCGCGCAGGTGGCAGGTTGATCCCTCGTCCGCGGGCAGTCTCTTGCGGTGTGCTCAACAAGCTCACGATAACAATCTCTATTTTGGTACACAAACAATTTTTTTTTATTTTTTTTTTTTTATTCTTTTAAATCGAACTTTTCATTCGCTACACTAGTCACTATACAGAAACATGGAGTTACCGTATAAGTATAAACCTACTTTTTACATTAAAATAGCCTCCTAATCTACTCGTACTATAACTATAGATATTCCGATAGTACGACTAAAGATTATACTATATATTTCTTTGTTCTGATTGGCCGGCTAGCCGTCGCGTCATCGCAGCTTGGCCAATCGCAGCAGTCGATATGTATATTAGTTTGTATGTATGTTTAATCTACTACAACTATTTTGTTTATAATATCAAAATAATTCTTATTAGACTTAAGTAACGTTTTCTGTGACATTCTGATAGAAAGAAACATTTGATAATCAGATACATATGTGGCCCTGAAAAGGGCCTTTTTTATGTTAACGAATATGCACAGCCACCGACACGATACCACGTGAAGGGCGACGTGTGCTCATTCAGCAGCGGTTCAATAAGCGTATTCGCCTCTGATCTTGCGCGCCAGCTCATAGTCCTTGGGCTTGAGGGAGACGTCCGGGCCGCAAATCATGCACACCCCCCCATCCTCAAACCATGCGATGAGGACGAGGAGACGAACGAGGAGCGAACTGTGCCTGATGGGTCGGAACTTTCTCACCCACATGTTTACGCTCACCTCGAAACACCGAATGCCACGGCGGGCCTCAGGGCTGGGCCTGAAGCGATATGGCTTCTTAACGTTACCGGTCCGCTTATCAGGAGCCATTTATATTATACGGAACGACAGGGGGAGAATATGCGCGCAACGTACGAACGAACGAACGAGTGAGTAAATTTATGTGTTCCGACCGTATTTATACGCGCGCCGCGTAGCTCAGTCAGCGGGAGGGAGGGGTGAACAGTTTACGAAGCCTATTCACAAAGCAGGCAAGCGCGTGTGCAAGTTCGCTCGTCGATCGGCGTCACCTAAAATACCATGGGTACGTACTAATATTAAATTATGTTTATGGGTAGGCAGAGATATTGTTTAGAAATTTTGGTATAAATTGTAAGTAGGTAAGTATACTAAATTTTTAATTTCAATTTTATTTATCTTCATTTCTATTGGTTTAAACTTTATCGGACTCCAACAACCCTTACCTGTGTCCCGGTGCGTGTTTCGCGTGTCCGAGTCCTGGTTTTGGTACCAACAAATTTTCTAAATTTTTCCTTAAAAAACTGGTTTTTGGCCCACTGTGCAAAATTTTTGTTCCGCTGAAATTTTTATTTTAGTACAGTCCGTTAGTCCGCGCGGAGACGCTTCTTTTGACACCCCACACGTGAGCCTAGCTCTCACGAAACGTCAAAAAATAAAAAAAGTACACACGAACAAGCTCACGATAACAATCTCTATTTTGGTACACAAACAATTTTTTTTTTTTTTTTTTTTTTTTATTCTTTTAAATCGAACTTTTCATTCGCTACACTAGTCACTATACAGAAACATGGAGTTACCGTATAAGTATAAACCTACTTTTTACATTAAAATAGCCTCCTAATCTACTCGTACTATAACTATAGATATTCCGATAGTACGACTAAAGATTATACTATATATTTCTTTGTTCTGATTGGCCGGCTAGCCGTCGCGTCATCGCAGCTTGGCCAATCGCAGCAGTCGATATGTATATTAGTTTGTATGTATGTTTAATCTACTACAACTATTTTGTTTATAATATCAAAATAATTCTTATTAGACTTAAGTAACGTTTTCTGTGACATTCTGATAGAAAGAAACATTTGATAATCAGATACATATGTGGCCCTGAAAAGGGCCTTTTTTATGTTAACGAATATGCACAGCCACCGACACGATACCACGTGAAGGGCGACGTGTGCTCATTCAGCAGCGGTTCAATAAGCGTATTCGCCTCTGATCTTGCGCGCCAGCTCATAGTCCTTGGGCTTGAGGGAGACGTCCGGGCCGCAAATCATGCACACCCCCCCATCCTCAAACCATGCGATGAGGACGAGGAGACGAACGAGGAGCGAACTGTGCCTGATGGGTCGGAACTTTCTCACCCACATGTTTACGCTCACCTCGAAACACCGAATGCCACGGCGGGCCTCAGGGCTGGGCCTGAAGCGATATGGCTTCTTAACGTTACCGGTCCGCTTATCAGGAGCCATTTATATTATACGGAACGACAGGGGGAGAATATGCGCGCAACGTACGAACGAACGAACGAGTGAGTAAATTTATGTGTTCCGACCGTATTTATACGCGCGCCGCGTAGCTCAGTCAGCGGGAGGGAGGGGTGAACAGTTTACGAAGCCTATTCACAAAGCAGGCAAGCGCGTGTGCAAGTTCGCTCGTCGATCGGCGTCACCTAAAATACCATGGGTACGTACTAATATTAAATTATGTTTATGGGTAGGCAGAGATATTGTTTAGAAATTTTGGTATAAATTGTAAGTAGGTAAGTATACTAAATTTTTAATTTCAATTTTATTTATCTTCATTTCTATTGGTTTAAACTTTATCGGACTCCAACAACCCTTACCTGTGTCCCGGTGCGTGTTTCGCGTGTCCGAGTCCTGGTTTTGGTACCAACAAATTTTCTAAATTTTTCCTTAAAAAACTGGTTTTTGGCCCACTGTGCAAAATTTTTGTTCCGCTGAAATTTTTATTTTAGTACAGTCCGTTAGTCCGCGCGGAGACGCTTCTTTTGACACCCCACACGTGAGCCTAGCTCTCACGAAACGTCAAAAAATAAAAAAAGTACACACGAACAAGCTCACGATAACAATCTCTATTTTGGTACACAAACAATTTTTTTTTTTTTTTTTTTTTTTTATTCTTTTAAATCGAACTTTTCATTCGCTACACTAGTCACTATACAGAAACATGGAGTTACCGTATAAGTATAAACCTACTTTTTACATTAAAATAGCCTCCTAATCTACTCGTACTATAACTATAGATATTCCGATAGTACGACTAAAGATTATACTATATATTTCTTTGTTCTGATTGGCCGGCTAGCCGTCGCGTCATCGCAGCTTGGCCAATCGCAGCAGTCGATATGTATATTAGTTTGTATGTATGTTTAATCTACTACAACTATTTTGTTTATAATATCAAAATAATTCTTATTAGACTTAAGTAACGTTTTCTGTGACATTCTGATAGAAAGAAACATTTGATAATCAGATACATATGTGGCCCTGAAAAGGGCCTTTTTTATGTTAACGAATATGCACAGCCACCGACACGATACCACGTGAAGGGCGACGTGTGCTCATTCAGCAGCGGTTCAATAAGCGTATTCGCCTCTGATCTTGCGCGCCAGCTCATAGTCCTTGGGCTTGAGGGAGACGTCCGGGCCGCAAATCATGCACACCCCCCCATCCTCAAACCATGCGATGAGGACGAGGAGACGAACGAGGAGCGAACTGTGCCTGATGGGTCGGAACTTTCTCACCCACATGTTTACGCTCACCTCGAAACACCGAATGCCACGGCGGGCCTCAGGGCTGGGCCTGAAGCGATATGGCTTCTTAACGTTACCGGTCCGCTTATCAGGAGCCATTTATATTATACGGAACGACAGGGGGAGAATATGCGCGCAACGTACGAACGAACGAACGAGTGAGTAAATTTATGTGTTCCGACCGTATTTATACGCGCGCCGCGTAGCTCAGTCAGCGGGAGGGAGGGGTGAACAGTTTACGAAGCCTATTCACAAAGCAGGCAAGCGCGTGTGCAAGTTCGCTCGTCGATCGGCGTCACCTAAAATACCATGGGTACGTACTAATATTAAATTATGTTTATGGGTAGGCAGAGATATTGTTTAGAAATTTTGGTATAAATTGTAAGTAGGTAAGTATACTAAATTTTTAATTTCAATTTTATTTATCTTCATTTCTATTGGTTTAAACTTTATCGGACTCCAACAACCCTTACCTGTGTCCCGGTGCGTGTTTCGCGTGTCCGAGTCCTGGTTTTGGTACCAACAAATTTTCTAAATTTTTCCTTAAAAAACTGGTTTTTGGCCCACTGTGCAAAATTTTTGTTCCGCTGAAATTTTTATTTTAGTACAGTCCGTTAGTCCGCGCGGAGACGCTTCTTTTGACACCCCACACGTGAGCCTAGCTCTCACGAAACGTCAAAAAATAAAAAAAGTACACACGAACAAGCTCACGATAACAATCTCTATTTTGGTACACAAACAATTTTTTTTTTTTTTTTTTTTTTTTATTCTTTTAAATCGAACTTTTCATTCGCTACACTAGTCACTATACAGAAACATGGAGTTACCGTATAAGTATAAACCTACTTTTTACATTAAAATAGCCTCCTAATCTACTCGTACTATAACTATAGATATTCCGATAGTACGACTAAAGATTATACTATATATTTCTTTGTTCTGATTGGCCGGCTAGCCGTCGCGTCATCGCAGCTTGGCCAATCGCAGCAGTCGATATGTATATTAGTTTGTATGTATGTTTAATCTACTACAACTATTTTGTTTATAATATCAAAATAATTCTTATTAGACTTAAGTAACGTTTTCTGTGACATTCTGATAGAAAGAAACATTTGATAATCAGATACATATGTGGCCCTGAAAAGGGCCTTTTTTATGTTAACGAATATGCACAGCCACCGACACGATACCACGTGAAGGGCGACGTGTGCTCATTCAGCAGCGGTTCAATAAGCGTATTCGCCTCTGATCTTGCGCGCCAGCTCATAGTCCTTGGGCTTGAGGGAGACGTCCGGGCCGCAAATCATGCACACCCCCCCATCCTCAAACCATGCGATGAGGACGAGGAGACGAACGAGGAGCGAACTGTGCCTGATGGGTCGGAACTTTCTCACCCACATGTTTACGCTCACCTCGAAACACCGAATGCCACGGCGGGCCTCAGGGCTGGGCCTGAAGCGATATGGCTTCTTAACGTTACCGGTCCGCTTATCAGGAGCCATTTATATTATACGGAACGACAGGGGGAGAATATGCGCGCAACGTACGAACGAACGAACGAGTGAGTAAATTTATGTGTTCCGACCGTATTTATACGCGCGCCGCGTAGCTCAGTCAGCGGGAGGGAGGGGTGAACAGTTTACGAAGCCTATTCACAAAGCAGGCAAGCGCGTGTGCAAGTTCGCTCGTCGATCGGCGTCACCTAAAATACCATGGGTACGTACTAATATTAAATTATGTTTATGGGTAGGCAGAGATATTGTTTAGAAATTTTGGTATAAATTGTAAGTAGGTAAGTATACTAAATTTTTAATTTCAATTTTATTTATCTTCATTTCTATTGGTTTAAACTTTATCGGACTCCAACAACCCTTACCTGTGTCCCGGTGCGTGTTTCGCGTGTCCGAGTCCTGGTTTTGGTACCAACAAATTTTCTAAATTTTTCCTTAAAAAACTGGTTTTTGGCCCACTGTGCAAAATTTTTGTTCCGCTGAAATTTTTATTTTAGTACAGTCCGTTAGTCCGCGCGGAGACGCTTCTTTTGACACCCCACACGTGAGCCTAGCTCTCACGAAACGTCAAAAAATAAAAAAAGTACACACGAACAAGCTCACGATAACAATCTCTATTTTGGTACACAAACAATTTTTTTTTTTTTTTTTTTTTTTTATTCTTTTAAATCGAACTTTTCATTCGCTACACTAGTCACTATACAGAAACATGGAGTTACCGTATAAGTATAAACCTACTTTTTACATTAAAATAGCCTCCTAATCTACTCGTACTATAACTATAGATATTCCGATAGTACGACTAAAGATTATACTATATATTTCTTTGTTCTGATTGGCCGGCTAGCCGTCGCGTCATCGCAGCTTGGCCAATCGCAGCAGTCGATATGTATATTAGTTTGTATGTATGTTTAATCTACTACAACTATTTTGTTTATAATATCAAAATAATTCTTATTAGACTTAAGTAACGTTTTCTGTGACATTCTGATAGAAAGAAACATTTGATAATCAGATACATATGTGGCCCTGAAAAGGGCCTTTTTTATGTTAACGAATATGCACAGCCACCGACACGATACCACGTGAAGGGCGACGTGTGCTCATTCAGCAGCGGTTCAATAAGCGTATTCGCCTCTGATCTTGCGCGCCAGCTCATAGTCCTTGGGCTTGAGGGAGACGTCCGGGCCGCAAATCATGCACACCCCCCCATCCTCAAACCATGCGATGAGGACGAGGAGACGAACGAGGAGCGAACTGTGCCTGATGGGTCGGAACTTTCTCACCCACATGTTTACGCTCACCTCGAAACACCGAATGCCACGGCGGGCCTCAGGGCTGGGCCTGAAGCGATATGGCTTCTTAACGTTACCGGTCCGCTTATCAGGAGCCATTTATATTATACGGAACGACAGGGGGAGAATATGCGCGCAACGTACGAACGAACGAACGAGTGAGTAAATTTCCTCGTTGGACGGTCGCTACGCCCCGCAAGGGGCATGGCGGGCGGTATCAGGACTGAGTCCTCTGACCGCGGGGGCCTTACCGTGGTCCGTTGCAACGGACCCGTCGTTTGGTTGCCCATTGGGCATGGCGGTTTGTGGGCGCGGCGCGCACGCCGCGCCTACTTGAGAAGGTGAATGTTGTGTACTGTAGGTTTGTTGACGTATCTTCGCGACACCCCGGCGGTCTGCCACCGCTAGGTGAGACCCCCAGTGACCAGGGGGAGGCCCGGCGGATGGCGACCAGCGACAGAGGTGCCGACTTCCTAACAAACCTACAGTATGGGTGTATGGCTCCCGTTTGACACGTTTCCAGAGCGAGCCGGTTGCGCGCAGACCGCAGAGCCGTCCATGTGTGTGTGAGCGGTATTGTGGTGTGAGTCACCGCTCAGTGCGTATGCACCGAATAGCAAGCCCGCGCTGCCTTATTCGGTGCGTGAGTTTATTCGCATGTTAGTTATCGAATGTGTGATCGACTTGCGGCGTGCCTATATTAACTTAGAACACGTCGCTCATCGGGGTGCATGTAATATGAAGAGTGTCACTGTTTGAGTAAGCCGCGTGTAGCCTGAAGCGGCTTACTCAGGCGTCAGTCCGGTGGATGGGATCGCTGATGTCCGCTAGCAGGTCGCGGGGCAGGCGCCTCGCGTCGGGGGGGCGCGCATGCCACGGCGCCAGGTGCTTGACGTGAAGCCAAGCAGATGCGTCGGCACGCGCGAACATTCCCTTCGCAAGGCGCTGCACAAAGACGTCCAGGCTCTCAATCCCGACGTCGCGTTGTATGACGTCATTCCTCACCATGCGAGGGGCGTCAAGTACCTCCCGCAGCGCAAGATGTTGTTGCGCGCGGAGTGTTTTACGGGTCCCCTCACAGGTGAGGGCGAACCAGGCTGGGGCGGCGTACGTCAATATCGGGCGGATGTACAGTTTGTACACGCCCAGCTTGACGCGCTCCGGGAGTCGGGACGAGAGCACAGACCTCAGCAGGTAGCGGGTCGACCTGCCCTGCGCGGCGACCCTTCGGACATGCGGTCCCATCGTGAGCCGGCGGTCGATGGTCACACCCAGGTACTTGGCCCGGGGCGCCCAGTCGACCGCAGCTCCGAGCAGTTTCAGGCGTGGTGGGAGGGGCGCCGATCCGGTGATCATCGCCTGTGTCTTACCCACGTTAACCGACAGACGCCACCTGGCTAGCCAGTCGGGGAGGAGGTCAAGGGCGCGCTGCATTTTGACGGCCGCGAACTTCGCGTTAAGCGAAGTGGTGATGTACGCGGCATCATCAGCGTACAGCGCGAGCGTCGCCTCTGGCGTCGTAGGGGCGTCGTCCGTATAACATGAGTAACACGCAGGTGACACGCAGCTGCCCTGGGGCACACCCGCTCGGACGGGGCGGGGGCCGGACAGCGCTCCATCCACCACCACTCTGAAAGACCTGTGGGACAGAAAGGATGAGACCACTTTCACAACGCGACGGGGCGCATCGGACTTGGTTAACTTATAAATGAGGCCTTCGTGCCACACGCGGTCGAAGGCCTTCTCCATGTCGAGGAATACTGCAACTGCGTATTCCTTCTTATTCATGGCTGACGTCATCAGGTGCAGTACCCTCGACAACTGGAGCGTCGTGCTATGTTCCGCACGAAACCCGAATTGTTCTGGGCGCGGCTGGATATGCGGGGTGAGGTGTCGCAGCAGGAGTGACTCAAACACCTTAGAGATGGTCGGCAGCAGGGTAATAGGCCGATAGCTCTCAGGCTTCAGGACGTTCTTTCCCGCCTTGGGCAGCATGATGACGCGCCCTTCTTTCCACGCGGCGGGGAAGGCCCCCGTGCGCAGTATCCCCGTGAACAGGCGCGCCAGGGCCGCGACCATGCGATACGGCAGGTGGCGCAGCGCTGTGTTGGTGATACCGTCGCCCCCAGGGGCCCTCCTAGGCTTCGTTTTCAAAATGGCGCGTCTTACTGCGCCAGGCGAGAAAAATATGGGGTCCTCCTCAGGAGCTATCGGCCTGGCGAAGTAGTCCCCAAGGTGTTGCTCGACTGCCGCGACATGTTCGTGTTCGGCGGTCGGGTTCGGTTGGAACTGACGCTCCAGGTGCTCTGCGAAGACCTCCGCGCGGTCCTCTGCTACATACTTAAGCGCCCCATCGCTTGTGAGTAGAGGGCGCACCGGAGCTGGGGCATTTGTTAGCTGGCGGCACAACCTGTGCACCGATGGCCAGCTCCCCGCTGCAGCATCAATCCTCTCCTCCCAGCTCGCGGTGGCCAGAGCCTTCAGCTCGGCCTTTACCCTCTCCGCGAGACGGTTGAGTTGCGTTTTCATTATTGGGCATCTTAACTGTTGCCACTGCTTGCGTAGGCGCCTCTTCTCAGCGACCATAGCGCGTATCCTAGACGGCAGGGGCGGCAAAAGCACTCTCCCTTGCGTCAGGGGCGTAGTTGTCGCCTCCTCTAAGGCGCGTTGTACGCAAGCAGTGACTTCATCCGCGAGCAAGTCAACGTCCGCGGCGGTAGCAATAGGCCGAGTCGGAGTAGTGGTCTCGATCCTTTCTGTATAGACTTTCCAGTCCAGGCATCGACGTGGCGCTTGCGGCTTCAGTCGGGTCGGCATACCCGCGAGGACGACGAGCACTGGTTGGTGATCCGACTGTAACTCGTCATCAATCACTTGCTGGGTGGCCTGGCAGTATAGCCCTTGGTGGACCACGATGTCAAGCACGTCTGGTATGTGGCTGCGATTATCCGGGTAGTGAGTGGGCGTCTCGGGGCCTGACACCGTGTAATTGAAGGCCTCCGCGTCCGCGAAGAGCCGTCTCCCGTTGTCGTTCCCCCTCGCTGAATTCCATGCCTGGTGTTTACAATTAAGGTCCCCGGCGAGGATAGTAGGCATCGAAGAAGTTAGTAAGATGGCCCGCAACTCTGATAGGTCTAGGCGAGATTTGGGCGCCTTATAGGTAGCAAATATTTGTATGTCCTCGCCGGCGACATGCAGTTGTACCCCTAGGGCGTACAGCGTGCGCAGCGAGGGTGGGGGGAGAGCTTGATGGACGACTCTGCGTTTTACCAGTACTGCCAGACCACGGTACCGGTTATTGAGTGCCGACCTTTCGTCCTTGCGATAGACGAGGTAACCCGGGAACCTGATCTTGTCCTCAGGCCCCAGGTGCGTCTCGTTTATCAGCGCCACGTCGATATTCTGATCCCTAAGGAGGTGGCGGAGTGGGGCGACCTTGTCCCGTAGGCCGCGGGCATTCCAGTGCAGCATCCTTAACGACCCTGGCATTTTAACTCCAGTAGTGCGTTCAGGCCGTCAAGGATGACCTGCTCTACATCCTGCCCCCGACTGATGGCCTTAATGAGGCCCATCAGTATCCTTATGGCACAGGTTGTGAAGTCTTTGGGGGCGCCGCTATCAGCGCATTCGGCTTCGTTTGTGTATCTCGGGGTGGTGGTGGGGCGCTTTGGGGGCGCAGTGCCGGCGCCCTTAGTGGCGCCCTCTGTGGCGTCCTCAGTGGCGCCCTTCTTCCTCTTTGCAACCTGTACCTTCAATGGGGCAGGGGCGGCCGTGTGGACCTCTTCATTGGCCGCTGGGGGCTTGAGCTTTCTGCCCTTGCCCCCGCGCTTCCTCTTCCTCCGCCCTGAGGAGGTGGCTTCTCCGCGGGATGTGGGCCCGTTGGCTGCCGCCATCAGCGTCTCGCTCTGGGCCTTCTCATAGTGAGCGACGTCCCCGTCAGCGGGTGGTGGACGGCGCGGTGCTCTGGCCGTGATGGCGACAGTCCCCGCCCGCCTGTTCCGTATTTCCTGTTGGAATACGGGGCACTTTACGTTGCACGCCGGGTGGTCGCCACCGCAGTTCGCGCAGGTGGCTGGCTCTTCCCTCGGACGTGGGCAGTCTCTCGCTGCGTGCCCTTCTCCACATCGGACACAGGCGAGCGGCCGGTGGCATTGGTGCGACGAGTGTCGGAACTTCTGACACCGGTGACACTGTGCGGGCCCACGCTTTCCCCGCCATGCCTCGACCCGAACACCACGCATATACATAAACGTGGTCGTGTCGAATATGCGGCGCACGTCTGCTGTGCGCTGCAGCACGGCGTGGAATACGCAGCCGGGTTTTCCTTGGCGCCCCTTAATGTGGCGCACGTACTCCGGCGCGTACCCCAGAACGCGGAGTTCCTCCTCGATCTCCTTGGGATCCGTGTCGGCTGGCAGCCCCCTTATTGCCACTTTAAAACTCTTCTCCGCTGGCAGTGAGTAGGCGAACCAACTGACGCCACTCTCCCTCTCCAGCGTCGTCAGGTACCTCTGGATTAACCTGTACTCGTCCTCAGACTCCGGCGAGAAGCGGACGCCGGCGCCGAAGGGACGAGCATGGGGCGGTCGACCCAGTTTGGCCGCAATTTCTTTAAAATGTGTGGCCCAGTTGGGAAGCCTCTCCACCACCAGCGGAGGGTAGCGGGGCTTCTTGGCCTTCTTATTGGCATTATGGCTGGTCGCCGCCGAGTTCGAATCGGCGGCATTTACAGGCATAGGGGCTGCCGCAGTAGTGGGGGAAGTAGTTGGGTTACTTACCCCAGCGTCGATATCCATATCCGTGAGCCGGGGGGAGCGAGTGGCCCCCTCCGGGGTGAGCGACTCAGTTGCGCGGCGACCCCGCGGCGAGCGCTGAGGGCGCGGCGGGTCCGCGCAGTATCGCTTCGCCTCCTCCTCGGCGGCCTCGTCTGTGCTCCTTCTGCGCCGCTGGGCTCTGGTTGTCTCCGGCGGCGGAGACGGGGAGGCATAGTGTTCACCATCACTTCCACTATCACTCACTTCACTCACTTCCCGGCCAACACTGTGCGCCTCGGATTGGTAAGACGCCAACGATGACGTCGACCCCGCGCGCGACGAACAAGCCGACCTCATCGCGGGTGAATCGCAAGCAGAGACGCGAGGGGGCGCTGGTGAGTCAGGTGCGGGAGGCGTGCTAAGGCTGGGCGCCGAGCGAAGGCGCGGGTCGCGCGACACATACCCACCGCCAACTACCGCTGCACCCGATAACGAGACGCGGGGCGCGGATGTGACGGGGGGGGCGGGCGGCGACCGCACACGGAACCCGGCAGATGGGACGTTTGTGCTTGCGACACGGGCGGCTGGCACCGCTGTTGCTTGCTGCGGCGCCTTGGCCCGATCGTAGGATGCGGAGGTGGATGCGGAGGCAGCTGCGGAGGTGGCTGCAGAGGTATCCGCGGAGGTGACCGGGGATGCGACTGCGACTGCGGATGTGGTTGCGGAGGTGGCTGCGGAGGTGGCTGCGGAGGTGGCTGCGGAGGTGGCTGCGGAGGTGGCTGCGGAGGCGGATGCGGATGCAGCCGCGGTGCGTGCCGTTCCGCGCGCCTGCACCACCACCGACGGCTTCGCGGAGGCGTGGGCTGGAGGGGGGGGGCGCGGCGCCGCCCCCCTCATAGATGCGGATGCGGAGGTTGCGATGCGGGCATATGATGTATCGGCATCAAGCGGCACCGGACGGAATGCCTGATGACGAACGGACACAGCGGCGGGGCACCGGCCCGGCGGCAGCGCGGACGTAACGCGCGCAGACGTCGTCGCTGCCGACGGCCCGGCCGTCGATGGTCTACTTCCTTGGGCAGTGGACGGCTTCCCCTGCCTTTTGGGGGCAGGGTCAGCTTTAGGCTGCCCGGCTGCAGTCACTGCTGTACCGGACACCGCACCTCCAGTACTTGGAGGCGAGTATGCCCGGCCCAGCACTGACCGATCTTCTTCTTCTTCATCTTCCTGTGCGCCGGCGTCGCCGTGGCTCAGGGAGCCACGGGAGCCGGGTCTGGACATCCTGTAGGCGTACCCGCCGCGACCTACACAGTGACGACTTCTTACACCGGAAATTAAAATTTAAAAATTGGTCCGCGCGGAAAAATACTGGGTGTCGCTCGATGGGACACGACCAGTTAGCTTGGGCTACGGGCTAATCCTCAGTGAGTAAATTTATGTGTTCCGACCGTATTTATACGCGCGCCGCGTAGCTCAGTCAGCGGGAGGGAGGGGTGAACAGTTTACGAAGCCTATTCACAAAGCAGGCAAGCGCGTGTGCAAGTTCGCTCGTCGATCGGCGTCACCTAAAATACCATGGGTACGTACTAATATTAAATTATGTTTATGGGTAGGCAGAGATATTGTTTAGAAATTTTGGTATAAATTGTAAGTAGGTAAGTATACTAAATTTTTAATTTCAATTTTATTTATCTTCATTTCTATTGGTTTAAACTTTATCGGACTCCAACAACCCTTACCTGTGTCCCGGTGCGTGTTTCGCGTGTCCGAGTCCTGGTTTTGGTACCAACAAATTTTCTAAATTTTTCCTTAAAAAACTGGTTTTTGGCCCACTGTGCAAAATTTTTGTTCCGCTGAAATTTTTATTTTAGTACAGTCCGTTAGTCCGCGCGGAGACGCTTCTTTTGACACCCCACACGTGAGCCTAGCTCTCACGAAACGTCAAAAAATAAAAAAAGTACACACGAACAAGCTCACGATAACAATCTCTATTTTGGTACACAAACAATTTTTTTTTTTTTTTTTTTTTTTATTCTTTTAAATCGAACTTTTCATTCGCTACACTAGTCACTATACAGAAACATGGAGTTACCGTATAAGTATAAACCTACTTTTTACATTAAAATAGCCTCCTAATCTACTCGTACTATAACTATAGATATTCCGATAGTACGACTAAAGATTATACTATATATTTCTTTGTTCTGATTGGCCGGCTAGCCGTCGCGTCATCGCAGCTTGGCCAATCGCAGCAGTCGATATGTATATTAGTTTGTATGTATGTTTAATCTACTACAACTATTTTGTTTATAATATCAAAATAATTCTTATTAGACTTAAGTAACGTTTTCTGTGACATTCTGATAGAAAGAAACATTTGATAATCAGATACATATGTGGCCCTGAAAAGGGCCTTTTTTATGTTAACGAATATGCACAGCCACCGACACGATACCACGTGAAGGGCGACGTGTGCTCATTCAGCAGCGGTTCAATAAGCGTATTCGCCTCTGATCTTGCGCGCCAGCTCATAGTCCTTGGGCTTGAGGGAGACGTCCGGGCCGCAAATCATGCACACCCCCCCATCCTCAAACCATGCGATGAGGACGAGGAGACGAACGAGGAGCGAACTGTGCCTGATGGGTCGGAACTTTCTCACCCACATGTTTACGCTCACCTCGAAACACCGAATGCCACGGCGGGCCTCAGGGCTGGGCCTGAAGCGATATGGCTTCTTAACGTTACCGGTCCGCTTATCAGGAGCCATTTATATTATACGGAACGACAGGGGGAGAATATGCGCGCAACGTACGAACGAACGAACGAGTGAGTAAATTTATGTGTTCCGACCGTATTTATACGCGCGCCGCGTAGCTCAGTCAGCGGGAGGGAGGGGTGAACAGTTTACGAAGCCTATTCACAAAGCAGGCAAGCGCGTGTGCAAGTTCGCTCGTCGATCGGCGTCACCTAAAATACCATGGGTACGTACTAATATTAAATTATGTTTATGGGTAGGCAGAGATATTGTTTAGAAATTTTGGTATAAATTGTAAGTAGGTAAGTATACTAAATTTTTAATTTCAATTTTATTTATCTTCATTTCTATTGGTTTAAACTTTATCGGACTCCAACAACCCTTACCTGTGTCCCGGTGCGTGTTTCGCGTGTCCGAGTCCTGGTTTTGGTACCAACAAATTTTCTAAATTTTTCCTTAAAAAACTGGTTTTTGGCCCACTGTGCAAAATTTTTGTTCCGCTGAAATTTTTATTTTAGTACAGTCCGTTAGTCCGCGCGGAGACGCTTCTTTTGACACCCCACACGTGAGCCTAGCTCTCACGAAACGTCAAAAAATAAAAAAAGTACACACGAACAAGCTCACGATAACAATCTCTATTTTGGTACACAAACAATTTTTTTTTTTTTTTTTTTTTTTATTCTTTTAAATCGAACTTTTCATTCGCTACACTAGTCACTATACAGAAACATGGAGTTACCGTATAAGTATAAACCTACTTTTTACATTAAAATAGCCTCCTAATCTACTCGTACTATAACTATAGATATTCCGATAGTACGACTAAAGATTATACTATATATTTCTTTGTTCTGATTGGCCGGCTAGCCGTCGCGTCATCGCAGCTTGGCCAATCGCAGCAGTCGATATGTATATTAGTTTGTATGTATGTTTAATCTACTACAACTATTTTGTTTATAATATCAAAATAATTCTTATTAGACTTAAGTAACGTTTTCTGTGACATTCTGATAGAAAGAAACATTTGATAATCAGATACATATGTGGCCCTGAAAAGGGCCTTTTTTATGTTAACGAATATGCACAGCCACCGACACGATACCACGTGAAGGGCGACGTGTGCTCATTCAGCAGCGGTTCAATAAGCGTATTCGCCTCTGATCTTGCGCGCCAGCTCATAGTCCTTGGGCTTGAGGGAGACGTCCGGGCCGCAAATCATGCACACCCCCCCATCCTCAAACCATGCGATGAGGACGAGGAGACGAACGAGGAGCGAACTGTGCCTGATGGGTCGGAACTTTCTCACCCACATGTTTACGCTCACCTCGAAACACCGAATGCCACGGCGGGCCTCAGGGCTGGGCCTGAAGCGATATGGCTTCTTAACGTTACCGGTCCGCTTATCAGGAGCCATTTATATTATACGGAACGACAGGGGGAGAATATGCGCGCAACGTACGAACGAACGAACGAGTGAGTAAATTTATGTGTTCCGACCGTATTTATACGCGCGCCGCGTAGCTCAGTCAGCGGGAGGGAGGGGTGAACAGTTTACGAAGCCTATTCACAAAGCAGGCAAGCGCGTGTGCAAGTTCGCTCGTCGATCGGCGTCACCTAAAATACCATGGGTACGTACTAATATTAAATTATGTTTATGGGTAGGCAGAGATATTGTTTAGAAATTTTGGTATAAATTGTAAGTAGGTAAGTATACTAAATTTTTAATTTCAATTTTATTTATCTTCATTTCTATTGGTTTAAACTTTATCGGACTCCAACAACCCTTACCTGTGTCCCGGTGCGTGTTTCGCGTGTCCGAGTCCTGGTTTTGGTACCAACAAATTTTCTAAATTTTTCCTTAAAAAACTGGTTTTTGGCCCACTGTGCAAAATTTTTGTTCCGCTGAAATTTTTATTTTAGTACAGTCCGTTAGTCCGCGCGGAGACGCTTCTTTTGACACCCCACACGTGAGCCTAGCTCTCACGAAACGTCAAAAAATAAAAAAAGTACACACGAACAAGCTCACGATAACAATCTCTATTTTGGTACACAAACAATTTTTTTTTTTTTTTTTTTTTTTATTCTTTTAAATCGAACTTTTCATTCGCTACACTAGTCACTATACAGAAACATGGAGTTACCGTATAAGTATAAACCTACTTTTTACATTAAAATAGCCTCCTAATCTACTCGTACTATAACTATAGATATTCCGATAGTACGACTAAAGATTATACTATATATTTCTTTGTTCTGATTGGCCGGCTAGCCGTCGCGTCATCGCAGCTTGGCCAATCGCAGCAGTCGATATGTATATTAGTTTGTATGTATGTTTAATCTACTACAACTATTTTGTTTATAATATCAAAATAATTCTTATTAGACTTAAGTAACGTTTTCTGTGACATTCTGATAGAAAGAAACATTTGATAATCAGATACATATGTGGCCCTGAAAAGGGCCTTTTTTATGTTAACGAATATGCACAGCCACCGACACGATACCACGTGAAGGGCGACGTGTGCTCATTCAGCAGCGGTTCAATAAGCGTATTCGCCTCTGATCTTGCGCGCCAGCTCATAGTCCTTGGGCTTGAGGGAGACGTCCGGGCCGCAAATCATGCACACCCCCCCATCCTCAAACCATGCGATGAGGACGAGGAGACGAACGAGGAGCGAACTGTGCCTGATGGGTCGGAACTTTCTCACCCACATGTTTACGCTCACCTCGAAACACCGAATGCCACGGCGGGCCTCAGGGCTGGGCCTGAAGCGATATGGCTTCTTAACGTTACCGGTCCGCTTATCAGGAGCCATTTATATTATACGGAACGACAGGGGGAGAATATGCGCGCAACGTACGAACGAACGAACGAGTGAGTAAATTTATGTGTTCCGACCGTATTTATACGCGCGCCGCGTAGCTCAGTCAGCGGGAGGGAGGGGTGAACAGTTTACGAAGCCTATTCACAAAGCAGGCAAGCGCGTGTGCAAGTTCGCTCGTCGATCGGCGTCACCTAAAATACCATGGGTACGTACTAATATTAAATTATGTTTATGGGTAGGCAGAGATATTGTTTAGAAATTTTGGTATAAATTGTAAGTAGGTAAGTATACTAAATTTTTAATTTCAATTTTATTTATCTTCATTTCTATTGGTTTAAACTTTATCGGACTCCAACAACCCTTACCTGTGTCCCGGTGCGTGTTTCGCGTGTCCGAGTCCTGGTTTTGGTACCAACAAATTTTCTAAATTTTTCCTTAAAAAACTGGTTTTTGGCCCACTGTGCAAAATTTTTGTTCCGCTGAAATTTTTATTTTAGTACAGTCCGTTAGTCCGCGCGGAGACGCTTCTTTTGACACCCCACACGTGAGCCTAGCTCTCACGAAACGTCAAAAAATAAAAAAAGTACACACGAACAAGCTCACGATAACAATCTCTATTTTGGTACACAAACAATTTTTTTTTTTTTTTTTTTTTTTTATTCTTTTAAATCGAACTTTTCATTCGCTACACTAGTCACTATACAGAAACATGGAGTTACCGTATAAGTATAAACCTACTTTTTACATTAAAATAGCCTCCTAATCTACTCGTACTATAACTATAGATATTCCGATAGTACGACTAAAGATTATACTATATATTTCTTTGTTCTGATTGGCCGGCTAGCCGTCGCGTCATCGCAGCTTGGCCAATCGCAGCAGTCGATATGTATATTAGTTTGTATGTATGTTTAATCTACTACAACTATTTTGTTTATAATATCAAAATAATTCTTATTAGACTTAAGTAACGTTTTCTGTGACATTCTGATAGAAAGAAACATTTGATAATCAGATACATATGTGGCCCTGAAAAGGGCCTTTTTTATGTTAACGAATATGCACAGCCACCGACACGATACCACGTGAAGGGCGACGTGTGCTCATTCAGCAGCGGTTCAATAAGCGTATTCGCCTCTGATCTTGCGCGCCAGCTCATAGTCCTTGGGCTTGAGGGAGACGTCCGGGCCGCAAATCATGCACACCCCCCCATCCTCAAACCATGCGATGAGGACGAGGAGACGAACGAGGAGCGAACTGTGCCTGATGGGTCGGAACTTTCTCACCCACATGTTTACGCTCACCTCGAAACACCGAATGCCACGGCGGGCCTCAGGGCTGGGCCTGAAGCGATATGGCTTCTTAACGTTACCGGTCCGCTTATCAGGAGCCATTTATATTATACGGAACGACAGGGGGAGAATATGCGCGCAACGTACGAACGAACGAACGAGTGAGTAAATTTATGTGTTCCGACCGTATTTATACGCGCGCCGCGTAGCTCAGTCAGCGGGAGGGAGGGGTGAACAGTTTACGAAGCCTATTCACAAAGCAGGCAAGCGCGTGTGCAAGTTCGCTCGTCGATCGGCGTCACCTAAAATACCATGGGTACGTACTAATATTAAATTATGTTTATGGGTAGGCAGAGATATTGTTTAGAAATTTTGGTATAAATTGTAAGTAGGTAAGTATACTAAATTTTTAATTTCAATTTTATTTATCTTCATTTCTATTGGTTTAAACTTTATCGGACTCCAACAACCCTTACCTGTGTCCCGGTGCGTGTTTCGCGTGTCCGAGTCCTGGTTTTGGTACCAACAAATTTTCTAAATTTTTCCTTAAAAAACTGGTTTTTGGCCCACTGTGCAAAATTTTTGTTCCGCTGAAATTTTTATTTTAGTACAGTCCGTTAGTCCGCGCGGAGACGCTTCTTTTGACACCCCACACGTGAGCCTAGCTCTCACGAAACGTCAAAAAATAAAAAAAGTACACACGAACAAGCTCACGATAACAATCTCTATTTTGGTACACAAACAATTTTTTTTTTTTTTTTTTTTTTTTATTCTTTTAAATCGAACTTTTCATTCGCTACACTAGTCACTATACAGAAACATGGAGTTACCGTATAAGTATAAACCTACTTTTTACATTAAAATAGCCTCCTAATCTACTCGTACTATAACTATAGATATTCCGATAGTACGACTAAAGATTATACTATATATTTCTTTGTTCTGATTGGCCGGCTAGCCGTCGCGTCATCGCAGCTTGGCCAATCGCAGCAGTCGATATGTATATTAGTTTGTATGTATGTTTAATCTACTACAACTATTTTGTTTATAATATCAAAATAATTCTTATTAGACTTAAGTAACGTTTTCTGTGACATTCTGATAGAAAGAAACATTTGATAATCAGATACATATGTGGCCCTGAAAAGGGCCTTTTTTATGTTAACGAATATGCACAGCCACCGACACGATACCACGTGAAGGGCGACGTGTGCTCATTCAGCAGCGGTTCAATAAGCGTATTCGCCTCTGATCTTGCGCGCCAGCTCATAGTCCTTGGGCTTGAGGGAGACGTCCGGGCCGCAAATCATGCACACCCCCCCATCCTCAAACCATGCGATGAGGACGAGGAGACGAACGAGGAGCGAACTGTGCCTGATGGGTCGGAACTTTCTCACCCACATGTTTACGCTCACCTCGAAACACCGAATGCCACGGCGGGCCTCAGGGCTGGGCCTGAAGCGATATGGCTTCTTAACGTTACCGGTCCGCTTATCAGGAGCCATTTATATTATACGGAACGACAGGGGGAGAATATGCGCGCAACGTACGAACGAACGAACGAGTGAGTAAATTTATGTGTTCCGACCGTATTTATACGCGCGCCGCGTAGCTCAGTCAGCGGGAGGGAGGGGTGAACAGTTTACGAAGCCTATTCACAAAGCAGGCAAGCGCGTGTGCAAGTTCGCTCGTCGATCGGCGTCACCTAAAATACCATGGGTACGTACTAATATTAAATTATGTTTATGGGTAGGCAGAGATATTGTTTAGAAATTTTGGTATAAATTGTAAGTAGGTAAGTATACTAAATTTTTAATTTCAATTTTATTTATCTTCATTTCTATTGGTTTAAACTTTATCGGACTCCAACAACCCTTACCTGTGTCCCGGTGCGTGTTTCGCGTGTCCGAGTCCTGGTTTTGGTACCAACAAATTTTCTAAATTTTTCCTTAAAAAACTGGTTTTTGGCCCACTGTGCAAAATTTTTGTTCCGCTGAAATTTTTATTTTAGTACAGTCCGTTAGTCCGCGCGGAGACGCTTCTTTTGACACCCCACACGTGAGCCTAGCTCTCACGAAACGTCAAAAAATAAAAAAAGTACACACGAACAAGCTCACGATAACAATCTCTATTTTGGTACACAAACAATTTTTTTTTTTTTTTTTTTTTTTTATTCTTTTAAATCGAACTTTTCATTCGCTACACTAGTCACTATACAGAAACATGGAGTTACCGTATAAGTATAAACCTACTTTTTACATTAAAATAGCCTCCTAATCTACTCGTACTATAACTATAGATATTCCGATAGTACGACTAAAGATTATACTATATATTTCTTTGTTCTGATTGGCCGGCTAGCCGTCGCGTCATCGCAGCTTGGCCAATCGCAGCAGTCGATATGTATATTAGTTTGTATGTATGTTTAATCTACTACAACTATTTTGTTTATAATATCAAAATAATTCTTATTAGACTTAAGTAACGTTTTCTGTGACATTCTGATAGAAAGAAACATTTGATAATCAGATACATATGTGGCCCTGAAAAGGGCCTTTTTTATGTTAACGAATATGCACAGCCACCGACACGATACCACGTGAAGGGCGACGTGTGCTCATTCAGCAGCGGTTCAATAAGCGTATTCGCCTCTGATCTTGCGCGCCAGCTCATAGTCCTTGGGCTTGAGGGAGACGTCCGGGCCGCAAATCATGCACACCCCCCCATCCTCAAACCATGCGATGAGGACGAGGAGACGAACGAGGAGCGAACTGTGCCTGATGGGTCGGAACTTTCTCACCCACATGTTTACGCTCACCTCGAAACACCGAATGCCACGGCGGGCCTCAGGGCTGGGCCTGAAGCGATATGGCTTCTTAACGTTACTGGTCCGCTTATCAGGAGCCATTTATATTATACGGAACGACAGGGGGAGAATATGCGCGCAACGTACGAACGAACGAACGAGTGAGTAAATTTATGTGTTCCGACCGTATTTATACGCGCGCCGCGTAGCTCAGTCAGCGGGAGGGAGGGGTGAACAGTTTACGAAGCCTATTCACAAAGCAGGCAAGCGCGTGTGCAAGTTCGCTCGTCGATCGGCGTCACCTAAAATACCATGGGTACGTACTAATATTAAATTATGTTTATGGGTAGGCAGAGATATTGTTTAGAAATTTTGGTATAAATTGTAAGTAGGTAAGTATACTAAATTTTTAATTTCAATTTTATTTATCTTCATTTCTATTGGTTTAAACTTTATCGGACTCCAACAACCCTTACCTGTGTCCCGGTGCGTGTTTCGCGTGTCCGAGTCCTGGTTTTGGTACCAACAAATTTTCTAAATTTTTCCTTAAAAAACTGGTTTTTGGCCCACTGTGCAAAATTTTTGTTCCGCTGAAATTTTTATTTTAGTACAGTCCGTTAGTCCGCGCGGAGACGCTTCTTTTGACACCCCACACGTGAGCCTAGCTCTCACGAAACGTCAAAAAATAAAAAAAGTACACACGAACAAGCTCACGATAACAATCTCTATTTTGGTACACAAACAATTTTTTTTTTTTTTTTTTTTTTTTATTCTTTTAAATCGAACTTTTCATTCGCTACACTAGTCACTATACAGAAACATGGAGTTACCGTATAAGTATAAACCTACTTTTTACATTAAAATAGCCTCCTAATCTACTCGTACTATAACTATAGATATTCCGATAGTACGACTAAAGATTATACTATATATTTCTTTGTTCTGATTGGCCGGCTAGCCGTCGCGTCATCGCAGCTTGGCCAATCGCAGCAGTCGATATGTATATTAGTTTGTATGTATGTTTAATCTACTACAACTATTTTGTTTATAATATCAAAATAATTCTTATTAGACTTAAGTAACGTTTTCTGTGACATTCTGATAGAAAGAAACATTTGATAATCAGATACATATGTGGCCCTGAAAAGGGCCTTTTTTATGTTAACGAATATGCACAGCCACCGACACGATACCACGTGAAGGGCGACGTGTGCTCATTCAGCAGCGGTTCAATAAGCGTATTCGCCTCTGATCTTGCGCGCCAGCTCATAGTCCTTGGGCTTGAGGGAGACGTCCGGGCCGCAAATCATGCACACCCCCCCATCCTCAAACCATGCGATGAGGACGAGGAGACGAACGAGGAGCGAACTGTGCCTGATGGGTCGGAACTTTCTCACCCACATGTTTACGCTCACCTCGAAACACCGAATGCCACGGCGGGCCTCAGGGCTGGGCCTGAAGCGATATGGCTTCTTAACGTTACCGGTCCGCTTATCAGGAGCCATTTATATTATACGGAACGACAGGGGGAGAATATGCGCGCAACGTACGAACGAACGAACGAGTGAGTAAATTTATGTGTTCCGACCGTATTTATACGCGCGCCGCGTAGCTCAGTCAGCGGGAGGGAGGGGTGAACAGTTTACGAAGCCTATTCACAAAGCAGGCAAGCGCGTGTGCAAGTTCGCTCGTCGATCGGCGTCACCTAAAATACCATGGGTACGTACTAATATTAAATTATGTTTATGGGTAGGCAGAGATATTGTTTAGAAATTTTGGTATAAATTGTAAGTAGGTAAGTATACTAAATTTTTAATTTCAATTTTATTTATCTTCATTTCTATTGGTTTAAACTTTATCGGACTCCAACAACCCTTACCTGTGTCCCGGTGCGTGTTTCGCGTGTCCGAGTCCTGGTTTTGGTACCAACAAATTTTCTAAATTTTTCCTTAAAAAACTGGTTTTTGGCCCACTGTGCAAAATTTTTGTTCCGCTGAAATTTTTATTTTAGTACAGTCCGTTAGTCCGCGCGGAGACGCTTCTTTTGACACCCCACACGTGAGCCTAGCTCTCACGAAACGTCAAAAAATAAAAAAAGTACACACGAACAAGCTCACGATAACAATCTCTATTTTGGTACACAAACAATTTTTTTTTTTTTTTTTTTTTTTTATTCTTTTAAATCGAACTTTTCATTCGCTACACTAGTCACTATACAGAAACATGGAGTTACCGTATAAGTATAAACCTACTTTTTACATTAAAATAGCCTCCTAATCTACTCGTACTATAACTATAGATATTCCGATAGTACGACTAAAGATTATACTATATATTTCTTTGTTCTGATTGGCCGGCTAGCCGTCGCGTCATCGCAGCTTGGCCAATCGCAGCAGTCGATATGTATATTAGTTTGTATGTATGTTTAATCTACTACAACTATTTTGTTTATAATATCAAAATAATTCTTATTAGACTTAAGTAACGTTTTCTGTGACATTCTGATAGAAAGAAACATTTGATAATCAGATACATATGTGGCCCTGAAAAGGGCCTTTTTTATGTTAACGAATATGCACAGCCACCGACACGATACCACGTGAAGGGCGACGTGTGCTCATTCAGCAGCGGTTCAATAAGCGTATTCGCCTCTGATCTTGCGCGCCAGCTCATAGTCCTTGGGCTTGAGGGAGACGTCCGGGCCGCAAATCATGCACACCCCCCCATCCTCAAACCATGCGATGAGGACGAGGAGACGAACGAGGAGCGAACTGTGCCTGATGGGTCGGAACTTTCTCACCCACATGTTTACGCTCACCTCGAAACACCGAATGCCACGGCGGGCCTCAGGGCTGGGCCTGAAGCGATATGGCTTCTTAACGTTACCGGTCCGCTTATCAGGAGCCATTTATATTATACGGAACGACAGGGGGAGAATATGCGCGCAACGTACGAACGAACGAACGAGTGAGTAAATTTATGTGTTCCGACCGTATTTATACGCGCGCCGCGTAGCTCAGTCAGCGGGAGGGAGGGGTGAACAGTTTACGAAGCCTATTCACAAAGCAGGCAAGCGCGTGTGCAAGTTCGCTCGTCGATCGGCGTCACCTAAAATACCATGGGTACGTACTAATATTAAATTATGTTTATGGGTAGGCAGAGATATTGTTTAGAAATTTTGGTATAAATTGTAAGTAGGTAAGTATACTAAATTTTTAATTTCAATTTTATTTATCTTCATTTCTATTGGTTTAAACTTTATCGGACTCCAACAACCCTTACCTGTGTCCCGGTGCGTGTTTCGCGTGTCCGAGTCCTGGTTTTGGTACCAACAAATTTTCTAAATTTTTCCTTAAAAAACTGGTTTTTGGCCCACTGTGCAAAATTTTTGTTCCGCTGAAATTTTTATTTTAGTACAGTCCGTTAGTCCGCGCGGAGACGCTTCTTTTGACACCCCACACGTGAGCCTAGCTCTCACGAAACGTCAAAAAATAAAAAAAGTACACACGAACAAGCTCACGATAACAATCTCTATTTTGGTACACAAACAATTTTTTTTTTTTTTTTTTTTTTTATTCTTTTAAATCGAACTTTTCATTCGCTACACTAGTCACTATACAGAAACATGGAGTTACCGTATAAGTATAAACCTACTTTTTACATTAAAATAGCCTCCTAATCTACTCGTACTATAACTATAGATATTCCGATAGTACGACTAAAGATTATACTATATATTTCTTTGTTCTGATTGGCCGGCTAGCCGTCGCGTCATCGCAGCTTGGCCAATCGCAGCAGTCGATATGTATATTAGTTTGTATGTATGTTTAATCTACTACAACTATTTTGTTTATAATATCAAAATAATTCTTATTAGACTTAAGTAACGTTTTCTGTGACATTCTGATAGAAAGAAACATTTGATAATCAGATACATATGTGGCCCTGAAAAGGGCCTTTTTTATGTTAACGAATATGCACAGCCACCGACACGATACCACGTGAAGGGCGACGTGTGCTCATTCAGCAGCGGTTCAATAAGCGTATTCGCCTCTGATCTTGCGCGCCAGCTCATAGTCCTTGGGCTTGAGGGAGACGTCCGGGCCGCAAATCATGCACACCCCCCCATCCTCAAACCATGCGATGAGGACGAGGAGACGAACGAGGAGCGAACTGTGCCTGATGGGTCGGAACTTTCTCACCCACATGTTTACGCTCACCTCGAAACACCGAATGCCACGGCGGGCCTCAGGGCTGGGCCTGAAGCGATATGGCTTCTTAACGTTACCGGTCCGCTTATCAGGAGCCATTTATATTATACGGAACGACAGGGGGAGAATATGCGCGCAACGTACGAACGAACGAACGAGTGAGTAAATTTATGTGTTCCGACCGTATTTATACGCGCGCCGCGTAGCTCAGTCAGCGGGAGGGAGGGGTGAACAGTTTACGAAGCCTATTCACAAAGCAGGCAAGCGCGTGTGCAAGTTCGCTCGTCGATCGGCGTCACCTAAAATACCATGGGTACGTACTAATATTAAATTATGTTTATGGGTAGGCAGAGATATTGTTTAGAAATTTTGGTATAAATTGTAAGTAGGTAAGTATACTAAATTTTTAATTTCAATTTTATTTATCTTCATTTCTATTGGTTTAAACTTTATCGGACTCCAACAACCCTTACCTGTGTCCCGGTGCGTGTTTCGCGTGTCCGAGTCCTGGTTTTGGTACCAACAAATTTTCTAAATTTTTCCTTAAAAAACTGGTTTTTGGCCCACTGTGCAAAATTTTTGTTCCGCTGAAATTTTTATTTTAGTACAGTCCGTTAGTCCGCGCGGAGACGCTTCTTTTGATACCCCACACGTGAGCCTAGCTCTCACGAAACGTCAAAAAATAAAAAAAGTACACACGAACAAGCTCACGATAACAATCTCTATTTTGGTACACAAACAATTTTTTTTTTTTTTTTTTTTTTTATTCTTTTAAATCGAACTTTTCATTCGCTACACTAGTCACTATACAGAAACATGGAGTTACCGTATAAGTATAAACCTACTTTTTACATTAAAATAGCCTCCTAATCTACTCGTACTATAACTATAGATATTCCGATAGTACGACTAAAGATTATACTATATATTTCTTTGTTCTGATTGGCCGGCTAGCCGTCGCGTCATCGCAGCTTGGCCAATCGCAGCAGTCGATATGTATATTAGTTTGTATGTATGTTTAATCTACTACAACTATTTTGTTTATAATATCAAAATAATTCTTATTAGACTTAAGTAACGTTTTCTGTGACATTCTGATAGAAAGAAACATTTGATAATCAGATACATATGTGGCCCTGAAAAGGGCCTTTTTTATGTTAACGAATATGCACAGCCACCGACACGATACCACGTGAAGGGCGACGTGTGCTCATTCAGCAGCGGTTCAATAAGCGTATTCGCCTCTGATCTTGCGCGCCAGCTCATAGTCCTTGGGCTTGAGGGAGACGTCCGGGCCGCAAATCATGCACACCCCCCCATCCTCAAACCATGCGATGAGGACGAGGAGACGAACGAGGAGCGAACTGTGCCTGATGGGTCGGAACTTTCTCACCCACATGTTTACGCTCACCTCGAAACACCGAATGCCACGGCGGGCCTCAGGGCTGGGCCTGAAGCGATATGGCTTCTTAACGTTACCGGTCCGCTTATCAGGAGCCATTTATATTATACGGAACGACAGGGGGAGAATATGCGCGCAACGTACGAACGAACGAACGAGTGAGTAAATTTATGTGTTCCGACCGTATTTATACGCGCGCCGCGTAGCTCAGTCAGCGGGAGGGAGGGGTGAACAGTTTACGAAGCCTATTCACAAAGCAGGCAAGCGCGTGTGCAAGTTCGCTCGTCGATCGGCGTCACCTAAAATACCATGGGTACGTACTAATATTAAATTATGTTTATGGGTAGGCAGAGATATTGTTTAGAAATTTTGGTATAAATTGTAAGTAGGTAAGTATACTAAATTTTTAATTTCAATTTTATTTATCTTCATTTCTATTGGTTTAAACTTTATCGGACTCCAACAACCCTTACCTGTGTCCCGGTGCGTGTTTCGCGTGTCCGAGTCCTGGTTTTGGTACCAACAAATTTTCTAAATTTTTCCTTAAAAAACTGGTTTTTGGCCCACTGTGCAAAATTTTTGTTCCGCTGAAATTTTTATTTTAGTACAGTCCGTTAGTCCGCGCGGAGACGCTTCTTTTGACACCCCACACGTGAGCCTAGCTCTCACGAAACGTCAAAAAATAAAAAAAGTACACACGAACAAGCTCACGATAACAATCTCTATTTTGGTACACAAACAATTTTTTTTTTTTTTTTTTTTTTTTATTCTTTTAAATCGAACTTTTCATTCGCTACACTAGTCACTATACAGAAACATGGAGTTACCGTATAAGTATAAACCTACTTTTTACATTAAAATAGCCTCCTAATCTACTCGTACTATAACTATAGATATTCCGATAGTACGACTAAAGATTATACTATATATTTCTTTGTTCTGATTGGCCGGCTAGCCGTCGCGTCATCGCAGCTTGGCCAATCGCAGCAGTCGATATGTATATTAGTTTGTATGTATGTTTAATCTACTACAACTATTTTGTTTATAATATCAAAATAATTCTTATTAGACTTAAGTAACGTTTTCTGTGACATTCTGATAGAAAGAAACATTTGATAATCAGATACATATGTGGCCCTGAAAAGGGCCTTTTTTATGTTAACGAATATGCACAGCCACCGACACGATACCACGTGAAGGGCGACGTGTGCTCATTCAGCAGCGGTTCAATAAGCGTATTCGCCTCTGATCTTGCGCGCCAGCTCATAGTCCTTGGGCTTGAGGGAGACGTCCGGGCCGCAAATCATGCACACCCCCCCATCCTCAAACCATGCGATGAGGACGAGGAGACGAACGAGGAGCGAACTGTGCCTGATGGGTCGGAACTTTCTCACCCACATGTTTACGCTCACCTCGAAACACCGAATGCCACGGCGGGCCTCAGGGCTGGGCCTGAAGCGATATGGCTTCTTAACGTTACCGGTCCGCTTATCAGGAGCCATTTATATTATACGGAACGACAGGGGGAGAATATGCGCGCAACGTACGAACGAACGAACGAGTGAGTAAATTTATGTGTTCCGACCGTATTTATACGCGCGCCGCGTAGCTCAGTCAGCGGGAGGGAGGGGTGAACAGTTTACGAAGCCTATTCACAAAGCAGGCAAGCGCGTGTGCAAGTTCGCTCGTCGATCGGCGTCACCTAAAATACCATGGGTACGTACTAATATTAAATTATGTTTATGGGTAGGCAGAGATATTGTTTAGAAATTTTGGTATAAATTGTAAGTAGGTAAGTATACTAAATTTTTAATTTCAATTTTATTTATCTTCATTTCTATTGGTTTAAACTTTATCGGACTCCAACAACCCTTACCTGTGTCCCGGTGCGTGTTTCGCGTGTCCGAGTCCTGGTTTTGGTACCAACAAATTTTCTAAATTTTTCCTTAAAAAACTGGTTTTTGGCCCACTGTGCAAAATTTTTGTTCCGCTGAAATTTTTATTTTAGTACAGTCCGTTAGTCCGCGCGGAGACGCTTCTTTTGACACCCCACACGTGAGCCTAGCTCTCACGAAACGTCAAAAAATAAAAAAAGTACACACGAACAAGCTCACGATAACAATCTCTATTTTGGTACACAAACAATTTTTTTTTTTTTTTTTTTTTTTATTCTTTTAAATCGAACTTTTCATTCGCTACACTAGTCACTATACAGAAACATGGAGTTACCGTATAAGTATAAACCTACTTTTTACATTAAAATAGCCTCCTAATCTACTCGTACTATAACTATAGATATTCCGATAGTACGACTAAAGATTATACTATATATTTCTTTGTTCTGATTGGCCGGCTAGCCGTCGCGTCATCGCAGCTTGGCCAATCGCAGCAGTCGATATGTATATTAGTTTGTATGTATGTTTAATCTACTACAACTATTTTGTTTATAATATCAAAATAATTCTTATTAGACTTAAGTAACGTTTTCTGTGACATTCTGATAGAAAGAAACATTTGATAATCAGATACATATGTGGCCCTGAAAAGGGCCTTTTTTATGTTAACGAATATGCACAGCCACCGACACGATACCACGTGAAGGGCGACGTGTGCTCATTCAGCAGCGGTTCAATAAGCGTATTCGCCTCTGATCTTGCGCGCCAGCTCATAGTCCTTGGGCTTGAGGGAGACGTCCGGGCCGCAAATCATGCACACCCCCCCATCCTCAAACCATGCGATGAGGACGAGGAGACGAACGAGGAGCGAACTGTGCCTGATGGGTCGGAACTTTCTCACCCACATGTTTACGCTCACCTCGAAACACCGAATGCCACGGCGGGCCTCAGGGCTGGGCCTGAAGCGATATGGCTTCTTAACGTTACCGGTCCGCTTATCAGGAGCCATTTATATTATACGGAACGACAGGGGGAGAATATGCGCGCAACGTACGAACGAACGAACGAGTGAGTAAATTTATGTGTTCCGACCGTATTTATACGCGCGCCGCGTAGCTCAGTCAGCGGGAGGGAGGGGTGAACAGTTTACGAAGCCTATTCACAAAGCAGGCAAGCGCGTGTGCAAGTTCGCTCGTCGATCGGCGTCACCTAAAATACCATGGGTACGTACTAATATTAAATTATGTTTATGGGTAGGCAGAGATATTGTTTAGAAATTTTGGTATAAATTGTAAGTAGGTAAGTATACTAAATTTTTAATTTCAATTTTATTTATCTTCATTTCTATTGGTTTAAACTTTATCGGACTCCAACAACCCTTACCTGTGTCCCGGTGCGTGTTTCGCGTGTCCGAGTCCTGGTTTTGGTACCAACAAATTTTCTAAATTTTTCCTTAAAAAACTGGTTTTTGGCCCACTGTGCAAAATTTTTGTTCCGCTGAAATTTTTATTTTAGTACAGTCCGTTAGTCCGCGCGGAGACGCTTCTTTTGACACCCCACACGTGAGCCTAGCTCTCACGAAACGTCAAAAAATAAAAAAAGTACACACGAACAAGCTCACGATAACAATCTCTATTTTGGTACACAAACAATTTTTTTTTTTTTTTTTTTTTTTTATTCTTTTAAATCGAACTTTTCATTCGCTACACTAGTCACTATACAGAAACATGGAGTTACCGTATAAGTATAAACCTACTTTTTACATTAAAATAGCCTCCTAATCTACTCGTACTATAACTATAGATATTCCGATAGTACGACTAAAGATTATACTATATATTTCTTTGTTCTGATTGGCCGGCTAGCCGTCGCGTCATCGCAGCTTGGCCAATCGCAGCAGTCGATATGTATATTAGTTTGTATGTATGTTTAATCTACTACAACTATTTTGTTTATAATATCAAAATAATTCTTATTAGACTTAAGTAACGTTTTCTGTGACATTCTGATAGAAAGAAACATTTGATAATCAGATACATATGTGGCCCTGAAAAGGGCCTTTTTTATGTTAACGAATATGCACAGCCACCGACACGATACCACGTGAAGGGCGACGTGTGCTCATTCAGCAGCGGTTCAATAAGCGTATTCGCCTCTGATCTTGCGCGCCAGCTCATAGTCCTTGGGCTTGAGGGAGACGTCCGGGCCGCAAATCATGCACACCCCCCCATCCTCAAACCATGCGATGAGGACGAGGAGACGAACGAGGAGCGAACTGTGCCTGATGGGTCGGAACTTTCTCACCCACATGTTTACGCTCACCTCGAAACACCGAATGCCACGGCGGGCCTCAGGGCTGGGCCTGAAGCGATATGGCTTCTTAACGTTACCGGTCCGCTTATCAGGAGCCATTTATATTATACGGAACGACAGGGGGAGAATATGCGCGCAACGTACGAACGAACGAACGAGTGAGTAAATTTATGTGTTCCGACCGTATTTATACGCGCGCCGCGTAGCTCAGTCAGCGGGAGGGAGGGGTGAACAGTTTACGAAGCCTATTCACAAAGCAGGCAAGCGCGTGTGCAAGTTCGCTCGTCGATCGGCGTCACCTAAAATACCATGGGTACGTACTAATATTAAATTATGTTTATGGGTAGGCAGAGATATTGTTTAGAAATTTTGGTATAAATTGTAAGTAGGTAAGTATACTAAATTTTTAATTTCAATTTTATTTATCTTCATTTCTATTGGTTTAAACTTTATCGGACTCCAACAACCCTTACCTGTGTCCCGGTGCGTGTTTCGCGTGTCCGAGTCCTGGTTTTGGTACCAACAAATTTTCTAAATTTTTCCTTAAAAAACTGGTTTTTGGCCCACTGTGCAAAATTTTTGTTCCGCTGAAATTTTTATTTTAGTACAGTCCGTTAGTCCGCGCGGAGACGCTTCTTTTGACACCCCACACGTGAGCCTAGCTCTCACGAAACGTCAAAAAATAAAAAAAGTACACACGAACAAGCTCACGATAACAATCTCTATTTTGGTACACAAACAATTTTTTTTTTTTTTTTTTTTTTTTATTCTTTTAAATCGAACTTTTCATTCGCTACACTAGTCACTATACAGAAACATGGAGTTACCGTATAAGTATAAACCTACTTTTTACATTAAAATAGCCTCCTAATCTACTCGTACTATAACTATAGATATTCCGATAGTACGACTAAAGATTATACTATATATTTCTTTGTTCTGATTGGCCGGCTAGCCGTCGCGTCATCGCAGCTTGGCCAATCGCAGCAGTCGATATGTATATTAGTTTGTATGTATGTTTAATCTACTACAACTATTTTGTTTATAATATCAAAATAATTCTTATTAGACTTAAGTAACGTTTTCTGTGACATTCTGATAGAAAGAAACATTTGATAATCAGATACATATGTGGCCCTGAAAAGGGCCTTTTTTATGTTAACGAATATGCACAGCCACCGACACGATACCACGTGAAGGGCGACGTGTGCTCATTCAGCAGCGGTTCAATAAGCGTATTCGCCTCTGATCTTGCGCGCCAGCTCATAGTCCTTGGGCTTGAGGGAGACGTCCGGGCCGCAAATCATGCACACCCCCCCATCCTCAAACCATGCGATGAGGACGAGGAGACGAACGAGGAGCGAACTGTGCCTGATGGGTCGGAACTTTCTCACCCACATGTTTACGCTCACCTCGAAACACCGAATGCCACGGCGGGCCTCAGGGCTGGGCCTGAAGCGATATGGCTTCTTAACGTTACCGGTCCGCTTATCAGGAGCCATTTATATTATACGGAACGACAGGGGGAGAATATGCGCGCAACGTACGAACGAACGAACGAGTGAGTAAATTTATGTGTTCCGACCGTATTTATACGCGCGCCGCGTAGCTCAGTCAGCGGGAGGGAGGGGTGAACAGTTTACGAAGCCTATTCACAAAGCAGGCAAGCGCGTGTGCAAGTTCGCTCGTCGATCGGCGTCACCTAAAATACCATGGGTACGTACTAATATTAAATTATGTTTATGGGTAGGCAGAGATATTGTTTAGAAATTTTGGTATAAATTGTAAGTAGGTAAGTATACTAAATTTTTAATTTCAATTTTATTTATCTTCATTTCTATTGGTTTAAACTTTATCGGACTCCAACAACCCTTACCTGTGTCCCGGTGCGTGTTTCGCGTGTCCGAGTCCTGGTTTTGGTACCAACAAATTTTCTAAATTTTTCCTTAAAAAACTGGTTTTTGGCCCACTGTGCAAAATTTTTGTTCCGCTGAAATTTTTATTTTAGTACAGTCCGTTAGTCCGCGCGGAGACGCTTCTTTTGACACCCCACACGTGAGCCTAGCTCTCACGAAACGTCAAAAAATAAAAAAAGTACACACGAACAAGCTCACGATAACAATCTCTATTTTGGTACACAAACAATTTTTTTTTTTTTTTTTTTTTTTTATTCTTTTAAATCGAACTTTTCATTCGCTACACTAGTCACTATACAGAAACATGGAGTTACCGTATAAGTATAAACCTACTTTTTACATTAAAATAGCCTCCTAATCTACTCGTACTATAACTATAGATATTCCGATAGTACGACTAAAGATTATACTATATATTTCTTTGTTCTGATTGGCCGGCTAGCCGTCGCGTCATCGCAGCTTGGCCAATCGCAGCAGTCGATATGTATATTAGTTTGTATGTATGTTTAATCTACTACAACTATTTTGTTTATAATATCAAAATAATTCTTATTAGACTTAAGTAACGTTTTCTGTGACATTCTGATAGAAAGAAACATTTGATAATCAGATACATATGTGGCCCTGAAAAGGGCCTTTTTTATGTTAACGAATATGCACAGCCACCGACACGATACCACGTGAAGGGCGACGTGTGCTCATTCAGCAGCGGTTCAATAAGCGTATTCGCCTCTGATCTTGCGCGCCAGCTCATAGTCCTTGGGCTTGAGGGAGACGTCCGGGCCGCAAATCATGCACACCCCCCCATCCTCAAACCATGCGATGAGGACGAGGAGACGAACGAGGAGCGAACTGTGCCTGATGGGTCGGAACTTTCTCACCCACATGTTTACGCTCACCTCGAAACACCGAATGCCACGGCGGGCCTCAGGGCTGGGCCTGAAGCGATATGGCTTCTTAACGTTACCGGTCCGCTTATCAGGAGCCATTTATATTATACGGAACGACAGGGGGAGAATATGCGCGCAACGTACGAACGAACGAACGAGTGAGTAAATTCTCGTTGGACGGTCGCTACGCCCCGCAAGGGGCGTGGCGGGCGGTATCAGGACTGAGTCCTCTGACCGCGGGGGCCTTACCGTGGTCCGTTGCAACGGACCCGTCGTTTGGTTGCCCATTGGGCACGGCGGTTTGTGGGCGCGGCGCGCACGCCGCGCCTACTTGAGAAGGTGAATGTTGTGTACTGTAGGTTTGTTGACGTATCTTCGCGACACCCCGGCGGTCTGCCACCGCTAGGTGAGACCCCCAGTGACCTGGGGGAGGCCCGGCGGATGGCGACCAGCGACAGAGGTGCCGACTTCCTAACAAACCTACAGTATGGGTGTATGGCTCCCGTCTGACACGTTTCCAGAGCGAGCCGGTTGCGCGCAGACCGCAGAGCCGTCCATGTGTGTGTGAGCGGTATTGTGGTGTGAGTCACCGCTCAGTGCGTATGCACCGAATAGCAAGCCCGCGCTGCCTTATTCGGTGCGTGAGTTTATTCGCATGTTAGTTATCGAATGTGTGATCGACTTGCGGCGTGCCTATATTAACTTAGAACACGTCGCTCATCGGGGTGCATGTAATATGAAGAGTGTCACTGTTTGAGTAAGCCGCGTGTAGCCTGAAGCGGCTTACTCAGGCGTCAGTCCGGTGGATGGGATCGCTGATGTCCGCTAGCAGGTCGCGGGGCAGGCGCCTCGCGTCGGGGGGGCGCGCATGCCACGGCGCCAGGTGCTTGACGTGAAGCCAAGCAGATGCGTCGGCACGCGCGAACATTCCCTTCGCAAGGCGCTGCACAAAGACGTCCAGGCTCTCAATCCCGACGTCGCGTTGTATGACGTCATTCCTCACCATGCGAGGGGCGTCAAGTACCTCCCGCAGCGCAAGATGTTGTTGCGCGCGGAGTGTTTTACGGGTCCCCTCACAGGTGAGGGCGAACCAGGCTGGGGCGGCGTACGTCAATATCGGGCGGATGTACAGTTTGTACACGCCCAGCTTGACGCGCTCCGGGAGTCGGGACGAGAGCACAGACCTCAGCAGGTAGCGGGTCGACCTGCCCTGCGCGGCGACCCTGCGGACATGCGGTCCCATCGTGAGCCGGCGGTCGATGGTCACACCCAGGTACTTGGCCCGGGGCGCCCAGTCGACCGCAGCTCCGAGCAGTTTCAGGCGTGGTGGGAGGGGCGCCGATCCGGTGATCATCGCCTGTGTCTTACCCACGTTAACCGACAGACGCCACCTGGCTAGCCAGTCGGGGAGGAGGTCAAGGGCGCGCTGCATTTTGACGGCCGCGAACTTCGCGTTAAGCGAAGTGGTGATGTACGCGGCATCATCAGCGTACAGCGCGAGCGTCGCCTCTGGCGTCGTAGGGGCGTCGTCCGTATAACATGAGTAACACGCAGGTGACACGCAGCTGCCCTGGGGCACACCCGCTCGGACGGGGCGGGGGCCGGACAGCGCTCCATCCACCACCACTCTGAAAGACCTGTGGGACAGAAAGGATGAGACCACTTTCACAACGCGACGGGGCGCATCGGACTTGGTTAACTTATAAATGAGGCCTTCGTGCCACACGCGGTCGAAGGCCTTCTCCATGTCGAGGAATACTGCAACTGCGTATTCCTTCTTATTCATGGCTGACGTCATCAGGTGCAGTACCCTCGACAACTGGAGCGTCGTGCTATGTTCCGCACGAAACCCGAATTGTTCTGGGCGCGGCTGGATATGCGGGGTGAGGTGTCGCAGCAGGAGTGACTCAAACACCTTAGAGATGGTCGGCAGCAGGGTAATAGGCCGATAGCTCTCAGGCTTCAGGACGTTCTTTCCCGCCTTGGGCAGCATGATGACGCGCCCTTCTTTCCACGCGGCGGGGAAGGCCCCCGTGCGCAGTATCCCCGTGAACAGGCGCGCCAGGGCCGCGACCATGCGATACGGCAGGTGGCGCAGCGCTGTGTTGGTGATACCGTCGCCCCCAGGGGCCCTCCTAGGCTTCGTTTTCAAAATGGCGCGTCTTACTGCGCCAGGCGAGAAAAATATGGGGTCCTCCTCAGGAGCTATCGGCCTGGCGAAGTAGTCCCCAAGGTGTTGCTCGACTGCCGCGACATGTTCGTGTTCGGCGGTCGGGTTCGGTTGGAACTGACGCTCCAGGTGCTCTGCGAAGACCTCCGCGCGGTCCTCTGCTACATACTTAAGCGCCCCATCGCTTGTGAGTAGAGGGCGCACCGGAGCTGGGGCATTTGTTAGCTGGCGGCACAACCTGTGCACCGATGGCCAGCTCCCCGCTGCAGCATCAATCCTCTCCTCCCAGCTCGCGGTGGCCAGAGCCTTCAGCTCGGCCTTTACCCTCTCCGCGAGACGGTTGAGTTGCGTTTTCATTATTGGGCATCTTAACTGTTGCCACTGCTTGCGTAGGCGCCTCTTCTCAGCGACCATAGCGCGTATCCTAGACGGCAGGGGCGGCAAAAGCACTCTCCCTTGCGTCAGGGGCGTAGTTGTCGCCTCCTCTAAGGCGCGTTGTACGCAAGCAGTGACTTCATCCGCGAGCAAGTCAACGTCCGCGGCGGTAGCAATAGGCCGAGTCGGAGTAGTGGTCTCGATCCTTTCTGTATAGACTTTCCAGTCCAGGCATCGACGTGGCGCTTGCGGCTTCAGTCGGGTCGGCATACCCGCGAGGACGACGAGCACTGGTTGGTGATCCGACTGTAACTCGTCATCAATCACTTGCTGGGTGGCCTGGCAGTATAGCCCTTGGTGGACCACGATGTCAAGCACGTCTGGTATGTGGCTGCGATTATCCGGGTAGTGAGTGGGCGTCTCGGGGCCTGACACCGTGTAATTGAAGGCCTCCGCGTCCGCGAAGAGCCGTCTCCCGTTGTCGTTCCCCCTCGCTGAATTCCATGCCTGGTGTTTACAATTAAGGTCCCCGGCGAGGATAGTAGGCATCGAAGAAGTTAGTAAGATGGCCCGCAACTCTGATAGGTCTAGGCGAGTTTTGGGCGCCTTATAGGTAGCAAATATTTGTATGTCCTCGCCGGCGACATGCAGTTGTACCCCTAGGGCGTACAGCGTGCGCAGCGAGGGTGGGGGGAGAGCTTGATGGACGACTCTGCGTTTTACCAGTACTGCCAGACCACGGTACCGGTTATTGAGTGCCGACCTTTCGTCCTTGCGATAGACGAGGTAACCCGGGAACCTGATCTTGTCCTCAGGCCCCAGGTGCGTCTCGTTTATCAGCGCCACGTCGATGTTCTGATCCCTAAGGAGGTGGCGGAGTGGGGCGACCTTGTCCCGTAGGCCGCGGGCATTCCAGTGCAGCATCCTTAACGACCCTGGCATTTTAACTCCAGTAGTGCGTTCAGGCCGTCAAGGATGACCTGCTCTACATCCTGCCCCCGACTGATGGCCTTAATGAGGCCCATCAGTATCCTTATGGCACAGGTTGTGAAGTCTTTGGGGGCGCCGCTATCAGCGCATTCGGCTTCGTTTGTGTATCTCGGGGTGGTGGTGGGGCGCTTTGGGGGCGCAGTGCCGGCGCCCTTAGTGGCGCCCTCTGTGGCGTCCTCAGTGGCGCCCTTCTTCCTCTTTGCAACCTGTACCTTCAATGGGGCAGGGGCGGCCGTGTGGACCTCTTCATTGGCCGCTGGGGGCTTGAGCTTTCTGCCCTTGCCCCCGCGCTTCCTCTTCCTCCGCCCTGAGGAGGTGGCTTCTCCGCGGGATGTGGGCCCGTTGGCTGCCGCCATCAGCGTCTCGCTCTGGGCCTTCTCATAGTGAGCGACGTCCCCGTCAGCGGGTGGTGGACGGCGCGGTGCTCTGGCCGTGATGGCGACAGTCCCCGCCCGCCTGTTCCGTATTTCCTGTTGGAATACGGGGCACTTTACGTTGCACGCCGGGTGGTCGCCACCGCAGTTCGCGCAGGTGGCTGGCTCTTCCCTCGGACGTGGGCAGTCTCTCGCTGCGTGCCCTTCTCCACATCGGACACAGGCGAGCGGCCGGTGGCATTGGTGCGACGAGTGTCGGAACTTCTGACACCGGTGACACTGTGCGGGCCCACGCTTTCCCCGCCATGCCTCGACCCGAACACCACGCATATACATAAACGTGGTCGTGTCGAATATGCGGCGCACGTCTGCTGTGCGCTGCAGCACGGCGTGGAATACGCAGCCGGGTTTTCCTTGGCGCCCCTTAATGTGGCGCACGTACTCCGGCGCGTACCCCAGAACGCGGAGTTCCTCCTCGATCTCCTTGGGATCCGTGTCGGCTGGCAGCCCCCTTATTGCCACTTTAAAACTCTTCTCCGCTGGCAGTGAGTAGGCGAACCAACTGACGCCACTCTCCCTCTCCAGCGTCGTCAGGTACCTCTGGATTAACCTGTACTCGTCCTCAGACTCCGGCGAGAAGCGGACGCCGGCGCCGAAGGGACGAGCATGGGGCGGTCGACCCAGTTTGGCCGCAATTTCTTTAAAATGTGTGGCCCAGTTGGGAAGCCTCTCCACCACCAGCGGAGGGTAGCGGGGCTTCTTGGCCTTCTTATTGGCATTATGGCTGGTCGCCGCCGAGTTCGAATCGGCGGCATTTACAGGCATAGGGGCTGCCGCAGTAGTGGGGGAAGTAGTTGGGTTACTTACCCCAGCGTCGATATCCATATCCGTGAGCCGGGGGGAGCGAGTGGCCCCCTCCGGGGTGAGCGACTCAGTTGCGCGGCGACCCCGCGGCGAGCGCTGAGGGCGCGGCGGGTCCGCGCAGTATCGCTTCGCCTCCTCCTCGGCGGCCTCGTCTGTGCTCCTTCTGCGCCGCTGGGCTCTGGTTGTCTCCGGCGGCGGAGACGGGGAGGCATAGTGTTCACCATCACTTCCACTATCACTCACTTCACTCACTTCCCGGCCAACACTGTGCGCCTCGGATTGGTAAGACGCCAACGATGACGTCGACCCCGCGCGCGACGAACAAGCCGACCTCATCGCGGGTGAATCGCAAGCAGAGACGCGAGGGGGCGCTGGTGAGTCAGGTGCGGGAGGCGTGCTAAGGCTGGGCGCCGAGCGAAGGCGCGGGTCGCGCGACACATACCCACCGCCAACTACCGCTGCACCCGATAACGAGACGCGGGGCGCGGATGTGACGGGGGGGGCGGGCGGCGACCGCACACGGAACCCGGCAGATGGGACGTTTGTGCTTGCGACACGGGCGGCTGGCACCGCTGTTGCTTGCTGCGGCGCCTTGGCCCGATCGTAGGATGCGGAGGTGGATGCGGAGGCAGCTGCGGAGGTGGCTGCAGAGGTATCCGCGGAGGTGACCGGGGATGCGACTGCGACTGCGGATGTGGTTGCGGAGGTGGCTGCGGAGGTGGCTGCGGAGGTGGCTGCGGAGGTGGCTGCGGAGGTGGCTGCGGAGGCGGATGCGGATGCAGCCGCGGTGCGTGCCGTTCCGCGCGCCTGCACCACCACCGACGGCTTCGCGGAGGCGTGGGCTGGAGGGGGGGGGCGCGGCGCCGCCCCCCTCATAGATGCGGATGCGGAGGTTGCGATGCGGGCATATGATGTATCGGCATCAAGCGGCACCGGACGGAATGCCTGATGACGAACGGACACAGCGGCGGGGCGCCGGCCCGGCGGCAGCGCGGACGTAACGCGCGCAGACGTCGTCGCTGCCGACGGCCCGGCCGTCGATGGTCTACTTCCTTGGGCAGTGGACGGCTTCCCCTGCCTTTTGGGGGCAGGGTCAGCTTTAGGCTGCCCGGCTGCAGTCACTGCTGTACCGGACACCGCACCTCCAGTACTTGGAGGCGAGTATGCCCGGCCCAGCACTGACCGATCTTCTTCTTCTTCATCTTCCTGTGCGCCGGCGTCGCCGTGGCTCAGGGAGCCACGGGAGCCGGGTCTGGACATCCTGTAGGCGTACCCGCCGCGACCTACACAGTGACGACTTCTTACACCGGAAATTAAAATTTAAAAATTGGTCCGCGCGGAAAAATACTGGGTGTCGCTCGATGGGACACGACCAGTTAGCTTGGGCTACGGGCTAATCCTCAGTGAGTAAATTTATGTGTTCCGACCGTATTTATACGCGCGCCGCGTAGCTCAGTCAGCGGGAGGGAGGGGTGAACAGTTTACGAAGCCTATTCACAAAGCAGGCAAGCGCGTGTGCAAGTTCGCTCGTCGATCGGCGTCACCTAAAATACCATGGGTACGTACTAATATTAAATTATGTTTATGGGTAGGCAGAGATATTGTTTAGAAATTTTGGTATAAATTGTAAGTAGGTAAGTATACTAAATTTTTAATTTCAATTTTATTTATCTTCATTTCTATTGGTTTAAACTTTATCGGACTCCAACAACCCTTACCTGTGTCCCGGTGCGTGTTTCGCGTGTCCGAGTCCTGGTTTTGGTACCAACAAATTTTCTAAATTTTTCCTTAAAAAACTGGTTTTTGGCCCACTGTGCAAAATTTTTGTTCCGCTGAAATTTTTATTTTAGTACAGTCCGTTAGTCCGCGCGGAGACGCTTCTTTTGACACCCCACACGTGAGCCTAGCTCTCACGAAACGTCAAAAAATAAAAAAAGTACACACGAACAAGCTCACGATAACAATCTCTATTTTGGTACACAAACAATTTTTTTTTTTTTTTTTTTTTTTATTCTTTTAAATCGAACTTTTCATTCGCTACACTAGTCACTATACAGAAACATGGAGTTACCGTATAAGTATAAACCTACTTTTTACATTAAAATAGCCTCCTAATCTACTCGTACTATAACTATAGATATTCCGATAGTACGACTAAAGATTATACTATATATTTCTTTGTTCTGATTGGCCGGCTAGCCGTCGCGTCATCGCAGCTTGGCCAATCGCAGCAGTCGATATGTATATTAGTTTGTATGTATGTTTAATCTACTACAACTATTTTGTTTATAATATCAAAATAATTCTTATTAGACTTAAGTAACGTTTTCTGTGACATTCTGATAGAAAGAAACATTTGATAATCAGATACATATGTGGCCCTGAAAAGGGCCTTTTTTATGTTAACGAATATGCACAGCCACCGACACGATACCACGTGAAGGGCGACGTGTGCTCATTCAGCAGCGGTTCAATAAGCGTATTCGCCTCTGATCTTGCGCGCCAGCTCATAGTCCTTGGGCTTGAGGGAGACGTCCGGGCCGCAAATCATGCACACCCCCCCATCCTCAAACCATGCGATGAGGACGAGGAGACGAACGAGGAGCGAACTGTGCCTGATGGGTCGGAACTTTCTCACCCACATGTTTACGCTCACCTCGAAACACCGAATGCCACGGCGGGCCTCAGGGCTGGGCCTGAAGCGATATGGCTTCTTAACGTTACCGGTCCGCTTATCAGGAGCCATTTATATTATACGGAACGACAGGGGGAGAATATGCGCGCAACGTACGAACGAACGAACGAGTGAGTAAATTTTTGACGTTGCTGACGTTCACTACACCCCCCCGCAGGGGGGGTGTGGTGGGCGTTATCAGGGCTTGGCCCTCTAAAACGCGGTGGCTGTTGCCACCCGCAAAAACGGGTGCTTCGAGGGGGTACCTACATGGGTGTGGATGCCTTGGGCGACTGCCATAAGAGCCTACTAGGCAGGTGGGAGAACTACACCTGCCGATGCTCTCACAGCATTCGCCCATGTGTGATACTGCAGGCTCGGAACATGTTTTCACGGCAGCTAGGCGGTCTGTCACCGCCGGGTGAGACCCACAGTTCCCTGTGGGAGGCCCAGCGGATGACGACCAGCTCACGGCCGCCGGCTTACAGTGAGCCTACAGTATTTAGTGAGTGGCCCCCGTCCGCCCGGTTTCCAGATCTAGCCGGTTGCCGTCCGGACCGCGGGGCCGTAGATGTATGTGTGGGCGGCATTGTATGTGTAACGCCGCCCATGTAAGCGCTGTATGTAGGTACATACAGCGCGTGAGTACACAATGTGTGTGGAGTCATGTGTGTCTGGCTTGCGATACGCGACGTGCCTATATTAACTTAGAACACGTCGCGCACAGTGCATGTACTGCTTGTATAGTGTTCCTGTTTGAGCAAGTCGCGTGTAGGTGAAAACGACTTACTCGGCGTCAGGTGCTGCTGGCTGGCTGCTGGCGGCGGTCCCGCCCTGGTAGAGGGCTAGGATGGCCACCATGCCCTCCAGCACGGTGATAAGCGGGTCCTGGCCCCTCCTGATGGCCTTAATCAAGTCCAGCAGGAGGCCAGTGGCCCGCTTATGGAGCTCCGGCTGCGTGACGGCGGCCACAGTGGCGCCTACTGGCGCGTGGTGTGGACGCATGGCTGTGATTGGTCCAACAGCAGCGGTGGCGCCCTCAGGCGTCCGCTGTTGTAGTTTGCTGCGGGGGCACATGGTGCGAACCTTTACCGTAGGGACGACCTCTGTTACGGAGGCCGCCCCTGGCAGATTCGCACCCTGCGCGGCGTGTAGGGGTTGAGGAAGCTGGTTGTCGGTGCCGGTGGGGGGAGGGGGCTTCCTCCCACGTCTCCTCCTTTTCTTCCTGCGTCCAGGCAGGGGGGCAGCTGCTCCAGTCGGCCCGTTTGCGGCCGCCATCAGAGAGGCGCCGCAGGCCTCGTGATCTTCCGCGTTCGTGGCCCGGGCCGTTGTTGCGGCCGGGCGGGGTGCTGTGCTTGTTAGCGCCACCGTGCCCGCTCGCCTGTTGGCGGTCTCCCGGCGGAAGACGGGGCACTCGCGGTGCGACGCGGGGTGTGGTCCGCCACAATTGGCGCACGTTGCCGGCTCCTCACGGGGCCGGGGACAATCTCGGGCGACGTGCCCACCTCCGCATCGCACACAGGCGAGCGGGCGGTGGCACTGGTGACTTGAGTGCCGGAAGCGCTGGCAGCGGTGGCACTGGGCGGGCCCCCTCTTGCCTCGCCATCCCTCCACCCTGACGCCACCCATCAGCAGGATGGTGGTGACGTCATAGATGCGCTGGACGTCCGGCTGGCGCTTAAGGACTGCATGGTATATGCAGCCCGGACGTCCTTCGCGAGCCTTAATGGCCCGTACATACTGGGGCTCAAAGCCGAGCCCCCGCAGGTCTTCTTCTATAGCGGCCGGCTCGGTGTTGACCGGCAGGCCGCGTATGGCCACCTTAAAGGCACGCTCCGCCGGCAGGGAGTATGAAAACCATACCAGACCGGCATCCCTCTCCAGGTCGCACAGATAGCGCTGGATCACCCTAAATTCCTTCTCGTCGCCGGGAAGGAACCGAATGCCGCCCTGATAAGGGCGGGCACTCGGAGGGCGACCCAGCAAATCGCGCAGGACCCTGAAGTGGGTCTGCCAGTCCGGCAGCCTCTCAACTACCAGCGGCGGGTAGCGTGCCTTCTTCTGGGCACCCTTGGCGCTTCCGCTCTGGGCGGTGGCAGCCGTAGGGTGGGACTGCTGATGTTGCTGGGGTGGGGGGCGGCTCGTGCCGCCCGTGGCGCCTGCGGCGGCGGAGGCGAAAGACGGCGCGTCAGCCCCGCTGCGCCTGCGCGGTGTGCGCTGCAGCTGGCGCCGTTTCGTCTCCTCCGCATCCTCTTCTTCTTCCGGGCTCCTAGGCCTCCGCTGCGGGCGAGCTGCGGGCGGGGGCACGCGCTCAAGCCCCAGCGGAAGCGGCAGTGGGAACCGGGAGTGGGCCTCCTCCGCGTCAGACTCGCCCGACAATGCCGACATGTCTGACCACTCGCTCTCGCGAGGGGAAAAACACGCCGACACCGCCGGGGAATCCTGGGCGGCGACCCTTGGTGGCGACGGTGATAGGGCGCCGCTACTCACCGCGATAACGTGCGGTGTCAGCGGCGGCGGCGGAGCTCGTGTCGGCGGCGGTGATGGCGCCGGCGAGGGGAGTGGCGACGCTACCTCCATAGCCAGGGGCGTAGCGGCGCGTGGACGCGACATGGGCGCAGTCGCGCTCGGCACGGGGGCCGAGCCACGCTGCACTGGCGCGGTAGGGCCCGCGGTCCGCGCGGCAAGGCGCGGGTCCCGCGGCCCTATGTTAGGACAGGAAGTGGCTGCTCGGGGCTCCGTGCGGGCGGGCCTAGCAGGCGGTACCGAAGCGCGTGCGGTCGGCGCGGCGGCGCGCGCCCCCGACGCGACGGCGGGGGGCCGTGTCACGCCCGGGGCGCGCGGCCGACTCGCCAACGCGGCAGGCAGCGGCGCCTGCGTAGGCACGGGACGAAAGGCCGGAGGACGGACCGGGACGGCCGGCTGCCGGCTCGACGACGGCGCCGGCGAAACGCGCGCAGTCGCTGATGACGTCGGCGGGCCGGTGGCGGCCGTTCTTGCGGTGGAAGGTGGAGCGGCGGATTGTGCGGCCGGTGGTGCGCCGGGCGACGCACCCCCTCTTGCAGGGGGCGGCGGCGTCCGGCCCGTCACCGGACGGTCCGGCGGTGAGGGAGACGGCCCGGTACCGTGCTCCTGAGAGCGACGGGGACCGGACCTCCCCTTCGGCGGCATGTTTGGATGTCGGAACAGACGGTTAAAAGGACACTAAGTTGCCTCCGCGACCGCTACGATGGGTTACCCCACCGAGTGGCAACGGGGCGGCTTCCCCTGCGCACTCCCGTAAGCGCCGGCCGAGACCAGCACCCACGACAGCACACAGGGAGAACCGGTGGATGTGAGCGGGCCGAACGGAGGAGCAGCGTGTAGACACGGCTGCTCACAGTGGCAACTGGCGGATCCTCCGAGTGAGTAAATTTATGTGTTCCGACCGTATTTATACGCGCGCCGCGTAGCTCAGTCAGCGGGAGGGAGGGGTGAACAGTTTACGAAGCCTATTCACAAAGCAGGCAAGCGCGTGTGCAAGTTCGCTCGTCGATCGGCGTCACCTAAAATACCATGGGTACGTACTAATATTAAATTATGTTTATGGGTAGGCAGAGATATTGTTTAGAAATTTTGGTATAAATTGTAAGTAGGTAAGTATACTAAATTTTTAATTTCAATTTTATTTATCTTCATTTCTATTGGTTTAAACTTTATCGGACTCCAACAACCCTTACCTGTGTCCCGGTGCGTGTTTCGCGTGTCCGAGTCCTGGTTTTGGTACCAACAAATTTTCTAAATTTTTCCTTAAAAAACTGGTTTTTGGCCCACTGTGCAAAATTTTTGTTCCGCTGAAATTTTTATTTTAGTACAGTCCGTTAGTCCGCGCGGAGACGCTTCTTTTGACACCCCACACGTGAGCCTAGCTCTCACGAAACGTCAAAAAATAAAAAAAGTACACACGAACAAGCTCACGATAACAATCTCTATTTTGGTACACAAACAATTTTTTTTTTTTTTTTTTTTTTTTATTCTTTTAAATCGAACTTTTCATTCGCTACACTAGTCACTATACAGAAACATGGAGTTACCGTATAAGTATAAACCTACTTTTTACATTAAAATAGCCTCCTAATCTACTCGTACTATAATTACTATAGATATTCCGATAGTACGACTAAAGATTATACTATATATTTCTTTGTTCTGATTGGCCGGCTAGCCGTCGCGTCATCGCAGCTTGGCCAATCGCAGCAGTCGATATGTATATTAGTTTGTATGTATGTTTAATCTACTACAACTATTTTGTTTATAATATCAAAATAATTCTTATTAGACTTAAGTAACGTTTTCTGTGACATTCTGATAGAAAGAAACATTTGATAATCAGATACATATGTGGCCCTGAAAAGGGCCTTTTTTATGTTAACGAATATGCACAGCCACCGACACGATACCACGTGAAGGGCGACGTGTGCTCATTCAGCAGCGGTTCAATAAGCGTATTCGCCTCTGATCTTGCGCGCCAGCTCATAGTCCTTGGGCTTGAGGGAGACGTCCGGGCCGCAAATCATGCACACCCCCCCATCCTCAAACCATGCGATGAGGACGAGGAGACGAACGAGGAGCGAACTGTGCCTGATGGGTCGGAACTTTCTCACCCACATGTTTACGCTCACCTCGAAACACCGAATGCCACGGCGGGCCTCAGGGCTGGGCCTGAAGCGATATGGCTTCTTAACGTTACCGGTCCGCTTATCAGGAGCCATTTATATTATACGGAACGACAGGGGGAGAATATGCGCGCAACGTACGAACGAACGAACGAGTGAGTAAATTTATGTGTTCCGACCGTATTTATACGCGCGCCGCGTAGCTCAGTCAGCGGGAGGGAGGGGTGAACAGTTTACGAAGCCTATTCACAAAGCAGGCAAGCGCGTGTGCAAGTTCGCTCGTCGATCGGCGTCACCTAAAATACCATGGGTACGTACTAATATTAAATTATGTTTATGGGTAGGCAGAGATATTGTTTAGAAATTTTGGTATAAATTGTAAGTAGGTAAGTATACTAAATTTTTAATTTCAATTTTATTTATCTTCATTTCTATTGGTTTAAACTTTATCGGACTCCAACAACCCTTACCTGTGTCCCGGTGCGTGTTTCGCGTGTCCGAGTCCTGGTTTTGGTACCAACAAATTTTCTAAATTTTTCCTTAAAAAACTGGTTTTTGGCCCACTGTGCAAAATTTTTGTTCCGCTGAAATTTTTATTTTAGTACAGTCCGTTAGTCCGCGCGGAGACGCTTCTTTTGACACCCCACACGTGAGCCTAGCTCTCACGAAACGTCAAAAAATAAAAAAAGTACACACGAACAAGCTCACGATAACAATCTCTATTTTGGTACACAAACAATTTTTTTTTTTTTTTTTTTTTTTTATTCTTTTAAATCGAACTTTTCATTCGCTACACTAGTCACTATACAGAAACATGGAGTTACCGTATAAGTATAAACCTACTTTTTACATTAAAATAGCCTCCTAATCTACTCGTACTATAACTATAGATATTCCGATAGTACGACTAAAGATTATACTATATATTTCTTTGTTCTGATTGGCCGGCTAGCCGTCGCGTCATCGCAGCTTGGCCAATCGCAGCAGTCGATATGTATATTAGTTTGTATGTATGTTTAATCTACTACAACTATTTTGTTTATAATATCAAAATAATTCTTATTAGACTTAAGTAACGTTTTCTGTGACATTCTGATAGAAAGAAACATTTGATAATCAGATACATATGTGGCCCTGAAAAGGGCCTTTTTTATGTTAACGAATATGCACAGCCACCGACACGATACCACGTGAAGGGCGACGTGTGCTCATTCAGCAGCGGTTCAATAAGCGTATTCGCCTCTGATCTTGCGCGCCAGCTCATAGTCCTTGGGCTTGAGGGAGACGTCCGGGCCGCAAATCATGCACACCCCCCCATCCTCAAACCATGCGATGAGGACGAGGAGACGAACGAGGAGCGAACTGTGCCTGATGGGTCGGAACTTTCTCACCCACATGTTTACGCTCACCTCGAAACACCGAATGCCACGGCGGGCCTCAGGGCTGGGCCTGAAGCGATATGGCTTCTTAACGTTACCGGTCCGCTTATCAGGAGCCATTTATATTATACGGAACGACAGGGGGAGAATATGCGCGCAACGTACGAACGAACGAACGAGTGAGTAAATTTATGTGTTCCGACCGTATTTATACGCGCGCCGCGTAGCTCAGTCAGCGGGAGGGAGGGGTGAACAGTTTACGAAGCCTATTCACAAAGCAGGCAAGCGCGTGTGCAAGTTCGCTCGTCGATCGGCGTCACCTAAAATACCATGGGTACGTACTAATATTAAATTATGTTTATGGGTAGGCAGAGATATTGTTTAGAAATTTTGGTATAAATTGTAAGTAGGTAAGTATACTAAATTTTTAATTTCAATTTTATTTATCTTCATTTCTATTGGTTTAAACTTTATCGGACTCCAACAACCCTTACCTGTGTCCCGGTGCGTGTTTCGCGTGTCCGAGTCCTGGTTTTGGTACCAACAAATTTTCTAAATTTTTCCTTAAAAAACTGGTTTTTGGCCCACTGTGCAAAATTTTTGTTCCGCTGAAATTTTTATTTTAGTACAGTCCGTTAGTCCGCGCGGAGACGCTTCTTTTGACACCCCACACGTGAGCCTAGCTCTCACGAAACGTCAAAAAATAAAAAAAGTACACACGAACAAGCTCACGATAACAATCTCTATTTTGGTACACAAACAATTTTTTTTTTTTTTTTTTTTTTTTATTCTTTTAAATCGAACTTTTCATTCGCTACACTAGTCACTATACAGAAACATGGAGTTACCGTATAAGTATAAACCTACTTTTTACATTAAAATAGCCTCCTAATCTACTCGTACTATAACTATAGATATTCCGATAGTACGACTAAAGATTATACTATATATTTCTTTGTTCTGATTGGCCGGCTAGCCGTCGCGTCATCGCAGCTTGGCCAATCGCAGCAGTCGATATGTATATTAGTTTGTATGTATGTTTAATCTACTACAACTATTTTGTTTATAATATCAAAATAATTCTTATTAGACTTAAGTAACGTTTTCTGTGACATTCTGATAGAAAGAAACATTTGATAATCAGATACATATGTGGCCCTGAAAAGGGCCTTTTTTATGTTAACGAATATGCACAGCCACCGACACGATACCACGTGAAGGGCGACGTGTGCTCATTCAGCAGCGGTTCAATAAGCGTATTCGCCTCTGATCTTGCGCGCCAGCTCATAGTCCTTGGGCTTGAGGGAGACGTCCGGGCCGCAAATCATGCACACCCCCCCATCCTCAAACCATGCGATGAGGACGAGGAGACGAACGAGGAGCGAACTGTGCCTGATGGGTCGGAACTTTCTCACCCACATGTTTACGCTCACCTCGAAACACCGAATGCCACGGCGGGCCTCAGGGCTGGGCCTGAAGCGATATGGCTTCTTAACGTTACCGGTCCGCTTATCAGGAGCCATTTATATTATACGGAACGACAGGGGGAGAATATGCGCGCAACGTACGAACGAACGAACGAGTGAGTAAATTTATGTGTTCCGACCGTATTTATACGCGCGCCGCGTAGCTCAGTCAGCGGGAGGGAGGGGTGAACAGTTTACGAAGCCTATTCACAAAGCAGGCAAGCGCGTGTGCAAGTTCGCTCGTCGATCGGCGTCACCTAAAATACCATGGGTACGTACTAATATTAAATTATGTTTATGGGTAGGCAGAGATATTGTTTAGAAATTTTGGTATAAATTGTAAGTAGGTAAGTATACTAAATTTTTAATTTCAATTTTATTTATCTTCATTTCTATTGGTTTAAACTTTATCGGACTCCAACAACCCTTACCTGTGTCCCGGTGCGTGTTTCGCGTGTCCGAGTCCTGGTTTTGGTACCAACAAATTTTCTAAATTTTTCCTTAAAAAACTGGTTTTTGGCCCACTGTGCAAAATTTTTGTTCCGCTGAAATTTTTATTTTAGTACAGTCCGTTAGTCCGCGCGGAGACGCTTCTTTTGACACCCCACACGTGAGCCTAGCTCTCACGAAACGTCAAAAAATAAAAAAAGTACACACGAACAAGCTCACGATAACAATCTCTATTTTGGTACACAAACAATTTTTTTTTTTTTTTTTTTTTTTTATTCTTTTAAATCGAACTTTTCATTCGCTACACTAGTCACTATACAGAAACATGGAGTTACCGTATAAGTATAAACCTACTTTTTACATTAAAATAGCCTCCTAATCTACTCGTACTATAACTATAGATATTCCGATAGTACGACTAAAGATTATACTATATATTTCTTTGTTCTGATTGGCCGGCTAGCCGTCGCGTCATCGCAGCTTGGCCAATCGCAGCAGTCGATATGTATATTAGTTTGTATGTATGTTTAATCTACTACAACTATTTTGTTTATAATATCAAAATAATTCTTATTAGACTTAAGTAACGTTTTCTGTGACATTCTGATAGAAAGAAACATTTGATAATCAGATACATATGTGGCCCTGAAAAGGGCCTTTTTTATGTTAACGAATATGCACAGCCACCGACACGATACCACGTGAAGGGCGACGTGTGCTCATTCAGCAGCGGTTCAATAAGCGTATTCGCCTCTGATCTTGCGCGCCAGCTCATAGTCCTTGGGCTTGAGGGAGACGTCCGGGCCGCAAATCATGCACACCCCCCCATCCTCAAACCATGCGATGAGGACGAGGAGACGAACGAGGAGCGAACTGTGCCTGATGGGTCGGAACTTTCTCACCCACATGTTTACGCTCACCTCGAAACACCGAATGCCACGGCGGGCCTCAGGGCTGGGCCTGAAGCGATATGGCTTCTTAACGTTACCGGTCCGCTTATCAGGAGCCATTTATATTATACGGAACGACAGGGGGAGAATATGCGCGCAACGTACGAACGAACGAACGAGTGAGTAAATTTATGTGTTCCGACCGTATTTATACGCGCGCCGCGTAGCTCAGTCAGCGGGAGGGAGGGGTGAACAGTTTACGAAGCCTATTCACAAAGCAGGCAAGCGCGTGTGCAAGTTCGCTCGTCGATCGGCGTCACCTAAAATACCATGGGTACGTACTAATATTAAATTATGTTTATGGGTAGGCAGAGATATTGTTTAGAAATTTTGGTATAAATTGTAAGTAGGTAAGTATACTAAATTTTTAATTTCAATTTTATTTATCTTCATTTCTATTGGTTTAAACTTTATCGGACTCCAACAACCCTTACCTGTGTCCCGGTGCGTGTTTCGCGTGTCCGAGTCCTGGTTTTGGTACCAACAAATTTTCTAAATTTTTCCTTAAAAAACTGGTTTTTGGCCCACTGTGCAAAATTTTTGTTCCGCTGAAATTTTTATTTTAGTACAGTCCGTTAGTCCGCGCGGAGACGCTTCTTTTGACACCCCACACGTGAGCCTAGCTCTCACGAAACGTCAAAAAATAAAAAAAGTACACACGAACAAGCTCACGATAACAATCTCTATTTTGGTACACAAACAATTTTTTTTTTTTTTTTTTTTTTTTATTCTTTTAAATCGAACTTTTCATTCGCTACACTAGTCACTATACAGAAACATGGAGTTACCGTATAAGTATAAACCTACTTTTTACATTAAAATAGCCTCCTAATCTACTCGTACTATAACTATAGATATTCCGATAGTACGACTAAAGATTATACTATATATTTCTTTGTTCTGATTGGCCGGCTAGCCGTCGCGTCATCGCAGCTTGGCCAATCGCAGCAGTCGATATGTATATTAGTTTGTATGTATGTTTAATCTACTACAACTATTTTGTTTATAATATCAAAATAATTCTTATTAGACTTAAGTAACGTTTTCTGTGACATTCTGATAGAAAGAAACATTTGATAATCAGATACATATGTGGCCCTGAAAAGGGCCTTTTTTATGTTAACGAATATGCACAGCCACCGACACGATACCACGTGAAGGGCGACGTGTGCTCATTCAGCAGCGGTTCAATAAGCGTATTCGCCTCTGATCTTGCGCGCCAGCTCATAGTCCTTGGGCTTGAGGGAGACGTCCGGGCCGCAAATCATGCACACCCCCCCATCCTCAAACCATGCGATGAGGACGAGGAGACGAACGAGGAGCGAACTGTGCCTGATGGGTCGGAACTTTCTCACCCACATGTTTACGCTCACCTCGAAACACCGAATGCCACGGCGGGCCTCAGGGCTGGGCCTGAAGCGATATGGCTTCTTAACGTTACCGGTCGTGGGGACGTCGCTGCGTTCCCGCAAGGGAACGCGGCGGGCGGCATCAGGGCTAGGCCCTCTAACCGCGGGGTCTGTGGGCACCCGCCACAACGGGTGCTTCGCCGGGGCGCCTAATGTAGGCTGAAGAATGCGGGCGACTGACTACGGGAACCTCCTAGGCTAGCGCTGTGTTGTACGCCTGCCGAGATCCCCATAGCAGTCGCCCTGTGTTATGCTATGTGTAATGCCGCAGGCTCGCGGGGGTAATCGCGGCAGCTAGGCGGTCTACCACCACCGGGTGAGACCCACAGTTCCCTGTGGGAGGCCCAGCGGATGGCGCCAGCGACTGAACTGCCGGCTTACAGCAAGCCCACGGCATGGTGTGTGACCCCGGCCCGTCCCGCTTGGTCGCGGTCCGGGCCAAGGGCCGTCAGCGTATGTGTGGACGGTATTGTGTGAGTAACACCGTCCATGTAAGCACTATTGAGCACGGACTAGCCGCGCCCAACAGTGCGGGAGTTCACGTGCATGTGGAGTCGTGCGTGTCTGCGTACGTTCCGCGGCGTGCCTATATTAACTTAGCACACGCCGCGTCACAGTGTATGTACTGTGTGAATAGTGTTCCTGTTTGGGTAAGCCGCGTGTAGGTGTCAGCGACTTACTCGGCGTCAGCTGCTGTTGGCAGGCTGTTGGCGGCGGTCCCGCCCTGGTATAGGGCCAGCATGGCTACCATGCCCTCCAGCACGGTGATAAGCGGGTCCTGGCCCCTCCTGATGGCCTTGACCAAGTCCAGCAGGAGGCCAGTGGCCCGCTCATGGAGCTCCGGTTGACGAATGGCGGCCACAGTGGCGCCTAGTGGCACATGGTGTGGACGCGTGGCGGCACTTGATTGGAGAGCGGCAGCAGTGGCGCCCTCTGGCACCCGTTGTTTGGTGTGGCGGCATATGGTGCGAACCTTTACCGTGGGGACGACCTCTGATACGGAGGCCGCCCCGGGCAGATTCACACCCTGTGAAAGATGTCGGGGTTGTTGTTGCGGTTGGGGTTGCTCGGCGTCGGTGTCGTTGGGGGCCGGGGGCCTCCTCCCACGTTTCCCCCTCTTCCTTCTGCGGCTTGGCAGGGGGGCTGCCCTGGTGCTGGGCCCGTTTGCAGCCGCCATCAGGGATGTGCTGCGGGCTTCATGCGCGTCGACATTGTCGGCCCGGACCGCTGCTGCGGCCGGGCGGGGTGCGGTGCTCGTCAGCGCCACCGTGCCCGCTCGCCTGTTGGCGGTCTCCCGACGGAAGATGGGGCACTCGCGGTGCGACGCAGGGTGCGGTCCGCCGCAGTTGGCGCACGTTGCCGGCTCCTCCCGGGGCCGGGGGCATTCGCGTGCGGCGTGCCCACCTCCGCATCGCACACATGCGAGCGGACGGTGGCACTGGTGGCTGGAGTGACGGAAACGTTGGCAGCGGTGGCACTGGGCTGGGCCCTTCTTCCCGCGCCATCCCTCCACTTTGACGCCTCCCATCAACAGCAGTGAATCGATGCCGTAGATTCTACGCACGTCGGGCTGGTACTTAAGGACCGCGTGGTGTATGCAGCCTGGGCGCCCCTGGCGGGCCTTTATGCTCCGCACATACTGCGGCTCGAAGCCCAGGCTGCGGAGCTCCTCCTCGATTGCTACAGGGTCCGTGTCCGCCGGCAGCCCTCGGATGGCGACCTTGAATCCCTTCTCCGCTGGCAGCGAATAGGAAAACCAGACTAGGCCGGTTTCCTTCTCCAGGCCGCACAAGTACCGCTGGACCACCCGGTACTCCTCCTCGCTACCGGGGAGGAATCGAATGCCGCCCTGATAAGGGCGGGCAGTCGGCGGGCGGCCCAGCAGATCTCGCAAGGCCCTGAAGTGGACCTGCCAGTCTGGCAACCTCTCCACTACCAGCGGCGGGTAGCGTGGCTTCTTTCTTGCGGTGTTTGGGCCCGGTGCGGCGGCGGTCGCAGAGGGCGGCGTAGTCTGCTGGAGGCGCCTCTTCGCCTCCTCCTGGGTATCTTCGTCGTCGTCCGAGTCCCTGGGACGTCGTCGGGGTCGCGCCTGGCTACGCCCCTGGTTCGTCTCCTTGCTACGCCCCTGGTTTTCGGTCGGGCGTCGATCTTCGCTTTCGGCATCAGATTCAGATTCCATCTCCGATGCCGACATGTCTACCTCCCGAATGGGGAAGCATGCCGGCCTCCTGGCGGGGGAGTCCTGGGCGGCTCCTTTTGGCGGCGTTGGCGATAGCCGGGTTGTCTCCGGCCATGCTCGCGGTGCGTTTACGGGGGCCTTTACGGGGGCCGTCTTCGGTGTGCCGCCGTGCGTGCGCGACACGTTCGCGGGCGCGCAGGGCGCAGCCGCAAAGGCCGGGGCGCGCAGCTCGGCGGGGGAGCGTGATTTGGGCGACGGTCGAAGGCGACGCGGGTCTCGGGGGAATTCGAGACGCGACACGGCGCCGCGCGGCTCTGGTCGCGGTCGGCCCTCGGGCCGTACGTAGATGAAGTCCATGTCGTCCGTGGGCGCACCGCGGACCGGCGACGGGCTGGGCGACCTAGGCGACGACTCCGTCGCTGAAGCGGGTGGCGACTGCGTACCCTCCGATGATCCAGTGGGGCTGCGTTTGGGGCGGGAGTTCTTCCTCCCTGCCATGGTGGCCTACTGTCTTCAGGTCTTCCAATCTTCAAAGCGAGTCCAGTTCTTCGCAACCGTTACAAGTTTGCAAAATGGACGTCAATTTTCTCTAGGTACCCCCAGTACCGCCGCAAATGCGAACCGGGGTCCGCACTCACGACGATAAAAAGAGGTACCGAGCGAGGGTAGGTTCGAGCGAATATACCTGACGTGGCGAGCAATGCTACAAGCGACGTCAGGCAGTGAACTGTGGCGAATCCCGTTACCGGTCCGCTTATCAGGAGCCATTTATATTATACGGAACGACAGGGGGAGAATATGCGCGCAACGTACGAACGAACGAACGAGTGAGTAAATTTATGTGTTCCGACCGTATTTATACGCGCGCCGCGTAGCTCAGTCAGCGGGAGGGAGGGGTGAACAGTTTACGAAGCCTATTCACAAAGCAGGCAAGCGCGTGTGCAAGTTCGCTCGTCGATCGGCGTCACCTAAAATACCATGGGTACGTACTAATATTAAATTATGTTTATGGGTAGGCAGAGATATTGTTTAGAAATTTTGGTATAAATTGTAAGTAGGTAAGTATACTAAATTTTTAATTTCAATTTTATTTATCTTCATTTCTATTGGTTTAAACTTTATCGGACTCCAACAACCCTTACCTGTGTCCCGGTGCGTGTTTCGCGTGTCCGAGTCCTGGTTTTGGTACCAACAAATTTTCTAAATTTTTCCTTAAAAAACTGGTTTTTGGCCCACTGTGCAAAATTTTTGTTCCGCTGAAATTTTTATTTTAGTACAGTCCGTTAGTCCGCGCGGAGACGCTTCTTTTGACACCCCACACGTGAGCCTAGCTCTCACGAAACGTCAAAAAATAAAAAAAGTACACACGAACAAGCTCACGATAACAATCTCTATTTTGGTACACAAACAATTTTTTTTTTTTTTTTTTTTTTTATTCTTTTAAATCGAACTTTTCATTCGCTACACTAGTCACTATACAGAAACATGGAGTTACCGTATAAGTATAAACCTACTTTTTACATTAAATAGCCTCCTAATCTACTCGTACTATAACTATAGATATTCCGATAGTACGACTAAAGATTATACTATATATTTCTTTGTTCTGATTGGCCGGCTAGCCGTCGCGTCATCGCAGCTTGGCCAATCGCAGCAGTCGATATGTATATTAGTTTGTATGTATGTTTAATCTACTACAACTATTTTGTTTATAATATCAAAATAATTCTTATTAGACTTAAGTAACGTTTTCTGTGACATTCTGATAGAAAGAAACATTTGATAATCAGATACATATGTGGCCCTGAAAAGGGCCTTTTTTATGTTAACGAATATGCACAGCCACCGACACGATACCACGTGAAGGGCGACGTGTGCTCATTCAGCAGCGGTTCAATAAGCGTATTCGCCTCTGATCTTGCGCGCCAGCTCATAGTCCTTGGGCTTGAGGGAGACGTCCGGGCCGCAAATCATGCACACCCCCCCATCCTCAAACCATGCGATGAGGACGAGGAGACGAACGAGGAGCGAACTGTGCCTGATGGGTCGGAACTTTCTCACCCACATGTTTACGCTCACCTCGAAACACCGAATGCCACGGCGGGCCTCAGGGCTGGGCCTGAAGCGATATGGCTTCTTAACGTTACCGGTCCGCTTATCAGGAGCCATTTATATTATACGGAACGACAGGGGGAGAATATGCGCGCAACGTACGAACGAACGAACGAGTGAGTAAATTTATGTGTTCCGACCGTATTTATACGCGCGCCGCGTAGCTCAGTCAGCGGGAGGGAGGGGTGAACAGTTTACGAAGCCTATTCACAAAGCAGGCAAGCGCGTGTGCAAGTTCGCTCGTCGATCGGCGTCACCTAAAATACCATGGGTACGTACTAATATTAAATTATGTTTATGGGTAGGCAGAGATATTGTTTAGAAATTTTGGTATAAATTGTAAGTAGGTAAGTATACTAAATTTTTAATTTCAATTTTATTTATCTTCATTTCTATTGGTTTAAACTTTATCGGACTCCAACAACCCTTACCTGTGTCCCGGTGCGTGTTTCGCGTGTCCGAGTCCTGGTTTTGGTACCAACAAATTTTCTAAATTTTTCCTTAAAAAACTGGTTTTTGGCCCACTGTGCAAAATTTTTGTTCCGCTGAAATTTTTATTTTAGTACAGTCCGTTAGTCCGCGCGGAGACGCTTCTTTTGACACCCCACACGTGAGCCTAGCTCTCACGAAACGTCAAAAAATAAAAAAAGTACACACGAACAAGCTCACGATAACAATCTCTATTTTGGTACACAAACAATTTTTTTTTTTTTTTTTTTTTTATTCTTTTAAATCGAACTTTTCATTCGCTACACTAGTCACTATACAGAAACATGGAGTTACCGTATAAGTATAAACCTACTTTTTACATTAAAATAGCCTCCTAATCTACTCGTACTATAACTATAGATATTCCGATAGTACGACTAAAGATTATACTATATATTTCTTTGTTCTGATTGGCCGGCTAGCCGTCGCGTCATCGCAGCTTGGCCAATCGCAGCAGTCGATATGTATATTAGTTTGTATGTATGTTTAATCTACTACAACTATTTTGTTTATAATATCAAAATAATTCTTATTAGACTTAAGTAACGTTTTCTGTGACATTCTGATAGAAAGAAACATTTGATAATCAGATACATATGTGGCCCTGAAAAGGGCCTTTTTTATGTTAACGAATATGCACAGCCACCGACACGATACCACGTGAAGGGCGACGTGTGCTCATTCAGCAGCGGTTCAATAAGCGTATTCGCCTCTGATCTTGCGCGCCAGCTCATAGTCCTTGGGCTTGAGGGAGACGTCCGGGCCGCAAATCATGCACACCCCCCCATCCTCAAACCATGCGATGAGGACGAGGAGACGAACGAGGAGCGAACTGTGCCTGATGGGTCGGAACTTTCTCACCCACATGTTTACGCTTCACCTCGAAACACCGAATGCCACGGCGGGCCTCAGGGCTGGGCCTGAAGCGATATGGCTTCTTAACGTTACCGGTCCGCTTATCAGGAGCCATTTATATTATACGGAACGACAGGGGGAGAATATGCGCGCAACGTACGAACGAACGAACGAGTGAGTAAATTTATGTGTTCCGACCGTATTTATACGCGCGCCGCGTAGCTCAGTCAGCGGGAGGGAGGGGTGAACAGTTTACGAAGCCTATTCACAAAGCAGGCAAGCGCGTGTGCAAGTTCGCTCGTCGATCGGCGTCACCTAAAATACCATGGGTACGTACTAATATTAAATTATGTTTATGGGTAGGCAGAGATATTGTTTAGAAATTTTGGTATAAATTGTAAGTAGGTAAGTATACTAAATTTTTAATTTCAATTTTATTTATCTTCATTTCTATTGGTTTAAACTTTATCGGACTCCAACAACCCTTACCTGTGTCCCGGTGCGTGTTTCGCGTGTCCGAGTCCTGGTTTTGGTACCAACAAATTTTCTAAATTTTTCCTTAAAAAACTGGTTTTTGGCCCACTGTGCAAAATTTTTGTTCCGCTGAAATTTTTATTTTAGTACAGTCCGTTAGTCCGCGCGGAGACGCTTCTTTTGACACCCCACACGTGAGCCTAGCTCTCACGAAACGTCAAAAAATAAAAAAAGTACACACGAACAAGCTCACGATAACAATCTCTATTTTGGTACACAAACAATTTTTTTTTTTTTTTTTTTTTTTATTCTTTTAAATCGAACTTTTCATTCGCTACACTAGTCACTATACAGAAACATGGAGTTACCGTATAAGTATAAACCTACTTTTTACATTAAAATAGCCTCCTAATCTACTCGTACTATAACTATAGATATTCCGATAGTACGACTAAAGATTATACTATATATTTCTTTGTTCTGATTGGCCGGCTAGCCGTCGCGTCATCGCAGCTTGGCCAATCGCAGCAGTCGATATGTATATTAGTTTGTATGTATGTTTAATCTACTACAACTATTTTGTTTATAATATCAAAATAATTCTTATTAGACTTAAGTAACGTTTTCTGTGACATTCTGATAGAAAGAAACATTTGATAATCAGATACATATGTGGCCCTGAAAAGGGCCTTTTTTATGTTAACGAATATGCACAGCCACCGACACGATACCACGTGAAGGGCGACGTGTGCTCATTCAGCAGCGGTTCAATAAGCGTATTCGCCTCTGATCTTGCGCGCCAGCTCATAGTCCTTGGGCTTGAGGGAGACGTCCGGGCCGCAAATCATGCACACCCCCCCATCCTCAAACCATGCGATGAGGACGAGGAGACGAACGAGGAGCGAACTGTGCCTGATGGGTCGGAACTTTCTCACCCACATGTTTACGCTCACCTCGAAACACCGAATGCCACGGCGGGCCTCAGGGCTGGGCCTGAAGCGATATGGCTTCTTAACGTTACCGGTCCGCTTATCAGGAGCCATTTATATTATACGGAACGACAGGGGGAGAATATGCGCGCAACGTACGAACGAACGAACGAGTGAGTAAATTTATGTGTTCCGACCGTATTTATACGCGCGCCGCGTAGCTCAGTCAGCGGGAGGGAGGGGTGAACAGTTTACGAAGCCTATTCACAAAGCAGGCAAGCGCGTGTGCAAGTTCGCTCGTCGATCGGCGTCACCTAAAATACCATGGGTACGTACTAATATTAAATTATGTTTATGGGTAGGCAGAGATATTGTTTAGAAATTTTGGTATAAATTGTAAGTAGGTAAGTATACTAAATTTTTAATTTCAATTTTATTTATCTTCATTTCTATTGGTTTAAACTTTATCGGACTCCAACAACCCTTACCTGTGTCCCGGTGCGTGTTTCGCGTGTCCGAGTCCTGGTTTTGGTACCAACAAATTTTCTAAATTTTTCCTTAAAAAACTGGTTTTTGGCCCACTGTGCAAAATTTTTGTTCCGCTGAAATTTTTATTTTAGTACAGTCCGTTAGTCCGCGCGGAGACGCTTCTTTTGACACCCCACACGTGAGCCTAGCTCTCACGAAACGTCAAAAAATAAAAAAAGTACACACGAACAAGCTCACGATAACAATCTCTATTTTGGTACACAAACAATTTTTTTTTTTTTTTTTTTTTTTTATTCTTTTAAATCGAACTTTTCATTCGCTACACTAGTCACTATACAGAAACATGGAGTTACCGTATAAGTATAAACCTACTTTTTACATTAAAATAGCCTCCTAATCTACTCGTACTATAACTATAGATATTCCGATAGTACGACTAAAGATTATACTATATATTTCTTTGTTCTGATTGGCCGGCTAGCCGTCGCGTCATCGCAGCTTGGCCAATCGCAGCAGTCGATATGTATATTAGTTTGTATGTATGTTTAATCTACTACAACTATTTTGTTTATAATATCAAAATAATTCTTATTAGACTTAAGTAACGTTTTCTGTGACATTCTGATAGAAAGAAACATTTGATAATCAGATACATATGTGGCCCTGAAAAGGGCCTTTTTTATGTTAACGAATATGCACAGCCACCGACACGATACCACGTGAAGGGCGACGTGTGCTCATTCAGCAGCGGTTCAATAAGCGTATTCGCCTCTGATCTTGCGCGCCAGCTCATAGTCCTTGGGCTTGAGGGAGACGTCCGGGCCGCAAATCATGCACACCCCCCCATCCTCAAACCATGCGATGAGGACGAGGAGACGAACGAGGAGCGAACTGTGCCTGATGGGTCGGAACTTTCTCACCCACATGTTTACGCTCACCTCGAAACACCGAATGCCACGGCGGGCCTCAGGGCTGGGCCTGAAGCGATATGGCTTCTTAACGTTACCGGTCCGCTTATCAGGAGCCATTTATATTATACGGAACGACAGGGGGAGAATATGCGCGCAACGTACGAACGAACGAACGAGTGAGTAAATTTATGTGTTCCGACCGTATTTATACGCGCGCCGCGTAGCTCAGTCAGCGGGAGGGAGGGGTGAACAGTTTACGAAGCCTATTCACAAAGCAGGCAAGCGCGTGTGCAAGTTCGCTCGTCGATCGGCGTCACCTAAAATACCATGGGTACGTACTAATATTAAATTATGTTTATGGGTAGGCAGAGATATTGTTTAGAAATTTTGGTATAAATTGTAAGTAGGTAAGTATACTAAATTTTTAATTTCAATTTTATTTATCTTCATTTCTATTGGTTTAAACTTTATCGGACTCCAACAACCCTTACCTGTGTCCCGGTGCGTGTTTCGCGTGTCCGAGTCCTGGTTTTGGTACCAACAAATTTTCTAAATTTTTCCTTAAAAAACTGGTTTTTGGCCCACTGTGCAAAATTTTTGTTCCGCTGAAATTTTTATTTTAGTACAGTCCGTTAGTCCGCGCGGAGACGCTTCTTTTGACACCCCACACGTGAGCCTAGCTCTCACGAAACGTCAAAAAATAAAAAAAGTACACACGAACAAGCTCACGATAACAATCTCTATTTTGGTACACAAACAATTTTTTTTTTTTTTTTTTTTTTTTATTCTTTTAAATCGAACTTTTCATTCGCTACACTAGTCACTATACAGAAACATGGAGTTACCGTATAAGTATAAACCTACTTTTTACATTAAAATAGCCTCCTAATCTACTCGTACTATAACTATAGATATTCCGATAGTACGACTAAAGATTATACTATATATTTCTTTGTTCTGATTGGCCGGCTAGCCGTCGCGTCATCGCAGCTTGGCCAATCGCAGCAGTCGATATGTATATTAGTTTGTATGTATGTTTAATCTACTACAACTATTTTGTTTATAATATCAAAATAATTCTTATTAGACTTAAGTAACGTTTTCTGTGACATTCTGATAGAAAGAAACATTTGATAATCAGATACATATGTGGCCCTGAAAAGGGCCTTTTTTATGTTAACGAATATGCACAGCCACCGACACGATACCACGTGAAGGGCGACGTGTGCTCATTCAGCAGCGGTTCAATAAGCGTATTCGCCTCTGATCTTGCGCGCCAGCTCATAGTCCTTGGGCTTGAGGGAGACGTCCGGGCCGCAAATCATGCACACCCCCCCATCCTCAAACCATGCGATGAGGACGAGGAGACGAACGAGGAGCGAACTGTGCCTGATGGGTCGGAACTTTCTCACCCACATGTTTACGCTCACCTCGAAACACCGAATGCCACGGCGGGCCTCAGGGCTGGGCCTGAAGCGATATGGCTTCTTAACGTTACCGGTCCGCTTATCAGGAGCCATTTATATTATACGGAACGACAGGGGGAGAATATGCGCGCAACGTACGAACGAACGAACGAGTGAGTAAATTTATGTGTTCCGACCGTATTTATACGCGCGCCGCGTAGCTCAGTCAGCGGGAGGGAGGGGTGAACAGTTTACGAAGCCTATTCACAAAGCAGGCAAGCGCGTGTGCAAGTTCGCTCGTCGATCGGCGTCACCTAAAATACCATGGGTACGTACTAATATTAAATTATGTTTATGGGTAGGCAGAGATATTGTTTAGAAATTTTGGTATAAATTGTAAGTAGGTAAGTATACTAAATTTTTAATTTCAATTTTATTTATCTTCATTTCTATTGGTTTAAACTTTATCGGACTCCAACAACCCTTACCTGTGTCCCGGTGCGTGTTTCGCGTGTCCGAGTCCTGGTTTTGGTACCAACAAATTTTCTAAATTTTTCCTTAAAAAACTGGTTTTTGGCCCACTGTGCAAAATTTTTGTTCCGCTGAAATTTTTATTTTAGTACAGTCCGTTAGTCCGCGCGGAGACGCTTCTTTTGACACCCCACACGTGAGCCTAGCTCTCACGAAACGTCAAAAAATAAAAAAAGTACACACGAACAAGCTCACGATAACAATCTCTATTTTGGTACACAAACAATTTTTTTTTTTTTTTTTTTTTTTATTCTTTTAAATCGAACTTTTCATTCGCTACACTAGTCACTATACAGAAACATGGAGTTACCGTATAAGTATAAACCTACTTTTTACATTAAAATAGCCTCCTAATCTACTCGTACTATAACTATAGATATTCCGATAGTACGACTAAAGATTATACTATATATTTCTTTGTTCTGATTGGCCGGCTAGCCGTCGCGTCATCGCAGCTTGGCCAATCGCAGCAGTCGATATGTATATTAGTTTGTATGTATGTTTAATCTACTACAACTATTTTGTTTATAATATCAAAATAATTCTTATTAGACTTAAGTAACGTTTTCTGTGACATTCTGATAGAAAGAAACATTTGATAATCAGATACATATGTGGCCCTGAAAAGGGCCTTTTTTATGTTAACGAATATGCACAGCCACCGACACGATACCACGTGAAGGGCGACGTGTGCTCATTCAGCAGCGGTTCAATAAGCGTATTCGCCTCTGATCTTGCGCGCCAGCTCATAGTCCTTGGGCTTGAGGGAGACGTCCGGGCCGCAAATCATGCACACCCCCCCATCCTCAAACCATGCGATGAGGACGAGGAGACGAACGAGGAGCGAACTGTGCCTGATGGGTCGGAACTTTCTCACCCACATGTTTACGCTCACCTCGAAACACCGAATGCCACGGCGGGCCTCAGGGCTGGGCCTGAAGCGATATGGCTTCTTAACGTTACCGGTCCGCTTATCAGGAGCCATTTATATTATACGGAACGACAGGGGGAGAATATGCGCGCAACGTACGAACGAACGAACGAGTGAGTAAATTTATGTGTTCCGACCGTATTTATACGCGCGCCGCGTAGCTCAGTCAGCGGGAGGGAGGGGTGAACAGTTTACGAAGCCTATTCACAAAGCAGGCAAGCGCGTGTGCAAGTTCGCTCGTCGATCGGCGTCACCTAAAATACCATGGGTACGTACTAATATTAAATTATGTTTATGGGTAGGCAGAGATATTGTTTAGAAATTTTGGTATAAATTGTAAGTAGGTAAGTATACTAAATTTTTAATTTCAATTTTATTTATCTTCATTTCTATTGGTTTAAACTTTATCGGACTCCAACAACCCTTACCTGTGTCCCGGTGCGTGTTTCGCGTGTCCGAGTCCTGGTTTTGGTACCAACAAATTTTCTAAATTTTTCCTTAAAAAACTGGTTTTTGGCCCACTGTGCAAAATTTTTGTTCCGCTGAAATTTTTATTTTAGTACAGTCCGTTAGTCCGCGCGGAGACGCTTCTTTTGACACCCCACACGTGAGCCTAGCTCTCACGAAACGTCAAAAAATAAAAAAAGTACACACGAACAAGCTCACGATAACAATCTCTATTTTGGTACACAAACAATTTTTTTTTTTTTTTTTTTTTTTATTCTTTTAAATCGAACTTTTCATTCGCTACACTAGTCACTATACAGAAACATGGAGTTACCGTATAAGTATAAACCTACTTTTTACATTAAAATAGCCTCCTAATCTACTCGTACTATAACTATAGATATTCCGATAGTACGACTAAAGATTATACTATATATTTCTTTGTTCTGATTGGCCGGCTAGCCGTCGCGTCATCGCAGCTTGGCCAATCGCAGCAGTCGATATGTATATTAGTTTGTATGTATGTTTAATCTACTACAACTATTTTGTTTATAATATCAAAATAATTCTTATTAGACTTAAGTAACGTTTTCTGTGACATTCTGATAGAAAGAAACATTTGATAATCAGATACATATGTGGCCCTGAAAAGGGCCTTTTTTATGTTAACGAATATGCACAGCCACCGACACGATACCACGTGAAGGGCGACGTGTGCTCATTCAGCAGCGGTTCAATAAGCGTATTCGCCTCTGATCTTGCGCGCCAGCTCATAGTCCTTGGGCTTGAGGGAGACGTCCGGGCCGCAAATCATGCACACCCCCCCATCCTCAAACCATGCGATGAGGACGAGGAGACGAACGAGGAGCGAACTGTGCCTGATGGGTCGGAACTTTCTCACCCACATGTTTACGCTCACCTCGAAACACCGAATGCCACGGCGGGCCTCAGGGCTGGGCCTGAAGCGATATGGCTTCTTAACGTTACCGGTCCGCTTATCAGGAGCCATTTATATTATACGGAACGACAGGGGGAGAATATGCGCGCAACGTACGAACGAACGAACGAGTGAGTAAATTTATGTGTTCCGACCGTATTTATACGCGCGCCGCGTAGCTCAGTCAGCGGGAGGGAGGGGTGAACAGTTTACGAAGCCTATTCACAAAGCAGGCAAGCGCGTGTGCAAGTTCGCTCGTCGATCGGCGTCACCTAAAATACCATGGGTACGTACTAATATTAAATTATGTTTATGGGTAGGCAGAGATATTGTTTAGAAATTTTGGTATAAATTGTAAGTAGGTAAGTATACTAAATTTTTAATTTCAATTTTATTTATCTTCATTTCTATTGGTTTAAACTTTATCGGACTCCAACAACCCTTACCTGTGTCCCGGTGCGTGTTTCGCGTGTCCGAGTCCTGGTTTTGGTACCAACAAATTTTCTAAATTTTTCCTTAAAAAACTGGTTTTTGGCCCACTGTGCAAAATTTTTGTTCCGCTGAAATTTTTATTTTAGTACAGTCCGTTAGTCCGCGCGGAGACGCTTCTTTTGACACCCCACACGTGAGCCTAGCTCTCACGAAACGTCAAAAAATAAAAAAAGTACACACGAACAAGCTCACGATAACAATCTCTATTTTGGTACACAAACAATTTTTTTTTTTTTTTTTTTTTTTATTCTTTTAAATCGAACTTTTCATTCGCTACACTAGTCACTATACAGAAACATGGAGTTACCGTATAAGTATAAACCTACTTTTTACATTAAAATAGCCTCCTAATCTACTCGTACTATAACTATAGATATTCCGATAGTACGACTAAAGATTATACTATATATTTCTTTGTTCTGATTGGCCGGCTAGCCGTCGCGTCATCGCAGCTTGGCCAATCGCAGCAGTCGATATGTATATTAGTTTGTATGTATGTTTAATCTACTACAACTATTTTGTTTATAATATCAAAATAATTCTTATTAGACTTAAGTAACGTTTTCTGTGACATTCTGATAGAAAGAAACATTTGATAATCAGATACATATGTGGCCCTGAAAAGGGCCTTTTTTATGTTAACGAATATGCACAGCCACCGACACGATACCACGTGAAGGGCGACGTGTGCTCATTCAGCAGCGGTTCAATAAGCGTATTCGCCTCTGATCTTGCGCGCCAGCTCATAGTCCTTGGGCTTGAGGGAGACGTCCGGGCCGCAAATCATGCACACCCCCCCATCCTCAAACCATGCGATGAGGACGAGGAGACGAACGAGGAGCGAACTGTGCCTGATGGGTCGGAACTTTCTCACCCACATGTTTACGCTCACCTCGAAACACCGAATGCCACGGCGGGCCTCAGGGCTGGGCCTGAAGCGATATGGCTTCTTAACGTTACCGGTCCGCTTATCAGGAGCCATTTATATTATACGGAACGACAGGGGGAGAATATGCGCGCAACGTACGAACGAACGAACGAGTGAGTAAATTTATGTGTTCCGACCGTATTTATACGCGCGCCGCGTAGCTCAGTCAGCGGGAGGGAGGGGTGAACAGTTTACGAAGCCTATTCACAAAGCAGGCAAGCGCGTGTGCAAGTTCGCTCGTCGATCGGCGTCACCTAAAATACCATGGGTACGTACTAATATTAAATTATGTTTATGGGTAGGCAGAGATATTGTTTAGAAATTTTGGTATAAATTGTAAGTAGGTAAGTATACTAAATTTTTAATTTCAATTTTATTTATCTTCATTTCTATTGGTTTAAACTTTATCGGACTCCAACAACCCTTACCTGTGTCCCGGTGCGTGTTTCGCGTGTCCGAGTCCTGGTTTTGGTACCAACAAATTTTCTAAATTTTTCCTTAAAAAACTGGTTTTTGGCCCACTGTGCAAAATTTTTGTTCCGCTGAAATTTTTATTTTAGTACAGTCCGTTAGTCCGCGCGGAGACGCTTCTTTTGACACCCCACACGTGAGCCTAGCTCTCACGAAACGTCAAAAAATAAAAAAAGTACACACGAACAAGCTCACGATAACAATCTCTATTTTGGTACACAAACAATTTTTTTTTTTTTTTTTTTTTTTTATTCTTTTAAATCGAACTTTTCATTCGCTACACTAGTCACTATACAGAAACATGGAGTTACCGTATAAGTATAAACCTACTTTTTACATTAAAATAGCCTCCTAATCTACTCGTACTATAACTATAGATATTCCGATAGTACGACTAAAGATTATACTATATATTTCTTTGTTCTGATTGGCCGGCTAGCCGTCGCGTCATCGCAGCTTGGCCAATCGCAGCAGTCGATATGTATATTAGTTTGTATGTATGTTTAATCTACTACAACTATTTTGTTTATAATATCAAAATAATTCTTATTAGACTTAAGTAACGTTTTCTGTGACATTCTGATAGAAAGAAACATTTGATAATCAGATACATATGTGGCCCTGAAAAGGGCCTTTTTTATGTTAACGAATATGCACAGCCACCGACACGATACCACGTGAAGGGCGACGTGTGCTCATTCAGCAGCGGTTCAATAAGCGTATTCGCCTCTGATCTTGCGCGCCAGCTCATAGTCCTTGGGCTTGAGGGAGACGTCCGGGCCGCAAATCATGCACACCCCCCCATCCTCAAACCATGCGATGAGGACGAGGAGACGAACGAGGAGCGAACTGTGCCTGATGGGTCGGAACTTTCTCACCCACATGTTTACGCTCACCTCGAAACACCGAATGCCACGGCGGGCCTCAGGGCTGGGCCTGAAGCGATATGGCTTCTTAACGTTACCGGTCCGCTTATCAGGAGCCATTTATATTATACGGAACGACAGGGGGAGAATATGCGCGCAACGTACGAACGAACGAACGAGTGAGTAAATTTATGTGTTCCGACCGTATTTATACGCGCGCCGCGTAGCTCAGTCAGCGGGAGGGAGGGGTGAACAGTTTACGAAGCCTATTCACAAAGCAGGCAAGCGCGTGTGCAAGTTCGCTCGTCGATCGGCGTCACCTAAAATACCATGGGTACGTACTAATATTAAATTATGTTTATGGGTAGGCAGAGATATTGTTTAGAAATTTTGGTATAAATTGTAAGTAGGTAAGTATACTAAATTTTTAATTTCAATTTTATTTATCTTCATTTCTATTGGTTTAAACTTTATCGGACTCCAACAACCCTTACCTGTGTCCCGGTGCGTGTTTCGCGTGTCCGAGTCCTGGTTTTGGTACCAACAAATTTTCTAAATTTTTCCTTAAAAAACTGGTTTTTGGCCCACTGTGCAAAATTTTTGTTCCGCTGAAATTTTTATTTTAGTACAGTCCGTTAGTCCGCGCGGAGACGCTTCTTTTGACACCCCACACGTGAGCCTAGCTCTCACGAAACGTCAAAAAATAAAAAAAGTACACACGAACAAGCTCACGATAACAATCTCTATTTTGGTACACAAACAATTTTTTTTTTTTTTTTTTTTTTTTATTCTTTTAAATCGAACTTTTCATTCGCTACACTAGTCACTATACAGAAACATGGAGTTACCGTATAAGTATAAACCTACTTTTTACATTAAAATAGCCTCCTAATCTACTCGTACTATAACTATAGATATTCCGATAGTACGACTAAAGATTATACTATATATTTCTTTGTTCTGATTGGCCGGCTAGCCGTCGCGTCATCGCAGCTTGGCCAATCGCAGCAGTCGATATGTATATTAGTTTGTATGTATGTTTAATCTACTACAACTATTTTGTTTATAATATCAAAATAATTCTTATTAGACTTAAGTAACGTTTTCTGTGACATTCTGATAGAAAGAAACATTTGATAATCAGATACATATGTGGCCCTGAAAAGGGCCTTTTTTATGTTAACGAATATGCACAGCCACCGACACGATACCACGTGAAGGGCGACGTGTGCTCATTCAGCAGCGGTTCAATAAGCGTATTCGCCTCTGATCTTGCGCGCCAGCTCATAGTCCTTGGGCTTGAGGGAGACGTCCGGGCCGCAAATCATGCACACCCCCCCATCCTCAAACCATGCGATGAGGACGAGGAGACGAACGAGGAGCGAACTGTGCCTGATGGGTCGGAACTTTCTCACCCACATGTTTACGCTCACCTCGAAACACCGAATGCCACGGCGGGCCTCAGGGCTGGGCCTGAAGCGATATGGCTTCTTAACGTTACCGGTCCGCTTATCAGGAGCCATTTATATTATACGGAACGACAGGGGGAGAATATGCGCGCAACGTACGAACGAACGAACGAGTGAGTAAATTTATGTGTTCCGACCGTATTTATACGCGCGCCGCGTAGCTCAGTCAGCGGGAGGGAGGGGTGAACAGTTTACGAAGCCTATTCACAAAGCAGGCAAGCGCGTGTGCAAGTTCGCTCGTCGATCGGCGTCACCTAAAATACCATGGGTACGTACTAATATTAAATTATGTTTATGGGTAGGCAGAGATATTGTTTAGAAATTTTGGTATAAATTGTAAGTAGGTAAGTATACTAAATTTTTAATTTCAATTTTATTTATCTTCATTTCTATTGGTTTAAACTTTATCGGACTCCAACAACCCTTACCTGTGTCCCGGTGCGTGTTTCGCGTGTCCGAGTCCTGGTTTTGGTACCAACAAATTTTCTAAATTTTTCCTTAAAAAACTGGTTTTTGGCCCACTGTGCAAAATTTTTGTTCCGCTGAAATTTTTATTTTAGTACAGTCCGTTAGTCCGCGCGGAGACGCTTCTTTTGACACCCCACACGTGAGCCTAGCTCTCACGAAACGTCAAAAAATAACGCGTGTCTTGCCCATAATAACGTCGCTTATTTGCTCGACGTCCGTCTTCTCAAGGAGGCTGAACTGCGCTTCATCGCCAGGCTTCTGCGGGTTGACTACGGTTTCAAATTGTGCAAACCAGAGAAGTGGTTTGTCGCGCCAAAACGTTGGTGTTTGGAACTGTCAAAGTGTTTGAACATTCTGTTAGAACAATCAAACCAAGTAATTAGCAAAGTTTAACCCTAAGCTCGATAGATGGCGTTGGCGTCGAAATAGATCGCGCTATCGTTTGCTTCACACGATTTGGTTAGGGTCCTTTATCATTCCTAATAAACAACCAGCTTAGATCAGTACACATATGTAGTTTTATTTCACCTTCAACCCGTCTAGAGTGTATCTCAATAGGTCAGCAGATCGACTAGTCAGCTAATCAGCTTAGCTAGTAAACATTGGTCCATCGAACCGGATAAATAAACCGTTTTTTGAGTTCGCGCGCGGCCCGGTCCGCTTTGCCCGTGTACTCGCAGTGGATCGCTGCGGCAAGAGTACTCGGTCCCCCGCATCGGCAGCGACAGCTCCGTCCAGTGTTGTGGACGAGCTCGGCAGCAGCGGCGGAAAAGTGACGCTAAAGAGGGCGCCACTTGCATCCAGTTCAAACGTGAGGTGACTGAGCAGTACGTCACCCTCGTAGTTCAACGTGTCGTCATATGCAGGACGTCACACCTACTTTAAATATAAAGAGATTTTTACTGAGAAGATTTTTCGAAGAATTTTGGACTTTGGATTTTAGACTTAAGAAATTTTGTGCATGTTAGTTTAGACTTAGAAAAAATTGGTAAAAAACGAGGGAACGGGGAATCTATGCCCGATTTCGCCCGCAGTACATTTTAACTTAAAAAACTTAGTTTATTTTGTAGCTTTAGTCACTTAGAATAGTTTTGTAGATTTTTACACTTGTAAATTATTTTGTCATTTAGAATATTGAAATAGATTTTAGATTGATATTGTTTTGATTTAATTTGTTACGATAGGTACTTTATTTGTTTGGTTTAGTTGATCGATGAGATTATTATCTCTAATCCAGTTATAATAAGTTTTTATTTTATTACATTGTTAAAACATTAGTTTTAATAAAATGGAAGGATTAATTAATCTTCTAAAAGAACTTCAAAATGTTATTCAACGTGGCTTCACTAATTTTAAAAAGAGTCCTAAGGATAGACTTTCCGTGGAGTACATACAAACGAGACAAGAGTTGTTAGAAAGAGATTGGGGCTTATTCACTAGTAATTACACCAAACTTCACGAGCGACATACAACACAAGGGAATCCAGATCTAGCGGAATTATATGATAGTACGGAAGATACTTATATTACTTATACATGTTTAATAAAAACAATGCTAAATAAATATGTTACAAAAGAGCCTAGTAAAGAACTGGGTACTTCCAGTAGTGCAGCTAAATCAAGTACAAGTGCGGTTGTTAAATTGCCTAAGATCTCCATTCCGACTTTTAGCGGTAAATATGCAGAATGGATAACATTTCGGGATTTATTTGTTTCACTTGTACACAACAATGACAGCCTAGATAACGTGCAAAAAATGCACTATCTAAAAGGCCACCTTAACGGTGAAGCTGAACAATTAGTGAGACAAACACCGGTTACTGAATCAAATTACATTCAGTGCTGGAACCAATTAGAGAAAAGATATAGTAATAAAAAATACTTAGTTAACTGTACCTTAAAACGACTTTTTGCCCAGAAACGCATGCAGGCTGAGTCAGCAACTTCGCTAAAGGAGTTACTTGATACAACAAACGATTGCCTAAATGCTTTACAAAATTTAAAGGTGGATGTGACTACTTGGGATGTCATCATCATTCATATAGTTACTTTTAAACTTGATCCAGAAACAAGAAAGCAGTGGGAATTTAGTATTAGTAATCATGATTCCAATTACTTGCCAACCTTTGTAGAATTTGCTACCTTTTTAGAGAACCGCTTTCGTGCTCCAGAATTTATAGAACCAAAAAGAAATTTGCCTAATCAATCCAACAATTCACATACTACAAAGGCTATGGTTGTGAGTTCAAGCAATTTACGGTGTGAGTTTTGTACTGAGAGTCATAAACTTTGCTTTTGTAAAGGATTTGCAAACCAACCACTGAGTGACCGGCGAGAATTCGTTGTAAAACATAAAATTTGCTTTAACTGCTTAGGCGGCAATCACACGGTAGTAAATTGCAAAAAAACAACCACTTGCAAGCTTTGTCATAAACGTCACCATTCTTTACTGCATCCCAATGGGGACGTCAAGAAAAGTGACACATTAGCAAACCCAACTTCCGTTGAAACTAGTCCTTCGACTAGTTCCACTCCGGTAGTTTCTTGTTTGTCCACCAACAGAGTGCACATGCCTGGTCAAGTTTTACTACCCACGGCGCTAGTAAAAGCTAAGTCCAAGACAGGTAATTATCAGATGGTAAGAGCTTTGCTCGACCAAGGCTCACAGGCTTGTTTTGTGACTGAGGCCACAGTGCAATTACTTAGACTGACAAAAATTCCGATTCAGGGAGTCGTATCAGGATTAGGTCACAAGTCTACCATTGCAAAACATATGGTTAATAATAATAATAATAATAACCTGGCAACCCACTGGCAACACAAGTCATATTTTTTCTATTCCATTTATAATCGTAAAAACCCATTTTTTTACCCAATTTCGGACTTAATATTACCATACAGGAAGCCTAAACTGAAAAATTACAAGAAAACCAAACAAATAAAGTACCTAAACAAAAAAGAAGAAAATTAAAATCAAGAAATCACAGAATGACGTCTGTCAACGACGACGTACTATGCTTACAGGAAAACAACAATGAAAATGGAATGAAATAAATAAAATGTTGACCAGAGCAGCTGCCCGTCGCGCACGCCTTTCACCCCCGGACTCGCCGCTCAGCTCCGCCTCGCCGCCGCCGGATCTTGGATCACCAGTGTTACCGGCGGCTGCAGCCGCGTCGAGCTCAAGCGACGAGTATTTCTCCCCGCCGACGTCGCCAACACCTGTACGTCGGCAGGGGAGAGGCCGGCCACCGAACAGCTTGGGACTTAAGGGCCAACCGGCACCGAGCAGGGTCCCCGCTACCGGTGGTTGTGTGCAGCGCATGAAATGGACTCAGTCCATGAACGAGAACGTCATGCGCGCATATTATGGGTCTACAGAGGGGGGAACTAACCTCACTGCGTACCGTGTCAGGATGCTGTCTCTGTTCCAGGACCTGGAACCAACCGTCAACGTCTCGGCACAACGATTGTCGGATCAGGTGCGGGTCATCCAACGTAACCACAAGTTGGACGATGCTGCACTTGATAGGCTACGCTCAGAGGTACTGAACAACCCTATCATCTCGACCCCGACACAGACCGCGGTACAAGAGCCCGCTAGGGGCGCAATCCCAGCGCGGGCTATTAACGTAAGTGATGAGGGAAATGATAGGGTTGTCACGGTAAGTAGCCAGTGCAACGATCGACTGAGGAGCGCACTGGAGGATGCGCTTCGCGAGTATAGATCCACTCCGACCGAACTTAGACCCCGTTTACCACGGTTACCCATGCACAAAAAAAATAGGGCGTTGGTGTGTGCTTTGGACTCGCTGCTTAAAAACATCTTTGGTAGCAGCGAGAACCTCGTTGATACGCACTCAATCTTGTATTGCGGGGCTGTTGCAGCATGTCGTTTGGCCAACGTGAAGTTTCCGAATGGTGAAGGAGCTATTCGGCCAAAGCCTGTTGCACCAGCCTGGCAATGCAGGATCGAGAGGCGTATCGATGGGGCCAGGGTACTCATCGGCAAACTACTCTGCTTCAGGGAGGGCAATACACGACCACGTGTGATGCGCTTTGTGAGGCGGGCATTTTCGGGGACTGAAATTAGTCCTCGAGAATACATGTCCCGTGTCACAGAGCGCATCGACTTCCTGAAGCAGAAAGTTTGTGCATGGGCAAACCGTATTCGGCGGTATAAGCGGCGAGTTGACCGGTACTCGCAGAATCGCATGTTCCAGAGCGATGAGAGGTGGGTAAATCGAGCTTGGGAGCGACCTGAACAAAATGTGACTGACGGGTGCCGTCCGGATGATGTTACCACGAGTACATTCTGGCGCAGCATTTGGTCGGTGCCCGTCTGTCATACTGAGGGTGGTTGGATGCGTGATGTCGAGCGCGCGTGTGACGCTATACCAGAAATGGATAAAATCACCATTAATCCATCAGATGTAGCCAAAGCGGTTCGTCCGTTACCGTACTGGAAATCTCCGGGACCGGACGGACTGCACAACTTTTGGCTGAAATGGTATAGCAGCTCACACGCGCTCCTGGCATCTCAATTCCAGTCATCCTTAGAGTCTGGGTCGCTGCCTCAGTTTCTAACAACCGGTGTCACCCACCTGCTCCATAAGACAGGTAGTCCCGCGGAACCCAAGAATTATAGGCCGATTACATGTTTGTCAACGGTCTATAAACTTCTTACATCCATCCTGAGAACAAAAATTAATCTGCACATTGAGAATAATTCAATTATGTCTGCCTCTCAGAATGGATGTAGGAACGGGTCCTGCGGTACTAAGGAGCTACTCCTCATAGACATGGCCATAAGCCAGCAGGTTCGTCGATCCCACAAGGATTTGTCGACATGCTGGATAGATTATAAGAAGGCCTACGACTCTGTTCCACATACATGGCTCATGAGGGTGTTAGAGTTGTACAAAATAGATGCAACTCTTCGCACCTTCCTTGGGTCATGTATGGGGCAATGGAAGACAGTCCTTCGCTATCCAGGATGTCGACCAATCCAGGGGAGTGATGAACCTATATGGATTAAACGGGGAATATTTCAGGGCGACAGTTTGAGTCCACTTTGGTTCTGCTTAGCCCTGAATCCTCTCAGCACATTGCTGGAGGATTCAGGCCTGGGCTATCGGTTGAGAAGAGGTGGTCAGGCCATATCTCACCTTCTTTACATGGATGATCTGAAACTCTTTGCCCCCAACAATTTGCGACTCATGGAGTTACTGAAGGTAACTGAAACTTTCAGTAGCGCGATCAGGATGGAATTTTGTGTGGACAAATGTGCAGTCATGCATGTAAAGAGAGGAGGGATTATGGAATCCGAAGGGATTCAACTCTCGGATTCCATAAACCTTAGATCCCTCTCCTCGACCGAAACATACAAATATTTGGGTATGTCGGAAGCGTTAGGCATTAACGTTACTGACATGAAGCAATCGCTGAAGGAGCGCTTCTTTGGCCGCCTGAAAAAGCTATTTAATAGCCTTTTGTCAGGCGGAAATAAGGTGCGCGCCTTCAACGGTTGGGTCATGCCGGTTTTGATGTACTCTTTCGGCATACTCAAATGGACTCAGACCGAGCCAGACGCCCTGGATAGGAGGGTCCGTACGCTGATGACCGCAAACCGGATGCATCACCCACGATCATCGGTGATGAGACTGTACATCCCGCGGAAATGTGGAGGTCGAGGTTTTTTAAATGCGAAAACTCTCCACAACCGCGAGGTGTGCACCCTCAGAGAATATTTTCTTGAAACCGACGTGGGTATGCACCGCGATGTGGTCGCAGTGGACAAGGGACTCACCCCGTTGTCCATGGCTAAAGAGAACTGGCGCAAACCTGTAATACTCACTACTGATGACCGCAAGGAGGTATGGAAAAGCAAGGAGCTTCACGGGCGCTTTTATCGGGCCCTTCATGGGCCTGATGTAGATTTCTTGGCGTCCGTGGCCTGGCTACGTTTCAGTGACCTCTTCGGGGAAGCTGAAGGCTTTGTCTGTGCGATTATGGACGAAGTTATCTTGACGAATAACTACCGGAGGCATATCATGAAGGACGGGAAGGTTGACGTGTGTCGGGCATGCCACCGTCCGGGTGAGTCCATCAGACATATTATCTCTGGTTGTTCTCGTCTTGCTAACAGCGAGTATTTGCACAGGCATAACCAAGTGGCCAGGATTATTCATCAGCAGCTTGCTTTAAAATACAAACTTGTGGATTCTGAGGTGCCGTATTACAAGTATGTGCCCGACCCAGTTCTCGAAAATGACCATGTCACGTTGTACTGGGATCGGTCTATCATCACTGACAGGACTATTGTTGCCAATAAGCCGGATATAGTGGTGATAGACCGATTAGCGCGCCGCACAATGATAATCGATGTCACCATCCCACATGACGAGAACCTCGTGAAAGCTGAGAAAGAGAAACAAATTAAATATCTTGACTTGGCACACGAGGTTGTCGATATGTGGAATGTGGACTCGGCTGTCATTGTGCCGATAGTCGTTACCGCCAATGGCCTGATGGCTAAAAGCTTCGACGACCACCTGTCGAAGCTGTCGTTGCGCGGTTGGATCAAGGGCCTGATTCAGAAGGCAGTACTCCTTGATACGGCTCGCATTGTGAGGAAGTTCCTGTCTCTGGAGCCCTAACCACCGGTAGCTTGGACCCTGCTCCCGATGCCGGTGGACTACTATTTTTTATATTTTTAAATGTTTTTTTATATGTTTTCTTTTAAAAATATTTAAAAATGTAAATAATATGTGTAAAAATAAATATACGAAATAATAATAATAATAATATAATTTTTATTTCAGACCAGAGATGATGTCCATTTTGTTAGTAACAATGTTCTTATAGACTAGTGTTAATAATACTTAAAATTACCCACAACCAAACACAAAAAAAAAAAAAAGACAGTAAACCCATCTATCACTACCTCGCCATTCCATGACAAATGGCGCAGCAATGACCGATGTAATCGCAGTCCAGCCGACTAGCAATCATGCTAAGGATGCTGTTGGCGCTGCCACGTACTCTACGCACCAGGGATGCGCATGTTTTACGCATCGTAGCGTAAAAGCAGTCTACACGATGTTCCGCAAACATCCCTGATGCACTACAGAATCGCCGCAGCCCCATCAGCACCCTGAATGCATTATTAAATTGAACTCGGAGGGCACTGTAAGACTTTTGAGTATAGTCGGCCCACAGGCTGCACGTGTAGAATGATGTACAATATAATCTAAAAAGTGTAATTTTGACTTCTGTCGAACAACGTGCAAACCTGCGAGCTATCATGTTCGCTCGCACTGCCAGCGCCCTCCGTTCCCTCTCGATGTCATCATTGTCCTTGAGGTCAGAGGTCAGCACATGTCCTAAATACTTAAATTTAGACACTCTACGCAAAGCTGTACCATTAAGCGTAATATTGGGAAACACGTAACCTGGACTGTTTCCTCTGGCCTCAAAGACCATGACTTCACTTTTGAGTGGATTATATTTTAATCCGTGTTGCTCGGCATAAGCTTCACAGATGGTAAGCAGCTTCTTAATGCCACATACCGATGCACTCAGTAGAAGCATGTCATCAGCATAGCTTATGTTGTTTATATTAATTCCGTCTATGTGACAACCTACCCGGGTGCTACTGAGTGCCACAATCAGATCGTTCATATACAGATTGAATAGGGTTGGCGAGGATAATCCCCCCTGCCTCACCCCGCACTCCAACCTGTACGATTGCGACATGGTTCCCGACCATCGCACGCCATTGACCTGATTTCCATACCAGTACTTGCAGATGTTGATGAGTTCTATTGGTAGACTAGTGTTTTCCAACTTTTTCCATAGAATATCATAGGAAACCAGGTCAAACGCTCTCGAAAGATCAAGAAAGCATGCATGAACTGCAGTTTGACGTCTAGTGTAGTATTTGACAGCATGTTTAACACACAAAACTGCACTTTCAGTGGAAAGTCCGCCCCGGAAGCCGAACTGATTGTCGTAAAGTTTAATGTGTTTGGTCAGCTGTGAGTTCAACACGCTGTCAAACACCTTCGATACAACTGTAACGATCCAATCCCGAGTGGATTCAAATGTTAAATTAAACATAAACGCCTATGTTATGAGTAAAATTACTTCATACTTACCAGATCATACGATAGATACAAATGCTTTTAATTGAATCGACATCACAAATCTCGATTTGGCAGATCCACAGTTCAATCAACCTAATAAGATTGATATTTTATTGGTTGCAGACGTCTATGCCAGCATAATGAAAGCAGGCATAGTAAAGAGTCCATCTTCTACTTTAATCGCGCAGAGCACCACTTTAGGGTGGATTTTGTCCGGTGTAGTAAATAGTTCAATTAACAACAATAGTTCAAATTGCACACAAAAAAGAGTTAGTGTAATGCATGCTCAGTTCAATTTAGATCAAATGCTTAAACAATTTTGGGAAATCGAAGACCAAACAAGTACAAAAAAAGTACTTACACCAGAAGAACAGCAATGTGAAGAATTTTATAAAATAAGTACAAAAAGGAAACAAGATGGTAGGTATGAAGTCCGGTTGCCATTCCGAGTCGAAGATCCTCCATGCACATCAGGTGATTCTCGCGCTATAGCTGAAAGCAGATTGAAATTGTTAGAGAAGAGGTTAGCAAAGAATACAGATTTAAAAGAAAAGTACACAGAAGTGATAAACGAATACTTACAGTTAGGACACCTGAGACCTGTAAAAGAAGATGACCACAAAAAGGAAATAGCTGTATACCTACCACATCACGCCGTTGTACGGGACGACAAAACCACTACAAAGGTACGGGTGGTATTCAACGCATCTGAAAAAAACAATAGGGGAGTATCTCTAAATGATACATTGATGGTCGGACCGACGTTACAGGCAGATTTGAGGCACACCGTTCTGAGGTGGAGAATAATTATACTCTATTGGTATGGTGGCAGACATTGTTAAGATGTACCGCCAAATAAGAGTAGCTGATGAAGATAACATGTATCAAAGGATACTCTGGCGTGTCAACCCTAAAGAGGAAATCAAAGATTTTGAACTAGTTACAGTTACCTTTGGGACGGCGTCAGCTCCCTATCAAGCAGCTAGGACACTCCATCAGATCGTATATGACGAAGGTGACAAATATCCGCTTGCAGCTAATAAAGTCTTAAAGTGCTTCTATATGGATGACTTAATGACGGGATGCGATGACGTAACAAGTGGGATAGAAATATACAAACAAACGAAGGAGTTATTAAGCAAAGGGGGATTTCAACTTCAAAAGTGGAACAGCAACAACAAAGAAATATTGGATATAATTAGTACAATAGAAAGTAAGGACAAGGACAACAAGAAAAATAGTACAAAGGATTAAGACAAAAAGAATGTAGAAATTAAGTTGGACAATACTATGAAAATACTAGGAATTACCTGGGACCGCAACGAAGACTCCCTACAGTACACGGTGAACCTCCCACCGCTGAAGAGTAAACCTGTAACAAAAAGAACTGTAATTTCAGATATAGCTAGATTATTTGACCCGTTAGGATGGTTGGCTCCTACCATAGTGCTAGCCAAAATCTTTATCCAAAAGCTGTGGCTTGCAGGCCTTGGTTGGGATGAACAGCTCACCACTGAATTGACCAAAGAGTGGAGTACTTACCGCGAAGAATTATCTCTACTTTCCAAAGTTCACATACCTCGTTGGCTCGGCTCAACTTCTGATAATGATATCGATACCGGAAATTTCAATTGTCGTAAAGGACATTTTGCCGAAAATGAGTTATATATATATTTGGAATCAGCGTCGCAAGCTCTATCGATTGGTATATTTAAAAAAAAATCTATCTTTAAAAAAAATTAGCCCCTTACGACCTGACTTTCCAACAGCTCTAGCACGATTTTGTTTACTATTTAGGATGTATCGTAAAAATAATTTTCAATAGGGAGCGTAAAGTCATGTTTTAATTATTTAAGAGGTCGTAATCCTCATTTTTGCATTAAACTTGCTATACGACATTATAAACAATAATTATTATTACAAATCAAAAGGTCGTAAACATGTTATTTGATAATCGAAACCCTTACGACCAAATCTATGTTTTTTTTTAACTTAGTAATTAGGGCGTAAAGGACGTTTGTTTTATGTATTGTCCTTTACGACACTAATATTAACAAAAACACAGTTAAAATGTTTGTTTCGTTCGTAATTGCCGACGGCGTAAAGAAGTTGCGCGGAGGCAATGCCTAGGGCAACGGGGGTGTAAGTAACGGGTGCGGGAGAACAGCGACTCATACGATCCACTTCGCAACGCCATTTTGTGCGAATGCGATATCGTTAGGGAATGGTACGTGTTTATTTTGTCTGAAACATTGCAAAACAATAGCAGAAAAAAAACCAAAGAAGCTATGGAGTTCTTTAGAATCCAGAAAAAGGAAAGTAGACTCAAAATTGCGGTACCAAAGCAAAATGTTACGGTAAGTGATTTAATCATAATTATATCATGATATCATAATATATATTATTATCATCATATCTTTGGAATCCTGTAATCAATTTGGCTCATCTTCGAAGTTGCAAATTCTTTTGAACCAAACTATTAACCTACAAAATTTCATGCAAATCGGATAAAGGGTTCGCGAGTTATCGTCGCACTTATTTACATACAAACATACAAGAGCTGATTTGTTCCAATAAACCTTCGCTTTACTACCTATTGACTGGATCTGCCCGGGGGTGGAGGATAAATTCGAAAGAGTTACCTCGCCCCCGGGCGCGTAGGGCAGGGAGGAACAGGGGTGGGTTTCAGTCAGTAAGAGTCTGACACGCCCTTCCGCTCCACCCCAGAGCGGAAAGAGTCATAAGATGATTTCCCAACCTCCAAAAAAAAAAAAAAAAAAAAAAAAAAAAAAAAAAAAAAAAAAAAAAAAAAAAAAAAAAACCTATTGACTTGATTGTATACTATTTGAGAGCCGATGCTGAGCATTACTGTGATGCTGACCAAAGCAGTACAAGTATTGAAATCAAACGTTCAATTCCTGAAGAAACAATGGTTAAAGACAATATTATGAAATCGATAATATAATAATAATATTAATAATAATATTCCACAACTATCACACAACGCCATCTAGTCCCAAGCTAAGCAGAGCTTGTGTTATGGGTACTAGACAACTGATAAACATACTTATATATTTCTAAATACATACATATTATAGCTAAAATTACACCCAGACACAGAACAAATTATCGTGCTTATTACACAAACATTTGTCCTGGGTGGGAATCGAACCCACGACCTCCGGCATAGCAGTCAGGGTCACTAACCACTAGACCAACAGACCAGTCGATAATATGAATGTCACGTAAGTTAAATTAATTATAATTAATAGCACACTAATATATAAACGCAAAGCCTGAGTGGTGGTTTACAGCTCATTCCCTCTCACAGAAAGGAAGCTTGTGTCCCAGCAGTGGGAACATTAAAAGGCTGATGATGATAAAAGCGAAAGTATGTATATGTGTATAAATGTTATTTGTACGAATGAAACTTGGTATGTAGACATCTGACTGGACACCTGGTTTAGCACAGGCTACTTTTTACCCAAATACAAGTATGTATACGATTACTGCAGGCTTACTGAGTTTGTTTTTTCAGGAAAACACTGCGTCCTATTTGGAACTCTCTTCAATCTTCTGCTAATAGTAGTGAAGTAATAGATGATACAGATGAAGAAAATTATTGTGAAAATGCGATCATATTTTCTAATATAAATCGAAAACAAAGCAAAGTAAATATTAAACAAAATGAAAAAGTTTCCAAAAGGCAACTGAAAAGATATTTACGATCCGCTAAGGTTGGTGAAAGTTCTGTAGTTCCTACTAATAATAGTGTATTATTATTACCACCACCACTTGAAATATGTCAAAACCGAAAAACACAACAATTTAACACTCAGGCTACTCCTATTCCGTGAGTCGACGGCGCGTAGTGTTCCATACGCGCAAAGAGATGTTGTCAGTCACCACTGACGGGGCCCATCGTGGCCGGTGCGGGCATGCCTAGGGGTAGCGGATAAATTCTGAAAATGAGTTACCGCACCCCTGGGCACTCAGGCAGGGAAGGAACAGGGGTGGGTTTTAGTCAGTAAGAGTCTGACACGCCCTCCCGTTCCACCCAGAGCGGGAGAACTCATTGGATGATTTCCCACCCCCCGAAAAAAAAGGAAAGGCTACTCCTATTGACGAACTACTTATTACTTACCGCTGACGTTATCCAAGTAATGCCTCCGGGGATGTTGTCTTTGCGCCTGAACCTGAAATAATGAAGATCACTCAGACTACTTCCATTGACGAGGAATTTACTGCTGACGTTATCTAGGACATGCCTCCGGATGATGTTGTCTTTGTGCCTGAACCTGAAATAAAGAAGATCACTCAGACTACTGCTACTGACGAGGAACTTACCGCTGATATTATACAGGACATACCTCCGGGTGATGTTGCTTTTGCGCCTGAACCTGAAATAAAGAAGATTATTCAGACTACTCTATTGAGGAGGAACTTACCGGTGATGTTATCCAGGACATGCCTACGGGTGATTTTGTCTCTGCACCTGAACCTGAAATAAATAAGATCACTCACACTACTCCTTCTGACGTTATAAATGAACCACGGGCGCATCATTCCCGTGACATTTCTTGTACTGAAATAGTAACAGACAATGATGACGAATCTACATTATTTCAACAACCTCAGGTGTCTACTTCTTTGAAAACAGTGGTCTTTGAACACGAATCTGAGGATACAGAAGAGAATAAGGGCTCTTCTCGCTTACCAATATGTTTGATACATCTTTTTTTGATCCAATAACTGACACCAGTGATCATGATATGAATTTTGTACACCCTATACCTAGTAAGAATTTTCATAATAAGATATTAAAATTCTACGTTGATTATTTTTCAGATAATGAAGACTTTTATGTATGTAGTTCCGATCTTTGGAGCATGAATGAGTCCGAGAGTTCAATTAATAGTGAGAATATAAAGAAAAAGTGCACGAAAAAGAAACAAAAAATAATAAATAAAAATGAAAAGACATTGATGATAACTGACTTACTGATGATACTTCTAGCATTTGTTTACCAACGCTTTATGACAAACCTAGTCCTATATCGGTTGCTAAGTATAATGATTTAAAGCGTTTATGTACTGACGGAACTACACCAAAGCGATTTCATAAGGAGTATGTAGATCTACCGTCCTTAGGAACTGTTAAAGACAGTTTTTCTGAAACTGACGAGGAAGACGATATCGACACAAATTATCTCTAAGATTTTACTCAATTGTTAGTCTTACAAAAATGGTCAAATAATTAACTCTCCAACTTAATTGACCATTTGTGAGATTAACAAATGAAGAAAAATGGTGTTTTACCGAAATTTGCAACCATTGGTTAGAATATTTAACCATTGGTTGAGTTAACTACGGATCAAAAAACTGGGCCTAAGTTTAATTACCATAATTTTAAAAAACTGAAATTAATATATATATATAATTATTACTTTAGAATGTCAATTGTTTGATTTTTGAGCTGTAGTGGGCAAAAGTTGTTCTTATTTTGGTTATTTTGAGTTTATTATTATGTTTAAGTCTGTTCTGTTGTACAAAAAAATTGCATAACATTTTGTTTAAATTTTGTGTTGCTATTAAAAACATTTTTGTTACTTTTTTACTTGAATAAATATAAAAAATAATAACAACACTTTTTATTTCTCTTGGTTTTACTACCCATTGTAGGTATTTCTATTTAGAACTAGCTTTTTTGTTCCTTTTACCCCCTTAGTCTCTGATTTAATTAACCTGTACCACACATTGGTGATAAAGATTAGTCCTTTACGACACATCTGACTTTATCAAAACCAATTTTTCGTGGCTGTAAAGTACTTCAGTTAAATTTATTTGGGCTGTAAAGGACTCTCATTTTCGTTAATAATTAAGTTTGGTTTATTTTGTTAATATAAATGGATAGAACACGAAAAAATAGTTAGGGTTTCTTTTGACATCATGAATATAGTACTTTGTTTAAAAAAGATATTAGACAAGCACAGTTTTTTTTTTTGTTTTTTGTCTCTACTGAAAACTCATGTTTTGTCCTTTACGACAATTGAAATTTCCGGTATCGATATGGAGCTCCATGGTTTCTGTGATGCCTCGAAGGTAGCCTACTCCGCTGTAGTATACTTGCGATCAATCGATGTCGCAGGTAAGGTCAAGGTTTCATTACTGGTTGCAAAGACCAGAGTGGCACCTATCAAGCAAGTAAGTATTCCTCGTTTGGAGTTGTGTGGTGCAGTTTTACTGTCACAGCTTTTGACAGAAACGGCTGAAGTGTTAGATATCTCAAAAGAAAGGATCAAAGCATGGACAGACTCTACTGTGGTGTTGGCCTGGATTAACAGCCACCCCAGTAGGTGGAAGACGTTCGTGGCTAACAGAACAGCTGAAATATTGACCACAACGAATTCTTCGCAGTGGTTTCATGTTTCGACCAACGAGAACCCAGCTGATTGCGCCTCACGAGGGTTATTGCCAAGTTTATTTATTCAGACTACGCCATGGTTTTCTGGACCACAGTTCCTGAAAGAAAAAGATATTACTTACAAAAAACCAAAGGATTTACAAGTAGATCTAGAACAGTCGGTTAAGTCTCATTTAGCTATTACTTCCGACAGTAATGACATATTAGATAGGTTTTCTTCCTTACAAAAATTGCTAAGGGTGATTGCATATTGTCGTCGTGTTTTAAATAGGAACACAAAAGGTCAATCTTATTTGCAAAGGAAAGAAATAGAAGACGCATTAGATTGCTGTATAAAGATAACACAAAAGGAAAACTTCAAAATAGAGTACACACAATTGCAAAGTAACGAGCACTTACCGTTTAAAAGTACCCTTAAAACATTATGTCCTTATATTGATTACAAAGGTATTATGAGAGTTCAGGGTAGACTAGAGAAGGCTGCATTAGATGAGCAAATGAAACACCCTAATTCTACCAAATAATTCGCATTTTACTTACTTATTAGTAGCAGACGCCCACAACTGGACTCTTCATGGAGGTCCACAATTAATGATCAATTATTTGAGGACAGCTTATTGGATCATTGGTGTTAGAAATCTAGTGAAGCAATACGTTCGGAAGTGTGTAACATGTGTTAAACAAAGAGCTACAATTAAAAACCAATTTATGGGTTCACTCCCGTTTGTTCGCTGCACCCCAGCCAGACCATTCATGCACAGTGGCGTTGACTACGCTGGCCCAATAAACATAAGAACAACAAAGGGTCGTGGTCACCGTTCCTACAAAGGTTATGTGTGTCTATTTGTGTGTATGTCCACACGCGCAATTCACTTGGAGGTGGCCAGTGACATGACAACTCAGGCATTTTTAGCCGCGTTCAGACGGTTTGTCTCCAGGCGAGGTCACTGTACAAAGCTGTGGAGTGATAATGGCACCACATTTGTGGGTGCCTCCAGAGAACTGCAACAAATTCTAGCTTTACAACCCTCTATTGCAAAACATTTAGAAGTAAATGGCACGGAATGGCATTTCATTCCCCCCCACGCCCCCAATTTTGGCGGTCTATGGGAAGCGGGAGTGAAATCCACCAAATTTCATCTCAAACGAGTGATAGGTGAGTCTACACTCACGTATGAGGAACTCAGTACACTACTCAGTCAGATAGAGGCTTGCTTGAACTCACGTCCTATAAGTGTTATTAATTTAGACGATCCAAGCGAGCCAATGCCTTTGACTCCAGGACATTTTATAATCGGAGAACCTGTAATTACTGTGCCTGACTACAATTACGATAGTGTATCAGCAAATTCTTTGACAAGGTGGCAATTCGTTCAAAGGATGTTGCAATCGTTTTGGAAGCGATGGTCTAATGAATATTTGGCTAACCTAATGAATAGGTATAAATGGTCTTCCAAGGTGCCTGAGCCAAATATTGGAGACATCGTTCTCATCAAAGAAGACGACTTGCCCCAAAGTCGTTGGATGTTAGGGCGCATCTTAGAAAAACATCCAGGGCATGATAAAGTCACTCGCGTTGTAACCTTACGCACAAAGACAACAACTATTAAGAGGCCAACTAACAAGCTATGTATTTTACCAATAGCAGACTAATAAACTAAATATTTAGGTTGTTAGTCCTTATTCTTTATACACTATTTTGTTTTTGTTGCAATTGTAATTAAACATTGTATTTTTTTTGGTGGTTATATAGCGTTTTAGTTATTTTTACATTTTAAGTTTACATTTTAATAGACCTACTTAGTTGCATGTTAGGATACCATTACAAATAGTGGCTAATAAAATACATAGTTCGACCTTCAGCTGCACTGACGAAATTGTATGTTTTAACATTGTATAGATCAAATATTGTTATAGAGTTATGAAACTGTAGTTCACTTGTCATACTTGATTTTAGGAGATATACTTATTTATTTTATTTCGGGCTAAAAGCAAGAGTACAATTAAATGTTATACTACGTGTGTAAAAATTTAAATATAAATAGTAGGGAAAGTAGAGTTTGTATCCTTGTTATTTTTTACTGTCATTCATGCCACTTATAAATGTCGAAGGACATTTCGCCACTAAACGTCCTTGGTGGGCGGTATGTTTGGAACTGTCAAAGTGTTTGAACATTCTGTTAGAACAATCAAACCAAGTAATTAGCAAAGTTTAACCCTAAGCTCGATAGATGGCGTTGGCGTCGAAATAGATCGCGCTATCGTTTGCTTCACACGATTTGGTTAGGGTCCTTTACCATTCCTAATAAACAACCAGCTTAGATCAGTACACATAATTATGTAGTTTTATTTCACCTTCAACCCGTCTAGAGTGTATCTCAATAGGTCAGCAGATCGACTAGTCAGCTAATCAGCTTAGCTAGTAAACAGTTGGTATGCGTGATTTTAAGGAGACGGTCGCTACTTCGTCGTTTATTGCCATTTCAAGTGTTCGTCGGGGTCACCACTTTACCAGTTATCAGGAGGTACGCAAGTAAAAGAATATTCGAATTGAATGGCTTAAATTTTTAGGTGCTGGTATTTATATAGGTACATTATTTCGTTTTCATATTATAGGGTAACAGACTAAAACAATAATAAATAAATAATAAAATAAAAATTTTATTCATGTTGTCTGGTAAAACAGTAAATACATTTTTGCTTAAATCTATGTCAAGTTCACAAGTGTTATGTGCCTGAACTAGGACATCCTGTGTTTCAGGCGATATGAGGTAAAAAAATTATGAAATAATCACGGTAATTATATAAAATAAAGTAAAATAGTCATTTTAGAGGTATGTAAAAAGGAGTAAATAGTATAAAAAAACCTTAGTATACTAACTTAGCTAACTAATTAAAAACAAAATGAATAGAACAATACATTCTTTATTTCATTACAGCTAGCAACTTCTCTGTATCTTCATAAGACAAACTTTGAAGAGCTACCTTGAGACTTTTCTTACAATTTCTATAATTTAGGGAATAAATATTTGCTTTTGCATTTAGTCTGTTATAGAGTAGTGGTCCAAGGAAAACATAAAATTTGGCTGTGAAAGCATGTTTTGTACTTTTTGTGGGGCAAACTATGTCTTTTCGTCTCTTGTTAGTAAATTCAGTGCTGTAGCGAAGAGCTGCGTGTTGTTTTAGTAAAATGCTCATTATGAATAATTGTCGAACTGTTAGTACTTCACAAGATTTATAGAGTAGGTTAGTGGGAAAGAGAAAAGGGCGGCAAGTAGACACCTTGAGAATCGCTCTTTGAGCTCTTTCGATGGGCAGTAATAAAGTTTTACATGCTCCACCCCACGAGGTAATGCAGTATGTCAATATTGACTGACATAGAGCATAGTAAACTTGCCTAATTATTATTGGGTCTGCAATATATCGTAGCTTTTTGAATACGAATATCAGCTTACGAATTCTGCTATTTAATGCTTCCATATGCTGTTTGAAGGTTAGAGTTTCATCAATTAAAACACCCAAATATTTTATTTGATTAGTCTTACTAATATTGGTACACACAAACGGGCAATCTGCAGGTACTGTACAACAATGAGCAAACAACGTTACAGGAATATGAGAAGCTTGTTTGCGCATCGAAAACTTTATATAATTTGTCTTATCCGCATTTAGAGTTAGTGAGTTATGCTGAAGCCATTTATTTACACTATTGAAGCCGTCTTGCGCGAGCTTGTAGACTTCATGTTCCGATACAGCCGAAAAAAGAAGAACAGTGTCATCAGCGTAAGATATTATTGTGCCATGCTTTAGCTTTACATTACAAAGGTCATTTATGTATATTAGAAATAAAGTGGGCCCTAAAATACTTCCTTGAGGAACACCAAAAGACGTGTTTTTTTGGTCTGCGCTGAGAACACTGCCAATCTTCACGCACTGGGTACGGTTTTCTAAGTAGCTTTTAAAGAGTTTCAGCTGAATGCCTCTTATGCCCAATGTCTCAAGCTTGCGCAACAGAATAGGAATACAAACTGTGTCAAAAGCTTTGGCGAGGTCCAGAAAAATTCCTACTGTATGGTTACCCTTGTCAAGTTCTTGAGCGAGATAGTCAGTTAGATGGTGAACGGCATCGGCAGTTGAAAGTTTAGGTCTAAATCCAAATTGTCGATCCGACAAAATTGATTTGTCCTCCAGATATTTGAATAACCTTTTGTTTATAATTTTTTCTAATATTTTAGAGATAGAAGGCAGTAGAGAAATAGGTCTATAATTTGTTACTTGCTCTTTGTTGCCTGATTTATATATAGGGACAACAACTGCTTTTTTGAGGCACTCTGGAAAAATACCCAGAGATAAACACATGCGAAAAATATAAACCAGTGGTGGTATTAAAATATTCCTGAACTGTTTAATAATTTTATTTGATATGTTATCCCAACCAACTGCACAGTCGTCTTTCAAAGTCATGATGATACTTTCTACCTCAGTCTCGTCAGTATCTAGCAGTGCAAAGGATGTTAAGGTGGAGCTGCCCGTAATAGGACTGCTCGTTAGATAAGGCAATTGACCCCGATTTTTTTCTGCAAGACACTTTCCAACATTAACAAAGAAATTATTTGCTATGTTAGCAGATGCCAGCTGTGACGAGTGCACTTGTAGTAAACCTGAAGATGACTCATTTTGTTTCGAGGAATATGTTATATTTTTAATACATTTCCAGATCTTTTTACTATTTGTTCCAGCCTTTTGTAATGCAGTTTTATCGTAGTTGCTCTTAACTTTTTTGAGTAGATCATTACAAAAATTATACAACATACCAAACTGCGGGTCAGCGGAATTATAGACTGGATCAAACTTGATGACGCGCAAATCTTCTTCAAGTTTATTTATATTCAATTTCGAAATTGTGCGAGTGTTTTGCTTAGGTAAGTTACAATCTAGAGTTAGTAGGGCAGCATTATGATCGGTTATTGTCGAGTTAACAACGAGTGCAAGTGAGGGGTAATTTGTTTTAAGCATGACATGGTCCAAGCAGGAGCCACTATGATGTGTAGGTAAAGTGTGTGCGGGGAGCAGGCCGTGATATGCGCATAGGTTGAGGTAGTCCTGAGCAGATGCATCAGTACTTCCTGGTAGAATATTGATATTAATATCTCCAATTACAATCGTGTTTTTGATGGATGACAGGTTCTGCAAGCTGTCATTCAGCGAGTCAGTAAAATTGCTAATATTTTTGAAGGAGGGAGGTCGATATAATGCTAATATTGCAAAGTTTGATCCAATCTTAACCACCAAACTGTTGCAGTCGTGCATATTAGGTTCCTCAACAGAGACCTTCAAATGATTCCTTACATAAACTATCACCCCATCATTTTGATTGTAATTTCTATTACTTTTGTACATATTATAACCCGGTATTAGTGGAATGTTATATTGCTTGGCAAGCCAGCATTCGGTTAAAACAATAACGTCACTATTTATGTTTAACCGTTGTTGAAAGGTGCAAAAGCTATCAAAATTCTTAAAAATACTGCGAATATTTTGTGTTAGTACGGTAAATGGAGTTTTGTAGCCGGAAAGATATTGTTTGCAATTTTCAGCTTCACAAACTTTTGACTCAGATACAGAGAAATGATCTAATTCGTTAATTATATTGTTTATCATCATAATATGGTGATAAATAGAAAAATAAAAACAAAAAAACAAAAACTGAAAAGGTCTAAATAAATAACTTATTAACGGCGCTCTTAGGCGCCTGCATAATCAATGGAATTTATGTATCTTTTTTCGGCCATTATTTTCGCCGGGCAGTCAGCAGCGCCTGTGTTGTGCTTGTCTGGCTTTTTGAAATGAAAGCAAGTAGCGCATTTCGGCTCATCTGTCTTCTTTGGACATTCTTTGATTGAGTGCCCTTGATCGCCACAGTGACCGCAGGTGTAGGTCGTCTGCCGACAAGACTTGGCAGCATGACCGTACTGCTGACACTTATAGCATCGTGTGACCAATGTAAAGTCTCTCACAGGGCATGATGACCAGTTCACAAATACTCTTTCCTTTGACATCAGGGCTTTGCGTATGACTGCAGATACTTCTACTACGTAGTTGCAGTACTCAGCGTCTTTCTTACCTGATTTGTGGCTTAACCTAATTGAGGTCAAGAACGTCTCAAGGCTGCAGTCCTGTAGTATCTCGGCAAGATTTTGATGGTACAAACACGCGAAAACCTCATTTTCTGACATGGATGACGGCACTCCTATGATTACAACCCTAGGCTTCCTTTTGTAAGGCTCGTCGACAGTTAGACCTGACTTTGTTAGCTGCTCCGATTTTCTAAGCTTTTCTATATCGTCTTTCGTCTCGGTGCTGATGATAACACCGCCATTTTTGGTCTTGCGTAGGCCTCTAACATGTAGCTTCATCTGTTCGGGGCAGATAATTTTTTGGACGAGAGATTTTGTCTCATCACTGGTCCTCAATTTATCTTGCGGATAAATGACCACAGAACTTACGTTTGACGGCTGGATATAATTGTTGGCACCTTTCTTCACCATGTCAGAAAAGGAAGTTCCCAGGGCAGGCTTGAATGTCTCTCCGACTTTCATTTTGAGCTCCTTTAGTTGCTGCGAAAGGTCGAGTTGGCTTTCGAGTGCTTTCACAGCATTGTGAGATTGTAAAGCTCTAGATTTAATGGACTGGTACTGAACGGCCAACTGCGATGTTCCATGTCCAACCTTCCGGCATAAGGCACTGATGCGCTGTTTCTGGTCCGAGTTCAGCTTGCCTTCTGCTGCAATAGCACACACCTCCTGAAGGCTCTGGTCAATGGTCGTCATCCAGTTTTGAATTTCTGATGTCGGTATTCCTACGAACTCATCGTGCCTTTGGCTCGGCGCTTGAGGGGCAGGAGCTGGTACGGCTGCGCGCGCGGGTGTAGGCGGCGGAGAGCGAGCACACCTACTTCTCGGGCTGAAGGGACTGTCCTCCATAGTGTAACAGGTTATTTACTTGTTAATCACTGATCATCTTCATAAATCCACCTTACATAAATCAATATTATGACTCAGTTTGCGTTACAACCGGCTATTTATAAAAACTAGGTCACGATTTCGCAAGTGATTATTTGTTTAAATTATAATAATATTGTTCGATACGTCCGTTCACTACGATCGTCAATATACATATCCAATAATATTGGCCCATCACAAATGAGCGGGTAGTTTAACTATAACCACCGCGCGTCGACAACATGAGGGTAGTTGTATGAATAAGCGCGTGCGGCGGCGTCGCGCGGTCATTGATCCCAGGTGCTACCACGATATAGGAAAGTTTTCTTGAGTTTTAATAAGTTTTCCAAATTTTTACTGTCATTTTATTTTTATTGTTATTTTATAAATTTTCATTATCTATCTTTATTAGTTATCTAGCTTTATTAATATAAAATATTTAAAATCATAAATTATTTTGGATTGCATTAATAAAATTAAGTAGATTATTATATGAAATTGTAACCCACTGGGTTAGTAGTAGTAGAGTTGGGGGATAGAACTGGTATCTTGAAAACAGGTTACTGCGTGACCTATCTAAAATGCCAGTTACGTACGTTCTATGGCAAAACAGAAATGAATGTACTTATGTAAGATTTTTAAACGATTCCAAAAAAGGAGAAGGTTCTATGTTCGACTGTTTGTACGAGTATGTTTTTTTTTATTTTATCTTTTTTGTATGTCCACCGATTTCTCTGTCATTTGTGGACCGATTTTCAAAATCCCTTTCTTTTTTTTTTATTCGAAAGAACATGCTCCCGAGGTGGTCCCATATTTTTTTTTTCAAAATTGCTACAGTCGTTTTTGAAAAACTGAACAGTAACGAAAAATATGTATTATATATGTGGGAGAAATGTCTATTTTCTAGTATTATTTAAAGAAAGTAGTGTATTTTTTTGTAGTACCCTCAGTTTAACAATTAAATTATATCGTACGACTATTCGCTCCCTGCCACTGACAAGCGAGCTGCATTATAAAAGAGGGTACAAGACGCTCGACCGGGCAGACCTTAGGATTCGCCACAGTTCACTGCCTGACGTCGCTTGTAGCACTACTGCTCGCCACGTCAGGCAAATTCGTACGAACCTACCCTCGCTCGGTGCCTCTTTTTATCGTCGTGAGTGCGGACCTCGGTTCGCATTTGCGGCGGTATTGGGGGGTACCCTGAGAATTTTGACCTCCATCTTGAAGAAGTTTCACGGTTGCGAAGAACTAGCCAAAACTGAAGACTACTATGAAAGCAGGGAAGAAGAGGGGCTCCAAAGGCTCATCCAAGCGCAGCTCCGCCGGGTCCCCGGAAGAGCAGCAGACGCCAGCCGCTTCGGCGACGGAGCCGACGCCGCGTCCGTCAACTGACGGTGCGCCCATTACGCCAGAGAAAGCTGCGGAGATAAGGCGCGTCATATACGTGCTCGAGAAGCTAAACGCCACCAATTCCCCCGAAGCCGAAAAAGCAGAGAGGTCGGCCTTGATCGACCACCTTTACCGTTAACTCGACGAGGCCGCCGCCGCACAGGAGCCGCCTGACGCGTTCGAGACACGCGCCCCTGACGCGTCCGACACACGCGCCCCTGACGCATCCGAGTTATGCGCCCCACACCCGCGAGTTACACGCCCCCCCGCCGGAGACGGTCCGCGGACGACGGAATCGTCGCCGGACCGCGACGCGCCCACAGAGGACTTCATATACGTCAAGCCCACGGGTAGGCCGCGACCGGAACCCCGTGGTGCCGTCTCGCGCCCCGAGCACTCGCGTCCCGAGCACCCAAGAGACCCGCGGCGCCGTCGAGATGCGCTCGAACCACGCACCCCTGCGGTGCTGCGCGCTCCGGTCTTTGCTCCCTGCGCGCCCGAGAACGCGCCCGCGAATGCGTCGCGCACATCAAGTGCGCCCACCACCACCGCTACCACATCGCGATCGAGGCCAGAACTGGCCCTGCTGTCGCCGACGCCACCGAGAAGTGCCGCCCAAGACTCCCCCGCCATGGTGTCGGCGTGTTTCTCTCCGCAGGAGACGGACATGTCGGCATCAGAGGTGGAAACCGATGTCGAAGAAGGAGACCGCCGACCGACGTCCAACCAGGGGCGTAGCAAGGAAGCGAACCAGGGGCGTAGCCAGGTTCGCCCCCAACGACGTCCCAGAAGCCTGGACGACGAAGACGCCGTGGGAGAGGCGAAGAGGCGCCCACAGCAGACTACGCCGCCCTCTGCGGCCGCCGCCGCACCGGGCCCGACCACACAGAAAAAGAAGCCCCGCTACCCGCCGCTGGTAGTGGAGAGGTTGCCAGACTGGCAGGTCCACTTCAGGGCCTTGCGAGATCAGCTGGGCCGCCCACCGACTGCACGCCCTTACCAGGGCGGCATTCGATTCCTCCCCAGCGACGAGGTGGAGTACCGGGTGGTCCAGCGGTACTTGTGCGGCCTGGAGAAGGAAACCGGCCTAGTCTGGTTTTCCTATTCGCTGCCAGCGGAGAGGGGATTCAAGGTCGCCATCCGAGGGCTGCCGGCGGACACAGACCCCGCAGCAATCGAGGAGGAGCTCCGCAGCCTGGGCTTCGAGCCGCAGTACGTGCGGAGCATAAAGGCCCGCCAGGGGCGCCCAGGCTGCATTCACCACGCGGTCCTTAAGTACCAGCCCGACGTGCGAAGAATCTACGGCATCGACTCACTGCTGTTGATGGGAGGCGTCAAGGTGGAGGGTTGGCGCGGGAAAAAGGGCCCAGCCCAGTGCCACCGCTGCCAACGTTTCCGTCACTCCAGCCACCAGTGCCACCGTCCGCTCGCATGTGTGCGATGCGGAGGTGGGCACGTCGCACGCGAATGCCCCCGGCCCCGGGAGGAGCCGGCAACGTGCGCCAACTGCGGCGGACCGCACCCTGCGTCGCACCGCGAGTGCCCCATCTTCCGTCGGGAGACCGCCAACAGGCGAGCGGGCACGGTGGCGCTGACGAGCACCGCACCCCGCCCGGCCGCAGCAGCGGTCCGGGCCGACAATGTCGACGCGCATGAAGCCCGCAGCACATCCCTGATGGCGGCTGCAAACGGGCCCAGCACCAGGGCAGCCCCCCTGCCTAGCCGCAAGAGGAAGAGGGGGAGACGTGGGAGGAGGCCCCCGGCCCCCACCGACACCGACGCCGAACAACCCCAACCGCAACAACTACCCCGACATCCATCACAGGGTGTGAATCTGCCCGGGGCGGCCTCCGTATTAGAGGTCGTCCCCACGGTAAAGGTTCGCACCATATGCCGCCACACCAAACAACGGGTGCCAGAGGGCGCCACTGCTGTCGCTCTCCAATCAACTGCCGCCACGCGTCCACACCATGCGCCACTAAGCGCCACTGTGGCCGCCATTCGTCAACCGGAGCTCCGTGAGCGGGCCGCTGGCCTCCTGCTGGACTTGGTTAAGGCCATCAGGAGAGGCCGGGACCCGCTAATCACCGTGCTGGAGGGCATGGTAGCCATGCTGGCCCTATACCAGGGCGGGACCGCCGCCAACAGCCTGCCAACAGTAGATGACGCCGAGTAAGTCGCTGACACCTACACGCGACTTACCCAAACAGGAACACTATTCACACAGTACATACACTGTGACGCGGCGTGTGCTAAGTTAATATAGGCACGCCGCGGAACGCATGCAGACACGCACGACTCCACACGCACGTGAACTCCCGCACTATTGGGCGCGGCTAGTCCGTGTTCAATAGTGCTTACATGGACGGTGTTACTCACACAATACCGTCCACACATACGCTGACGGCCCTTGGCCCGGACCGCGACCAAGCGGGACGGGCCGGGGTCACACACCATGCCGTGGGCTTGCTGTAAGCCGGCAGCTCAGTCGCTGGCGCCATCCGCTGGGCCTCCCACAGGGAACTGTGGGTCTCACCCGGTGGTGGTAGACCGCCTAGCTGCCGCGATTACCCCCGCGAGCCTGCGGCATTACACATAGCATAACACAGGGCGATTGCTATGGGGATCTCGGCAGGCGTACAACACAGCGCTAGCCTAGGAGGTTCCCGTAGTCAGTCGCCCGCATTCTTTAGCCTACATTAGGCGCCCCGGCGAAGCACCCGTTGTTACGGGTGCCCACAGACCCCGCGGTTAGAGGGCCTAGCCCTGGTGCCGCCCGCCGCGTTCCCTTGCGGGAACGCAGCGAGGTCCCCACGACGACCGGGCAGAAATCGTTTGACTTTGGACTCGGCAAGACTCTTCGGAATGGCTTGGTATGTTTTGATTTAAATATATTTTTATTGCTTCATTGCTATGAATTGTTATGATAAAATGTGATCATCTTTTATTACTTTAATACTGATGATCTTCACTGTTGATGTACTGTTATAAGATGCAATAATATTATATTGCTAATATTTACTAAAGTTATTCATGGTTATTAATCCGCTTTGGTCAGTAACTGATCTAGTTTATGCATTGCTTTTATTATATTGATGATTTCTCTCCCATATGTCAATAAAATATTATATGAGAGTTCCCATGGAGTTTCTTGCCGTTCTTCTCCATGAAGACCTAGTTTTACGAACGGGCAACTAGATTTTCGATTATTGACAAGCCTATTTGAAATAAATACCTAGTCTTGTCTTTCTGTGTTTTCTTCTTGATAAACCCTTTCCCTACATACCAGATTCATAGGAATATACACAGTAAATATCTAGTAAACATCTTGACATCAAAGCTTGATACGTAGGTGGAGGTAAAGATCTACACAATGTTGTTAATTCCCACATCAGAAGTTGGATCGAGTGTCCATATTATTAACACATTTTCCATTTTGCTCGAGTTTCAGTTAAGATGACAAACTACGAGCAAACCCCTGCTGCCAAGTTTCCTGAAACCTCTGATGCCTCTAACGAAGTACCGATATCTCCGATCCTTGGCACACTGGTCAAATGGCAGCTGCTGCAAGAGAACCTGGTTACCCGACCTGGCCCCAGCACTAGTCGGAGCAGATCTTCATGTTCGACCACTCCGGGACCAGGCAATCAGGGCAGTAATTCTGTTTCGCTTGATTGTATGGAAGCTACGATGAAAGAAAAGATGAGTATATTTATTTTTATATATTCAGGACGCAAGTACTGCTACGATGCACAAATAATATATCCCTTACCACGTGCACGAAGTGTACTTGTATATCTACCACGTTTTGATCCCTATGATCGCACATATACGTCATGTTGACGATTTGAAGTCAGAATATCGGCTTAGTGAGCGTGAAACTTTATAGCACTATTAAATGCCAAATGACCTTGAGTGGTTAGATTGCGTGTTCTGTGCTGAGCTCACATAGCGCGTCGTACTTCCACCCAGTAATTAAGACTAGCCTTTCAAGGAGCGCTGTCCGAAATTTAGACTCATTATTTATTTATTATTCATAAAAAACAGGTATTGTTCTAAAACGCGTATATTGAAATATAAACAATTAAATGATGTTCAAAATGGTGAAAGTTGCATAAAAATACATTTTATAGTTTTTGCGTGATTCTCAATTTTTATCCGCATTGGACGTGACTTTACAAATAACACTGGTGCCGATTCTCTTGTTCAATAACTAAACTAAAATTGGAGAATTGCTGTCTTTTACTAAAAAGTAGTGCGAGAAGATGTCACACTAGTTTACGCCTCGCGCTTCATCGTGTTTTTAATCGACATGTTTTTATGTGTACCCTTAATTTGTATGGAAATATTAGTTCAACTTAATTTGACAGCTCTAATTTACGTTCATCTCTTTCTTGTTTTATTAGAGAGAGAGAGAGAAAGAAAGATAGGAATAGCCTAAATTGAGTTTGGTTCGTGCAAAACAGAATCCGCACCATTGTCTTGTAAAAATATAATTTATAATATTCACATAACAAATTGCGACAGAAATTGTCTAGAGTAACATATATTATTTTTCAAAGAAATAAAACTAGTCGTTTGGACGTGACGTTCCATTAAAAACTATTGGAAGTCTATAACTGCGCCTTAACCTTTTTAGGAGAAACTTAAAAGGCGTTTTGCCAATTGTGCACGTCGCAACTATACCACGCTGACTAATTGTGAAAACATGAAGTCTAATCTCATTCAAACATTTTCAGATGGAACTCGATATTATGGAAACCTTACTGCTTTCATGGAGTATATGAGTGACAAGGCAAGCAACTTGACCGAATATGTATCCGGCCATGGGAGCTGGTGAAAAAGGCTGTTGGTGTCGAGGTGACCGAACTGCATTTGGTGGACGCTGTGATATCAGGTGTGTTGGACTTTCGTATGTTGCACGGCTGACACTTACGATGTTGCCAATAAATATAAAAATTAAATTACTATAAACTTAGACATCCAGTCCATGATTTCGCTGATCACAATTTTCCTGCTAAAAAGACCAAATGTAACTTCCGAGACAATAAGTTCATGCGTTGTATAAAGTGCTTTAAGGTGTATCATTTGCAAAGGGAGTATCGTACTAGTAAGGATTCAAAATACTGCTACTAGGTTAATCTTATAAGACCTCTTGGCAAAATTACCAAACTGATGCCGTGCAGACTGGTGTAATCCCTTAAACTCGTGTGGTGTGTGTAAAAATTGTTTCAAACGTTTACATTCTCAACCGAAATCTGAAAGATTGGTGAATCCTTTAATGGTTGCTGAGAACTGTTCACACGATTGGAAAAACAGATGGTTGCGACTTTATTTGTCTCATGGGCAATGGTGCAATTAAAGTGCTCATTAACACGTGAAAGTGTTTGGGATTCCGCCAGTGGCAAAATACCTTTCAAAACTTGAATGTTACGTAGAATTGCAGAAAATACATTTTGTTCTACTATAATAGTTACATTTGCATCGATGACTTTATAAGGACGGGACTTTAAGAACGAAACATCTCAGATGCCGAGTAAATACTGAAAGTACTCAGAGGTAGAATATAATATACTTATCTACTACATCACAACTTGAGTTTTGAGCTAGATCTTGTATTAGATCATTAAGTTGAAACCTTATCAATACCCTTTTTACATTAGGGAATTCTGTAACACAATTAAATACAGAACTAATAACATAACACAAGATTTAAAAAAAAGAGAATCATTCGTGGTACTCGTAGTATCATCCCGACAGGCTTGTATCAGTGTTATTACAGAACACCTAATAATAACTCTGTTACAGACCCTACCCTCTTTCTGATTAATGACTACATCGGTAAACTCGTTAATGCCAAGTTCTTTGGCGTTGCGTTTCAGCAAATGCTTTTATCTCCTGACTCCCCTGCTGATAGACAGCATTTGTTGCGCCTGATGGGCAGTACGAGTTTTTGCGTATCAGTTTTTTTAGTGGGCCATTAATGCGGCGCTAAACATATATGTAAATCTGTGCCCGAAAGTATGAATAACTTGAGAATAGTTCTTAATTCTTTGCAAGGGCTGGCTTTGCTTAAATATAAAAAAAATATAATTTCTCAAAACAAAAAAACAAAAACAAAGGTACAGTTATACCTAGTCTCCTGTCCCTCAGTCAAACAGGTTCGCCAATTTTGCGGCCTTGCGGGATATTTAAGAATATTTGTACCTATTTTTTCTCAAACAACTAGTCCTTTCAATGTCTGTCCTTCACTTATATTTTCACAGTAGAAACCCTACAATTCTCAACATAAGTAATGTTTTAAGTCTCAATGGTAGAAACTGAAGAGCAAAATACTTGAGAAAAAAAAAATATACAGATTTAATTTAAAATGCTACAATAGATAAAACTTTAGCTTTTAATTACGAAATTCTTAATAACTAACTGTACGCATAATCACGTGGGTTGAAAAAAAAAAGCCCTAGAAAATGTACGCGAAAAGCTTTGGATTACCTCACTTGTAAAATCAACGAGAGTCAATCTAGGTCTTCTCAATTCGCCTTAACATCTCATTGATAAAGTTCTTGTACTTTTTCAAAAGTAATAATAATAAGAAAACGAAATAATAATAATAATTAAAAAATAAACCGCTTGCCGTAGTTTTCAATGATGCTTTCTTTTAAAGTATTGTCTGTTAAGATGTTGTCTTTATTTTTTAGAACCAAAATAATAATATGTGATCAAGCGGCGTCATGTTGATGATAATAATTGCGGATGTTTTACCAAAACTGGTCTATTAACTTCTTACATTTTATCGCAACTGATGTCTGTCGTACAATTGACCATGTCAAAAGGCTGGTGAAGGTCCTCACTGACTGTTTCACGGTAGTTGATAATTCCACCCAAAGAAGCTGCAAGGATGCCGTTGGGAAATCGAACTTCATTGTCATCAATTGCAAAGATAAAACCAATGGATAAACTCCCTTTCAGCTTCTTATGGGTTGCAGTTGATCGCCTCCAGCCATTTCTGCCCTTGTTATGATGACCTTGAACGCTTGGACCTTAATACTTGTCGAGAACTAGCGAAACGTCACATAGACGATCGCGTGCGGGTAAAAAACTTAACTTGTCCAAAGTAAAGACTGACCCATTTAAAAAAAAAATCTCGACAGTTATTTTAAGGGTCCATGCGTTGTAATAATTGGAGACTTGTATCTCCAGATATAAACTAACAGAATCAATAGATTCTAGAAATTAGTAGCTTTTTGGCTTGTACGCACCCGTAACATTCTGGCCAGGTGTTGGGTGAGTGCTTGGCAATGAGTATACTATTTTGGCCGTATCCTTGAAGGATTGTTTACCGAGGCCATTTTGTTTATGCCGCGCCTTCACGAAAGGTTTTTTCCGAGGCAATGTTTGTAATGTGATTTCCGCCGTGCCATCTTGTAAGGCTTTTTACCGAGGCAATGTTATCACAGTTTTTTATTTTTGCCGTGCCTTATACAAGGCTTTTTACCGAGGCAATATGTATATAGTGATTTCCGCCGTGCCTTTATGTAAGGCTTTTTACCGAGGCAATGTTATCACAGTTTTTTTTTTATGCCGTGCCTTATACAAGGCTTTTTACCGAGGCAATATGTATATAGTGATTTCCGCCGTGCCTTTATGTAAGGCTTTTTACCGAGGCAATGTTATCACAGTTTTTTTTTATGCCGCGCCTAATACAAGGCTTTTTATCGAGGCAATATGTATAAAGTGATGTCATCTTGTGATGATCATTTTTGTTAGATGATTAAATCTAAGAAATTATGAAATTGTTATTTAACACTACATCTAAAAACCGTATTATTGAATTATTGTTCACGAGAATGGCCGTGTGGGAGAAATGTCTATTTTCTAGTATTATTTAAAGAAAGTAGTGTATTTTTTTGTAGTACCCTCAGTTTAACAATTAAATTATATCGTACGACTATTCGCTCCCTGCCACTGACAAGCGAGCTGCATTATAAAAGAGGGTACAAGACGCTCGATCGGGCAGAAATCGTTTGACTTTGGACTCGGCAAGACTCTTCGGAATGGCTTGGTATGTTTTGATTTAAATATATTTTTATTGCTTCATTGCTATGAATTGTTATGATAAAATGTGATCATCTTTTATTACTTTAATACTGATGATCTTCACTGTTGATGTACTGTTATAAGATGCAATAATATTATATTGCTAATATTTACTAAAGTTATTCATGGTTATTAATCCGCTTTGGTCAGTAACTGATCTAGTTTATGCATTGCTTTTATTATATTGATGATTTCTCTCCCATATGTCAATAAAATATTATATGAGAGTTCCCATGGAGTTTCTTGCCGTTCTTCTCCATGAAGACCTAGTTTTACGAACGGGCAACTAGATTTTCGATTATTGACAAGCCTATTTGAAATAAATACCTAGTCTTGTCTTTCTGTGTTTTCTTCTTGATAAACCCTTTCCCTACATACCAGATTCATAGGAATATACACAGTAAATATCTAGTAAACATCTTGACATCAAAGCTTGATACGTAGGTGGAGGTAAAGATCTACACAATGTTGTTAATTCCCACATATACCTACATGACGTTTTGGTTTTCTCCAATTACGAGAATGTTTAAATTCCATTTTCCATGTTATTTCAGTTTTGAATTCTGGGGTAAGTATAACTACTAAAAAGTGAAAAATTAAAAATCTTTTTATAAAAAAAACCACCGACTTTCAAAAAAGAAAATACACTAAAAATTTAAATATTACTTCATTTCGGAAGTCGGTGTCAAATAACGAAAAAATAAAATACAAACACCGACTTCCGAAATTAAAGTTATTTTTAAATTTTTTGTGTATTTTTTGTAATCTGATTACTTGTTCATATTGTGACTCAATAAAGCATTATTATTATTATACTTTACCAATCTCCATCATTTCAACTCATGAAGAAGAAAAACTGATCAATAAAGAAACATTTACCTATTTGAATACAAATGTTGGTGTCATTTCAATAGTCTATTTGATTAGACATATTCAAAAAGGTAAAATACTATTTATTGAATAGATAATAAATAGCATTTTACCTTTTTGAATATATGTTTCCGAAGAATTAAACGATATATTCTAATAGACCACCAATTCAAAAACTTTTTAACAAAAAATTCAACCGACGAAAAAGAACTAAAAAGCAAAAAATAAATTAACCTTTTAAGTCTTGAGTATTGAGCTCGTATTTACCTACATGAAATATCAAATTTTATTTAAACTAATTTTGAGTCGGCGCCAAACAATAATTAAATTTTATATGTACGCAGTAATGAAAAAGGCTAGATGTAGGTAATTAATCGTTTTATTATTTGGCGCCGACTCAAAATTAGTTTACATAAAATTTGATATTTTTTGTAGGTAAATAAGCTTAATACTCAAGACTTAAAAGGTTTATTTATTTTTTGCTTTTTAGTTCTTTTTCGTCGGTTGATTTTTTTGTTAAAAAGTTTTTTATTTTATGATTTTTTGTGACTCGCATCATCTTTTAATACTCTGAGGCAAATTTCTAATCCTTCATCATTCCTCTTGGCACTGAGCTGATGATGTAACCATCCTTCCTTGAGGTTCCCAGGATATTGACCAGTTGAGGTTACCTCCAATGTTCTAAAGACGTCTTTTCTTCAAAGCATATTAAGTGGTATCTGTCACTAAAACCAGTTTTTTATATCTAACTTCTATTGTTTAGGAAAGGTATGGTTTCCATCATCAGCTAAGTTTCATGATGTGATGATTCCTAAATGCAAATATCTGATTAAGTTATGAAAAGTAAACAGAACAATATTCGTGCCCCATTTTAGAGGTTTTCTCTCAATTTTATCAGGATTCCATTATCAGATCCTGACGTCCTTGACATGGGACCACCCTTGAGGTACACCCTATCTAATAAATAAAGAATCATCAAAATCGGTTCATAAACAACGGAGTGAGGGCCGAACATACGTAAAGAAACGCTAAACGTGCCCACAATTTTCGAGGTGTTCTCTCAATTTTATCAGGATTCCATTATCAGATCCTGATTTCCTTGACATGAAACCACCCTTGAGGTATACCCTATCTAAAAAAAGAATAATCATCAAGATCGGTTCATATATGACAGAGTGAGGGCTGAACATACACAAAAAAACAAAAACATATATACGGTCGAATTGAGAAATGTCTATTATATGAACTAAAACCAACTATTTACTGTTTATGCCTAAATAAAATATCATCATAAACATAACATAGCATCACGCTTGAATCTCCGAAGGGAGTTGGCAGAGGTGTATAGTACCTACATCCACACTTCTCCAGCTACATAATTATGTTTAATTCTCATGTAATTATAGTGGGCGAGCCTATCAAACGGACACATCTAAGGCTCCGAGCTGCGTTACAATAACACTGCCCGACTCAGTGATAGTACCCAGAGGAGCGCATGGATAGCAATCACCCACTGCGAGCACTAGACCAACGAGACGAGGCAGTCATACAATAAAATAATAATGATAACAGTAGGGGGCACGGGCCTCCTTTCTGCGAGAGGGCGTGGGCTTCATCCACCACGCGGGCCCAATGCGGGTTTGTGGTAGTCACATGTCTTGGAAGTTTTGGTTCTAAGACAAGCCGGTTTTCTCACGATATTTTCCTTCACCGTTTTGAGAGCAGTGGTGATGAAATAATTTGCACAAAGTAAAGCGCCTGCCTGGGTTCGAACCACTGGGCCACCACTGCTCTTCTATACCTAATTGGCAAAATACATACTTCCTTCTGTGTTTTAACAAATTAGATACCAAATTGTAAATTTTTACATTAATTTAGTAACATAGTAAATATCACACATAAGCCAACAAGATAATTAACCATCCTAGTAAGTTCTAAAAATTGGCAATTTATTGCTGTTTTTACAATTTCATGGGATCTTCCTTTTATAAAGTAATGCTTACCTGGGTATAAAACGTTGTTTAAAATAATGTAGCTTATTGTTTTCTTTTAAAGGATCAGCCACATGGTTTCTAGACATACTTTTTATGATTGATTTTAAGCGCAAGTTGAACGACACCATACCAGTTCACATATTTTAGTGATCTTTATTTTCGTAGTCATAAGGTTGCTTTCATAGGCAAATAACAGTAAAACGAAATATGTTACGACTGCTGCAAGAAAGAACTGATGTAGAATAATTTGATTCCAGGGAGATTGAGATTTAAAATTCTATAAGTCGAGTAGTAGTTGAAAATATGATTGCAGAGTGTTTGCCAGGACACTGATGGAAATCAAATAATTGATCCATAGAACGCATACTTGGTGCAGACGAGCACATCATTAATTTTGAGGAGGAGTCGTCTGACACTCGTCATGCCAGCAAAGCAACACCAAGCTGCTGTAACGTCGTTCAGTATTCAGCAGCGACAACTATTTAATAAAGTCGAACCTAATCTTTGTTAATAGACATGGAACGCTATCGGTACTTCTCAAGTACATGTTTTGGTTGCTTGCCTGTTCGATTCAGTGTGCAGACAAAGGTCTTTCAGGCAGTTTTGGCAAAATGTACGTAAATAACTAGATATAAGGCGCCATGTATTCAGGAGTTTACAATCTCTGTAAAAAAGAATGCCCAGAAGTCATTATTTGTTATAGAGGTCATATTTGATTACGACGAAAATGGTTAGGTAGTTGGAGGAAAGCGTGCTGTGCCGCTGCACTGCTGCACTGCTTCACCACCGCACCTGTGCCCGCCGCCCGGCGCCGGCGCAACGGCGGCCGGCTGACCGATTGACCGCAGGTGATGTATGTAAATAGCGCACATCGTCGCGCGATGACGGACTCTCATTGAAAGCTATTTTTTCCGAGAGCGATGTAATTAGTATCGTGGGATGCGGATGATTGTCTTAAATGGCAGTCGCGTGGCGCGGCGGCGCGGGCGGGAGGCGCACGCCTTGTAGGGGCTGCTGCGAGTGCCAAGAGCCGGCGGCCGCGCGGGCGCCGCGTATATAGCGCGCGCGCGGCCACCCAACGCTCACTACCGTCGCTGCTACCGCTGCTCCGCGCTGTGAGTGTCGCCCTGGTTGCACCTGCATCCTAAATAGATCAGTTTAGTGTCGCGACTCAGTGCAGTAATACTAACGGCGCGTTGTGTTGCAGGTGTGTGGAGCTCGCTGCTGAATACCTTCTCGACTGAGTCAGAATGTGCGACGACGATGCGGGCGCGCTGGTAGTCGACAATGGCTCCGGCATGTGCAAGGCCGGCTTCGCAGGCGACGACGCGCCACGCGCCGTGTTTCCGTCCATCGTAGGCCGCCCGCGCCACCAGGGCGTCATGGTGGGCATGGGGCAGAAGGACTCTTACGTGGGCGACGAAGCGCAGAGCAAGAGAGGTATCCTCACGCTCAAGTACCCCATCGAGCACGGCATCATCACCAACTGGGACGACATGGAGAAGATCTGGCATCACACGTTCTACAACGAGCTGCGCGTGGCGCCCGAGGAGCACCCCATCCTGCTGACGGAGGCGCCGCTCAACCCGAAGGCCAACCGCGAGAAGATGACACAGATCATGTTCGAGACGTTCAACTGCCCTGCCATGTACGTGGCCATCCAGGCCGTGCTGTCGCTGTATGCGTCCGGCCGCACCACCGGCATCGTGCTGGACTCGGGCGACGGCGTGTCGCACACCGTGCCCATCTACGAGGGGTACGCGCTGCCGCACGCCATCCTGCGTCTGGACTTGGCCGGGCGCGACCTCACAGACTACCTCATGAAGATCCTCACGGAGCGCGGCTACAGCTTCACCACGACGGCGGAGCGCGAGATCGTGCGTGACATTAAGGAGAAGCTGTGCTACGTGGCGCTGGACTTCGAGCAGGAGATGCAAACGGCGGCCGCGTCCACGTCGCTGGAGAAGTCATACGAGCTGCCAGACGGACAGGTCATCACCATCGGCAACGAGCGCTTCCGCTGTCCCGAGGCGCTGTTCCAGCCCTCGTTCTTGGGAATGGAGTCGTGCGGTATCCACGAGACCGTGTACAACTCCATCATGAAGTGCGACGTGGACATCCGCAAGGACCTGTACGCCAACACCGTGCTGTCGGGCGGCACCACCATGTACCCCGGTATTGCCGACAGGATGCAGAAGGAGATCACGGCCCTGGCGCCCTCCACCATTAAGATCAAAATCATCGCGCCGCCCGAGAGGAAGTACTCGGTCTGGATTGGCGGCTCCATCCTGGCGTCGCTGTCCACGTTCCAGCAGATGTGGATCTCCAAGCAGGAGTACGACGAGTCCGGCCCCGGCATCGTGCACCGCAAGTGCTTCTAGTCGTGCGCGCCGTACACCGCAGTGCACTTCGCTTCCTCCACACTTTTATACTTGTTGCCAAACAAATGTATTTATTTTATACTCTCTGTCGGAGACTGCTCGCTGTTGCGTTATTGTAAGTGAACTACTTTAAGTTGTTGTTTAATATAATTTTATAACTGAGCGTGTTTTTCGTTATTATGTGCTACCCTACCTCGTTGTCTAAGCGTCCCGGGTTCCCGGAGTCCCAATGTCCCGGTGTCCCGGTGGAACACCGGTAAACAGCCTACAGCGGTGTCCATATAAGGCGCTGGGTGCGTGCGCGGCTCTGCGTATTAATAGCGTGGGTGACAATCGAACACTAGTTTAATTTAGTATCGATGCTGAGTGCCAATTGATCGGCGCGCGGAGACAATGGCCGCCGTCTCGTCTGCTGCAATATATTAATACCGCGCTCACCGCTCACCGTTCCGTGCTCACAGCCCACAGGTGCGCGAGCCCTGCGAGATTTACTGCCCCACTAACTGTCGCGTCTGATATGTGACCATTGAAACAAACACTGCATTACAGTAAAACGCTAATTGATCTGCTTGATTAATCTGTAAAATTAGCATTCCAAACTATTTCAATGTTTTTGAATATACCTACAAAATGGTTCAATTGGTAGCTTAGTGATAAATATCGTGAGACATAAATAGAAACAAAGTTGTCCACACAATGTGGATAAGTAGGTCATGACGTGCAGGTGAGCGTCGCCAAGTGTCGAGCAGGAGTATAATGAAATGAAACGACACCAATCAACACCCTTATATATTTATTTTATAAAAAAAATAAAAGTATGTACCTACATCATCGAGGCCAGTCCAACACATTCTGTTACATACATTATATCAAGTTAGGTACTTATGACTATCACTGAACAAGCAGCTCGGTCGTGTCGTCCCTGTAGGTACGTGCTCTCACTGACTCGTCTGTAACACACACACACACACAGGGCGCAGCTGACCACTTATAATATATACCCGTTAGGCCCGGTGCGCACTAGGTAGTGCAGAGAGTTCGTTCACTCGTCACAGAGTCGGGACGCGCTCACAGCAGGCGCTTGTCAGGCGGCGCGTCGTCGTCGCTGTCGCCGCAGTCGAAGCGGATGTGCTTGGCGGCCGTACTGCGGCGGCGCTCGGGAGCATGCGCGGCGTCGGCGCCAGCCGCAGGCGCCTCGCCGCGCGCCGCCAGTCACACCTTGTCCTCCGCGCCGCCGCCGGGCGCTGAGCGCACGAACTGCAACACGCGCGGGGGTGAGGACGCGCACGTACTGGCGGTGCCGCGCCGCCCGCCCGCGCCCAGCATACTCACCGACACCGTGGTGGCCGTGGCCGAGTTGGCGCGTGGCCGGAACGTCAGCACGCGCCAGCGCCGCCGCAGCTGCGCCAGCACCTCTCCGTTGCAGAAGCAGTACAGCACGGCCACGCACAGCCCCTGCAGTGAAGTCGTCAGCGCCGACACGTACTCGTAGGCCAGCCACCAGCGCGCCGTATGGTCGGGCCGGAAGGGCATGAGCAGGTACTGCATGCCCAGCAGCGGTGCCAGCAGGCAAGTGGCACGCAGCGCGTGCAGTGCAGTGGCCGAGGGCCGCGCCGGGCCGCCCGTGCCACCCATACCGCCGCCCGCACGCAACTTGGTGCACAGCACGCGCACGATGTTGCACAGGAAGCCCACGTTGAGCAGCACGGCGCCGCACGCCAGCACGGCCAGCTCCACGCGCGGCGTGTTCTCGTCCATCCAGCACAGCGGCTCGTCGCCGGCGGCGCGGCGCCCGGCGTACACCGCGGCCGAGGTAAGCGGCAGCAGCCAGCCCAGCGCCAGCAGTGCGCGCAGCAGGCGCCGCTCCGACACGAAGGCGCTCACGAGCACCGTGTGCAGGTACAACCCCTCGCAGAGCATCCACGTGTAGTTGGTGAGCAGCGCGTACTGCAGCAGCGCGTTGAGCGCGCGGCACCAGCCGGGCGAGGCCGTGAGCGTGGCGGGCGCGCGCACCACCAGCCCGTACCACAGCAGCCACAGCGCGTTGTTGAGCGCGAACGACGCGAAGAGGTTCATGTGCACGGTGATGCGCGCGCACCGCAGCGACCTGCCACACACACAGACTCAATGTCATATTATATTGAATGGCTATGTCTACTATCGGAGGCAAAATATAAAATGCTTGAGCATTGTGTAAATGTCCTCGACACAATTGATGATTCGAACGCCAACAGAAACAACTAGGTCTATTTTTTACCACCTGTGGCGCTGCTAATAAGATCAACAACAATGGCTTCGAGTAGTTGAAGTATTTAAAAGTGAAGAGAGAAAAATAAGAAATAGAGAGTAAAGAGAAAATGGACAAAATTCATAGTTGTAAGTTCCTTGTTTGATTTCCTGCGAATACTAATGTTTACTAAAGCCTAAACTTTGGTATTTTGCTATGGGGACGGGCTGCAAACATTGAGTCTATTTTTATTCTGCAGAAAAGAGCTATAAGAGCCATATATAATCTTCGCATGCACGATTCTCTTAGGGAGCTGTTTAGGGATATAAACATCATGACGGTACCTTGTTATAACATATACGAAAACATTATGTATGTTCTGATAAATCTGTATCTCTTTACAAGAAATAGGAACAAATTAGATCAACCTCCATTCAGATTGGCTAAAGTTCAAAATTCTTTTTCACCTCACAACCTCGGAAAGATTCTGTTTGTCATTCGAAATCTGAGTGCAAAAGTGTATTTAACCGCTAACGTGGAAAGAGTTTTTAAAATTTGAACCTTTCTCTTCAATAATTTTCCATAGGTACGGTTAGTCCACTGAAAATACATTAATACTTATTTCATGTCAGTTTATTTCACCTCATTTTTAGGGTTCCGTACCCGAAGGGTCTAATCGGAGCCCTATTGCTGTCACTCACGTGTCTTGTCTGTCCGTCTAGCCATCTGTCTGTCTGTCCGTCGTCTGTCACAAAATTTTGTAGCATTTTCCTCGCTGAAGTGAGTTGAAAAATTGTGTGTTGCGCTCAGCAGTTTATTCTGCGTTTCGTACCATTAAAAACCTCGCTACGCTCAGGATTCTACATTGAACCACTCGCTTCGCTCATGGTTCAATCCTAAAATCATTCGCTTGCTCAGGCTTCAATACAAGATCTCGCGCCAAAAAACAACTTTGCAGCCTTGCATGACAAATAACTATTATGGGATACTGTGTAAAATTTTATAAAAAAAAATACCACTTGATATTGTACAACTAAATGAGACAAAATTTTAAAACATGTATAAAACACACACTATGTAGACAAGCATTATTACAAATTGGAAGATTATATCTATCTTTATATATATATTTCTTCTGTGCGTGTGTATGTCACTGAACTCCTCCTAAACGGCTGGACTGATTTTAATAAAAAAAATTGTGTGGCTTCAGGTGGATTCGAGAATGGTTTAGATTTACAATTAGGTCCAATTTAAATTGTTTATTTAATTAATTTTTAATTTATAAATTGTTGTTGATTTTGGAATGTTTTACATTAGATCCAGCAGACGGCGCTACGATCGCAGTATCGAATATTCAACAATATTCTATTTTAATTTCAGTTTGTCCCGACAGTGGGTACTGCAATCAAATTCAGGCAATTTTTTTGTAACTTCGTGTTATTATTGTGTTACAAAAAGTGTGCATAAAAAACTATACATTTTGCAAATTCAGTGTGGTTATAAATATTATTCCTTTTCGGAAATGTTCAGGACGAACCCATGTTAGCAAAATAACGAAAATAAAGTTACTGTGAGTAATCACTGCGCTCCGCTAGGTGGCGCGGCGCACGGGCGCTTTGACGTCATAGCGCGCAAAAATTTTAGACTGCATCCCATTACTTTATTGAGGACCGTTCAGCTATATACTCAGTTTTCATATAAAATGGCCTCATTATGTAATAAAAACTATTCATATTCCTATTATGTGACTAGAAATCTAACCGACAAAAATATAAAAACATCAAAATGTCGGCATTTAATTCTTTAATGTTATCACATATCAGCTATCAAAGCAGCCCTAAATGTTATGATAATGGGCATATATTATACATATTATAATAGAGACTAACACTAAATACCTATAACCCTAATTAGAATACCATTTAGTCGCTATTGTTTACTGTTTTATCGGTCTTTTAATTTGGTAGCACATAGCACATAGATTAACATAAGATATAGCACATAGATACAATAACAACAGTTTGAAATACGCGCGCGTGCTAGGGCAGTGACCGCTGCAATCAGCTGTTAGACGCGGTCTCGTATCGTACAGAGTACAGCTCGCAAGCCCGCTTGGCTGGGCACCACGTGCCGTTTTCGGTGTACCTAAGCAGTGTAGGTACCTACACGTTTCGGTTGTTGCTAAATTAAAAAATAATATCCAAAGACAGCGTGTTTAACTAATACTTTTAAGAAGCAACGTATGTCTGCATAACTACAAAATATCTAGGAACGCGCGCACCGTAACATTAAAAGTAGGCACGATCTATCAGCTGATAGTCTGACCTCGGGAAACGGCAAATGTACTAGTAGTAGCGTCTCACGCTCCCCCGCAGCCCGCACCGCTCCCTTTGCCTCAGTGCTAACAGCTGATCGCGGCGGTCACTGACCTCACGCGCGTGCGAATTTCCAACTGTTGTTATTGTGAAAAAAGTGAATACGTATAAAAAAAAAGTTTCTTGGGGAAAGTTGTTTGTAATCATGAGTACAATCACGTGTTTAAGTATCGGTCACTAATTACCAGTCCCCCTATAAATATATACCTATATACAACGTTGATGTGATAGAGGGGCATTAAATTAAACTACGTATACTATACGTGTTTAGTATTAATTCGATACGGTATAAAAATAAAAATAATAATAAATGAGGTTTTTTTTTTTTCAAACAAACTAAATAGTTTACAATTCAGAGTAAAACGCAACCACCCTTTATACCATACTTTATACCCATTATCCTTGTTTGCATTGCCATCTTATAGCGAAAATGTACTTGTGACTTGCGTGAGAACGGCAACAACGCGTCGTATCGTAGGTTATACTCAGATTTATCGTTTTAAGGTGCATGACCTGTGCGTATAGACATAATCAGCTGTTAGGAAAGATACATCGTGTTCAAACGAGGCCAAAACTTAAAAAATCGTTTGTGACTAAACTACTGCTCCGATTTAATTGATTTTTGGTACAGAGCTTGAAAATAGTACCTAGTATAGGCAGTTTAAAGGAAAGCCCCTCTGTCGTATCAACTTTGTATATATATATGAATCCCTATTTCCTTGGTCACGCCATCACGCGTGAACGGTTGGACCGATTTCGCTAATTCTTTTTTAGTTGTGTTTAGTATTGTCAGGAGGAGGTTCTTATGAAAGAAAAAAATAAGAAAGTTTCGCGGAAATTAGAAAATTTCAGAATACTTAACGACTATTGCTTCGCGTGTTTGACAGTTCATAGCTAAGACAGGACAACGTCTGTCGGGCCAGAAAGTCCTTGATAAAAATGCTTGGCTAAATATTGGTCCTTCTCCACAGCCACGTTCCACTAGTTATTTCCTTTATATATTTGGAAGAGATGCTCACCCTTTTACTTTTATTTTTCTAGACATGGTTTTTTTATTGTAATATTTTGAATTTTTTTATGGAAGTAAATTATTATTATTCCTTTTTTTAATTTTCAAAAGTTATAGGTAGTTTTGTATAATTTCGAAGCATTTTCTAATTTTGTAAATGTGAGTTCCTACGAGTACCATGAGAAATTATAATGCTATTAAGTTACTGTTTTTTGACATGAACGAGCAGTTTGTCATGATCACTCAAATGTCTGCTTAGCAGAGCTGAGCTGAGTGGTGCTGATCCACGCGTCATGTTCGTGAACGGACGGGTGTTTATTTATTATCAACATTGTTCTTTTACCCAAAAATTATTGTAAAAAAAAAATCTTTTTTCGATATAAAGTTTCTTTGAACTCCAGGTCAATCAAAAGTTATCTCAGAAGTGACCAGTTTTATTAAGTGGCAAGACCTACATATAGTGAAGAATCATACAATCTGCTTGCGATATCAATACGCACACAGCCGGACACAGAGTCACAGCGGAACAACCGAACTCACCTGAAGTAGAAGAGGATGGCGAGCGACAGCAGCAGCGCCACCAGTGACACGCTATAGCCCGCCTCGTACACCGCGATGATGTCGCTCACGTCCTGCAACACATACTCGTCAGAGCCCCCCAAGCACGCACCGCACACACGCACACACGCATACACTCACATCCTCGGGCTTGATGCACGTGGTGTAGTTGGACCAGGGCCGGCCGGTCTCCGGATGCTGCCACCACGTGCCGTTCGCCGTGCACTCCTTGTGCGCCAACACTGCAACAAGAGCGGGCATACACACCACTGCACCGAGCGAGCTGACAGATCATACGTAAAGCGCTCACGTTCAGGACTGAAGCCGGGCACGAAGGCGGGGCAGGCGCGGTAGGCGGTGGAGTTGGCGGCCGTGTGCGGCCAGCACAGCCACGAGTCGAACGTGCCCTCGCAGTACACGCCTGCAAGCAGAGAGCGGTGAGCGGTAAGTGCTGACGGCGAGGGCTGGGCGCGTGGCGGCCACGTGAGGCGGGTACTGGCCTGCCTGCGGTGCGGTGCCGTTGTTCTCGAACTCGCAGGCGGCGGCATCGCGCGCTATGCGCTCAGGGTCGTCCATATCGTCCCCCGCCCCCCGCTACAGCACCACTCGCGCCCCGCACCCCGCACGCTCCCCTCACGCCGCGCCGACGGCGCCCATCACCTGTAATCACCAAAACAGTCATGACAAGCTCACGCCTGAGAATAGGCAATGCCCTTAGTGAGCTAAGCGTATGAATAACATAATCTGACTTGTTTGTAACATACAAACAGGCACAGCTTTAAATAAAAAAATACGTTTTTTGAGGTATTATAAAAGTCGGCTGGGAGATTTATTGCCAGTTCTAATATAAAATGGGAGTTCAATATGCTAAGTAATTTTCTCTCTTTGTGTGTTGTGTACCTATGTGGATTTGTATGAGAGGTGATTTTTAAAATGCCTCCCGGACTCAAACCAAACCTCAGTGCCCAAGAATACGGAAATATGCTAATGACAGCGAAAGCAGCGAGCATGTTGTCGAAGCAGCGAGTGAGTGAGTGACAGGTGAGTTAGTTAATAAATTGAAAAGAAAGAAAGAAAGAAAACTGTTTATTCACGTGAAAGCGACGCACATAAATTTTGATACATAAACAATTAATACAAAATATATCCTAGACTGATATCCGTCTAGGATATATTCGCGTGGTATTCCACTACCACGCGAAACGGCTAACGCTCAGCTTTTTGCAGCGGCCCATGCACGCAGGCACGAATCCACGGCGCTGGATTTCAGCGTGAGCTGTTCTCTCGTCTCGCTGTCTCAGAACAATTTTTTTTTTCGGCGGTAGGTGTAAAAAAGATAAGACGCGTATTTTTTTAACTGCTACAATTAAAAATAAAATTAAGTGATTTATTTATGATTTTGGGTTCAATAACAGTCATAATATCATAATTTTCTGCTGCACTTACATTGGTGTAATAATCCATGTAATAAAGTACTAAAATCTACACTACCTGCCAGCTATCACTAGTACTTTTTAAGTCACATTAAAAGCATACACATTTTGGTGAAATGTCTACACTGGATGAAATCCAATCAGCTCAGAAGAACCTGGAAGAGTGCTTCCTCAAGAAGATGGATGAGCTTGAGGCTCAGATCCAATGCGCAGGACCTGCTAAGGACACCGTTGCAAAGATCCGGGAAGAGTTCCGTTCCTTCAGAGAACTAATGTTCGGTATGCTGGGTCTTCTGCGGAAACAGATCATGGAGTGCGCCAGAGTGGTTGACGGACTGGAGACACGTACTCGACGGAAGGCGTTGATCTTTACTGGATTCGCTGAAGTGGACAAGGAGGACTGCAGGTCTCTGGTGTTGGACGTTCTTCACAATAAATTGGCCCTGCCTGACATCACTGCATCATCCATCAAGGTGTGTCATAGGCTGGGCGCATCCAGCAGAGGACCCACACGTAGCCGGCCTATACTGGTAAGATTTTCAAGTGTTGACCATAAGACAGCTGTTTGGAAGGCGAAGTCGGCATTGAAGGGCTCCTCTATCACAGTGAAGGAGTTCTTGACCAGGGCTAGGCAGGAAGTCTTCGGCAGGGCGCGCTCCCACTTTGGGATGCCGGCATGTTGGACTCAGGACGGGGTTATAGTCATCAGAACCCCGGATGGAATACGGCACAGGATCACTTCTGCAGAGGAACTCAATCCTATATTGGTTAAATATCCTAAGAAGGCTGGGGAGTCAGCGGGAGGCAGTAGTGGAGTGCGTAAAGTCTAAGTGTTTGTTACTTTATAATTTATGGTTCACTTAATTTGATCACAATTTCAGTGTTTATTTGTGCTTGGGGCGTTATTGTTCACTTATTTGTTATGCAATTCTTGTCATACGCGTGTACCCACTTACTATGTTTTATTTGCACTTGTATATGTTTTAATTTTGGTGTTTACTGCTCAGTATTTTGTTGTGATTTTGTTTGTGTTATAAAACAGTCGTGTTTCGTCATGTAATATTGTCAATGTCACCTGTCTGTTATGTCATATCTGTCATTATGTTGTAAATGTCATGTCAGATCGACGTGCCATCTTCCTAATTTCCACGTTTGTGTTGTGATTTGCGTTTTATTTTTGCTCACTTATTCTTGTATTGCTTTTATTATTGTTTGTGCTTGTGATATAATTTTCTTACAAAAAGTCATATTTCTGTATTATACTGGTGCTGCTGGTGGGTGGTGAATAGATAGTGGTGTAGCATCGTAAGCCTTAGTTTATTTATTTTTTGTTACTATTTTTTTTTTTATTGTATTTATGATTTCTGATGACGATTCTTTTCATTCCGCTAATGAATCCTTCAACTCATCTGCTGATGCAAGTTTTAGCTCCTTGACTGACACTCTTAGGGACTTTGTGCGTCGGAGCTTTGGTCAGCAAAGGGGTCACTTATTTAATGTTTGTCACATTAATGCTCAGAGTGTGCCAGCTCATTATAGTGATCTTTTCGATACGTTTTCCGACGCCAATGTACACGCCGTCCTGGTTTCTGAGACTTGGCTCAAGCCTCATCTTCTCTCTACCACCTACCCTCTTCCCGGCTTCGTTCTTATCCGCAATGATAGAACTGGAAAGGAAGGAGGGGGTGTTGCTATCTATCTTCGTTGTGATTTGCCTTTTAAAATTGTTGCCTCATCTCCTTCAAATTATAATGCTTCCGTCGAGTATTTATTTTTGGAGGTCTACGTCAAAGGTGTCAGGACCTTACTTGGCGTTGTCTACTGTCCGCCTGCCCTTGACTGCTTTCCCAATCTTGAGTTGGCGCTGGAGTCAGTAGGGTCAGAGTATGCGCATTGTGTCATCATGGGCGATTTCAACACAGATCTCTTTCACCCATCTCCTCGTTCCCGTAAACTCCTTCATATTATCGAGTCCGTTAGTCTCCATGTCCTTCCACTGCAACCTACTCACTTTAATAGCTTAAGTGATGACACGTGGCTCGACATAATCCTCACGTCCACTCCCTCCCTTGTTTCCTCACACGGCCAGTGCCCTGCCCCTGGCTTTTCCCGTCATGACCTCATTTTCCTCTCCTATGTCCTAAAATCTCCTAAACTTCCCCCTAAAGTTCTGCACATGCGTTGTTTTGCTCGCATGGATGCTGAGAAGCTACGTCAAGATGCGTCAAAACTTGATTGGGACCACCTTGCAGCGGTAACATCTGTTGACGATAAACTGTGCATCTTTAATCGGACGATCCTTGCACTCTACGACAAACACGCTCCTGTCAAGACGGTTAAGCTGAAGCGTCAGCCCGCACCTTGGATGACGACGGGGGTTCGTATGGCGATGAGGCGTAGGGATCGGGCCTTCCGTAGATTTAAAAAAGATCGCAGTGTTGTAAATAGGGACCTTTTCAAGGCTGCTAGAAATCGGTGTAATCAGATGATACGCAACGCTAAACGCCGCCATATTCTCGATAACATATCTTCCTCTTCTCCTGCTGATATCTGGAAATTCCTCGGAACTCTAGGTATCGGTAGACCACGTCATGTGGATTTTCCTAAAACAATCTTTCTGGACGATATCAACCGTCATTTCACAACAACCTGTCATTTGGATTCCCAAATGATGTCTCAGACGGTTAATTTCATTACTGGCCTGCCAGGACCTATCATAGAGCCGTTCTACTTTTCTCCGGTAACCTTGGAGGAAACTAAAAAGATCATCCTGTCCATTAAATCGAAGGCTGTGGGCTATGACGAGATTAGTCGTTATATGATCACCTTGATCCTTGACTGTCTTCTTCCGCCGATTACCCACATCATTAATTTTTCCCTTGATTCCGCCCAATTCCCATCCCTGTGGCGTATGGCTTACGTTCGTCCGCTTCCTAAAATCAGTAATCCTTCCCTACCTAACCATTTTCGACCAATTTCTATTCTTCCTTTTCTATCCAAAGTACTTGAGGCCTGCGTCCACAAGCAGTTTTCAGGATTTGTTCACCGGAACAATCTTGTTAGCTCTTTCCAATCCGGATTCAGGCCTGGTCACAGTACTGCCTCAGCTCTCCTTAAAGTGACTGGTGACATTAGAGAAGCTATGGAGGATACCAAGGTTACTGTTTTGGTGCTAATTGATTTCTCCAATGCCTTTAATGCTGTCAGTCATGATATTCTGCTATCCATCCTTTCACATCTTATGGTTTCCTCCGAGGCCCTGGAATGGTTCTCTTCTTATCTTCGGGGGCGCCAGCAGTCGGTTCGCGTGGACGAGAATTCGTCGAGTTGGCGTGTCCTGGAAGCTGGTGTGCCACAAGGCGGTATTCTTTCTCCATTGTTATTCTCAATCTTCATAAATTTTATAACTCACTGTCTTCGGTGTTCGTATCATCTATATGCCGACGATCTTCAGCTGTATACAGCTGCGCGGGTAGATAGTTTGTCAGACGCTATAGAGGATATAAACCGAGATTTGGATGCAATCAATGATTGGTCTGATAGATTTGGGGTGTCTGTGAACCCCTCAAAATGTCAGGCCATTGTTATTGGAAGCTCACGCATGATGGGTAGAGTGGCGATTAGCTCTCTTCCGCCTATTATTTTAAATGGTGCTGTCATCCCCATCAGTCCTAGCGTAAAAGATCTCGGTTTGCATCTTGACTCGACGCTTGGCTGGCAAAGCCAGGTTTCTAGTGTCTGTCAAAGAGTCAACGGGACTTTGCGATGTCTGTATCGTCTGAGGAACTTTTTGCCTGCAAAGACGAAGACTATGCTTGTGCAAACTTTAATTTTCCCTATAATCGACTATGGTGACGTGTGCTACTTTGACCTGAACGCGGCTTTTCTGGATAAGCTTGATAGGCTCCTCAATAACTGCATCCGGTTCATCTTCAACTTGAGGAAATATGACCATGTGTCAAGCTTTAGAGCTGAGCTCAAATGGATGCCCATTCGCCAGAGAAGAAGTTTGCGCGCTCTGACTACACTTTTCTCTCTTCTCAACTCTCCCACCCCTCCCTCTTATCTTATATCACACTTCCAGTATCTTTGCTCTACTCACGCTAGGAATTTGCGTTCTGCTAACAATCTCTTACTGCTTTGTCCTTCTCATACTTCTAATTTTATTCATTCTTCCTTTCATATACAGTCCATCCTTCTGTGGAATGCGCTTCCCCTCAATATCAGGATGGCCACCAGTCAGTATGCATTTAAGCGAAAGTTGCGGAATTACCTTCTTAACAAGTAAAGGAGTCGTCTCAAAATCCTTATCTCTAACTTTATATATTATTATTATATATGTAGGTATATTATATTAAATATATATGTATGTTTATTTTAACTATATTTATATATACTTTTGTAATTATTTTCGTCTTAGAATTATTTTATTTTTTCAGTTTATGCACCTGCCATGTTATCTCTCCACCACCCTTGGTTGACTGGTAGAGAATGCCTAAGGCATTAAGTCCGCCTTTGTACATTTGTGTTGCATGAAGTTTTAATAAATAAATAAATAAACAATAAATAAAACAAACGTATTATTCATTGTTCCGAGGCACAGAACAATAAATTATCAATTAGACACAAAAATACGCTGTTTCGGCGGCGCTCACAAAGACAAAGTTAAATAAAAGCTTGTAAAAATAAAAAAAGAACAGATTTTCTAAACCGGTTGCATAAATAATTACAAATATCATACGTTTAAATAGAGATCTACGATCAACTAAATAAAGTATCAAGACAAAATAATTAATTAAATGACAACATTTTGACACTTCCCAAGCCAGAGACAACAAAGACAAAAGTTTGCGATATAACCTAAACTTAATATTATAAAGTGTATCATCTATGATAATGTTGTACTCTGAGGTTTGCGACTTGCATAATGGCCGACCAACCACACAAGAATAATTAGAATTATGTAATTGTAAACAGAAATGGCGCTAGAAATTATAAAATAATGATGTTATGAGCATATTATGCTACAGTTATGATTGTGACAATGTTCATAATGTTTGTGAGTGAAAGATATATGGTGAAAGTGGAAATAGTAATTGGTAACCAGTTACAGTACTGGATCGTAATTCAGCGTCACTAACCCGAGTGTGATGGCTCAGTTTCATTCAATGTTCAAGTGCGCCTAAAAATCACTTCAAAAATCCCCGAATGCATTTCTTCTTCCTTTTTGAAGTCGGTTAAGAAGGTAACACATAAACAAGATTCTGGTATTTTAAAATGATTTCATTGAAAGCTTTGATTTATTGATGTCCCTAACCGGACTGGACGGGAGTTAGCAGTCAGAGACAAGCTCGACAAGCTACAAACTTTACCAATCTGATTGTGTAGTGAGTATCGAATGTCCGCGGGGATCGGGTGCCGCCACGCGCCGGCGCATGCACCAGTGTATGTGCCGCCGCGGTGAGGAACTGAGGACAACATGCCGAACTAAACCAAGATGAATTAACACGGTTTTTAATTGTTACTACATATTGTAAAGTACAGTGTTACAATATGAATTTCTTATTTAATATTAAATGTTATCTATTTTAACGCGGGCAGAGCCGTGAGGCATCAATCGCTTGAAACATTTTTTTTTATCTATACTCTTTTTATATTATAAAGCTAAAGAATTTGTTTGTTTGTTTGAACGCGCTAATCTCAGGAACTACTGGATCGAATTGAAAAATTATATTTGTGTTGAATAGTCCATTTATCGAGAAAGCCTATAGGCTATATAACATTACGCTACAACTAATAGGAGCAGAGCATTAATGAAAAGTGTGGCAAAAACGGGAAAAAAAAAATCCTTTTGAGAGCTTCCGTTGCGTGTGCTGCGTAAACGGTTAAAGTTACGCAAAAGTTATGTTTGACGGAATTGTTTCCCATTAAAAGTTCAAAAAAAACGGCCGCGACTGCATATGTCTATATTTTAAGGATATCTCACTAAAACCTTTTTATGGTAATTGAACAGGATTTCAAGGTCCGAAGGCGAGAACACCCAATGAAACGCACAAACTGTTTCGAATGGTACAATTTTAATTCACAAGGAATCCACTTACAAAAAATCTCCAAAACTATATATGGTTGGCTCGGTAACGAAACCATAGCGCGATCTATTTTGATCCCAACGCCATCTAGGGAAGCGTCAGGCAACTTTTGCACTTATGAAATAATAGACATACCGCCCACCAAGGACGTATTGTATAATGTCCTTCTCTTAATCTAAACCGCCCACCGTGCAGCATGTCTAGTATTAAAGGGTGCACAGGTACAACATTTTGATGTAATATTAACATGGGTATATACATATTATGATACAAATACAAAAAAAAACAATTTCGTAATTCTTATAATCTAGATGCCTCCTATGATGAACAATACAGGAGTCTTAACAAATGATACCCTACAAACACAAGTTTAAGTTTCTACAGGAAGAATAGCCAATTTGGTAATAGGTCTCTTTATCAGTGAATTTTTGGTTCTAACCGTAACAACTCGAGTGATTCCGTCAGGGCCAGGATGTTTTAACTCGATCTTTCCCAGCAACCACTTACCAGGAGGTAAATCATCCTCTTTTATCAGAACTATGCCACCTATGGCTGGTTCTGGGTTTTGGTGAGCCCACTTATGGCGTTGTAAAAATTGATTTAGGTAATCTTGTGACCACCGCCGCCAATAGTCCTGTAACATTCTTTGGGTAAGTTGCCACCGTCTGAGACTAGAAATGTTAGTTTTTTCGAAATTCGAATCAGGTACTAGGACGAGTGGTTCCCCAACCAAAAAATGGCCTGGAGTTAACACCGATAACTCATTTTGATCCACGCAGGAAAGCGGTCTCGAATTGAGGCACGCCTCAATTTGTGTTAGCACCGTCGTTAGCTCCTCGAACGTTAGTGTAGAGTTCCCTATAACCCTTCTGAGATGGTATTTTGTGGACTTTATTCCTGCCTCCCATAGACCGCCGAAGTTTGGAGCGTGAGGAGGAATAAAGTTCCACCTTGTACCATTATTTGCTAAGCACTCAACCAATTCGGGAATGAATTTAGATTTTTCTTCATTGAATAATTCCTGCAGCTCTCGCGCAGCGCCCACAAAATTTGTGCCGTTATCACTGTGTAGTTCTGCGCAGTGTCCACGCCTCGCCACGAACCTCTTAAAAGCGGCCAAGAATCCTTTTGACGTCATGTCACTGACTACTTCGATATGAATTGCCCGCGTAGACAGACAGACGAAGAGTGCGATGTACCCCTTGTACGACTTATTACCACGTCCTTTAGACACTCTGACGTTTATTGGGCCAGCGTAATCGACGCCACTGTACAGAAAAACTTTATTTGGTGTAACACGAGGAGATGGTAGCTGTCCCATTAGTTGGCTTCGGGCTTTATTTGTGTACCTAATGCAAGTAACGCATTCTCTAAAGCAGGCCTTTACTAAAGGTTTAATCCCTACAACCCAATATCGAGATCTCAAGTAAGCGATCATAGCTTGAGGGCCACCATGCATCGTTTTTTGATGCGCCTCGCTTATGAGAAGCTTCGTTAGGAAGGAATCTTTAGGTATAAGTATTGGATGTTTGCGATCAGAACTCAGCTGAGACATCTCTAGTCTACCTCCCACTCTAATTACTCCCCTTGAGTCCAAGAATAAATTTAACGCTTTGTACCCCTTCCCCTTTTTACCTAGAGATCCCGTCCTCTTAAGTTCTTGTATTTCTTCTTGTAATTCTTCTTCTTGACCTTTTCTAATACATACTTCCATCGCCTCCTCGAGTTCTGTCGTAGACAACTGTTTATTTCTTTCCTTGTTAGCACCATTGATTCTTTTGTGCAAGAACTTTCTACAGTAAGCTACTACCCTGATCATCCTGGAAAGCGATAAAAACCGGTCCCAAAAGGAAATGTCAAAAATACCCGAATGAACCTTCACTTCCTCCAATTTAGTCATTAAGTGTTTAGGCTTTTTATATTCTATAACAGATTGCCTTAAGAAATCTGGTCCATTGAACCATATCGCAGTATTGCCGAGTTCTCCTGGAGCCACGCCGCGAGAGGCACAATCCGCTGGATTTTGTTTGGATGGAACGTATGACCAATATTGTGTATCCAATGTGTTTAAGATTTCTGCGACACGATTGGCCACAAACGTTTTCCAACGGCTTGGATGACTATTAAGCCATGCGAGAACAACTTCGGAATCCGTCCAAGCGTGCACATCTAATATATTTACATCCAGAGTTTTAGCAACGTCTACCATCAACTTCGCTAATAGAACGGCTCCACACAGTTCTAACCTAGGTATTGACACCTGTTTGATGGGAGACACTTTGGTTTTTGAGGTAACTAACGCAACTTGTATGTTACCCTCTGCATCTATAACTCTGACGTATACCACTGCAGCGTAGGCCATTTTTGAGGCATCTGAAAAGCCGTGTAGCTCCATCTTTATATTGCTGGATTTAGTGTTAAGCCAACGTGGGATTTTAACATTCGCTAAAGAAGATAAGTCCTTTCGGTAAGTAATCCATTCCTTTAATAAACTATGGGGCACTTCTTCGTCCCAACCTATACCTGCTAACCATAGCTTTTGTATCAAAATTTTAGCTAAAATGATACTAGGTGACAACCAACCTAACGGGTCGAAAAGTCGAGAAATATCCGATATAATTTTCCGTTTACTTACAGGTTCCGTCGGGAGAGGCAGTTCTACAGAGTACTGGAAAACATCAGCGCGAGGATCCCAGGTAAGTCCGAGTATTTTTGTAATATTATCTATTTTTATTTTTACTTCCTCCGCCTTATCCCTTTTGTTTTCTCTTATTTTATGTAGTAATTCTTCGCTGTTGCTTATCCATTTCTGCAATTGAAATCCCCCTTTAGCTAGAATCTCTTTTATTTCTGTATGAATTTTATATCCTTCCTCTACACTTTCTGCCCCTGTCATTAAATCATCCATGTAGAAATCATTAAGGATGATTTTTGCTGCTAAGGGATGATCCTGCCCCTCATCATAAGCAACCTGATGTAAAGAACGCACTGCTAGAAATGGCGCCGATGAAGTACCAAATGTAACCGTCACTAGCTCAAATTCTTCAATTTCTTTTTCAGGACTTTCCCTCCAAAGAACCCTCTGAAACATTGTATCATCTCTATTGACCCGAATCTGTCTATACATTTTAATTATATCAGCACCTATACAAATTGGATGTGTTCTCCAACGCATAACCGTATGTCGTAATTCTGCTTGCAATGTCGGGCCAACCATCAAGTCATCGTTCAACGATACCCCATTTATTCCCTTGCAGGAAGCGTCAAATACCACGCGCACCTTAGTTGTCTGCTTATCTTCCCGGATTACTGCGTGATGAGGTAAGTACAACCCTTTGTTCTTTTCTTCTGGAGATACCTTTACCATATGGTTAAGTTCTATATACTCCTGCATCACCGCAGTGTAATCCGCCTTTAATTTGTGATTCTTTGAAAGTTTAAATTCTAAACTCTTTAACCGTTTTTCAGATATGAACCTAGACTCACCATCCTTACAACTTTGTTTACTATCCCGGAATGGCAACCTTACAATGTAACGACCGGTTTCGTCTCGCTTTGTGGTATTGGTAAAAATATTCTCACATTCCGTTTCCTCTTTACTAAGTATTTTTTCAGATCCCGATGGCTCCGCTTCTAGCTCCCAGAATTTACGTAACATGTCATCAGCCTGAACATTTGAATGCATGACAGTGATGCAAGGATATGAATTGATGTCGGACGAATTTTCTGTACCGACAACACCCGAAAGAATCCATCCGAATTCTGTTTGTTGTGCTACGAGCGATCCACTAGTACTCTTTTTGATTCCATCTTGAATAATTTGGCAGAATATCTCAGCACCTAATAAAACGTCAATTTTATTAGGCCTGTGATACTCAGGATCTGCCAACTCGTCTTCACTCAACTTAACCCATTCTACCCTGGTTGCTGTTACAACTGGGAGAAGGGATGTGATGGACTTCAAAACGTATGCATTTACTTGAATGCTATAGTCTGGATTCACTCGAGAACGTATATTAAAAACTACGGAAGAATTAGACATAACTGTTTTATTTCCACCTACACCTGTCACACGGTGTTTTGTTAAAGTTTTCTTTAACCCTAAATATTGAGCCATTGACTCAGTGATAAAAGATCCTTGTGACCCTTGATCTACTAATGCGCGAACCACACGATATGTTCCATCCTTTGACTTGGCCTTTACTAAAGCCGTAGGTATTAAAACCGTATCCTTACAATTTCCTGTCGAAAGGCATGAAACTATTGGCTTAGTAGATCCCTCCGCTTGTATAGCGGCCTTTTGAGTTTCCTCCATTGAGGTATTATTCCTAGTAGCAGCTGACGCTGCTTCCTTCTGTACAACGCCCGTGTCCTCACCAACAGACCCAGAACTGTGATGTATGTAGGTAGGCGCTAATATTGTACATGTCAGTTTTTGAATACAAAGCTAATGAACGGACGTGTCGGTGTTTTATTCCTCGCACTTGCGGCTAAGAACTTTACAGTGGCGACGAGTTGGCTCCACCGCTAACCCTCCTCGCTCGCTGTTGGGTTGGCTTACGGGCTGCGGAGCGACCAGTCATGGTTACGAGACCTGTCGGTTTCGGGAATACGAGTGCAGCCGGTGCCGTCGGAAGGGTCACTTGCGGCGAGTGTGCCCGGAGCAGGGTGCCGCGGGTTTAGCGGACAAGAAAGAACGCACTATGCATTATGCGAATACGGAGGAACCGGGAGAGGGGCAGATGACCTGGGAGGAGGAAGAGGACTTCCATCACTTATGCCTCAACGATTACCGAGCGGTTAGTTTGCCAATTTCTATCGAGAATAATACGATAAATATGGAAGTGGATACAGGCACGGCGGTGTCCTGTATCAACAGTGACACGTATAAGAGGTTTTTTAGGCATATAAAATTAGAGAAAACAAGTGTTAGGTTTAAGTTTTATGATGGGTCTGTTTTAAAGCCGTTAGGAATTATAAAGACAAAAGTAAAATATGCGGGGGTAGAGAAAAAATTAGATTTGTTTGTTATTGAAGGTGGAACAACATCACTGTTAGGAAGACAATGGTTGTCGGAATTAAATATAAAATTACCTCTTTTTAGTAGTTGTAATAAAGTAGATAGTGTACATTTCAATAATGAAATACAATTGTTACTAAACAGGTATAAGGAGTTATTTGATGGAGGTTTGGGGCGATACACAGGAGGCAAGGCAACATTACGGGTACGGGACGGAGCGGTGCCGGTGTTCCATCGCGCGCGGCCGCTGCCGTATGCGCTGCGCGACCGAGTCGACGCAGAGTTGGAACGCATGCTGCGCGATGGCGTCATCGAACCTGTCGACTGTTCAGACTGGGCTTCTCCATTGGTACCGGTAAATAAGGCGGACGGCTCATTAAGGATTTGTGCAGATTACAAGGCCACCGTAAACCCTGTTTTGCTTGTAGATCGTTACCCTTTACCTAAAATTGATGATGTCATAGTAAGGATGAGTGGGGCGCAATATTTTTCAAAAATAGACCTCTCACAAGCCTATAACCAAATTGAGTTAGACGATACAAAAAAATATACGGTGATAAATACTCATAGGGGTTTATACCGGTACAATAGGTTGGTTTACGGCCTCGCGTCTAGCCCCGGTATTTTTCAGCGTACAATGTGCAATCTGTTGAGTAATATTCCTAATGTGGAGGTATTTTTGGATGACGTAATAATCGGAGGGAAAAGTAAAGAGGAACACATGAGGGCTTTAGAAACGGTTTTTAGTAGATTGCATAAAAAGGGACTAAAGTTAAAAACTAATAAATGCGTGTTTCTGGTAAAAGAAGTGCAGTACTTGGGGTATATTTTAGGAAAGGATGGTATAAAGACCGACCCTAGGAAACTGGAGGCCATAGCTAAAATACCTAGGCCTACCAACGTCACCCAGTTACGATCATTTATAGGAATGATAAATTTTTACGCCAAGTTTATACGGAATATGAGTGCTAGGTTAGCGCCTTTGTATGAGTTACTCAAGAAGGGAAAGGTTTGGCATTGGTCGCGCGACTGTGAGCGAGCGTTCAATAACATTAAGAATGTGTTAGTTAGTTCAGAAGTATTAGCTCATTATGACCCGGACCGCCCTCTTATCTTGACTTGCGATGCGAGTGCGCGCGGGATAGGGGGGGTCCTCACACAGCCGGCCCGGGACGGCCGCGGCGAGCGGCCGATAGCTTATATATCGCGTACTCTGAGTGACGCGGAAAAAAAACTATTCACAAATTCATCGCGAAGCGTTGGCTATCATATTCTGTGTCAATAAGTTCCATCAATACTTGTACGGCCGCCGTTTTGTGTTGAGAACGGACCACAAACCGCTAGTATCCATTTTCGGACCGCATACGGACATACCGACTATGGTAGCAAGTCGCATGCAAAGATGGGCTATAATTCTTTCAGCTTATACTTACGATATAGAATACGTGAAAACTAATGAGAACGGAGCCGACGGACTATCACGGTTACCGGTCGTCATTAGCGAACGTAAACAAATGAGTCACGCGGTGCCCGAACAAACGTATTTGCATTTCATTCAACAAGCTTTATTGTTAGATTACGAGGAAATCAGACGCCAAACTGGAAAGGACCCACTGCTATCTAAAATTTTGAGTTATATACGAGATGGTTGGCCTACTGAGTGCGATATAACGTCACTACAACCATTTTTTAACAGACAAAAGGAAATTTATGAGGAATTGGGCTGCGTCCTGTGGGGCCATAGGTTAGTGGTACCAGAGAATTGTAAAGAGAAGGTTTTGCACATGCTCCATGAGCCGCATATGGGGATAGTCAAGTCAAAGGCTATGGCGCGTAGTTATGTGTGGTGGGCTGGCTTAGACGAAGCAGTGGAGCGCATGTGCCGTGCGTGCGAACTGTGCGCAGCGCAGGCCGACGCGCCGCCGCGGCAGGCGCCGTGCATGTGGCCTTGGCCGAATCGTGCGTGGTCAAGGTTACATTTAGACTTCATGGGACCCATATTTGGTAAAACATACTTAGTTACAGTTGATGCCACGTCTAAATGGGTAGAAGTTTTTAACATGACAAGTACCACGGCCGGGGCGGTCATAGATAAACTGTGCGAACTCTTCAGTAAATTCGGGCTTCCCTAACTAGTTGTGTCAGACAATGGACCACCTTTTACCAGCACTGAATTCCATAACTTCGCAAGCAATCATGGAATAGAACAAATATTTACAGCCCCATATCACCCGGCGTCAAATGGCCTTGCGGAAAACGCAGCGACCAGTCATGGCCACCGCTAGGGTGGAGTAAAGTATGGTGGCGTCTTTTACATAAATGGCATTTGACGGTGTTTCTACAAAATCTGGCAGAGTGGTTACTACCCAAACAAATGAAACATAGCCCATTTTTCTGTGCGAAATCACGTCGGGTATCGTTATTTTCTTTAGCAAAACCTTTACAAGCAGTTACCTTATGAGCGGCAGAACAAAACGGGCAAGATAACTCCGCCTTTACTTTCCCTACCACATGGCACGATTGCGAACTCTTTTGAGCATGTGGTTTATTTTCTAAATTTTCTAGACCTCGAAAGCGGCCAGTTAAAAAATCAGTAAATTGAGTAAAAGTGGGCAAATCATCCGTTGCATCCGAAGCTACCTTTAGTTCCCAGGCTTTCCTGGTGTCCTTATCCAATTTGACACTAACAATGTGTATTATTAGGATGTCCCAAGAAGTAACGTCTATCCCTAAATTTTTTATTGATCCCAAACAATCAGATGTGGTGCTCAGTAATCTTTTTATTTCAGTGGCTGATTCTACTGTTAAACTCTTTTGGTTAAACAAACGTTTTAAGATTCCATTTGCTGAAAATCTTTTATTGTTGTACATTGCCTCTAATTTTGCCCAACTAGCCGTATAATTATCCGATGTTACATTAATGTTTCTTAATAGGTGCTCTGCATCACCGGTTAAGTACCCCTTAAGGTAGTACAACTTCTGCGCATCGTCTAGAGTTTTATTATTGTGTATTAACCCTAAAAATAAATCTCTAAACGTCTGCCACTCACTATAATTTCCAGAGAACACAGGTATCTTAACCTCAGGTAACCTAAAATTTCTAAACCCTGTACTACAGCTAGCTCCTGGACTATCATTACACATTTCACTAGGCATTTTCATATTGTTTAACATTTCTTTCAGCTCGCTTTTAAACTGTATATAAAACTCTTCGACCTCATCATATAAGCTATTCTTATGATAATTTGAACTAAATAACTCAGACTTTTTTACCTCACTAATTATTTTAACATGTGTTTTGTAAAATAATTGCCATTGCTGCTCTAAGTTTTCAATCCTAGTTTCTATATAACAAACAGTTATGCGCTCTTTAGGACATTTTTTAAAGTTTGATTTTGACTTCAACATTTTAGCTTGAATGTCTGCCTGAATGTCGCTAAGTGACTCCATTTTTTAAACAACACAATTAGGATAGGTCACAAATATAAAATACACAATTTTCTAGCAACTAGATCCCCAAAACACTACAAATAAACTTATTGTCCAGTAATCACACGTTCAATAACACCACAAAAAAAATCTAAGTTTCCTTGAAGCACTTCAATATTTTTCTAAGTCCCAACAGATGAATGCTTTTTTTAAATTTTACAAGTGTTTCAAACTTCTATTTCTGAGTAAAATCGGGCATAGGTTCCCCGTCTGAACCACTTTTTGCTTAAAATTAGTACAAGTCCAAACTAATTTTACCAACGACTAAGTTATTTATCTGGTGACTTTAAGGTTCAAATTTCTATGCACTTTCTTGAATTGTTCTTATTAATAAGGTCGAAAATGTACTCACGATTTTTTCACTTAACACTCACTGACACTGATACTCGACGTCTCACACCGCACTTGTGGCGCCCTCTGGTGGCCGCTCCGCGAACTCCTCTGCCTGGCTCCTCCACGCAACGTCACTCCTCCGGCACCCAGCCGGATCCTCTGCTTCGATGACGTCACCGCTGACGCCTCGCTGTAGGGATGCTCTGGACAGCAATCCACTGCCCAGTACTGACGTTGCGGGGTGATAATCACCACCACCACAGATGACTAACACAAAAACACCTTCACGCCAATCCGACTTCGAAGGACCATGAACAGGATTTCAAGGTCCGAAGGCGAGAACACCCAATGAAACGCACAAACTGTTTCGAATGGTACAATTTTAATTCACAAGGAATCCACTTACAAAAAATCTCCAAAACTATATATGGTTGGCTCGGTAACGAAACCATAGCGCGATCTATTTTGATCCCAACGCCATCTAGGGAAGCGTCAGGCAACTTTTGCACTTATGAAATAATAGACAGTAATCAAATTTGTTCTAAAATAATGCATTATTTACGAAGGTGTAAACATAAGCATGATATTAATAATTATCTAAATAAATACGTTATTCAGCATAAGTATTTAATTTTAAACAAAATTTCCCTTGACATTATTTGATTTCGACGAATATCTTAGCAGATTGAGAAGAGAGAGTTTCAATGAAGTACCACGCGCACATTCATGATGTGCAAGGCGGGCGATCATGAGGGACGTGGGGCCCTGCCCAGGGGTTGAGGAGAAATTCGAAAGAGTTACCTCGCCCCTGGGCATTCAGGGCAGGGAAGGAGCAGGGGTGGGTTTTAGTCAGTAAGAGTCTGACACGCCCTTCCGCTCCACCCTAGAGCGGGAGATATCATTGGATGATTTCCCAACCCACAAAAAAAAAGTCATGAAGGGCTGCGCTTGCACTGGCCGGCCGCCGCTAGTAGCTCTGCAAGGTACCATTTTGCACTATATAGCCTATTTATTGAGGAAGGTTATAGACTTTATAACATCACGCTACGACACAGTAACCATAAATACAGGTGAAACCGCGAGCACAGCTAGTTGTGTATAAGTGCAGTAGCACTAATATTCAAACCGTAGCATTCCTGAAAATTCGTTCAGAGGAGATAAATTAGGAAATATTTCATAAACGTATGAGAGATTATTTTGTGTATTTTATATATGGGCCTTAGTTGCCAGATAATAAAGAATTATTGTTATATAAAGAAATCTGTTTTTTAATCTTTGAATTGTTTGTTGAGTTAAACGCTGACGCATCATTGGCGCATCCTCAGATCAGAAACCAGGGCTTCAATAATATCTTTGTGAATGTTTATTTTATGCCAATAAAATATATTTGAATAATTTTATATGACTTGTTGGTATCTACGTCCCTTTTCCTCCGCTAGGAACGCGGCACTCATGTGACTCGTAAGAGTGTCACCGACGTACAAGTCGACCTGTAACGTTGCAGTGCTGCAGATGGAGTGCTGGAAAGACCCAGGAGCTCATTTACATACAGCGAGCCGCATCATAAATCTGCAACTTTTCATGGAGTCTCGTAAATTTAAAACATTTAATTAGTCGGGCGCAGGTGGCTTCGCTTTACTTAATGTTCGTAGCGGTGCTGCGTACGCTTGTGAGCGAACTCATACACTGAGTAACTCATTACTGTGTTCAGAAGTTACGCTTTCTGAATCAAGTCCTTGATACAGCCGCCTTGTGAAAGCCTCCTAAGGTGCTGTGGTCGAGGCTCGTGGCTATTAAGGGTCTACTACCGGCCAAGTGGCGCCCTCATTGAATAAAAAATCGTAGTATAGCATAGAAAATAAATATTAAAGAATCCAACGTCACGTTTGTTATAAAGAGTATAAAGTATTTTTATGTTTATTAACGTAAAAATACTTTATACTCCGACCTGTTTTATTAAACAGGTCTCAGAATGTTTCGTATCCAAAGTAGTAGGCAAAAGTGTCAGAACCGGCCGTTATTGGTACTTTTGCCTATTACTTAGGATACAAAACATTCTGAGGCCTGTTTTATTAACGTAAAAATACTTTATACTCTTTGTAACAAACGTGACATTAGATTCTTTAAAATTTATGTTCTATGCTATGCTACGATTTTTTATTCAATGAGGGCGCCATTTGGCCGGTAGTAGGGCCTTGAGCCATTGGCTGGCACGACTACTGGTACTTTTGCGGATGCCGAGCCCACTAAAACTAAAACGAATGGGTGGCAGCGGTTTGTACGATTTGCAGCTACGCTCCGTCATGCATACTGCCACATTTAAAATAGATGTAAGAGTGCATCGAATAATTTCATCAATTTTGTCAAAATAAATAGCAAGTGTCTCGTCAGTGTCCACCAGCGGCCAAGCTCTGCTGGACAGCCAGCATCCGTGCCGGACAGACGACACTATGGCACTTGAATATATTGTTCTGTTTCATTTATAACTGAGGATCTCTAACAAAAGTTATGTTGAACGATATGTTCAGAGTGACCCTTTGCTACTCTGTTCCTATGAGTGACACAGCACTGCACTCCTCAGAGCGTGTCCGCCTGGAGTGCTACGGTGCTACGCCGCTACGGTGCTACGCGGCACTCGCTACGAGGCTACGTCAACGCTTTTAGTTGTCATAACTTGACTGCTTATCTCCGACCGGCGGCGGCGAAAGAGAAGCTTTTGAGGTACACTGTACATACTGCTGTGCAATGGAAAAGTGCGATATAAATTTCACATAATAATGGTAAAAATAAACTTTTTTCACGAACTCACCATCCCAATCCATCCATACTAATAAAATAATTATCCATAAAATAATTGTATGTGTACTAAATAAATAAATAAATAAATGATAAATACTTACTCATATTATAAATGCAAAAGTAACTGTCTGTCCGTCTGTCTCTGAAGAGGTAACAAATATATTACCTCTTCACGTCTTGGCACACGGGTAGACCGTGTCCTGGAATAGAACATTTTGTATCCCGATGGCTGCGGGGGTGTGATATCGGTGGTGGGAGGAGGCTCATGTGAAACAACTTGTCACGTAACGGAGGTGGAGTCACGTTGTAGGTGCCGGAGGTAAAGGTGATACGAAGAGGAGGTCGTAGGAGTGACACGCAGAGGAGGACGTAGGACTGACACGCAGAGGAGGAGAGGACGTAGATTAGGAGGACCGTAGATGACGAGTTGGATGAAGGAATAACACACGACAAGTTAACACGTGTATTTTGTATTTTGTTATTTACAAAAGTAGGCTTAAATATAAGAAGCACTCATTATTAGTACGAACACATACACAGTGACTAGGTACGTAATTAAATTGTATTATTGCTAGGAACTGCCTGATTATAAATCTGAACTTTAAATCTTACAAACTGGTAACTGTCATTTATTGAATAGAAGGAAAAATTATAATGATGAATAGGAGCTTAGTCTAGCTCCACTGCTCAATCTGAACTGATTTTTAATACAAAAACCGAGACTTGATAGAGAAAACAAGTGATTTTTGAATTTCAAATTAAAAAAGGTAGGAAAGATGGTAAAATTGGAATGGAGGTCAAAAATAAACAAGGCTTCAACACTGCCTTGTTACAAACTCGCAGCTGATTATAAAATGGTGCGCGGCTCTGGCGCGACTCAAAACATATGTTTCAATTAGACTCTAAACGCCTTGTTGACACTTAGCGTGCAAGGGCTGGCTTTTTCTTTAGATAGAGGATAAGCATTGCCACACAACATGGCAATGCCGCCAGTGTTTTGGGCACATTACCAGCCCACAGAGATGTGGAGGAATTTTTCGACGCCATATTTTAGATTATTTTTAGTTTTAGTTGGGTTAAAGTTTTTTATTTTTATTAAGTGTATGTCGGATAGCCAGGATGTATCGAGCTATAATCAGCCATCAGGTGGGTATGTGTAGGTATATCGTTCAATAAACAACAACGGCTATGCAATCACTTCACTCTTATAAACTTAGAACAATAAAATACTAGTAGTAACAAAACATAGGACAGTTCCACTGCGTCTTCATTACGTGACTCCCAGAATAACAGGCAGAGCAACCTGGCCACGGTACATTCGCTGCAGCGAATATACGCGCGGTGTGACCGGCGGAGCGTCTGGTTACTAAAACAAATGAATGGAAATATACTAATCATGCCACGCGTAGCGGCGACCGGCGGCGCGAGCAGCGAACCGAGTGAATCGCAAGAGCGTCTGGCGGTGCGGCGGGCGGCTGAAACAAATGTATGGAGCAGTACGGCGCATGCCACGGTGTTACGCGGTAGACGCGGCGAATAGTGCTGGAACCAAGCTGATCAGAAATAATTTTATTTTTGATTTTCGATGAGTCGATGTCTTATAATTTAGATTACTTATTCAAACAAATAACATAATTGTCCAAATATGTGTCCCCTAAATCATTAGATATTTTATATACCTACATGCATTATGTCGTATGTAGTGTACTACTTAACGTCAAAAACTATTTTTCTGCAGCACTGAGAATCCTATCTGAATTTACCGTTTTCTCCAGTTCTGGTTGTAAATATAATAATATAATCAAATGTATATAAGAATATAATCAAAGGTTTCAACACTCATGTGTTGACAAAAAAACAATCTGGATATAGTCTGTATTTATCGTACTTCTTGTGGAATTCTCCATCTATACCCCAATCATTATGCAAATCATGTACTCCACAATCTCTTCCAAATATTATGTCTTGAACCAAAAAACTACTACTTTCGAAGCAAAATCGATAGATAACTTTGATAATGACATTTCGCTCTCGTTCTACATTGGTCGCGGCGGCGAACGCTACTGCCCGTTTTTTTTTTTTTTTTTTTGGGGGGTGGGAAATCATGTTATGACTTCTTCCGCTCTAGGGTGGAGCGGAAGGGCGTGTCAGACTCTTACTGACTAAAACCCACCCCTGTTCCTCCCTGCCCTACGTGCCCAGGGGCGAGGTAACTCTTTTGAATTTCTCCGGTCGCGTCGCCCGTTCTCGTGGCCAGGCTGTGACTGCCCGATTAGGCGGGTCCTCTCCAACCTCGAAGTCAAACGGAAACGCACAGACTCTGTCAAAGCGCGTGAACTGTAGTGTTTATAGTTGCCGCAAGGTAGCGTGCTTTGTTTGGTTGTCAATTGACTGCCGGATGCAACATGTATTACATAATTATAATTAGTAGGGTATATATTTGTTTTATGTTCGTCGTATGTCTGTCCGTTGCCACATTTTGCTACGAATCTACTGGGCCGATTAAGTTAAAATATGCTACACGTATGAATATCTGTGACCTAAACTTGTACGTCTTACGTAAATAAATAAATTTGGAATGTGAGGTTCACTTTTGGGGTGAAGATCGAAAAATTGTACCGAGCGACATATCAATTTTTTTTGTATTTTCCAATCTGCAATTAGTTTCATCACTTTTAGCAGGTGTGTTAGAGTTAAAGTTCATGGCAGGGGGCTATTTTGTACTAGAATTCCAACAAAATAAATTGCAATGCAGTTATTACAGAGTGAGTTGCTTTTGCAACCTACAACCCGAGCCTACAACGTCCTGCGCGTACAATACAACAACGCTTTCAGGATGCTGTTGCGATTGCCGCGACGTTGCAGTGCGTCGGGAATGTTTGCTGAGGCTCGTACGGATGGCTTTCACGCCATAATGCGTAAGAAAGCGGCATCGTTACTGCAACGCTTGCGTAGCACTCGGAACAGCATCCTGAAAATGATTGCTGGCAGAGTGGACTGCCCCATCTAAAGACACTGGGTGGGGATAAGTTTAGGCATAGCTTAATTGATGTAAGTACTAATAACACTAACATAGCATGTAAGCACAATCTGTTACTAACCACTAACAACTTATGGACCGTAAGGTCTGAAATGAAGATATTTTTTTTTTTTTTTTTTTTTGTCAGGTAACGTCATGCTACACGCAGATCTGTCGTAGCGGTGCTACGCGCGGCGCCGGCGTAGCACTGCTACGGTGCTATACGAGCTCGGCCGCTGTTAGGCTGCAAGGCACGTGTGCTTTATTACTGCATGCTATGTAGCGAGTCGTATGGATGTAATAATATTATGATGTGATGTATGGAGCACTCGGGCCAGGAGAACCATGCTACAATATCTGTTATTTAACAGGTTGATCGGCGGTAGCGACCTCTCACGTCCGGGACACGATCCAGACCATGGTACGGAGCGAGAGGGAATGGAAAGCTGTCACCTCCTACTGCGAAGCAGTAATGCTCGCGAAGGAGGAAGCGGAACGCTGGAGGGAGAGGCAACGGAGATTCCCTCACGTCCCTAGCAGCCACCGCAGGAGACGCCATGGGCGTCAGGAGTCACAAGATAATTCCCGGCCACCGTAAGTGCGAGCCTGCGGATAAGATCCAGGTCCGAGTCAACGGCGCGTAGCGTCCCACGCGCGCCTCAAAGAGAAGTCACCAGCAACTGACGTGGTCCACTAGGGCCGATGCCTGCCTGGGGTCGCGGACAAATTCGAAAGAGAGTTACAGCGTTTCTTGGCACAGGCAACTAAAAGAACATTGGTGGGTTTTAGTCAGTAAGAGTCTGACATGCTCCACCCAGAGCGGGAGAAGTCATTTGATAATTTACAACACTCCAAAAAAAAGGTATGTCCAATACAAGGATACTGTCTTTCAGCCCAGAGAGTATTCCAGTCATGTAACATTTTTATAACTATAAAGTTACTTAGACATTCCAACAAGGGCTGTAGACCGTAAGTTTATATATATAACAAGTGTAGCGGTTACAGTGAACCGTGCTCCGCTATCGACTTGCGCTCCCCGGTGGCGCTGCGCGCTCCGAGCCAATCCCGGTCGAGCAATTAGCGTCGTGGCGTATTTGCATTTTACGATAACTTGGCAGTTAAGTGAACAGTCGCTAACGAGCCACAGTGCACTATGTAACAGATAGAAACAGGCTCCCGGAGAGAAGGTCTTCCTGTGAACGAGTCGAAGCAAAAGGCAATAGCATAGTGTTGTGACGAGGTGCTCCGTCAGCAAACTACTCTGAACAATGATAAAAGGTTGTATGATCGTCGAGCGCGGGTTCCTTTCTCATTCATATTGAATGAGTAATCCAAGCCAAGTCCTGCAAGGTGTTGCGGAGGACTCGGTTTGACCACATTAGCCGAATTGGGATCAAACTTGCTTCTTACCCAGCGGTAGTAAGGCGTTTTGGTCCCTGGCTAAGTCGGTTGAATCGAACTTCTGCCGCCCCTCACTACCTCCACTACTAAAACCCGACAGGTCATTAGCCCACTCCGCTGAGGAGAAAGCGAACTTGTTTGCCTCTCTGTTTGCGGAATCTTCACGTCTGGATCATGGTGGCGCAAAGCCCCCTGATTCTCTTGGTGGATGCGAGTTAATTATGTCGAACATTCGCATTCATCAGAAGAATATCCGTAAGGTACTGCGTAACCTAGACGTGAACAAGGCTAGTGGCCCCGACGGGATACCGGCAATTGTACTGAGGACGTGTGCGCCTGAGTTGTCTCCGATCTTGGCATGCCTATTGCACCTTTCGTTTGAGACTAAAAAAGTGCCGATGGCTTGGAAGCAAGCTAACGTGCAACCCGTGCCCAAGAAGGGTAGTCGAGCTGACCCAGCAAACTATAGGCCCATCTCGGTAACTTCCATACTCTGTAAGAGCATGGAACGTATACTGAACTGATATAAATGCTAAGCTCCTGGCATACCTAGAAGCTAACGATATCCTCAGTGACCGACAATACGGCTGCCGCCGAAATCGGTCAACTGGGGATCTTCTAGGGTATGCCATTCACATCTGGAGTGAGGCCATCTAGAAACAAGCGGAAGCCCTTGCGGTCTCCCTTGACATCTCGAAGGTCTTCAAAAGGGTCTGGCACGATAGCCTAATTGGCAAGCTTCCTTCCCTTGGTCTATCCGAGTGATCATAGATGGCTGGTCATCCAGATTGCTGGCTATTAATGCCGGTGTTCCTCAAGGGTCGGTGTTCTCGGAAACTTTTTTTTTGCTGCATATTAACGATCTGCTAAAACCCGGTACCTTTGGGCATGCAGACGACAGCACTGTTGCCGAGAGATACGTGCCTGACGCACGAGCTAGTGGGTCTCAGGTCCGGTCTCTCCGAGAGGCCATGGTTGGGCGCTTGAACTTGTCCTTACAGGCTGTCTCAGAATGGGGCGATGCCAATCTGGTCAAGTTCAATGCTGCTAAGACCCAGGCGTGTCTTTTTCCGCTAAAAGGAGCCAATTTCACCCGGCTCCATCTTTCCGTGGTGTAACCGTGCCGGTAACCGACCAACTTGATCTTCTTCTTTTTTTTTTTATTCTAGTGGGAAATCATCCAATGATATCTCCCGCTCTAGGGTGGAGCGGGCAAGCGTGTCAAACTCTTATTACTGACTAAAACCCACCCCTGTTCCTTCCCTGCCCTCAGTGCCCAGGGGCGCGGTAACTCTGTTTCAAATTTATCCACAACCCTTGGGCAGGAACTTGATCTTTTTGGTGGTACGTTAACATCTACCCTCAATTTTGGTCCCTTCATAGAGGCAAAGGCTCAAGTGGCTGCCAAAAGGTTGGGGATCCTCGCAAGGGTGAGACGGTACTTCACGCCGGAACAGCTGCTCCAACTTTATCAAGCGCAAGTTCGATCGTGTATGGAGTACTACTCTCATCTTCGGAACGAATCAGCCAGATACCAGCTTGATACCCTTGAGACAATTGAGAAATGAGCCAAGAGGATCATCGGCAATGATAAGCTCGTTGAGTCGAAGCTCCAAATTCTTGAGTTGAGAGTTGGTAGCCTGTCAGTTTCGAGTGTGCGACGGAATTGCATAATTTGATTCCGCCATGCCCGTTCCATCAGCGGACCACAAGACGTACGGCGATGTGCCCGTAGATGGTGAACATCCCATCCACACGCACAAAACCTTTTGAGAACACATTCATTGTACAGCTAGGGAGTGGAATTCCCTGCTGGAGTCTGTGTTTCCTGATAGCTGCAACCTGGGAGTCTTTAAGTCAAGAGTTAATAGGTTGCTTCTAGGCAAGCGTGCTCCGTCTTCGACCACATCATCGCTTATCATCAGGTGAGATGGTTGTCAAACACGTGCCTTTCAATTATAAAAAAAGAGTAATCCGCTGCTAATCTGTTTGCTGTGCGTGATGTGTATTCACTGTAGATCTCTCGGACACAAGACACCTGGCGCTGTTGGTGACACAATATTTACACATCCGTTGATAATTTTTAATAAGTTAAAGTTAATATAGTTTATGAATTTGTTTTATTTAATTATAATAATAATTTTTCAATATGAAATGCATAATATGCTTATTTAATAGCTTTTGTAAACAATTAATATGTACTATCTACATTCTTATAAAATACATAACCAACTATAATTAAAACAAAAACAATAAAACTTAAAATATGGCGTCAAAAAATTCCTCCTCATCGCTTTCGATTAGAAGTGTGTCCAGAAGACTGGCGGCACTGCCACGTTGTATGGCAATGCTTAATTTCTGGCCAAGGTAAAAGCCAGTCCTTGGGTCACGCGAAGTGTCAACGAGGCGTTAAGATAAATCTTTAAATAATATAATAATATGATCACTGGCACAGCTTTTAGTTTAATTAGTAAATGACTGGAAGCGAATGTTCGAAGTGCATCTGATAACGTTTATGTGGCACCAGACCGCGGCCGCTTGCTACAGTAGAGGTGGCTCGCAGCGTCAGCGACACTACCAGAGTGCGCGCCTGCCCTTCAGTTGACAATATAATAGCGTCTCCTCGCGGCGATATAACGGCGATTAATACACACACACACGGCATGTTGTGGAGATTTGATTAAGCTGGTGCCGCACGGCGAGAGGTGCACAATGGCGGTGCATGTGTGAGAGGCACTTAATGAAACCCGACGGCGCGGCAGAACGCGGCGAAAGTGGGCAGCATACCTGGTCTTTAAATCATAGATTCCATAACCAGCTGCTATAAGTTTGTGCGTATTTTGTATACCTACCAGCTACCTACCTACGCACTTCATCAACTATTTCCTGAAGTTTTAATATAAAATTGAATTTTCTCTAAAATATTTTAAATTTTCATTAGACTACGTTTTGTCTTGTCGTCATAGTTACCAGCACTTCTTACACGATGTACGGAATGCTTTGAAATAGCGTCGACGTGTGGCGAGTGGCTATTCTATAATATTGTCCGAAGCACGCCGTGTTCGCACCGCCGCCGCGCAAAATACGAGAGTAAATGACAAGTGAATATTAATGACATTGAAGTTTTTGCGACATTAAAAAAGTGACTATTGGAGATCGCATATATATGTATGCACTGGCCTATGTGATTAATCTTAATTACACATCCCTGTCCCCGTTTATTTAAATAAGCATAGTTACGGTCTTGTTTATGTTTTATACTTTAACACTTGCTTGTAACTATCTGAACCAAAAATGAATATAGTAATTATCTAGCCACTGCTGCTCTTATTTATAACTCCTATTCCAACAGGTTATGGGCCCAGATAATATACTATCAAGGGCTAGAGCATAATTTATTAATCAATAAGTAAGAATATTTATTGTGTCAGTGAAAAACTTACGAAATCTCAATTATGTCAGCTGACGTTGGCATAAGTGGTATTAAGAAGCTGAAAGGTTCGTCCGACTACCCAAACTGGAAATTCTTGGTGCAAAATTACTTGGAGAATAAAAACTGGTGGAAAGTAATTTCTACTGATGTTTACTACATCAGTAGAAATTACTCCCCACCAGGTGATGCTGACATAGACGGGCAGGCACGAACGACAGTATGTTTGTTGTTATAACCAGAGTGCTTTACTTTTCGCATTATTCTATTCTATTCTGTTTTTTTTTTTTAAAGTGCTTTGTGTAATAGATATGTTTTCTAAATTACGTTTTGTAATGTAAATTTTATTTTGATAGTTTTTTTTCTGTTTTTGTAGTTTACTTTTGGTACAGCATAGTACAGTAGGACACAGAAGTGTTAGTGTTATATTTAGTTTATGTACCGAGTACTGACAAGTACAGAAGTGATTATACACATGTGTAATAGATTAAGGGGGCGTATTGGAGGTCGCATATAATATATGTATGCACTGACCTGTTAGAATAATCTTATTTACACATACCTGTCACCGTTTATTTAAATAAGCGTAGTTACGGTGTTGTTTATGTTTCATACTTCGACACTTGCTTGTAACTATCTAAACCAAAAGTGAATATAGTAATGTTAGATATTCCCCTTCCAACCTACCCACAACGAGTGGAAGTGTATAAAAATGCATGGCGCGCTGTCAACGGGCTCTTCTTCGTTTGGCTCCGGACGCGACTGACGTATTTTAGAGTCGTTATAATGTTATTCAAAGATCGTGTTTATAATGTTGTAGAAGTAGGAACGTACTTGTTATTGTAAAACGTTTTTAAGCAATAAAACTTTCTTGGTTGACGAGTCATTTATTTTCATTTAAATAATAACCGCTTCTGGTCCTTAAGATCAGAAGTGGGATAACCACGCGTTCTAAGCCGTTTTTGCTATCTAAATACCTAAGTGCTTGGTTATTTTATCCTGTCAAAGAGAACGTTAAAGTGAAGTGTTGTACTTTTAATCGTAAAGTGCAGACTTGTCAACCGTAAGTAAGTTTTGTTTCCTTATAAAGTGTCGAGAGCGTGTTTCGGTTCAGAGGACGTAAGAACTCGTTGGAGCGACAATTTTCTAGTCTCAGTTCTTACGAATCGCGCCGCGATAGTTTTAACTACACGCCAATTTTTATCACGCACTACCCTCAAAATAGATTGATAGACCATAGCGACAGATTTTATAAGCATCAGTGTTTTGCGTAGAACTCGTGGCAGTTCTCGTTCTTGTAGATCAGTGTTTTTCAAACTGTAGGTCGCGACTCGCGACCCCAGGGGGTTCCAAAGTTTTGCTTGACCTCACGGTCGCAAGCCAAGTAAAAATATAAAGCGAGGATTGCTAGTCTTGCACTAAAAGAAGGCCCATGCCTGTTCATTTTTCAATATTTTTAAAATCTTTGTTCTATTTTTGTCACGCAAATAGTATGATCTGAAACATAATATTCGACTTAGATGTTTAGGTTTAAAAATAGACCACAAGAGTGCATTACGCCCGCTCGCTCACCGCGTTGTTACGGCCCTAGGGGGTAGCCACAATTATTTTTACTTAATAATTGGTCGCATGTTCAAAAGTATTGAAAAGTAGATATTGCAAAACTTGACGACTTGTGTGACAGTGCTCTTGGTCAAATTCTTATGAGGTTAGAAGTTATTGAGCGTAAGTTACCGAGTATCAATTAGTGAACGTCCGTTACATTCAAATACCGAAAGCCAGTTATTTTTATCAAATACGGTTGAACGAACCCCTGATTGCAAATAATGTTCAAGTTTTAAGCGGCTACACTTTTTAAGTTGAAAACTACCTACCTGTTGAAGTTTTAACTCTGGCGGGTTTGAAATTCCTTTTTCGGGAAGGTAAGTCAGTAGTTACCAGGGGCGACTGATTGTACATGGTCAGGTACGGCCGAGCCCAGGGAAAGTGAATACTCTCTTTCGATCATCCGAACCTACTAACGTTACCGATCCTGTAATTTCTGGGGCTTGCAAGCTATTTTCGCTGTTAAATTGCAGGGCATGCCTCTTAAGACAGCAAGCATATCAAGCCTGCTGAGGAAGGGTAAACCTATTTTGCGTGCCGCTGAGCAGTATGCTCGCGACTACCCACATACATAAACTGCTTGACTAACGAACCGGTTTTAGCAATATTTGTTACCAGTGTCCCATGGAACTTTATACATATGCTAATGCTATTGGAGTTCTGAGAGTTGGGTGACTTCAGCCACATTGGTTAACTTTCAAGGTTGAGCAACCCTTGAAGGGGTTGGTCCGTGGATGGGCGACTGAATTATTATAATAATAATAATAATAATATAATAATAATAATAATGTTTATTTATAGAAATTTAGACATTCATTACAAAATATTTTAGCAGGCTAAATTAGGTCAGATTAAGTGGTGTAGTCATCTGTAGCCGAACTAGGCAGAACCTGTATTTCGGCTATCAGCGCCAAACCCCTCGAGTATTATGCATTTATATAATAGCCATTTTTATTTTTTCATTTGTAGATATCTTGTACGAAAAAAGTAAAACAAAAAGGAAAAAGTTTGTGCAGTGTTTGCATGAGGTATTACATACCGAGACTTTTCCGTGCCTCGGATTGGACCTGTTTCAGGATAGTGAAGACTAGATGTGCAGTCGCTGCGTGTGAGGTGCTGGTGCTTGCCTGCATCCGCTGTGTCATGCGCAGTGGCCCGCGTCGTGGTGCGCGGTGGCGCCCTGCGTGAAGCGCTATGGTGTGCGCTGCGTGAAGCGCTATGCTGTGCGCTGGGCACTTCATGGTGCGCATGGAATGCACTATATGGTGTGCTGTGCTGCGCTGCATGGTGCGCTGGGTGTGCGCTTAATGGCGTGCGCTGCGTGGTGCGCACGACTTGATGCCTGTGTCTTCATGACGCATTGCTCAGTACCGCGGGCATATGAGAGACATGCGGACTCTATGCCTCTGTCTTTATGACGTGGTTGGTAAGTGACGACAAGCAAACGTGGAGCCTCTGTCGTGGTTACATTGATGAGCATGCTAACGTTTGCGCCTCTGCTCTGTTTTGCGGTCATGGTGGAGACATGCAGAACTTTTGGGCCTCTGTCTCAATGACGCAATGTGTCACAAATTCATAGTAAGCATAACCTTTGGGCCTCTACTATCTATTCGTGAAAACGACAAGCGAACGTTTGGGCCTCTCTCTCAATGTATTGCGAGTGATGGAAATCCGGATTCTATCATTAGCTATGCACTGAATGTCTTGGGTTTGAAGCTGTTTCAACTTTAAAAATCACTATTGATGGTCCTTGTTGCTGGCGCTTGAGTGCACGCTTGCGCCTGGAACACTGGACAAATTCGTGAATCCTTACTTATGAAACTACTTCAGGCTGAATAAGCTTCAAACCATAGTGGTCATGTTATTTAATTACTCATGTACTCTGTATTTCCAGATAATGATGACGGTCAAAATAATGATGATGGCCAGGTTGTGACAGATGGATCTGATGGGAATGAATTTGCGGTCGAGGACGTCACGCTATCAGGAACGGCTGTGTTAGATATTCCCCTTCCAACCTACCCGCAACGAGTGGAAGTGTATAAAAATGCATGGCGCGCTGTCAACGGGCTCTTCTTCGTTTGGCTCCGGACGCGACTGACGTATTTTAGAGTCGTTATAATGTTATTCAAAGATCGTGTTTATAATGTTGTAGAAGTAGGAACGTACTTGTTATTGTAAAACGTTTTTAAGCAATAAAACTTTCTTGGTTGACGAGTCATTTATTTTCATTTAAATAATAACCGCTTCTGGTCCTTAAGAGTAATTATCTAGCCACTGCTGCTCTTATTTATAAATCCTATTCCAACAGTAACAACAAGGCATTACTCGAATATGAAACTCATTTGAGTAATAATTACATTACTTGCTGTTGACAATGCGTCGTGTACTATGCTCGTCGCTCTCGAGTGACGTTAATGTGTGATCATCAGGCGCCGGATGCGCCTGGCGACTCCGCGGGCTCGCAGAAGGTTCGCTGCACACTACTTCTACGTTACCTCGTGCTAGCTGTTTATTTGTCTAACTTACAACTATAATTACAGACTAGATGAGTATCAGTCGCTCGCGGCGTGGACTACATATTGACTACAGATTGGGACCGAGACATTTCTGTTATTACTACTTTGGGCAGTAACCATCGTGGGCTCCTGAATGAATGAATTTTCTGTAGCCCGTAGCGAGTGGTAGCTGCTCTGAGACACGCACACAGCATGGCAGCGTGACGTCACAACGGCTGTCAACTGCACAGCTGCGTGATGAATGTGGCGAGTGCAGCGCGCTGACGTGACGCCGCCGGAGATTTTTTTTATTTTTTATTGTTGATACGACGCTCGGTGTAGTTTGTGCGCTTTAACTTAACGATTCGAATAGATCGAGATCATTAATTGAAATAGATAGACTGAGCTAGTGAGATGCACACTTCACTTGAGGGGTACAACTTTATTAGGGATTGAACACAATTGAGTAATCTTGCAGGTAAAGTGAGTGCGGGTCCGGAGTCTGGAGATCACGGGAACAACGCGTGTGTAGCCGCTACAGTTGACACTGGAGAGTCGTACCCCACACCTTAGCATTTTTATAAATATTTAGAACAATGTACACAAATCGTAACGGTATAGCACCGTTGCCGCTCCGTACCGTCCCGCACCGCTCCACATAGCTCCGTACCGCTACCTGGCAACGCACTTTGTTTCTTTCTCATAATACAAACAAAATAAGAGATTATTATCTCGATTTAATAACAAAATTTTTCAAATGAGTCGCAACCAACATACTTTGAATCAATTTCATCAAGCAATTCTTGCGAATCTTACCTATTAGCTTTTATTTACTTAATTTTCTTATTTTATGTAATATTGTGCGTATACCATCCACAGCAGTCACAAATCGTGAATGGAGATGGACCTGCAAGACGCTACATAAGCGGTTGATGATGGTAAGTGATTATATAAATAAAAATAAATAAATAAAGTCTGAGTTAGTCAACCGTAACAAGTCAATCAATCAACTCGGCTTGTCTCAGAAAACAAACTATGAAAACAAAACAATTCATATAAGTCAGTTTTAGAATTATCAGTGGCAGAGGTGTACGTTCTACAAGTTAAGCAGGTGGCTGACTTCTCTCAACGTGATTTGGATGGTTCTGAGGTGTCATTGCTGACGTCCGTGTTCCAGTGATCACAGCGCCGCGGCTGGCTGCGCGGCGCGCACTCCTTACTCATTTATAAGCCGTCGAGCAGACGATAGCGTCCGGTCCGTGCGCCGGACAGCCGGACAGCCGGACGGACAACACAATTCCCGCCGGATAATTAATCACGTGTAGTGGAACGTTACGCTCGCTGCTGTAAGACGCAGCTCCCTAACCGCATCAACTCCATTACTTTAATTACTCGCTCCACCGCTCGGCTCTGCACGGTATACTTCGAGCAGCCTCCTACCTCTTACTCTTAAGAACTGTTGTGGCGTCACGTATTGTGCATTTGTGAACGCACCTTAGAATACTTGGCGTCGCCTGTATTATGCTTATAAGTATTTATAACTTAGCCAGGAACGCACCCTTGTAAAGTAGCAACACTATCGCGCCCCTGGGCGCTCAGGCAACTGAAGAAACAGGTGTGGGTTTTAGACAGTAAAAGTCTGACACGAACTCCCGCTCCACCCAGAGCGGGATAAGTCATTGGATGATTTTACAAACCAAAAAAAAAAGTCGCGGTCCACCGGAGTGCGATCAATAGCGTTCCTTAAGAAGCATCAACATCAAAATAAAAATCATTTGTTTGCGTAAATAATGAACAGAAGGTTGACAAGACGGACAAAATGTATCTCTTATTCTGCCTTTAATTTCGGTGTACAAATAACAAAGTCGGGTTAGTTACACCATTTATAACTCAAGAACGGCTGGATCGAATTTAGTGATCTTTGATTTGTAGGATTTGTCTCCGCCCCGAATAGCAGAATAAACAACTATTAAAACATCGGAAAAATTGAAGAAAAAAAAAATTGAAGGAAATTAATTTTCACAAACAGTTTGTACCATTTCCTCATCGGACGACCACTCACGTCATTCCCTCGTCCTCAGATCACCGATGTCAACATCCAGCGACTTCAGCGCTTCGATCGCATTGAAAAACCAAGACAACATTTTTGGCAGCGCTTCTCTAATGAGTATGTGTCTCTCCTGCAGCAAAAAACTAAATGGCAGGCAGCTGGGGAAAACCTGAAAACGGGCTCCATGCTCTTAGTTAGAGACGCTCATCTTCCTCCTCTTCTGTGGCTGCTGGGCAGAGTGATTGCAGTGAAGACTGGGTCTGACGGACATTGTCGAGTCGCCGATATCCTGACGAAGAAGGGCATCATAACGCGTGCATACAACAACTTATGCCCTCTTCCTGTCTCTTCAACATCATCTTGAAGCCTTCATACTTCAACCCGGGGAATATGTTCCTGACGTCACATCGGGCCACCAGCACAACCGCGCGCTGCGGTTTCGTACCCCCCACCGCGATTGACGTGGTCGCCTCATTCGCTCATCGACACCTTTAGCGTGCGCACACGGCCATCTTTAACAATCAGTACCTACCTAAGATTAATACAGTTTTTACTAGAAGTCGGGCAGTTTTATTTACCAGTCAAGACCACCAGCAGCACACCTGGAGCTTGGCACTCAACAAATAGTATAGTAATAACAGAAGCGTTGTTGCTCTTGATATAAGTAAGTATAAAGTGTTAATACGTCAGTAACAAGTAACAATTACTATGAACAAGATTGGTGATGGTATTGCATTTTCAAAATTTTTGTACATTTCGTTGTGTGAAAACGTCTACGTGAATAATTATTATCCAAGATAAAAAACTTTTTTACAAAAAAATAGAACCGACTTCCAAAAAAAGTGCAAAATAACTTTAATTTCGGAAGTCGGTGTTCCTGTTTTGTGTCTTCGTTTTTTGACACCGACTTCCGAAATTAAAGTTATTTTGCACTTTTTTTGGAAGTCGGTTCTATTTGTTTTTGTAAAAAAGTTTTTTATTTTTCACTTTTTAGTTGTGGTTCCCCATTAAACTGTTTTAACAATTCATAGACATACGATAGCAGCAATCGCGGTTGATTTGCTGTCAATTTTAGAAGAGTTCCGTTGTCTGTCTCCGAAACCCATCATCAGATCTTTTTTAAATTTAAATGGGACCATTTCGGAATAAACCCCTTTCGAACAAAAAAAGAATTTTGCAAATCCGTCAATATATGACGGAGTTATGCCCGAACATACATAAAAAAAAAATAAAAAAATACAAACATCCGAATTGATAACCTCCTCCTTTTTCGAAGTCGGTTAAAAAATGCATTGAAGTGATCAAACTAGTATTATTATCATTGAGCAACATTTTTTTCAGATAGGTTTCAACATTTCGGATCATAACAACAGGTGATTAAAAAAATAAACTTCAGTCTCATAATATTTTCATAGAGCAACTTCGTGTCTCTATCTAAGCACAAGCGCGTAACAAAAAAAAACATTAGGAAGAAACTACTTCTTATTACACGTTCTAGTTGCACAATATCTTTAACTTATATGTGGGAGAAATATCTATTTTCTGTTATTGTTTAAAAATAGTAGTCTATTTTTTTTGTAGTACCCTCAGTTTAACAATTAAATTATATCGTATGACTATTCGCTCCCTGCCACTGACAAGCAAGCCGCACTATAAAAGAGGGCACAAGACGCTCGACCGGGCAATGAGCCTTAGCTGCTATTATTAAGCAGACCAAGAAGGCAGGGCAGTACACCCCTGAGGCAGCCCATGAAATATGGGCTAGGTTCGACGGTATCGCCAAGGCACTGGACCAATTAGATTAGGTTAGGTTCCATTATGTGTAGTAAAAATAATGCAAAAACCCTTAAGCCAAGAACCCTAAAAATGGGGTTCTTCAATTCCAATGGAAAAATCTCTGACCAAAGGGATGAGATCGCCAAGTTCCTGCGAGAACAGCAGCTAGACGTTTTCCTCATACAGGAAACATTCTTGAAGCCCCACCACAGAAGCCCTAAAATTGCCAACATCCGTATAGTTCGCAACGATAGGACTCGCTGTCACAAGGTTGGACACTAATCTATTACAGGAATGATCTGTATTGTGTCCCTCTAGACCCTCCCGCCCTGCGCTCTCACTTGGAGTATACGGCCTGTAGGCTGGGCATGACTGGTCATCAGCCGATAACCATCATATCCGCCTATATGCCGCCGACTGTAAGCGAGCCTGACGACCCAATCGCCTTGACCAGCGATATCACAGCCCTCTTCGGCATGAGCGACTCCGTTATTATAGCGGGAGATCTCAACGCCAAACATCTCGCATGGAACAGCAACACAACCGAAGCCAGAGGCAGGTTTTTGTTCAACCTAGGCGCATCCCTCAACTTTGACATCATCGCCCCGATGAGTCCAACTTGCTTCCCACACGACCCCCGAAAAAGGCCCAATGTCCTGGATATAGCGCTTCTAAAAAATGTGAACCTTAGGTTACAATTGATAGAAGTAGTTCATGAGCTTAACTCAGACCACCGCCCGGTGATCATGCACCTAGGCGCCCGCTCGGGGCAGGACGATCCCAGCCGGCCCCCCCCTAGCCGAGTGGTTACCGACTGGAGGAAAGTAAGCGACAGACTGAAATCCACCACGTCGACCCACTTGGACTCCATCCCCGACCACATAGCCTCAGTCACTGACACGAGGGCAGCGATCGACTCGCTTACAGATCACGTACAATCCATCCTGAACGATTGTTCAAGGGAGGTACCAGTAGTGGAAGACCACCGCTGGAAACTCCCGGAGGATGTAAGGAATCTCATAACCGAGAAGAACGCGGCCATCCGTGCGTATAGTAACTTTCCCTGTGACGCGAACAAAGCCCACATGCGTTTCCTCACAGCTCGCTGTACGTAGATGCTAAGCGAACTGGAGCCCACCCACCAAGCCTTCTGGCATCTCCAGAGGAAACTTAGGTCCACAGAGGAAGTCATGCCTCCTCTCATTCGTCTCGACAATAGTGTGGCGTTCGACAACCAGGAGAATGCGGAATGTCTCGCTGACAGCCTGGAAGCCCAGTGTTCCCCCAGCTCTCAACCAGTAGACCAGGCCACCTCGAAGAGGTGGATGCCGAAGTCGAAAGGAGAGCTTCAATCCCACCTGTTGAAGACCCAGATGACCCCCTCCCACCCATCACTCCGGATGAGGTGGAGGAGGTCATCAAAAGACTTCAACCCAGGAAAGCCCCAGGCTCTGATGGCATAACCAACAGAGTAATCAAACTCCTCCCCGCCCAAATTATTATTTTAATGACCGCCATCTTCAATGACGCTCTAACTAATAACGTCTTCCCCCAGAAATGGAAACAGGCCACGGTAATTGGAATCCCCAAAGTAGGCAAGCCCAAGTCTATTCCTTCCAGTTACCGTCCCATTAGCCTACTTAACGCGCTCGGTAAAATCTACGAAAGGCTTATTTATAAGCGGCTCAAGGATTATGCCGAAGCCAAAAGTCTGATACCCAACGAGCAGTTTGGATTTAGAACTGAACACTCGTGCATCCACCAAGTCCACCGTATTGTTGAGCATATAAGCGTCGGCTTCATGCACAAACATATAACGGGCGTCTTGTTCTTTGACATAGCGAAGGCGTTTGACAAAGTCTGGCACAACGGCTTAATCTATAAGCTGTACCAAATCGGAGTGCCAGATAGGCTTGTGCTCATCCTACGAGACTTTTTGTCAAATCGCACCTTCCGCTATCGCATAGAAGGAGAACTCTCCTTCCCCCGCCCCATCCGGGCAGGAGTCCCTCAGGGCTCCCCGCTATCACCCCTGCTGTTCACCCTATTTACGAGCGATATCCCCAAGAGTAAAAAGGCCGAGTTAGCACTGTTTGCTGACGACACGGCGATTTACTACACCGGGAGAAACCCAGTCGCAATAGCCCGAAACCTCCAGTCCGCAGTAACCAATTTGGGGAAATGGTTCAGGAAATGGAGGATTGAAGTGAACCCCGACAAGAGTCAGGCGGTCCTCTATTCGAGGCCGAATCACTGTGCAAACTGCGGCTGTTCACCACGGTGATCCGTCCCATCATGACGTGCGCCTGTGCTGTCTTCGCACACGCCAAGTCACATCTCCTCCACAAGATGCAGACCCTGCAGAACCGCTTCCTCCGCAGAGCAGTGGGAGCCCCATACTTTGTTTGGAATGAGGAGCTGCATGTGGATTTCAGACTCCCCACCGTCCAGCAGTTCATGAAACGCCTCACCAAGCGTTTCTTTGAAAAGGCTGCTAAACATAGGAATCCCCTAATCGTATCGGCCGGCCGATACATTCCCTCCCTTATTAATAACGTTCGCCGACCCCGGCACACATTAATCACACCCGACGACGCTACGACCCTGCTCCAAGAGAGCCGTAGGGAAACTAGCACGTTAAAAAAACGCAGACCACCGTCCTTCCGTCCTCGCCGCCGAGGACCGTCGCGAGACCCCGCGCAGAGTCAAGCAACCAGTCCCTTGATAGAGCCAGCCCGCGCCGCTGTGCCGATAGTTTCAAGCCCGCCCGCATGACATATTCACACGACACCGACTCACACCGTGACGCGGCGTGTCCTCAGTTAATATAGGCACGTCGCGAAGCAACCTGACATACACACACCCCCTGTCGTGCGCGGCATGTCCGAACACAGCAGGGGACTTAAGACACAGAAATCCCCCCAGCCCCATTGCTCAAGCCAGCACGCACCGCTGAGCTGTAGTTTTAAAAATTCGTCCACAAATAGTCACAACAAGATTCAGCTGTCCCTTGAGGCCCTCCTCCAGCGACGCCCTGAGCCGAGGCCTGTACCCCAAAGGGGGTGCCCTTAGCGTAGTCGCTTGTAGTTTAAGTAAAGTCCTGGCTGGAGGCTTTAATAATAATTAGAACCACCACGGGCACGTCCGCTTAAGCAATCGACAACCACTATGGTTGAACTGCGAGTCTCATACACAAAAAAAAAAAAAACTCGACCGGGCAGAAATCGTTTGACTTTGGACTCGGCAAGACGCTTCTGAATGGTTTGGTATGTTTTGATTTAAATATATTTTTATTGCTTCATTGCTATGAATTGTTATGATAAAATGTGATCATGTTGTATTACTTTAATACTGATGATTTTCACTGTTGATATAATAATAATAATAATGTTTATTTCCAATTAAATAATGTGATTAACAAAGGTTACAAGTACAGTAATGTGGTACAACATACATGTGCATAAAGTAATATCTCCTGGCTCCCAAACTAGGTTTATGACCTGTGACTTGTATACTGTTATATAAGATGCAATAATATTATATTGCTAATATTTACTAAAGTTATTCATGGTTATTAAGCCGCTTTGGTCAGTAACTGATCCAATTTATGCATTGCTTTTATTATATTGATGATTTCTCTCCCACATGTCAATAAAATATTATATGAGAGTTCCCATGGAGTTTCTTGCTTCGTTCTTCTCCATGAACACCTAGTTTTACGTGCGGGCAACTAGATTTTCGATTATTGACAAGCCTATTTGAAATAAATACCTAGTCTTGTTTTTCTGTGTTTTTCTTGATAAACCCTTTCCTGACATACCAGATTCATAGGAATATACACAGTAAATATCTAGTAAACATCTTGACATCAAAGCTTGATATGTAGGTGGAGGTAAAGATCTTCACATGTCGTTAATTTCTCACATATATTTATGATGTACATGATATAAACTCTAGATAAATAACCTAATGCATATTATTAATAACATTGTTTCAGTATATGTCTTCCATTCCGTTCATTTTTGTTATTCTATATTGTAACACCAATATTAATAGATATATGATATGGAGTTTTCAACTATCAATATTCTCCATTTATAACCGTCCAATCAGATGACAAACAGAAAGTCTGTCCACCATTTTGACAGCGGGTACCACCAACAAGAAAAGTGTATTGGTTCCTGTGCAGTCTTTTTTCAACAATAAATCTTTCATTTTGGTTGGTCAGATAAAAAAATAACGGTGTAAGGCTATCCTACTATACTATTTTTGCATAAATCTAAATAATAGTTCTGACCAACTACTAACAAGAAGCTGGATCTACCCAATAAGATTTTTGTAACCTCCAAATGTTCTTCGTTGTAATTCAACTCATGGTTGATTTTTATTTTTCCAAAAATTTGTTACTTTTTTTGTTGCGAAACAAAAATGATGTTATAAAACCGAAGTAATAAAGCCGATTTCGTACAGACTTATTATGTTCATATAATCTATACATATAATAAATCTGTAGAAAAGTCATTTTTGTACATTGAAGAAATTGAAACAAAAAATAGCCAGCGTGTGAAAAGATAAGTAACAGAACCCATTTCCATCATTTTTGAAATTTTTGTCTGTTTGTCTGTTTGTCTGTTTGTTTGTGCGCACATCACGTAAAATCTACGAATTCAATGCTGACAATGTTTATATTCAAAAATTATACGCAACTTGAGGATTAACTTAGTTTTTGTTTCATCGAAATCGGTTCACTCTATCAAAAGATATGATTAATTTAGTGAGTTCAAGAAGTAAAATATTACGTTACGCAATTAAGTATAGTACTTGCAACGACATCTTAAGACTAAAAATAGAACTAATGTTGATAGTTGAAATCTAAATCCGATAGATGGCGTTGTGCAAATGACGTCATTTTCTGAATCGCGGTGTTAAGATTTTCCGCGCGAGGATGACGTCCACCGTGTTTACTAGGCAAATTGGGTTTCGTTAGGTGTCTTAAAAGTTCTTGCGTGTGTCGTAAAAGTTCTTTGGTTGCTTGGTTTATCGATTTTCTAAATTGGTCGAAAAAAAAGTATTTGCTTATCTTATTGGTTTCGTTTGGTCAACTTTGGTCATTGGTTTGAAGTACGAAGTAAAGATTGTATTTGATTTACTTCGTAGTTTGAATCCAATAGTGCCAATCGTTATACAGTAAGTTAGTGTTGCCAATTCGTTGAGTCACGACCACGAACAGACGATACGTTGTCACACTAGACTGTTCGACGCACCGATCTTTTAAGTTTGTAGGCTATTCAGTCATAAGTGTTGTTAGTTTTGTTTATTGCTTTAATTTTCCTTGAAAATGCCTCAAAGAAAAAAAACTAACCTTTCGCTGCGTAGCCGAAATGCGAAAAGGATGAGACTTTGTAGGTCTCAGGAATCGGAAGAAGATCGTGAAGCACGGTTATCTGCTAACCGAGAGCACATCGCTCTTTCACGTGAATCGGAAACGTTCACCGAAAGGGAGTCACGTTTAAGTTCACAAAGAACACGGACCGCGACTTTGCGGTCTCAAGAGAGTATCCAGGAACGCGAAGACCGGCTGTCTGCTGATCGGGAGCGCCACTCTCTCTCACGTGAGTCAGAGACATTCACAGAAAGGGAGTCGCGCTTAAGTTCGCAAAGAACTCGGACCGCGACTTTGCGTTCTCAAGAGAATATCCAGGAACGCGAAGTTCGGCTGTCTGCTGATCGGGAGCGCCAGTCTCTCTCACGCGAGTCAGAGACTTTCACAGAAAGGGAGTCGCGCTTAAGTTCGCAAAGAACTCGGACCGCGACTTTGCGTTCTCAAGAGAATATCCAGGAACGCGAAGTTCGGCTGTCTGCTGATCGGGAGCGCCAGTCTCTCTCACGCGAGTCAGAGACTTTCACAGAAAGGGAGTCGCGCTTAAGTTCGCAAAGAACTCGGACCGCGACTTTGCGTTCTCAAGAGAGTATCGAGGAACGCCAAGCACGTCTGTCATCTGACCGAGAGCGACACGCTCTCTCGCGCGAGTCTGAATCTCTCTCCCAAAGAGAAGAACGATTACAAATAGCTAGACATAACTATGTAGGTGTACAAAGAAACAATGAAAGTTATCTTGCATCTGAAAGGGAAAGAATAGATGAACTAAGACGAGCAGAAACAGCAGAACAACGTCAATCTCGCCTAGAAATAGAACGAGCTCGATACCATATGAATAGAGAAACAAATAGCGGAGCTGATGAGTCCATGGAAAATGACGATGCAAATATTTTATTACCTTGGGACAATAGGGAAAAATCAGGGTTCACATATTCGTCTAGAATTAATTATGCTGGCTTTACTTTCGTGGGTGACATGAGAGAAATTTGTAATTTTTGTCATGCTTTGAAATGGAGGAAAGAGACAGATGGAATGTGCTGCTCAAATGGAAAAATTGTTCTTCCAAATTTCCAAGATCCACCACACTTACTTAAAAGTCTCCTGAATGGCGATCATCCCCAGTCGAACCGTTTTTTGGATAATATTCGTTTATATAACAGTGCTTTCCAAATGACTTCCTTTGGGGCAAAACAAATAACGGAAGGACCGTTCATGCCAACCTTCAAAGTACAAGGTCAAGTTTATCACCTTATTGGATCTTTGCTGCCAGAAAATGAACCCAAATTTCTCCAAATTTATTTTGTATCCGATTACACGCAACAGCTCAATGTTAGAAATCACAATTTTCCCCAGCTCAATGCTGAGCTTTTGGGTCAACTTCAAGAATTGCTGCATCACGTTAACCAGTACGTTCGTGAATTCAAAGCTGCATTGGAGTCAATTCCACAAGGCAGCAATGATTTCAAAATTGTTATAAGTGCCGATAGACGTCCTGTGGGTGAACACCGTGGAAGACACAATGCACCCGTCGCAGATGAAGTTGCAGTTGTTTTAGTCGACCAGGAGTGTGAGAGACGTGATATCGTGTTGCGTACACGCGACGATCGCCTTCAACGCATTTTGGAAACCCACCGAGCTTACGACGCCCTGCAATATCCACTAATTTATTGTCATGGTGAAGATGGGTACAATTTTGGGCTGTACCAAGTGAACCCTACTACGAGAGTCACTAATTATCAAAAAAAAATATCTGCTCAACAATACTATTCCTACCTTTTACAAATAAGGAAAAACAGTTTCGTATATTTGCAACGATTTCGTGGTTTGTTCAGCCAATTTATTGTGGACATGTACGCAAAAATAGAAACTGAACGTTTAGTGTATATTCGCACTAACCAGCGACGGTTACGCGCTGAAGAATACGTGCACTTGCGGGACGCCATGCAATCAGATAATAACGTCGAAAACTTGGGTCGATTGGTTATTTTGCCATCCAGTTTCACAGGCGGTCCGCGGTATATGCACGAACGAACGCAAGATGCTTTTTGTTACGTCCGTAAATACGGCCGGCCGGACCTTTTTATAACATTTACAACAAATCCAAAGTGGACGGAGATTTGCCAGGCACTTCTCACAGGACAGGCGTCATACGACAGACATGACATTATTGCTAGGATTTTTCATTTAAAACTCAAAGTCTTGATTAATCTACTTACAAAGGAGAAAGTTTTCGGTTCAACTCTTTGTTTTATGTATAGCGTCGAGTGGCAAAAGCGTGGTTTACCCCACGCGCACATTCTTCTGTGGCTGGAAGAAAAAATTCGTCCCGATGCTATAGACAGTGTCATAAGTGCAGAATTTCCGGACTATAATGCAGATCCGATTTTGCATGACATAGTAAAAACACATATGGTTCACGGGCCATGTGGCCTCTTAAACAGGGAATCACCGTGCATGAAAGATGGTCAATGCTCAAAAAAATACCCCAGAGCACTGAAAGAACTAACTATGGCTGGGGAAAATGGGTATCCGCAATACCGGCGAAGATCACCGTCACAAGGTGGTTTCACAGCTACTGTCAGATTCCGTGGACAAGAAATAATTCTAAATAATAGTTGGGTGGTACCGTATTCTCCAGTTTTGTCAAACGCTTTTCAAGCACACATTAATGTTGAAATTTGTAATAGCGTCGAATCTATAAAATATATATGTAAATATGTTAATAAAGGTAGTGATCAAGCCATGATAGCACTAAGAAATAACAACCAATTTGATGAAGTGACAAGGTATCAATCTGGCCGATACATAAGCTCTTCGGAGGCAGTTTGGCGCATTTTGAGTTTCCCTATTCATGAAAGGTATCCGCCAGTCATCCATCTTGACGTGCACCTGGAAGGCGGGCAGCGAGTTTACTTTCAGCCAGAAAATGTGGCAGAAAGAATGAACAACCCAAGACAAACCACCTTGCTCGCATTCTTTCGCCTTTGCGAAAGAGACAATTTCGCTAAGTCTCTGTTGTACAATGAAGTGCCACATTATTATACTTATAACAAGCAGCAAGGTGTTTTTAATCGCAGGAGACGTGGAACTGCTGTAGAAGGCGAGTCCGGCATTTTTAAAGAACACGTGATTGGAAGAGTATACACGGTGCACCCAAATAATGCAGAGTGTTATTATTTACGCCTTCTTCTTCACACAGTGCGAGGACCTACTTCTTTTGCTGAGCTCCGCAAAGTGGACGATATAGAATATCCCACATTTCAAGCTGCTTGCCGCGCACGGCATTTATTAGATGGCGATCAGCATTGGGATGATGCTTTAGCCGAAGCATGCGTCAGTGATAGTCCACATCGTTTGCGCCATTTATTTGCCATTTTGTTGACATTTTGTGGCCTATCGGACGCTGGGCAGTTGTGGCAAAAATATAAAGACGCGTTTGCCGAAGATTTTTTGAGACAGCAAAATATAAATAGTGAAACTTCTGACCAAGTACGTGAAAGCTGCCATAATAGGGCTTTGCTGGCTATACAAGATATAGTTACAAGTATAGGAGGGAACCCCCTCAGTCAATACGGCTTGCCGACACCGACAGTTGGTGGGGAACGAATTAATAGGGAGTATACATCTGAAATAAATTACAACCCCGAAGAGTTAGCAGAAATATTGCGAAATGGCTGTTCAAATTTGACGACAGAACAACGTCAAATCTTTGATAGAGTATGCTGTAGTGTAGAACATTCATTAGGAGAAATGCTGTTTTTAGATGCACCTGGTGGAACAGGTAAAACTTTCCTCACTAAAGTTATCTTGGCTCAAATAAGGAGCCAAAACAAAATTGCCCTTGCCGTCGCTTCCTCAGGAATAGCTGCTACTTTATTACCAGGAGGAAAAACTGCACATACAACATTTAAAATACCAATCGACTTGGACCGCACAGAAAACCCTGTTTGCAACGTGTCTCGCAATAGTGATAAAGCAAGGGTTTTACGCGATTGCGCCCTTATCGTTTGGGACGAGTGTACGATGGCAAATCGTAAAGCTGTGGAAGCTGTAGATAGAACGTTGCGAGATATAAGACAAAGTGACCGACCGATGGGAGGCTTAACGGTGCTATTCTGTGGAGACTTCAGGCAGACACTCCCTATAATACCCAGAGGAACGAGGGCCGATGAAATAGGTGCCTGTTTAAAGAGCTCTATTTTATGGCGTAGTGTCATATTAACTAATTTGAGCTTTAATATGCGAGCATATTTGGGAGGTGACGCAAACGCGCAGGTTTTCTCAAATTTACTACTTCAAATTGGTAACGGCACATACCCGACTCAAGAAGGAGGTAAAGTAACTTTAGTCGAAAGCCTGTGTTCTTCTGTTGCCTCACAGCAGGAACTCATTTCCTCTGTATACGGAGATCCATCAGAGATCTCGAACCATGACGCTGCTTGGCTATGCCAACGAGCTATTTTGGCACCTCGCAACGACCAAGCAGCAGCAATAAATTCTCAAATATTGGTACATGTTTCTGGAGAAAGTAGGGAATATTTATCTATTAACACGGTTTTAGAAGAAGGAGATGCCACCCACTATCCAGTAGAGTTTTTAGACTCTCTAAATACACCAGGTCTTCCAGCACACAAAATTTATTTAAAAGTCGGAGTACCAATCATTCTACTCAGAAATTTAAGCCCACCAAAACTATGCAATGGAACTCGGTTGAGAGTAACAAATCTCCAACGAAATGTCATCGAAGCCGAAATCTTAACAGGTTGCGGCTCCGGTGATGTTGTTTTCATTCCCAGGATACCCATTATCCCCAATAATTTTCCGTTTACTTTCAAACGTGTGCAATTTCCTGTAAGCCTCTGTTACGCTATGACTATTAATAAAGCCCAAGGCCAGACGTTATCCGTTGCGGGTGTAGACCTTACTTTTGATTGTTTTTCACACGGCCAACTCTATGTTTCTCTATCACGTGTTAGCAACCCAAACAACCTTTTTGTATATGCTCCGGGTAATTCCACCGCTAACATAGTATATAGAGAAGCATTAACGTAATCAACTATACCAAAGTCAGGACTCTTATCTAAATCATCAAAAAGGTGATATACTCTTATCTAAACGACGTTGTTTTGTTCTCGACAACCACGCGAACGAAGTCGCGGGCACAGCTAGTTTAACGAATAAAGCTTCGTCTATTCATTTTATTTACACATTATTTTATAAATATTTCAAAAATAACATAGATAATATAATATTTAAAAATTTACAAAATAGTAGCCCATCAGCATCAGGAAAAAATTTACCTGAAAGATGTAAAAGATCAATGTATAGTATTTAGTAGTTAAGGTAATATAATTTTTAGTACGAAAATTCATAGTTATTAAAATATAAAATACAGAATAAAAGAAAAGTTATTTTGTCGTAAATATAAATACATAATTTTATACAGGAATGCCGATGACTCCCGCAGAAAGAAAATGTAAGTACAGAGAAAGACTTAAGTGAAATAAACCTGAAAAGTATAATGAAATAAATCAAAATAACTTGAAAAGGATCAAAAGTAAATATGTAAGTTCCCAAAGTAACAGAAAGTCAAAAAGAAGAAGGAATTGGACAAGAAAAAGAAAAATCAGAAACAAAAATGTCAAGAGTTATAAGAATGAAAAGCGAATAAAATCACCGTCCGTTCCGTTTGTTTGTTTTGTTGTTGTTTTGTTTATTATAATCATAATATTATATATTAATATTATGATTATAATATATGATTAAAATGCGATTTCGTTGTTTTAATTATCTTCTGTGAAATAGCCCTAATACTTCCTCTTTGTTATTTTTTTGTAACATTGTCCATTTTTTTAACGGGTTTCATTTTTGTAACTGTAAAAAAATTTTGAATATCTCCCATCTATATTACCGTAGAAGAGCTCCTTGTTCGACAAGCTGACCTATTTGTACGCACGTAGTTCGGAGTGAACCCACGCGTGGAGTGTCGCGCCCCCAAGTGACGTACTCGTATGAATGTTTAGTATCTCGGGACTATTTCCGTCGACTCGGGTCGGGATGGAATTCAATTGGCCGCGCGTTCTGTGTGCGTCGTTGCTCAGCGAGGACATTTTTATCAGATAACTGCATTACCGCGACACACGGCGGTTCAGCGGTTGATTGTGAGCTGTTACACGAAGAGCGCTGCCGCTTGTCAGTGACGGACAGCTTCATGCAGCGACCAAGTCGCATGCAGCTGTCTTATTAATAGCACAGTCGCGGTTCCATTAGGATGTAGGTGTTATAATCTTTGATAGGTCTTCTTTAAGTTCACGTTGGTGGCACAGCTGACAGTGTTTTAATTTTTTAACCGACTTCAAAAAGAAGGAGGTTATCAATTCGGATGTTTGTATTTTTTTTTTACGTATGTTCGGGCATAACTCCGTCATTTACAGACGGATTTGCAAAATTCTTTTTTTGTTCGAAAGGAGTTTATTCCAAAATGGTCCCATTTAAATTTCTTAGAGATCTGACTATAGGTTTCGGAGACAAAACAACGGAACTCTTCAAAAATTGACAGAAACTCAGCCGCGATTGCTGCGATCGTACTATGTCTATGAATTTTTAAAACAGTTTAATGGGGAACCTCAACTAAAAAGTGAAAAATAAAAAACTTTTTTATAAAAAAATACAACCGACTTCCAAAAAAAGAGGAAAATAACATTAATTCATTCGGTGTTTCTGGTTTTGTGTCTTCGTTTTTGACACCGACTTCCGAAATTATTTTTCCTCTTTTTTTGGAAGTCGGTTCTATTTTTTTGTAAATAAGTTTATTTTTGGGCCAAAATGTTGCCACTTCCATGGCGTCAGAGGTGTTTTTTTTTTTTTGTGGTTTGGGAAATCATCCAATGACTTCTCCCGCTATGGGTGGAGCGGGAGGGCGCGTCGGACTCTTACTGACTAAAACCCACCCCTGTTCCTTCCCTGCCTGAATGCCCAGGGGTGCGGTTACTTATGTTAAGAATTTATCCGCTACCCCTAGGCATTATCCGCTACCCCTAGGTCTTGGGCCGGGGCCGCCTTGAGGGCCGGGGTCGCCTTGAAGCGGCTCCTACCCAATCTGAAGGGGCCAAACGCCTCCTGCCGCAGGCTCTACGCGGGGATCGTGCGGTCCATGGCCCTCTACGGGGCACCGGTGTGGGCGCGTTCGTTGAGGCAGCGGTCAACGCGCCAGATGAACGCGGCCCAGAGGGTCATGGCCATCCGCATCATCCGGGGATACTGCACGGTCTCCCGTGAGGCAGCGAGCCTCCTTGCCGGACTGTCACCGTGGGATCTGGAGGCAAAAATCCTCGCGCACCTATATGAGTGGCGCGAGGAGGCTAAACGCCGAGGCGAAACTCCGCTGCCGCGACAACTCGCGGCTCGGCGGACAGAGCTCCGGCAGGATCTCATGGTGACATGGAGAGAGCGACTGTCGCAACCCAGCGCTGGGCACGCCACCATCGAGGCGGTAGTGCCCCTCTTTGAGGAGTGGCTGGAGAGGCGCCATGGCGCCCTCACCTTCCGCCTGACGCAGGTCCTCACCGGACATGGCTGTTTCGGGAGGTACCTGTGTCGGATCAAGGCGGAGGTGACCCCTGCGTGTTTCCACTGCGAGGATCGCCCAGAGGATACGGTGGAGCATACGGTGGAGGTTTACCCCGCCTGGGCAGAACACCGCCGTGTCCTCGTGGATGCGATAGGCGGCAGCGACCTCTCGCGCCGTGCCCTGGTTCAGGCCATGGTACGGAGCGAGAGGGAATGGGGGGCCGTCTCCTCCTTCTGCGAAGCAGTAATGCTCGCGAAGAGGGAGGCGGCACACGTTAGGGAGACTCAACAGAGGCAGAGTCGCCCTAGCGCCCTCAGCAGCAGCCCCCGCAGGAGACGCCAGGGGCTGCGAGACGATCTCCGGCCACCGTAGACCCGGGCCTGCGGACGGCGAGTAGTGGGTAACTCGCCGTCCAATCAGCACCAGGCCCGAGAGTCGACGGCGCGTAGTGTTCCACGCGCGCCTCAAAGAGTTGTCAGCAAAGGACGGGGCCTGCCACGGCCAGTGCCTGCCCGGGGGTGGAGGATAAATTCGAAAGAGTTACCTCGCCCCCGGGCGCGTAGGGCAGGGAGGAACAGGGGTGGGTTTTAGTCAGTAAGAGTCTGACACGCCCTTCCGCTCCACCCTAGAGCGGAAGAAGTCATAAGATGATTTCCCATCCCCCAAAAAAAAAAAACCCCTAGGTCTTTTGGACTTGTGCAGCTCGTTTTGTGGCTCAGAGGGCAGGCCAGCAAGATGTGGGTAACCAACATAGACTTCATTCATACCGTTTTGACCGGGCTGTCCACCATATTTTACAAATACAGAGGCAGAAGGCTAGATGTAATCCTTGCCGCTGACTCTTGGAGCCCACTGAATGCAGCAAGTACCCCGAGCGGCGCTAACGTTTGAATGTAAATTCAACGGCGCCGCAGATTCGCGGCTCAACCTCGAGGGGTCACTATGCTAATGTGGAATAATACGGAGTGTTTTATTATACTCGACTCGCTCGACCCGGCGCTCGGCGCGGACCAGAGACATTCACTTTAATACATAGCCACGTAACATACAACAGTGATTTTAATATCTTGTTTGACAGCGAAGGCACACTAACTAACAATAAGCTAGCACGATCTACAGGAACCAGCAACAGAACAGTTTGTTGTTCGCCACGTTTCACCCGCCTGCGGCTTGGCCGGGATTACAGGGCTACAGGGCCACAGGGCTACAGGTACTCAGCTACACCGCTGTGAAGGAGTTTACAAAAGAAACAAGTCGGCTAATGATCATGTTCACTTGTTGCCCGATATTTTACATTATTATTATTATTCCCATAGACGTTGTGTTGAGTTGTGAGAAGCTGATCCCGCGGCTGTTCCCGCCAGACATTAGGTACGCGCGTGTGGCAGTGTGGCGTGATGGCACAAACACTACGCACTTGCGAAAAGGTACAGTCGCCTCAATTAATTATAATTAACTGCGTACAATAACGGGCTGTGAATATGAAACGCCTTTTAATTGACGCGACATAATTATGACAGCTGCTCGAGTGTTCTGTTTCAGGTGATGTGCATATTAATGTGCAACAACGAGGCATTATTAATTTATGAAAACCGTTTCAAGATATTCAGTTTTGGTGATGGAGTACAATGGTTGGTGGTCATCAGTGATCACACTGAGAGCGGCTCAATACGTTTACATTTAGACCGCGAGGTGATGGTGAGAGGAGGGGCTATTGCTGGTGGAGAACAATGGTTGGTGGCCATCAGTGATCACACCAAGTGCGGCTCAATACGTTTACATTTATACCGCGAGGTGGTGGTGAGTGGAGGGGCTATTGCTGGTGGAGTACAATGGTTGGTGGCCATCAGTGATCACACCAAGTGCGGTTCAATACGTTTACATTTAGACTGCGAGGTGATGGTGAGTGGAGGGGCTATTGTTGGTCGAGTACAATGGTTGGTGGCCATCAGTGATCACACCAAGTGCGGTTCAATACGTTTACATTTAGACTGCGAGGTGATGGTGAGTGGAGGGGCTATTGTTGGTCGAGTACAATGGTTGGTGGCCATCAGTGATCACACCAAGTGCGGTTCAATACGTTTACATTTAGACTGCGAGGTGATGGTGAGTGGAGGGGCTATTGTTGGTCGAGTACAATGGTTGGTGGCCATCAGTGATCACACCAAGTGCGGTTCAATACGTTTACATTTAGACCGCGAGGTGATGGTGAGTGGAGGGGCTATTGCTGGTGGAGAACAATGATTGGTGGCCATCAGTGATCACACCAAGTGCGGCTCAATACGTTTACATTTATACCGCGAGGTGGTGGTGAGTGGAGGGGCTATTGCTGGTGGAGTACAATGGTTGGTGGCCATCAGTGATCACACCAAGTGCGGTTCAATACGTTTACATTTAGACTGCGAGGTGATGGTGAGTGGTGGGGCTATTGCTGGTAGAGTACAATGGTTGGCGACCATCAGTGATCACACCAAGTGCGGCTCAATACGTTTACATTTAGACCGCGAGGTGATGGTGAGTGGTGGGGCTATTGCTGGTGGACTACAATGGTTGGCGGCCATCAGCGAGCATACCAAGTCAATATATTTTCATTAAGCTACAAGGCTTTCTTTTTATTTCCATCCGTTTCGGGTTTATCATTATAACGTATTCAAGCGTCGGTTTCCCACAAACGTGTGATAGTTTAGATTGTGCGCTCGAAGCTGAGCTGAATGGAGCTGTACTGAGCGGTGCGTAGCGAGGAGGCAACCTTTGCGTTTTAACTCTTAGCTATATTAGTGGAGCGAATAGAGTTCACATTTGCATGCGACTGACACCTACGAGTATACGAAAAAGTATAACACTACAGTCACTGCGTGTCTTCCTGGCGACCACGACGGCGCCTTGAACGAACGATTTTTTTGTTAAACACTGTTGATTGAGCCGAGATCATTTAGGTATACCTCTTGATAGCGATATTCTTTTACATGTTATGTGCACGTAGTATAATGGAAGGCGATACACGCGCAGCTTTAAGTAGATAGTATAAATTCTCTCACTAAAAGCTTAGGTACTATACGAGTATCGCATACTTGCTCGAGGACTGATAGATCCAGTGCTTGGTCTGTAACTTGCACCCGAGCAATGCGATACACATACAACATAATGTTCAGCTAATAATGTATAACTTGATGCATTGCGCGCGCCGCGTTGTGTTCTCTACAAACAATAACAAGTTGATCTCACAGTTTAATGAGCGGCTAATGCGTGTTAACACTAACACTGGGGACCGGGCATCACATCAACGACATGCGCTAACAACATGTATCGTAGAGCACTCGACCACATTGTGATGTAAATGACGAGCTGATCAGCGCGACGGGTGACGCGCGTGTTTGACACTCGACCAGCACGAGCGGTGGGTGGTGTCTACCACTAAGAATATTAATAATATCAGAGAAATCTGACATACGTTGAAAACCAATGTCTGAAACCACCTAATTTACTTATTCAGGCAGAGAGAAACATAATGGGAAATATCAGGACTAGTGGTCTCACCGAGGTGCGCAGTCACGTAGTAAGCAGATTGGGCGCTCTAGGGGCGCTAAAGACGCTGAGAGCGACGGGTGCACGAGGGGCGTTGAGGGCGCTAGAAGCACTGTGTGTCTCCGACGGGTGGCGGTCGAAGCTGTCGGACGCTGTCAGACTAGTCTGGACTTCCTGAAAAAAAACAAACGAGCCAGGTGAGTAAACGTGAAACTGAAACATCCGCTCCCACCGGACAGATAATGGGTATGTGACATAGGTACATGCAGTCCATCCTAACTAATATTATAAATGCGACATCAAGTTTTTTTCTTAAATATTTTATATACGAGTATTTAAAAAAATATATATTGTTGTATCGTGTGGAATCACAAATGAAAGAAAAAAAATTCTGAATACAATATAAAAATATAGCAAGCGACATGAAAATCATCTTACTATTTCAGCGTTTCTGAATAGTACTATACCTCGACTATAATCGACCGTTATGAACTTCAATCGTGTTGGTTCCACTGTCGGGTTTTAGTTCTTATTTTGACTCCCACCTGTGCCCGCGGGGGTCGACAGAACTGCTACGAATACGATCCTTACATAATCATACTCCTTTTGCTTCCACGCACGCACCGGCTGTGAGTGCCGCTCACTTGACTCTTCTGTAGAACATCACCAATAAGGTAATCTACATTACATTCCAAAGTAACATTAATTCTAAGTTTGATTGCGTTTTTGTAATTAAAATGTAATAATAAGTCTGTTTGTCTGTAATAAATAGCTTCGGAACAGATGCCGAGTGACAATAAATATTCTTAATTAGTAATTACTTGGCGCCCTGTGAGCTGTGAGCGTGGTGCGCACAGTCGCACACTAATAAATCCTGGCCTGTCTGTCTACAGTGTGCACTAGTGCTCAATAACTACACATAACTACATTATTATGTTTGTTCTATTCACATGTAGATGGAGCACGTACTTCATTGGTACCAGGCACATTTACACGTGAGTTTTCAATCAACTTCAAAAAGAAGGAGGTTCTCAATTCATCTGTATGTTTTTTTTTTTGTATGTTTGTTACGCGATTACTACGCCACTTGTGAATAGATTTTGCGGTCAGTCCTCGTCTCAGCGGTCAGTCCTCGTCGTAGCAGACAGTCCTCGTCGTACTGGTCAGTCCTCGTCGTAACGGACAGTCCTCGTCGTGCCGGTCAATTATAATAATAATAATAATAATATTCCACAACTATCACACAACGCTTTCTAGTCCCAAGCTAAGCAGAGCTTGTGTTATGGGTACTAGACAACTGATAAACATACTTATATATTTCTAAATACATACATATTATAGATAAATTACACCCAGACACAGAACAAATGATCGTGCTCATTACACAAACATTTGTCCTGGGTGGGAATCGAACCCACGACCTCTGGCATAGCAGTCAGGGTCACTAACCACTAGACCAACAGGCCAGTCAAAAATTCTCGTCGTAACGGACAGTTCTCGTCGTAGCGGTCAGTCCTCATCGTAGCAGTCAGTCCTCGTCGTAGCGGTCAATACTCGTCGTAGCGGTCAATCCTAGTGAAGGGACAGTCTTCGTCATAGCCTACAAGTGCTACGAGTACGCCGTAGTAATGCACATGTTTGTATTCATGTGAGCTCATTTAGCCAGTTTTGGTTTTTCAAGTTATGTAGTACTACTCTGACAAGTTATGTAGTACTCTGACAAGTTCATCTCTTCCTGGATAGATTTCTATCACACAACCCATGCTACACTATTGTCATGTATCACTACTAAATCACCGACCAACGTAGAAATTTCTCTGATATTTTACCCACTTGTTTCTGTTTGATAAATTGATAATTAAGTCAAGTACTCTGTTTTAAACGCTGCCAACTGGTCCAAACGCCTCCTCCCGGAGGCTCTACGCGGGGATCGTGTGGTCCATGGCTCTGTACGGGGCACCGGTGTGGGCGCGTTCTTTGAGGCGGCGACTAGCTCGCCGGTTGAACGCGTCGCAAAGGGTCGTGGCCATTCGGCTCATCCAAGGATACCGCACGGTCTCCTGTGAGGCGGCGAGCCACCTTGCCGGACTGTCGCCATGGGATCTGGAGGCCAAGGTCCTTGCGCTGCTCTGGGAGTGGCGCAAGGATGCCAAACACCGGGGCGAAACTCTGCTGCCGCAACACCTCGCGGCTCGGCGGACGGAGCTCCGGCAGGATCTCATGGCGACATGGAGACAGCGACTGTCGCAACCCAGCGCTGGGCACGCCCCATTGCGGCGGTAGTACCCCTCTTTGAGGAGTGGCTGGAGAGGCGTCACGGCATCCTCACCTTTCGCCTGCCGCAGGTCCTCACCGGACATGGTTGTTTCGGGAGGTTCCTGTTCCAGATCAAGCGGGAGGAAACGCCCGGGTGTTATCACTGCGCGGATCGTCCAGAGGACACGGTGGAGCATACGGTGGAGGTCTGCCCCGCTTGGGCGGAGCACCGCCGTGTTTTCGTGGATGCGATAGGTGGCGGCGACCTCTCGCATCCGGCCCTGATTCAGGTCATGGTTCGAAGCGAGAGGGAATAGGAAGCAGTCTCCGCCTTTTGCGAAGCAGTAATGCTCGCGAAGACGGAGGAGGGACGCGTGAGGGAAGCTCAACGGAGTGGCCCTCACGGCCCCGGCCGCTACCACCGCAGGAGAGGCACTGGACGTAGGACGTCTCGAGACGATCTCCGGCCACCGTAGACCCGGGCCTGCGGACGACGAGCAGTGGGTAGCTCGCCGTCCGATCAGCACCAGGCCCGTGAGTCAACGGCGCGTAGTGTTCCACGCGCGCCTCAAAGAGATATTGTCAGCCACCACTGACGGGACCCATCGTGGCCGGTGCCTGCATGCCTAGGGGTAGCGGATAAATTCTCAACATGAGTTACCGCACCCTTGGGCACTCAGGCAGTGAAGGAACAGGGGTGGGTTTTAGTCAGTAAGAGTCTGACACGCCCTCTCGCTCCACCCAGAGCGGAAGAAGTCATTGGATGATTTCTCACCCCACAAAAAAAAAGTAGTCTGTTTTCCATCTCTTCCTGGCGTCTTCTGCTGAAAAGTCAATTAACATTGACGAATCACACGTCTGAGGTGGTGTTTGAGACTACGCACGTGCTACTCTTTCCCAACGTCCTCCCGCATGAAGCCAAGATATTCCATTAAAATGCCATTCAATTTGCAGTTCTGTTATCTCCGTAAAGAATTTTTCACAGAAAACATTTTGGAGGTATTCATATTCTTCTTGTCTTGCCCCCGCGCCAGCACGCCAGTCGCGGTCCGACACTCAGGGCCACCACCAGCGCCCCCGCGCCAGCACGCGAGTCGCGGCCCAACACTCGGGGCCACTACTAGCGCCCCGCGCCAGCACGCGAGTCTCGTCCCAACGCTTTGGACCACCACCAGCGCAGGGCCCGAAAAACTTAAGCGACACAAAACTTCAAGAGCCCGCAGACTTCCATCGGCGGTTCGAACAGAACCGTACTGTGATCACAAGAAAATGGACCAAAAATACATTTACCAACTCTTAAGAAAAGCGGACCTTGATGAAGTTTGTGTCGCAAAATTATATAAGTTTATGGAGCTTGTTCCCGCACTCCCGCACTCCCGGCCGACCGGGGGCGCACAGAAACGCTGCAATTACGAACAGAGAGGGTTTTGGATAAGTTTTGCGTGGGTATAATGGGTACACAATAATAGGACGCAATAATAATTTCTGAAAATACGGTATTTTTATTAACTGAGTTCAGCATGTTGTTGCCTGATGTCATTAAATCGGTTTCAATTCTAATTAAGTGCAGTAATTAAATACACAATTTACAGACGAACAATGATAAAAAAATAAACAAATGTAAAGATTAATTTGAGAGTAAAACATTAAAAGTATCCCTCTCAAATTAGATCTACTCTGAAAGGGATACTTTTTATTCAGACGTGCCAGTTAAATGTTCGTCCATTCATCCGCAGACAGATCATTGAAAGCGGCCAGAGTGCGGCGGAGTGCGAGATGTCACTTTAAATATTACCTAATTCTAAGCGAGATAAACTCGTAACTATTTATTCGTACGTAATATACGTGCAGCACACGTGACCCTGCAGCAGTGTGACCCCGTGTGCGTGCCCACACGCCCACACGCCCATAGAGTAGGGATGTGACATTAAGGGAAAAAAACTTTTTTACAAAAAAATAGAACCGACTTCCAAAAAAAGTGCAAAATAACTTTAATTTCGGAAGTCGGTGTTCCTGTTTTGTGTCTTCGTTTTTTGACACCGACTTCCGAAATTAAAGTTATTTTGCACTTTTTTTGGAAGTCGGTTCTATTTTTTTGTAAAAAAGTTTTTTTATTTTTCACTTTTTAGTTGTGGCTCCCCATTAAACTGTGTTAACAATTCATAGACATACGATAGCAGCAATCGCGGTTGATTTGCTGTCAATTTTTGAAGAGTTCCGTTGTCTGTCTCCGAAACCCATCATCAGATCTTTTTGAAATTTAAATGGGACCATTTCGGAATAAACCCCTTTCGAACAAAAAAAGAATTTTGCAAATCCGTCAACATATGACGGAGTTATGCCCAAACATACATAAAATAAAAAAAAATAAAAAAAAAATACAAACATCCGAATTGATAACCTCCTCCTTTTTCGAAGTCGGTTAAAAAACGATTAATTAAAAATTGATTTTTCTCTTTTCAACAATCGAATTGGGAAAAAAGATTTTTAAACGACTTCAAAAAGAAGGAGGTTATCAATTCGGATGTTCTTAACCAACTTCAAAAAGAAGGAGGTTATCAATTTGGATGTTTGTATTTTTTTTTATGTTATGTTCGGGCATAACTCCGTCATTTATAAACGGATTTGCAAAATTATTTTTTTGTTCGAAGGGGATTTGTTCCGAAATGGTCCCATTTAAATTTAATATAAATCTGATAATGTGTTTTGGAGACAGACAACGGAACTCTTCAAAAATTGACAGCAAATCAACCGCGTTTGCGTCGGTGTCAAGAAACGAAGACACGAAACCAGAAACACCGACTTCCGAAATTAAAGTCATTTTGCAATTTTTTTGGAAGTCGGTTCAATTTTTTTGTAAAAAAGTTTTTTTCTAAAAGTAATAAATTTTTGTGTAAAAATCGTTTTTTTCCTATTATTTGAAAGAATGCATGCTTTTCTTTCTTTCGTCTTTTTAAAGAAATAATCCATTTTTTAACTGACTGAAAAAAAGGGAGGAGGTTCTTAACCGATGAAAAAAAAGGAGGAGGTTCTCAATTCGTACGTACGTAACGTATATATATATATATCACGAATATTTTTAAATCTGTTCAGCCCTCACTCCGTTACTTATAAACCGATATTGATGATTCTTTTTTTGTTAGATAGTGTTTAGCTGAATGGTGGTCCCATGATATGAAAGTCAGGGTCTGATGATGGGATCCTGATAAAATTGTGAGAAACCTTCGAAAATTGTGGGCACGAATAGTGTTTCTGTATGAATGTTCAGCCCTCACTCCGTTATTTATGAACTGATTTTGATTATCCTTTATTTTAGATAGAGCATACTTTAAGGGTAGTCCCATAACAAAGAAGACAGGATCTGATGATGTAATCCTGACAAAATTGAGAGAAACCCTCGAAAATTGTGGGCACGAGTAACGTTCTTCTGTTTAATTTTCATAAGTTAATTAGGTATTTGCGTTTAGGAATCATCACATCACGAAGCTGAGCTGATGATGGAAACCATACCTTTCCTAAACAATTAGAAGTTAGATATAAAAACTGTGGTTTTAGTGACTGAAACCATTTACTTAATATGCTTTGAAGAAAAGACGTCTTTATAATATTGGAGGTAACCTCAAATTGGTCAATGTCCTGGGGACCTCAAGGAAGGTTACATCATCATCGTCAGTGGCAAGAGGAAGGATGAAGGATTAGAAATTAGCCTCAGAGTATTGAGAGTATGAAAAAATGACGCGAGCCACATAAAGTCATAAAATCGAAAACTTTTTAACAAAAAATTTAACCGACCAAAAGGAACTAAAAAGCAAAAAAAATCGGTTAAAATAAATAAACATAAAAAGTCTTGAGTATTGAGCTTATTTACATAAAATATCAAATTTTACCTTGTTAGATACAAGCGGCGCCAAATAATATAATGATCAATTACCTACGTGGAGCCTTCCTTATTTCTACGTACATATAAAATTTAGATAATTAATCAGATTGTTGTTTGGCACCGACTCAAAATTAATTTATACAAAGTTTGATATAATTATTATTTTATGTTAATAAGCTGAAACTAACTAACTCAAGACTTAAAAAGGTTAATAATTTTTTGCTTTTTAGTTCTTTTACGTTGGTTTTTTTTTTCAAAATTACATTTTTTTTTACTCCTTACTTTTCCTTCTTTTTTCTTTTGCCAGCCTAAATTCTGTCACACAGCTGGGCCAAGGCTTTTTCTTCCAATCTTTATACTCAAAAAGTAAGACGGATCGCAATGTGTAACGGTGGCACCCGGCAGAAAATGTTATTAGCTTCAGTCCAATATAGTTAACGTTAGGCACATACTTGAACATGAACTAATGGTCGGGAAAAGGCTTTAGAAATTGAGCGACGGATCCATACATCATGTGGTATCACCGAAAACGACGACGGCCAAGTAATTAGGACCACTCGCCGGTCACTTCGTAGGCTCCACGCTCGCGCAGGTAGCATGCGGCCTTCAATCTCCTTTGGTCGCCAGTGGTCATGCGGGCTGCCCGATAACAGACGATATTGGCACTACTCGCCCGTTGCCGCCAATCGCCAATCGCGCACCAAAAGAATTCCTTGAAACGCACCAACGATAAAACATAGAGAGGAGCATGAAGGATTCTTAATAAATTAAATCGATATAAGTTTTAAAATTCAGCAGTACTAATTGTCTATTTATTAAAACTATCAGGAAAGCAGAAATGAACTAGGTGTTTAAGCGACTTACTTCCTAGTTCAATAATGGTAAAAATACAGGTTTTGAAATTGAATCATTTGTTGTTTTGAAAAGTACCAGGTTGACAGACTTGAACAGAAAATAGGCGCCTAAACGATCTCATTAAATTGTGCACCAACGACTAAACACAAAGAGGAATATAAAGTACTCGTTATTATTCATTATATCGATAGAAGTCTTAAAATTCAACTGTCCAATATCTTACATGTAACTGCCATGATATACCTATAACTATCAGGAAAAAAGAAATGAACTGGAAGTAGTTCCTTATGCGATACTACTTAGCTAGCCGAGGCCGGTGTTTCCTAGCTGACTACCCTGACAAGAAGCACCGAAACAAACTCAGAGGTCAAAGTCTCTTTTAAAGTGTTCAAATCCATACAATACGTACTGGTCAAACCATATGAGAACCACGCACATTAATGTCTCGGATGAGCTTTTGAGGAAAGCAACACGCAGATTTGAGTAGACCTGTCCAGACAGTGCAAGAATTTGTACTGACAAATTTAGTTCTGAGTTGAGCTTCATGATAACTGTATCCTGAAGCTCAACTCAGAACTTTGAGAGCTCAATGAACCGACGAACAATATCAAAGTAAGGACATTTGGGTAGGCCGCAAAAGTACTCAAATTGCCAGACAATCATAAAATCTACGTGAATATAACGACCTACATAGTTCTCACATTCACATTATGCTACCTATATGACGACCATGCAGCTTAGTCTCTGTAATGGTCTTTTGAAGAAAGAACCACACATATTTGAGTGGACCTGTCCAGTCAGTGCAAGCATTTGTCAATAGTCGAATAGTTCAATTTAGAACTATTAGTATTTATTAAGTATTATATTTTTTTTCTGATGAGTCACTCTGGAACGCTTTAACGCAACAAGGAATTCCCAAAAAATATATGCGTATAGTCAAAAATATACACAAAAACAGCATGGCACAAATAAAATTGCAAACAACCGGCGAAGAGTTCCCTATAGCGAAAGGCGTAAGACAAGGAGACCCGTTGTCTCGAAAACTTTTTTCTGCAATCCTAGAAAGTGTATTTAGGAACATAGAGTAGGAAAATGTAGGCATTAATATTAACGGGAAGAACTCAACCATTTAAGGTTCGCAGATGATTTAGTATTAATCACTGACAGCCCTTGCACACTGCGGCATATGCTGCAACAATTATCAGAAGCTAGTAGAATAGTAGGTTTTACCATGAATAAATCTACAACAAACGTAATGACAAACAGGGAAGAAATAGCCGTAATAATAGATGGTGAAAGCATTGAATACGTGAAAAGCTACACATACCTGGGACAGTTAACATCATTCAGAGATCAAATGGACATGGAAATCGAAAGATGAGTTGCTTGTGCATGGAAAAGATATTGGTCACTCAAGGAGATACCTAAAAGCAAATACTTTTCTATGGCAGCTAAGAGAAAAGTCCTCAACTCGTGCGTTTTACCTTGCCTGACATTTATTTATTTAACCAGAACGACAAAATGCCAATTACACTGATCATACACATTACAAATTAAAACCAAAATACAAATTGTATAAAACACATTATGAATAAAATAAAAAATATTACAATTGCTCAAAATTATGCATACTTAATTCAGTGCCTTTCACTCAGTCTTCTCGCAAATCGTCAGACATTCAGACAATATCTTTTTCCATTCATCAGCGAACAGATCTAATCCAGGACTGGACTCTAGGAGAGCATTGAGTGCATTTAGCATTCGCGGAATGGGTGACATACTTCGTGCATCCGTGCGGTAACGTGGCACCATAAATAATTTATGCTGTCTCGCTCGGCAATAGTTGTCAGGAACAAAAATGTTACATAGCGCCGCATGTAGACAAGGAGAGTCGATGCTTCCGTTTATTATTTTGCAAGCAGTTACAAGCTGGTCAAAAGCTCGTCTCACCTGGAGTGAGGTAAAGCCCAAGCAACCCAGCAGAAATTTGGTTGGATACATATATGGGTAGTACCCAAACCTACGTTTGTAGAAATACCTTAAAAATGCTTTATGAACTTTTTCCACCATAAGGGTATAAGATTTCTCGTAAGGGTTCCAAACACCCCGGGGGTGGAGGATAAATTCGAAAGAGTTACCTCGCCCCCGGGCGCGTAGGGCAGGGAGGAACAGGGGTGGGTTTTAGTCAGTAAGAGTCTGACACGCCCTTCCGCTCCACCCTAGAGCGGAAGAAGTCATAAGATGATTTCCCACCACCCAAAAAAAAAAAAAAAAAAAAGGGTTCCAAACACAAGAGCTAGAATCAAGTTTACTTCTAACAAGTGTGTTATAAAGAAGTCGGATCACTTGATGGTTTGTAAACTCACGACAATTTCTCACGACAAAGCCTAACCTCCGAAACGACCCTGCGCCCTGCCCTGGTTCAGGCCATGGTACGGAGCGAGATGGAATGGAAAGCCGTCTCCTCCTGCGAAGCAGTAATGCTCGCGAAGGCGGAGGCGGGACGCGTGAGGGAGACTCAACAACGGAGTCGCCCTCACGCCCTCAGCAGCAGCCGCCTCAGGAGACGCCTGGGACTTCCGTCGTCGCGAGACGATCTCCGGCCACCGTAGACCAGGGCCTGCGGACGGCGAGTGATGGGTAGCTCGCCGTCCGATCAGCACCAGGCCCGAGAGTCGACAGCGCGGTGTACATCTGTACCTATGGTACGGGCCCACATTTTGATAAGAAGGTCCTGCAGTCATGATGAAATACCAAACTAAGAACACGCCTGTAATGCCCGACGGGTGTACATACAGATGTACAGTGACCTTTGGTACACCCATATTTTGATAAGAAGGTCCTGCAGTCATGATGAAATACCAAACTACCAACACGCCTGTAATCTCCGACGGGTGTTCATCTGTACCTATGGTACACCCACATTTTACCAGTCTATTCATGTTCGTGCAACTATACTAAAGAATATCCTTTCACGGATTATCTGAAATGAAAAAAGTTATAAAGTTGGACAGATAGTTCTTACAAATGTTAAAAAAGAGTAGCAGGAAAACGTAAGTAACACTAACAACTGGATCTAGCAGACAATCCCGGGTTGTTTGTAGCAGGAGTACTAGGGTGGCAGGCGGCGGCAGGAGGTAACCGGAGGCAGCACTCGACACTTAGGCCGGAGGCTGACTACAAGTATTTTATAAGAGTTTTTGCAAACTGCTGCCGGGGCATCGCGATTAGACATCACGCAGGAATGTACGGAAAAGCCACAACTTACTATTTACAGTGCGCACTTTACTTTCATCTGGCGATATGTTCGAGATCGGTAGCTAGCTGATTTGCTTATGTCCACATTAAGCTTCTGTGGTTACATACTCTCATGTACTTGAAGTCGTAACACACGTTCGGATTTACCAAATACGTGTACCAAATTCGTTCTCGCTACCACGATCGGACCGGACCAGACCGGACAGTTGCTTCACGCGGTGTTACCAACGCCTGAAAATATTTACCCCTAAAGCTAAAGTCAAAAGCACCTAAAATCGCGACATTATTAATATTCCAGAGGACTTTGATTTTTTCTGGTAAGTATTCGAGAAGAATTGCATTAGGTGTTGTAATGTTGTTGTAATATATATATATATATACATATAAATACCCCTAAAAATAAAGAGCCCGTAAAAAATCCGATCACTCTTATTTACCTCCTAAATTTATGGGGACACCCTCTAAGATGGGAACCCTGTGATATCCAAGGCGGGCCGAGGTGGACTCAAATTAATAATAATTATGTTCGCGGACTACTCTACAGACGTTTAGATATGGTCCAAAAGCTTACCAAATCCGCGGTCCGAACCGAATCCGAACGTGTGTTACGACTATTAGGTGAAGTACGATGGTAAATGTCATGATACGTCGGTTAAACGTTTACTTTATAATCCCTACGAAACTCTGGAGAGTGTAAGACAAATTAGTTGGTTTTCAGAAGCATTGAATACAACATGCGATCGGTCAGCAAGTGTTCCAGGCCCTGCAGTAGTACATTGATGGCGAAACTTACATTAGCTACCGATCGCTAAATTACTAGTCGTTAAAAAACTCCTTCATTTATGAGGAAAAATTTTTGATAATAACCTGAAAAAAATATTTATTTTTTTGAAAGATTTACAGAGACTAAAGAATAATAAAGAATTTAAATAAATACAACATTTTTATAAATAAATTAAAGCTTTTCTTTATAAGCAAATGCTACTATAGTATAAGCGAATACTTAAATGATAAATTATAAGTAACTTCTTATCTATCTATTTCTATGTACAAATACTCACAAAAAGATACGACTACCTACTCGTAATACGAAAAATTTAGATATATTTAAGTATATTTTAATAAATATAGAGCGTCCAATAAATAACTCACCTTATTGATAATAAATATTTAGTAATAAGTAAAAATAACAATAAGATAATAATAATTAATTGTTATGTATATAACGAATAATCAAAGTGAATAAAACTATAATATAATAGTGGTTTATCACAATGTTAGGTACTAACTCATTAGTACATAATTTAAAAAATAAATTTGTGAAAAACAATATAATTGTTAAATTCAACTCTGTATTAATAAAACAGTAGTTGTCTTCCTCCTCTCTCCTACTTGATCTATGCTGTGCCCGACAGGGTCCATAATCATGACTAATACATATAATAATTTCCCTACCAACTATAAACATTATGGTACGCAATAAAGAATTGAGAATACATGAAGCTTGATAAACCTATCTATCTATGGTAGGGCCATCCAGCCTTTCAGCAAACACCCTCAGGATACTGTTGGTGCTTCCTCCCACCCTGCGTGTCATCGACGCCACCTTCTTACGCATTATTGCAAAATAGTCGTCAGTACGCGCATCGGCGAACATACCTGATGCACTATAATAGGGTGGAAGCCTCAACAGCACCCTAAAGGTATTATTGTATTGTACTCGCAGGGCATTGTTTGCTTTTTGGGTATGATTAGCCCTAAAGGCTGCTGGTGTAAAATGTTTGGCAGTTAGCCTTGAATAGTGTAATTTTTACTGGTATGTTGTTTCAAGTTTCAAAGGCAAACTATATATCCTTTAATATTTGATTTCATGAAAAATAGTGCTTGCAACATTAATTTCTTAGCGAACGATTTCGGTCGTTCGCTACGTTAACTACCGATCGCTAAATTACCAGCCGTTAAAAACACTCCCTCATTTGTGAGAAACAATTTTAGATCTTAGTTTAAAAATAAATTGATTTTCTTGAAATATGTACAGAGACGGCGTAAATTTTAACTTGCAAGCACTATTTTTCATGAAAACTGATCAACTGATCTGCTGGTCTCTGTACATATTTCAAGAAAATCAATTATTTTTCCGACGTAGCGACCGTTCGTTAGGACATAGCGATCGCAATCAATGTCGAGATTGCAGGCCCAGGCCGGGTAGGATATCTTAGCAAACTTAGTGTTTTTCATTCCGTAATCTGTTGGCGTAAGTTATTGCGCGGACGTCGTCATCTGATGTAGATTATTCTACGGCTCCGAGGCAAACTATCGCAACTTCACCGTCCGACAGAGGCTTTGCTTTGTCTTTTATTCAAGCCCCTCTTTAAACAGACAGTTAACATTCTCCCTTAAAATAACTTCGTAGTTATATTGAATCTTTTTAAAACTCCTCCTCTTTGTGCCACTCGACCGAAAAATATTTATTTAACCCTTGCACGGTATAATGTTACCCAGCAACAGACACACAACATTCAGTAGAACATCTCATTATTTTGAAGGACTTAGGATAAAACAATTAAAGTTGAACGTTTGTGTCTCCTGCGCCGGGTATCACTCACGAACTTGTGATCAAAATACTTTATCTGTTATAACTTTTCGTGAAGAGTTTCTCATAAATCCGCTTGTAGTTAGAACAGTAGTATCATTTCAATTATCTGAGCGTGAAGCCTTTGCTCACTTAGGAGTTCATTTGTTTCATGAGACAACGAGGAATAGCATTGCTCATAACATAATTTATGATAAAGTATTTTAATCTTTATAAATTATTTTATGAATGTTTTATCAACAATGATCATTTGGAGGCATGTGGAACAGGGTGCAAAATCCCACAAACCTTCATTGAAAAGGGAGGGTCGTCCGACCAGACGGGTGTTTGTGTCTGATCCGGGCAACTGCCCGATGGTTGATTTCGAACTGTTGTATATGAAAACTCTGCTTGCGTGATGTGGGAATTTGTTATTTTAGTTCGTGTGCGGCGTCATAGATGTCGCTACAAGCACCTAGTTAATACATAGTTAAAAGCTGGAAGTGTTTTGAACGTTCTGTTGGAGTCATGAACGCCGATCACTGACGCACTGACAGCGCATGGCACACGTCGAGCGAGTGACACGAGCCCGGACACACCGCACACCAACACGCGCACCTTTACCATAAGTCGCCACACTTTACGACATATAAACTGAGACAACACCAAACACAATAGATACTTCAGAAGGCAAAATGCTCCACAAGCTTTTGACCTTAAGAGCGGTTGCGCACTATGTCCGATCCGCCCTCCTAGCCAAATATCTTTTATAATAGCGCTAACGCTAATGCTTCGTGCAAAATGTATGGCAACGTAATGCCGTTGCCATACATTTTGCACGAAGCGTTAGCGTTAGCGCTATTATTAAAGTTATTTGGCTAGAAGGGCCGAATCCGATACTTATCCGTGAAAATACAGATCTAGAAAACTTGGACCGAATTCGGATATTGCTTTACGCACTACCTCCGATCCTAATCCATGATTCAGACGTCATTTTACGCAGAGCCACAGCAGAGTGCTCACGTCGTTGATCATGAATCCTTTCAATCGAAGTAAACTTCTGGCAATGCTATTGTACGTACGAAGACCTAGAAAGAGTTAAAAATATTTACCCCTAAAGTTAAAGTCCTAAAATCACCACATTTATGTGGAAATCCCCCCCAAAAAAAAAAAACACTTTCAGGTTTTGTAATATTGTCTTCCGGTTAAGTCTTTTTAAAATCATACATTTGTATAAACTTAACATTTTAATGGATGCATGTTATGCAAGTACCGAAGTATTCTTACTAACGAGGAATAGGGTAGTTTCCGTCCGTTCTTTTTCTTTTCTTTCTTTCTTTTCTTTTTTTCTTTAAAAAAAAACGTTGCCCACACTAGGAATTACTCCTGTATCGTGGGTGCGTTCACAAACATACATACTCACACAAGACACCCAGACCCGGAACAACTATCTGCAGGTCATACAAATATTTGTTCCGTGCGGGAATCAAACCCGCGACACGCAGCGCAGTAGCCGAACGCTCAACCACTGTGCCAACCGTGTCGTCCGTTAGTTATATTACCAAAAAATATTGAACACGTATTTTTTCTTTTGTCTCTTAAACTAAAGAACTGGCCAAGTACGTATCGAATTTCGCACATTAAGGATTCTGTACCAAATATTGGTATTTGTTAGTAAAGTATACGTAGTGTTACGTCGTCGTTATTACACTGGAACCTTCGAGAATGTGGTTGAAGTTTCCAGAAGTTTCCACTACGTTCGAGAACATTCCATTGTGGTACTGTGTAGAAGTTCATAGATGTTTCTAAAATATTCCATTAAGGGATAGTTCGACAATGTTCTGGAAACTTCTATGACTGTATAAATAGGGCGGGCGGCCGGTGAATGAGTCAGTCTGTTTTCGACTAGGGATGCGAACGGATGCAAATACAAGCGATTACGAAGAGAATAGTGATTATTAATTAGCAAATAATAAAGGATATTTGGTTAATTAATCGGTGTACAATAATTTATCTCATACCCAGCTCGTATCAGTAATAATAAACATTTTCACCAAATTTCAAGTTCCTAAGTCAATGGGAAGTTAAAAAATTCTTCGTAACAAAATTTTGTGACAGACGTCAACGGACGGACACGTAGACAGACGGACACGTGAGTGAAAACAATTGGGCTTCGTTTGGAGCCTTTGGGCACGGAACGCTAAAAATGAGGACGACACAGTGCGTTTAAATTTCGCGTGACGTCATGACATGCTACACTTCTTACCACAATGTGACGTAACAAGCCCCCACTCCTGAACTTTGATGTGTTATACATATCTTTGGCATTTTTATTTCATTGGTTTGGTAAAGCAAAAAATCAGTGTCCAATATTTTTTGATAAACTAAAAAGAAAAATAGAATTCTAAATAGAATTATTATTTTTGATGAACTTAACGAACTAAATACAATTATTATTTTTGATGAACTTAACGAACTAAATAGAATTATTATTTTTGATGAACTTAACGAACTAAATAGAATTATTATTTTTGATGAACTTAACGAACTAAATAGATTATTATTTTTTTGATGAACTTAACGAACTAAATACAATTATTATTTTTGATGAACTTAACGAACTAAATACAATTATTATTTTTGATGAACTTAACGAACTAAATAGAATTATTATTTTTGATGAACTTAACGAACTAAATAGATTATTATATTTTTGATGAACTTAACGGACTAAATAGAATTATTATTTTTGATGATCTTAACGAACTAAATAGAGTTATTATTTTTGATGAACTTAACGAACTAAATACAATTATTATTTTTGATGAACTTAACGAACTAAATAGAATTATTATTTTTGATGAACTTAACGAACTAAATAGAATTATTATTTTTGATGAACTTAACGAACTAAATAGATTATTATTTTTGATGAACTTAACGAACTAAATAGAATTATTATTTTTATATCCAAGAAACATCGCTATTGCACTAGTTGTTGTTAATTCGCTAGGTCAACCATTAAAAATTGAGGATCTTATGACCTCTACTTATAAATACAAATACAATATAAAGCCCCTAAAAAACTCATCCCACTTATTACCCCAAGATTTGGGAGGAAAACCCCTAAGTTGGGAACCCTTTCCGCCGAGTCACGTCACTCTGCCCCTCTGCTCGTATGCAGCTCGGATTCGTTTCGGACGTAGTGCGCAACTGTTCATACAAATAATACTAGAGCTACTTCGGTCCGTCTTCGGTCCGTCTTCGGTCCGTCAATAATCTTGTCCGAAGTGGAAATTCACGGATGACGGACAGAAATCGGATGACGGAAATCGGATGTAGTGCGTAACCTACCACACAAATTGTTCTACGACAACGCCGGACGGTATTTTCACGGATACGTATCGGATTCGGATCGGACGTAGTTCGCAACCGCTCTAACTGGTAAAATGTGGGCAAGCCACGCACCTCAGTGTTGTATTGGGAGAACCTTCTGTAGCACGTTTGAGTTGTGTGCACAGACTGAGTCACCCGCCCCGCCGCCCCCGGTGCCCCTGGGCTCCGGCAGTAAAGTGGAGGTTTTCATAAAACTACAAATCGCGTAGTGATCGCGGCGTCAATATGAGCGTGCACACACACTACACAGGACAAACAGAGTGTGCCGACACACGCGACGTGTCTGATTCAGCTAACTCGCGCTTCACTTGCTGGATTTCAGTCTGCGTTTCAAGGACAACGTTCTACACAAACGAATATGTTTTTTGATTTATTAGTACTCCAAGAAAAAAATTGCTCTTATAAATCAATGACCGACTTAAAATTCTGCAACTGACACAAACTAAATGTAAAATTAGATAGGTACTTACATATACATTTATATATTTACGATTATATATTTATTACCATATAACACAAACTTCCATAAACAATAGGTATAACATTCAGACACACTCTCCCACACCAACACGACTGTTGTAATTCACCTCCCAACACACACACAACATTCACACATATGCATTCCATAGGTTACCTACTGTTTTCTTTGTGTATTTATTTATTTAACAATTTATGTACACACAAGATAAGCTATAAATAAACAACATAATAAAAATTAGCACAAAGGTACTGCTTATTTCTAAAGAAATTTCTGCCAGCAGACCCGCGAAAAGAGAAGTGAAAAAGAAATGTAGACAATAGTGTGTAAAAAACAGAAAAAAGAGTACGAGAAGTCTTAAACTAAGGAATTAAATAAACCTACACATATAATATTAATATATATTCACATAAATATATACCTAATAATATATATATACACAACATACACATACATATATAAATATTTACTACAGTAGAGAGGAATGGTAGTGCTCTTTTAGACGCTTTTTAAAGACAGAAATAGATTTTAAATCACGGATGATAGGCGGAAGTGAGTTCCACAACCTTACCACATGGACAGAGAAAGAGTAGGAATAGTAGCTGGATTTATGAGGATGGGTTTTAAGGAGGGATTTAAGGTGAGATCTGCACGGCGCGTCACTTGGGTGTAATCCTTTTTATTTTATTTTATTTTTCTATGTAACGAGCAGATTATATTAGATTTAGTTTATTGAATCGGATGTAATTATTATCTGTGTAACAATAAAAATGTAAACGGAACGAAGTAGCCTGGAACTCACGACACAGGGAATCCTAGTGTGAGTTTCAGGAATCAATGCATTGAATGTAATTTCTTTAACAATAAATTATTCATATTCTTCTTCTTATTATTAAATCAGAGATGCATTAAGTATTTTTTTTACTTTTATTGACGACTGGAAAACGACTACTACACGATAACGACGCTTTTGTGGTCTCAATGCATACACGCCACGGTATGTATGACACAATACCAACACATTATAAAACCAGTAAAATCTGGTGCGACAAATATAAAAAATACTTCGGGAAGACTCAAAGGTGGCGACGTGAAACTTCAAGTAAGTATTTAAGAGTTATAGGTATTAGAAAGTACACAAAGCAAGGAAAGAGCAATTGCCGCCTTCGCCGCCCGAATAGTTTGTGTTTCACACGCGAACGCGAGCGCTTCCACCATCCACAGCTCGGCGTGTACCTGCACGTACGTCGCTCGTCCGTCGCGCGTGCGCACGGCTCACACGCACGTTGTATTACTGTGACTGTAGGCACACTAGACACAGCGGGCACGCTCCTCGTAAGTAGTTTACTATTTCCGCATCTATAGATTTATACCTACACCAAAACCAGTGATATTCACAATTTTAACACCAAAAACAAGCACAAACTACATGCTCCTTCCCACCGCCTTCGTAAGGTTCATGGCTCGTTTATGGGTCTCGGTATCCACTTTTACAATAAGCTACCCCCCTTTCTTTTCTTATCTAATCTTTGTTCGAAGGCATACTAAGTATTCCATCAACGACTATTTAGATAATATGAGTTTTGAACCCCTGTCGTACTGTATGGATCAGAATGTTGGGCTGTGAAAAAGGCGGATGAAAGAAGATTACATGTGGTGAGATGAGAATGTTGAGATGGATGTGTGGAGTAACGTGAATGGATAAAGTTAGAAATGAATACATTAGAGGTAGTTTAAAAGTGGTGCCAGTCACAGAAAAGTTTGTAAGGGAACCGCTTATCTTGGTATGGTCATGTGAAGAGAAGGGATGAAACACATGTAACTAAAAGAGTTATGAATATAAATGTGGATGAATGGAGTGGGAGAGGGAGGCCAAAGAAAAATGGATGGATTGTATGAGGAGTGATATGAAAGAAAAGGGAGTTAGTGATAGCGTGACGGCTGACAGGACTGAATGGAAGAAAAAAACGTGTTGCGCCGACCCCAAGTAACATGGAATAAGGGCAGGAAGATGATGATGAGTGTTGAACGCAAGATAATTTTACACTTGATATCCTTTCCCCATAATTAGCTTAATATGGCAGGTTATATGCCTTGTTAAACTTAATATTTGTTTATTGATTTTACTGTTTTGTATCACTTGTGGCTTCGAATCACGATAGATTCTACCGTTGCATGTGAAAGTGGGCACACCAGTTATGCCTGGAGGCTTATTTCATTTGGTTCTGGTTTAATGTTTATGCTTCAGTTTTTCTGTTATTGATGGCATAGTCGAGTATGCTAGCTAATCTAATAAGTGGCGGATAATTTAATTATAATTATGATTGTATTATGGTCACCAGCAGGTCACCGGGACTATCTGCGACTACCGCATTTCCCTTAAACTTAAGGGGAAGATTTATAAAACAATGGTCAGACCTGCTGTCTTGTATGGTTCAGAATATTGGGCCACAAAATGGATGAATGAAAAGCAATTGCATGCAGCTGAGATGACAATGATAAGGGCGATGTGTGGTGGAACACGCATGGATAGAATTTAGGAATGAGTATATAAAAGGAAGTCTAAACCGAAAAGTTATGTAGAAATCAGTAGTCGTGGTATGGGCTTGTGATGCGAAGAAATGAAGAAAATGTCGTGAGGAAATAAATAAATAATAAAATAAATAAAATTTATTGAAATAATAAGTTTACAAAAAGTGTACATCCAATAAAAATAAAAATAAACTTTTATTAACAGACTACCTATGCCCACATTGTGTTAAGTGTCTAAATTATCTTAGTTAATACTTGGAACACAAAAAAAAGGTGATAATATATCGACCACAGATAGTTTCACCAAGCCCCATGTAATACATAAAAAACCCGAAATAATAAAGAATTTAAATAAATACAACATTTTTATAAATAAATTAAAGCTTTTCCTTGTAAGCAAATGCTACTATAGTATAAGCGAATACTTAAATGATAAATTATAAGTAACTTCTTATCTATCTATTTCTATGTACAAATACTCACAAAAAGATACGCCTACCTACTCATAATACGAAAAATTTATATATATTTAAGTATATTTTAATAAATATGGAGCGTCCAATAAATAACTCACCTTATTGATGATAAATATTTAGTAATAAATAAAAATAACAATAAGTTAATAATAATTAATTGATATGTATATAACGAATAATCAAAGTGAATAAAACTATAATATAATAGTGGTTTGTCACAATGTTAGGTACTAACTTATTAGTACATAATTTAAAAAATAAATTTGTGAAAAACAATATAATTGTTAAATTCAACTCTGTATTAATAAAACAGAAGTTGTATTCCACCTCTCTCCTACTTGATGTATGCTGTGCCCGACAGGGTCCATAATTATGACTAATATAAAAATTTCCCTACCAACTATAAACATTATGGTACGCAATAAAGAATTGAGAATACATGAAGCTTGATAAACCTATCTATCTATGGTAGGTCCATCCAGCCTTTCAGCAAACACCCTCAGGATACTGTTGGTGCTTGCTCCCACCCTGCGTGTCATCGACGCCACCTTCTTACGCATTATTGCAAAATAGTCGTCAGTACGCGCATCGGCGAACATACCTGACGCACTATAATAGGGTGGAAGCCTCAACAGTATTATTGTATTGTACTCGCAGGGCATTGTTTGCTTTTTGGGTATGATTAGCCCTAAAGGCTGCTGGTGTAAAATGTTTGGCAGTTAGCCTTGAATAGTGTAATTTTTACTGGTAAACCTGTGTTTCAGGCCATATCTCTACGACAATACTTTTCAAATAGGATAGTCATTGAATTAATTTAACATATTTTTTATAGATCTAAGCAAGAACAATCTTTTGCTTTACCTTGTAACGTTGTACCTTGCTAGCTCTAAGAATAGGTTAGAAATTATAAAACTACAAATTATTACAATAAATTTATTCTAAAACTATTAATAAAAAACCATAATTAAACTAAAAGAAACACAACTTACTACTTAACAATTTAAACTACATTATAATTAATTTTACATAAAACATACTACGGAACCCAATATTAATTGTTTACACAAAGGTCCTCGTATCTATTGCGCCTCCGCATCTCTAAACGAGTTAAAAACTGGTCGTGCGGCGCGCGATGGTTCGGCTCACCTCGGGTGCATTCGTAAAATTCAACGGCCAGCCCACTTAAAGGCATCAAACGTGACGGCTGTGTCACACGGTCTCCCGATCTACAAAGCAATAACGTACTTGCCTAATTATTACTTATATTTTGTTCTAAAAACAAATCCTTATCGGAAATCCCGCTGGGGTAAGTTTCCATGCATTGCTTAAGTGTTTTTATTGTAAGGTGTTTCTTCTTTCTAAATTTCTGTCTAGAAGCAGCTGTGTTATTTTTTTCTTTGTCTGCTGGGACACTGTGACCTTTGGACCCGGCTACGTGGTCCGAGCTCTGCTAACGCTTGCCTTGTGTCTGCGCTTCCAGGATTTATGTTCCACCTTAGACCCTCGCTTCGCAACCTTCTACCTGGCGGCGAGTGGAAGATCAGACCTGATCCTGGTCTGGAACTACCTAGGTCCTGCTGAAGACCTAGAAGTGCAACCTGGGAAGGAGCAGGGCCACCGGCAGAGCTGCACTACGGTTCAGGCCAGTGTTCCCAGCGTACCTACTACCTCAGAACCTGGACGTGATTAGGGCAACAGAAGTTGGCTTAAATAGAGTATATTTTCTACGCAAATCGTGTACTTTATTTGGACCCCCTACCTACCTACCTGCCGGCCAGCCTGACTACCAGGCTAAGTGAGTGCCCCAACCTTATTATGAACTAGGCTTATATGATTTAAGAAAGTCTTGTGTATGGACGTGGATGGCTATAAGAGTAGGGCAAGGGCAAAGAAACGATGGATGGACTATGTGAAAGAGGATATGGGTAAAAAGGGGGTGACTACAGAGATGACGACTAATAGAGAAGTATGGAAGAAGACATGTTACGCCGACCCCAAATATATAAAATATATAATATATATATATATAAGGGCAGGAGAATGATGATGATGATTGTATTTTGGATATAAAACAGAAAAAAGACATACCGTACCGAACAATCTTTACATATATGTATGTAACATAGGTTTGCCTATGTTACATACATAGTGTAGCTGGGATGTTTGGTGCGCCACTTCTTCTTCATAGCTAAAAACTAGGAAGTGGTGACGGAGCGTCGTTTTTGGGGGACTGTCTTTATGTAGAACTTTGACGTTCAAAAAGTGCTAGCTCTCAGCCTAATTTGAATAAATGACTTTTGATTTCGATTTTTTTATCTGTTAGTGTGCTCTGTATCTCCCGATCACTTTTTTTTTTGTTACACCGGACACACAACATATGGCTTGCTACCGCGCGCCTTGCGTGTAACCTCAATGTGATCACTCTCACTCTCACTCCACTGAACACTGACGGAACCTTCGACTCATAGCATCGACTGCCGTGCTATTAGGAAGCTAATCGTTCCCTGTGGTTAATCTGAGTTCAGTGAGCCTACATACGAGATGTGTCGACGTGTTTGCGACAATCAGGGCTGTACAAACAGCCGGCAGACGTCGCAAACACGCGGCTGACGAGGTGGACAGGAAAACGTTCAGCAAACAAACAGTTTTGCTCCTGTACACTAGCACTGCTACGGTACTGAGGTATCGAGGGCCACAATCAGCTTGCGAATGTGTTGAATCCGACACGATTTTGATCAGATTTGTGATGAGCTTTATCAGGTTAATCACAAAAGAAAAAAGTCAGTGAGCCTTGTGTGCTCATAGGTACCAGACCTTCACGGAAGTGTAAAGTGTAGGTACAGTGCACAGTGTGCAGTGGAGGTACAACATCTCCAACCTTGACTCAATCACTCAACAGTTTAGACCCGTAGAGTGTTGAGCGCTCGGCGGTGGACGGGTTGTAGAATCACAAACGAGCGCGCGTGCCGCCACCTCCGCACCGAAGATTAGCGCTGTATATCTACGAGTACGTAGTAAGTACGTAGTGCAGACACAAACAGCTGAGAGCCTCAATCAATATCAGCGGGTTGTGGACACCTGAGACACACGATACCGGCTAGACACACCTTTATGTAGCAGGTAGCTTCCGGAATATAAGTAGCTCAAAAAACGATTCTGTCAGCCTGGCGTCATGAAATGAGTCTGAACGTTGTGTTGACTTGCAGAGAGCGTCAAAAGTTTAATCAAAACGTAATCAGTGGCTTGGCTGCAAAAACGTGACACAAAATACAAACATCGTCTGAATAAGACTCTTTCGAGTTGAGAACATCGTGTAATGTGATGTGTTTACCCGAGCGTGCGCGCCCCTCGCACCTCCGCGTCTCCGCGCGCTACGAGTTCTATAACTTGCAGTAAGCACGCGTGTTTGTTTAGTGGCTGTTCTAATTAATCCACTTAACTAAATCGCGCAGATACATGTGTACATAGTACATAATTATTATTGTTAGTCCCTGTCTTGCTTACGTAAGAAATCCTACAAACATAAATGTTTTCCATTTCTATTTATGTGTGTATGTAAAGAAGATGAAATTTGTAAGAGAGTGAGCTCATCCAATCTCGAGCCGTCAGTCGTAGCGAGAGTGATGGATCGCTGGTTGCAGACTTATCGCCGGAAAAACAACGAATGTCGTATTTGGGCAGCGAACTGTTCGAGTGCTGACGTATCATGCGAGAATTATTTTGATTTTAATAGAAAAAGAAACAACCTAATGGTCAAATAACACATTACGCTTTTTACCGAGGTTTGAATTTAGGGGGATATAGGTACCTACCTACCTAACGAATGACATGTTCGACAACCCCAAAGTGCTGTGCATGCACAGTGCGCAGTCGGTCAGTGTGCCGCGGCCGCGAGCGCGACAAAAGGGCGCAGGGGCGCGGGCAGGAAGTCCACGTGTCACTGTGCTCGGTAGCGAGTGACCCCTGCCGGTCTACAGGTCTGCACTCTGCAGTACGCAGACATGTATTCCAGTGCGTGTACAATGTGGTGAGGTGTGGAAATTCGACGTGACATTGTCAGTTGGCGGCGCTTGACGAAGCAATATCCGGAGACCGCAAACATGTGTAACTACCTATGTGAGTGGGTGACCGGCGCCAGTCTGAACTGTGGAGACGGGCTTATCACACCACATTATATGTGAGTGGGTGAACGGCGCGAGTCTGAACTGCGGCGAGAGGCTCATCACACCACATTATAACCACATTAAGTATACACTATCCTTTACTAGCAGCTTCGCCTGTGTGGACGTCGACGGACCTATCTACTACCGAGATAAAAAGATCCTACGTGCTAATCCAGGTCATGGATTACCCGTGTACCAAGTTCACATATGTACAAACAAACACAAGCATTCAATGATTCAAACATCCAGATTTTCACAGTAAAATATTAGTTGAAAAGGATAACGTTGATTTCTATCTTCGACCACATCATCGCTTACCATCAGGTGAGATAGTGGTCAAACGCGTGCCTATCAACAAAAAAAAATAAAAAAAATACGGCAAAAATCTATATTTACTTGAGTGTTAAAACTATCTCAAAAGGTCCGAGTATCCATAGCGAAAAATTATGAGTAAGACTTTTCAACTACTCATCTGTAATGTCAGACAGCATTTCAACGTACGCGAAGAGTACAAGTAGCGGCACGTAAGTCTAGCGCTGAACGATAATTGCTGCGCATGGGTGGGTGGCGCGGGTGGCGCGCGGGGAACAGAATGCGACTGGAGAGCCAATCGGCGCTACGCACGCTCGCCCTTCATCCCGCTAGGGGCTAGCGGGATGAAGGGCGAGCGTGCGTAGGTACCTTAATTTTTACTTCTGCGCAATAACGGTCAGCGCTAAAGTTTCGTGCCGCTACTTGTACAGTAGTCTGTCCACACACATATCATGATTCATGATCATACCATGACCGTGCTAGCAACGTTTCAAGAAAAAAAACTGGTCAAGTGCAAGTCAGACTCGCACACAAAGGATTCCGTACTATAAACCGAAAAAAATCGATCGTACGAGTATGGGGCTCCCAAACATCTTTAATTTAATTTAATTTTTATTATTTTTTAGAAAGAAATATACTTTGTCAACAAATCAACGGTCTACCTATTACAGTTCATGAGATACAGCCCGCTGACAAACAGACGGACGGGCGGCGGAGACTTAGTAATAGGGTTCAGTTGATTCCAATACTGTACCAATACTTATTGCAAATAAATGATTATGATTACAATCTCATATCAAGTAAAAAAGGTAGATACCGCACGGCCTTTGATACTACTGAAGCCACAAACTTCTGCTACTTCTTGTAAACACACGCGCTCACGCACACACATGCATCAAATTCTGCTACTTTTCGTTAGTGTCTCACGGGACGTCGTGCAGTAAGTTTGCCAAAAAAATGCCGTCCTGTGCCATTAAATGGTGCAAAAACTATACTAGAAGTCTAAAGAAGTCTGAAAGGATATCGTGTCACACGTAAGTACACACAAAACATATATTTGTCGGATCGCCAGGATGTATCGAGCTACAATCAGGCATCAGGTGGGTCTGTGTAGGTGCGATAAATAACAACGGCAAAGCAATTATTCACTTTAATTAATTTGTAACTTATAAACTTAATACTTTAAAATACCAGTAGCAACAAAACGTTGGACAGTTCCGATGCGTCTTCACTCCGTGACTCCCAGGCTGAGACTGCCCGATCGGCGGGTTCTCTCTCACCTCGAAGTCTAACGGAAACGCGCAGACTCTGTCAAAGCCCGCCAACTGTAGTGTTTATAGTTGTCGCCAGGTGGCGTGCTTTGTTTTATTGCCAATTTTACTACCAGATACGACATATTTTATTATTATTCCAACACTATTTTGAGGTTATTCGGCAAAGATATTGTCAATGTCCCAAAATGATGTACCGGGAAAGTGTAATCCGTATTTCTTATTTCTAAGAGCCCAAATTGTGGGTAACTAAATTGTAGACAGTCATAAAAAATAATTAAGTAGAGAGTGGACATAATTAATGTTTTTTTTTAATCACGTGATTTCATGTTACTTACTGTAACCCGGTAGTTAATTGAAGGGTACGAAACCTCCTACCCGTGCTGTAGTAAATTTGAAGGGTATATAAAAAAGCAGGGAAATATAAATCCAACAAGTACCATGCTATACGATACAAGGTTTATTGTTAATTACCATTTAGATAGGTACTTACATCAAATATACATGTAGCTATATTCCCTATAACCCTGCAATCTTCACTGCTCCTTCACCCTGTCTCCGTACCAAGGCGAACGAGAAAATTAACACGAGAAATGCATACATTCTCAGAGAGGTTTGTATTGGGAACGTGAGGTGAACTGCTAGTAATCCTTAGCTCAATCACAATAAATATCATAGTTGTGCTCGATGCAGAAAATACCATCGCTGAAACCTTGAGACACAACATACACTGTGAATTATAACAACCACTCAATTACCTGGTCTTTCTATACATAAGTAACAACTATGAGGTTCACTCTCTCTCTCTCTCAATGCCTATAAATTTAACCTAGACAAAATAAAGGAAACAATGACTAGTTATTCTAGACAATGCTGAGAAAAATAGCCTTATTCTCCAGCTACCTCCTTTCCTAGTTAGATATCCTATTCAGTAGTTACCTTCCTCTCTGGCTAGGTACCCGATTCTCTTGTCGGCGCATCGTCTACGAGTCACCGGGGAAGGCGCGGGGTCGGGTGTCGAACCTGGCTTCGCGCGCGCCACTTACTCAGCTGACTGACGCGATAGCATACGGGCATTTCCTTGTTGTTTGTAAAATCTTGCTAATCGGTATTAAAACTATTTTATACAGTCCACTTCTTTCTTTTCGACTGAGCCCTATCATTTTGGTCCTTCGATTGCAAAAATACCAGTTATTGCCGTAAAATAGCATCGTCATTGGTCGTCGTGCAATACGTGCATGAACTTTGACCGTGCGCAAGTTCCACGCGGCACGGCCAGAAAAAAGAACAAAGAAGTCGTTCCTGTAGCAGCCTATATCGTCATCTTGGAAGCTGATGTCATTCTTTGGGAGTATATTACTGTATTTGAGTGAGTCCGTTCCAATTAGTTACTTTCAAGCTTTCTTTTTTTGCCGAAATAATCGTTCTCTTTCTTTCAAGTGCCTTTCTTAAATTAAGTTTTTATTTTAGTGAATCATTAATCGTAATCTGCATAACTTAATAAAATATTATAAACATCATATTTCATAAAAAAAACACGATCGCTAATTAGTTCACACAGGTGCAGTGGTTGACCTTGACATAGGTTACCGGTCCCTTTGTCTACGCACAGCTGTTTGCATTTTTTACATTGAGATCATTAGCGTTCATTCTTTTTGCAATTATTTAACTTTGAAATGGCAGATAGCTTAAAAACATTAATTAAGAAGCGCAGCTCGATAAAATCAAAGCTTACAATTTACAGCAACTATTTAAATTTAGTTAAAAGTAGTTCCGAGATATCTGAGTTGCAACGCTTAGACTTACAGGAGCGTTTTAATAAGTTCGAGACCTTACACACTGATTTTGATGACTTTCAGACACAAATTGAAGTGCTTTCGGATGATGCTGAGTCTGCGTTTACTGAGCGCGAGGACTTTGACCGCCAGTTCTTCAATCTGGTGGCACTCACGCGCAGTCTACTTGGTGTTTCGTCCAACGGTGCGGGGTCTGAGGCGGGCTTCAAAGATGCTGACTCAGGTGCATATAATTCATTTAGGAATAATTTTGTTCGTTTGCCAAAAATCGATTTGCCTCATTTCGATGGGAACTACCAATGCTGGCTTGAGTTTAGGGATACTTTTGGGTCATTTATTCACGATAACACAAGTATTAATGACATAAACAAGTTCCACTACCTGCGCGCTTCTTTACAAGGAAACGCAGCTTTAATTATTAAGAATATCGATTTTAAAGCTGATCATTATAAAATTGCGTGGGACCTGTTGTGTGATCGGTACAACAACAACCGTCTACTTGTTAAAAATCATTTACAAGCTTTATTTGATGTCGAATCAATTTCAAAAGAATCATGTGTCTCAATCAGAAATATTGTTGACACAATTAATAAAAACATTAGGGCATTAACAACATTAAAACAGCCCACTCAATATTGGGATACAATAATTATTTATTTTATGAATAGGAAATTAGATGCAATAACATGTCGTGACTGGGAAGAGCACAAAAACAATATATTGAACGATGAGCCTACTTTAATACAATTTTGTTCATTTTTAAGCAGGAAAGCAGATTGGTTAGAATCGGTCGAGACAAATGTTAGTTCTTCTGATACGAATACTATTGTTGCCTTAAATAATAGTCATTCTAACAAATCAGATTTTAAACATACACAAATTAATAAAAAATCAAAAAATAACAAAAACTTTAAATGTCCACTTTGCTCCCAAGCACATACTTTATATAAATGTGAATCATTTAGAAATTTATCTATAGAGAATCGTATCCAAAAGGCAAAAGAATATAACGTTTGTATTAATTGTTTACGCTTTGGACATTCTTCTAAGAACTGTACATTTTCACATTGCAAATATTGCAAAACAAAGCACAATACGCTTTTGCATATAGAAACGAATGAACCCAACAAAGTTTCCAATCTATTGCCTACTGCCATGCCCACTGAAATGCTTTCTGCTTTGCCATCTACGTCAAATGTTGTGCTGTCAGCTAATTCTATGCAGCTTGCTACTTCTGCGCATGTTTTACTGTCCACAGCTATGGTGAACGTGACTGGCGTGACGGGGAAGAAGTACGCTGTGCGCCTATTGCTGGACAACGGCAGTACGGCGAACTTCGTTACGCAGAGTTTGACAGAGAAACTGGGTTTGTTACGACGCGGTACGAGCACCAAGGTAACGGGTATAAATAATCACCTCACAACCAGTACACAGTCTTGCCGCCTTACAATAGAGTCTTTATGCTGTGCCTTTACTGTTGACATTGAGTGTCATGTTTTGCCTGAAATTACAAAGGTTCTACCGTCTTCATTCGTGCATATCAATCACGTCCCTATTCCTTCAGGTCTTAAGCTAGCAGACCCGAACTTCAATGTTCCGTCGGTCGTAGACATCCTGGTAGGGGCGGAATTTTTCTGGAATGCCTTAGGCAATAACACTATAGATTTAGGGAAAAACCTACCTAAACTATGTGAAACCAAATTTGGATGGTTAGTTTCAGGAAGTATTTCACATAAATATAGTTTTACTTCAAATCATTTTTGTCATCATTCCAACGTCACTCCTGACTTAACTACGTTTTGGGAGCTTGATAACGTATCTTTAAAGCATTCACTTTCACCTGAAGAGAGAATGTGTGAGCAACTTTTCGCTCAAACCACCGTCCGTAAAGATGACGGACGATTTGTCGTCACGATGCCATTAAAAGGGGATCCTAGTACATTAGGGCATTCTTACGAAAATGCTAGAAATCGTTTTCTATCCCTTGAAAGGCGGTTTAGACGTGACCCTTTATTTAAAAATAAATATATCGAATTTTTGAAGGAATATGAACGCTTAGGTCATATGACGTTAGACGCTGACTGTACATTTTCACCTGATCATTCCATAATTAAATATTTCATTCCACATCATGGAGTAATTCGTAGTTCTAGCACCACTACACAACTACGCGTAGTATTCGACGCATCAGCTTCCACCAGTTCGGGAGTGTCTCTTAATGACATACAGATGGTCGGTCCCGTAGTACAAGACGAACTGTTTTCCATTTTAACACGTTTCCGTCAACATAAGTACGTGGTCACAAGTGACGTGGAGAAAATGTACAGAGCCATCGAGTTAAATCCAGTTCAGCGACCTCTTCAAAAAATTATTTTCAGGGTCGAACCTTCAGAACCTCTTAGGACCTATACGTTAAATACGGTTACCTATGGTACCGCTTCTGCCCCCTACTTAGCCACCAAATGTCTTGTAAGTTTGGCTGACAAAATTGAGGATAGTCGTGTTCAATGTGCCATACGACGTGACTTTTACGTTGACGATTTTTTGAGTGGTGGGGATACCGTAGCTGAAACTGTTAATATTTCAAAAAAGGTAAAATCAGTTCTATCATCTGACAAATTTAAGTTACGTAAATGGCGATCTAACAATCCTCTCATTCTTAAACAAATTGCAGATAGCAATGAATTAAATAATATTTTACATTTTTCTGAGCAAAGTCCAAACTCATCTCAAATCAAAACTTTAGGTCTTAACTGGGTTTGTGACTCAGATTCGCTTACCTACACAATAAATATCACACCAACTAATAAAGTCACCAAACGTCATGTCCTCTCTGTTATCAGTCAAATCTTTGACCCACTAGGCCTCGTAGGTCCGTGCGTCGTCGAAGCAAAAATACTCATGCAGCGTTTATGGCTAGATAAATATGACTGGGACGACGAAGTTTCGCTCGAAATCAGGAACCTTTGGTCTACATTTGAAAGCACAATAACAGCTTTAAATAATTTAGAAATTCCTCGTTGGGCTTTGTGTGAAGGCTCTATTACACATGAAGTACACGTCTTTACCGACGCATCCGAGAAGGCGTACGGTGCTTGTGTGTACATTCGGTCTTGTAATAGCAGTGGGTCTATAGGCGTACAACTTCTAGTTTCTAGAAATCGTGTAGCGCCCATCAAACCAACGACGATGCCGAGACTTGAACTTTGTGGAGCGTTGCTGGGCGCAAGGCTGTGTACTAAGGTTCAAGAATCGCTTACCATACTCATCAACAAATGTAGATTCTGGTGCGACTCCACCATAGTCCTGGGTTGGCTCTCTACTCCTTCTAACCAATTAAAACCTTTTATTAGAAACCGAGTCAATGAGATACAGGAAAGTACATGTGGTCATACCTGGAGCTACGTACCGTCGAAGGACAACCCAGCGGATCTTGTTTCCCGAGGTCTCAGAGCTGACATTATCAAGGATACACCCCTCTGGTGGTCCGCACCCTTATTTTTGTCGCTTAATGAAAATGAGTGGCCTAAGATGCCAAACACAGGGAAAGATAATTTGCCGGAAGTAGTGACACATTTCATTGGTGATGGTAGTGAAAACCATTCATTTAATTATCATTCAGACGTAACCATTCATTCATCTATCATACATAACTTATTAGAAAAGTATTCTAGCCTAACAAAAATACAAAAAATATTTACATATGTACAAAGATTTATTTACAATATTAAACATAAAAATAAACTGTGTGGTAATTTTTCTAAAATCGAACTCGAAAACTCATTAAATTTAATTATTCATTATTCACAACTAGAAATGTTTCCTGAAGAGTATAATCTTTTGAAGTCTGGACAGAAATTACCACGCAAAAGTAGATTGCTTCCTTTGACTCCTTTCATTGACGATCATAACCTCATTCGAGTGGGCGGGAGGCTCGATAACTCCCCATACGATTTTAATGTGAAACATCCTATAGTGATATGCAGTAAGCACAGACTTACTAAGCTTATATTTCAAATGCAACATTTAAAGCTTTTACACGCTGGTCCACAGTTGTTGTTGTCACATATTCGACAGACTTACTGGCCTCTAGGTGGTAGGAACTTGTCTAGGTCTGTCGTTGGTAAATGTCTCAAATGTTTTAGACACAAGGCTCAAAACGTGCAGCCTATAATGGGTCAATTACCGCATTCAAGAACTAATCTTGAATTTCCATTTTTAAACTGTTATGTTGACTACGCTGGGCCACTATTGGTGGCCAATCGTAAAGGCCGAGGTTGCAAACTAACAAAATCTTATATGTGCATCTTTGTTTGCTCGGCAGTGAAAGCCGTACACTTGGAGCTCGTCAGTGACCTCACTACTGAGGCTTACATGGCCGCTTTAAATCGTTTCGTGGCGCGTCGAGGCAAGCCTCGAAGCATCACGTCCGATAACGAGACGAACTTCGTAGGCGCATCAAACGAGATGTTTAGGTTCTTGCAATCATCAAATGTTGCATCTGAAATGGCGCTGGAGGGTATCGAATTTATTTTCACGCCTGCCTACAGCCCTCATTTTAATTCTCTGGCTGAAGCTGCTGTGAAATCATGTAAGCATCACTTAAAACGGTTACTGCATCTTACTCACTTCACTTTTGAAGAGATGGCTACTTGTCTCACTCACATAGAGGCGATATTGAATTCACGCCCTCTCACTCCCCTCTCTTCAGACCCTACCGATTTTTCGGCACTTACTCCGTTTCACTTCCTAATTGGACGGCCATTCTTATCAGTACCACATCCTCAGGTGACTGAAGCCAACATCACGCGGCTGGATCATTGGAGAAGAATCCAGTTCATCAGGCAGCATTTCTGGAGCAGATTTCATAATGAATACACTTCTCTGCTACAGGCCAAATCAAAATGGTTTCATTCCAAAGGTGAAGTGAAACCGGGCTCCTTAGTCCTAATCAAGGACAAAACAACGCCACCTCTGCTCTGGTCCCTGGGTCGGGTCATGAAGACCTATCCCGGCGTAGACGGCGTCACGAGAGTGGCGGAGTTGAAGACGAAGAGGGGCACCATTCGTCGTGCCTTCAACTGCATCTGTCCCCTTCCAGTCGAAAATTGAAGACATCCCTTCAACTTGGGGAATATGTCGGCGCATCGTCTACGAGTCACCGGGGAAGGCGCGGGGTCGGGTGTCGAACCTGGCTTCGCGCGCGCGCCGCTGCGCGCGCCACTTACTCAGCTGACTGACGCGATAGCATACGGGCATTTCCTTGTTGTTTGTAAAATCTTGCTAATCGGTATTAAAACTATTTTATACAGTCCACTTCTTTCTTTTCGACTGAGCCCTATCACTCTAGTTACCTACTAGTTAGCAGAACGAAGCCCCTTGGCGTCGGTATTTCAAGACAGAGCATGAAATACCACACGACTACGCGTCCTACGGGGAAGACATCAGACAGGAACAGATAAGAATGAACGACGTATATACCTTGATGGGCTTCCTCGAACGAGATTGGAATGTGTGTGGTCTACCTCTTACAATGGGTGGCCACGCTGTCCGCACTCTCGCCGAATCAAAGTTCAGCACACACCAAACGCGTCATCTATCAGCATCACTTCTAGGCTATCCAATAAAAGCCAGAACCTGTAACAATATCCTCCTAATCAGACACAAGAACTCCAAACTCGAGGGAAAAAAAGAACAGAAGCAACGTGCGTGGTTCTTACCAGCAAATTCTTTGGTCTGCGCCGGCTGCGAGAGAAGAATTCTCGGCTCAGCAACTCGCAGAAAGACATGCCATACGGTTTATTAATTCTTACGGAACGAGACCAATTTACATGTTTCTGTTCCGCATTCTTGCAAAAAATGATCATTCAGCCATCACGGAAATCCATTCCAAAGATATATATCTAAACTCTGACTCTAAACGATTCGACGATACGAGACGATAGTTTTACTATGTAACCGAAATTAAATCTGAATTTTTATGATTTTGAGAAATAAATGAATTTATTTAAGAATGACGTTTTTGCAACTTCACAATGCCCCCTTTCCCACAGAAAAGGTTTTCGCGAACGCGGAAAACCGCACACCGCCGTCGGTGTTAAACAACCAAAGGGGTAAGCAAAAACGCAAGAAAACCCCAATGGGGAGGTGCCGCTAACCTTCTCCTAAACTGAAGGTTCAAAAGGAAGTTAAAATAAAAATTGTCCAAACAAAAGTGAAAACCAAACCAGATTAAACTAAACTGCAGGAAAGATCTTCTACCTACTTTCCGGCCATGACCCTCCCCAATCTTTTATACAATCCGCATTCACTCAGGATTCATACTTCTCTTACAGTCTGTAGCCATCTGCTTCACATATTGCAGAAAGCCACTCCACGCAGTTTCCCCCGAATTCCCCCTGTATACCAGTGGAACTCTTCTTTGTTTTTAATTTTCTTCTAAAACGATTCTCCTGGTAAATATATTCAGCGAGTTGAAACATAATAAATCGAACAACAATGTCCATACTACTCACTAAGAGAACGTATACAACTTCCCCAGAAGCAGACGCTCTGGAAAACAATACTGTATGGGCTTATTTTAAGAGTCACTTGCCGCTCGATACCAGATAATCAACGAGTGATTACTGATTTAAAATCTCCCTGAAGCAAGAATGCTATTTCGGCAAAAGAGACTAATAAAAATAATCTACCAACAAACTAGGCGACTACCATCGTGAAGGCCTATTTTAGAAGTCACTGCCCCCTTTATATAAAACCAATGGACATAGCCACAAAAAAAGGTCCAACATGCATACCTACCTCCTTCGCCTTGTCGTCGTTGTTGGAATTAACTCCAAACAACCCGTGTAAACACGGAACTACGGCTACATACCCCTGGCCAGAACGACTGGAAGGAAAGATTTGCCTTAATGGATTATCTTAATATCCTTTATATGCCATGAGCCTAATGGTTTACCATTTAACCCTACCAGCTCATAGACTAGAGGCGATAGCACTTTTTTCACTATGCACTGCTCATATTTAGGAGCCAATTTAGTCGCCTTATACTTATCCGCGTCGCTTTGGATATAAGTTTTATGCCAAACTTGCTGACCTTCGCGTAAAGTGACGTGGCGTCTACGCAATTTATAATATTTCCCGTTGGTGGCAAGAGCTTTTACAATATTAGATCGCACCTTTTTGAAAATATCCTTAAGGACTCTTATTTTGCCTGCATACTCTTCCCGAGGCATAGCTACATCATAATCGCAGTCGTCCGCGTCTATATAAAATGTGCCATTAATAATGGGTTCTCCAGACCAAAACCAGTTGTTTCGTTCACTGCACTATTTAATGCGAATTGTATTTTTGCTATATTAAGATCCCATTCCCATTCCTATGATCTTCTTTAACATAAGACGATATTGCTCTCATTACCGTTTTATTGTACCTTTCCACCATGTTATTCTCGTGGTGTGTTTCTTTTTTATTAAATTTATTGAAGTCAAGGTAAATATTTATTTTAAAGTCGTCTATGTTTTATGAAATATTGTGGTTTTAGGAATTCCAACAAATATTTTAATAAGAGATGAATGGGTTGCTGCTATAAGACTGAACCGTAATGAACCACAATGGCAGCCATCATCATCTAGCGCGGTTTGTTCGGCCCATTTTGACAAGACTGACAGATTTACTTCCGCACTCACATATTACCTATACTAAATTTATAGCATTTTATCTCACTAACGAAATTTTTAGAGACTTTTTTTTTCAAAAGTCGGCAACACTTCAGTGACTTTCACACATGTTTGTTAAAAGTGACTTCAGTTTTGTGTTCTAAATGCGTTATCTACCTTTTTTTACTTGATCTGAGATTAAAATAAGCAACACCAAAAAAACACCGGTATCATCATCATCATCATTATTTCAGCCGAAAAACGTCCACTTCTAGACATAGGCCTCACCCAAGTGTCACCACAACGACTGATCCTGTGCGTCTTACATCCATCGGCTACCTGGGGCCCACACCAGGTCATCGGTCCACCTTGTTGGAGGCCTTCCAACGCTGCGTCTTCCAGTACACGGTCGCCACTCCAGAACTTTTCGGCCCCATCGACCATCTGTTCTGCAAGCAATGTCAAACCGGCCTCATCTAGCTAAAACTGATAAAAAAAATATTGACGTGTAAAAGTGTTGTTAAAATGTAGTTATAAAAAAATTAAATTAATCTGCAAATATACCAGTATTAGTTTACCGGCATTTATATTCTCGGCACTGATAAATTAATCAGGAATATTCTAGCTCCCACACTGATTGATTTTTATGTGCCGTGCTTCACCGAGGCTGTGGATGCTTGGAGACTCGCTTGCCCGAATACAAATACGCCCGACTACCCATCTTCCCAGAGACGGTAGGATGAGCCGCTCTGCAGAGTAGTTCAGGAAAATCTAAATACTACATCTGTTACTACTGCGGAGCGTGCGCGCCTGCTGGCTGTGGGAGAGTAGGAGTCGAGTCTCTGGCTTCACGCACTACCGTCGTCGAACATAACCTTGTTCGACGACACTACTTTTCGCCTCGCTGTTGCCCTTCGTCTAGGCGCTTCCTGTTGTTCTTCTCATCGCTGCCACTGTGGTGAAGTTGTCAACAGCCTCGGACACCACGGCGTGTCATGCAGCCGAAGTGCAGGTCGCATAGCGCGGCACGCGAATATTAACACATAATTTGACGTGCTTTTGTCGCCGTCGGCGTTCCGGCTGTTTTAGAACCCTATGGCCAGGCACGCGACGATGGCAAGATACCGGACGGCATGTCTCTGTTTCCTTGGAAGATGGGTAGGCCTTTAGTGTGGGACGCTACTTGTGTCGATACTCTTGCGTCATCCTATCTTCCGAGCTCATCGTGCTGTGCTAGCGCTGCCGCTGCGGCTGCTGAAAACCTCAAGCGGCGGCAATATAATAACCTTGTTGGTAATTATATTTTCGAGCCGTTTGGGGTTGAAACTCTCGGATCGTGGGGTCCGAGTGCTCACAAATTATTTAAAGATATATCTAAACACCTTGTTGACAACTTCGCGTGACCCAAGGGCTGGCTTTTTCCTTGGACAGAGAATAAGCATTGGCATACAACGTGGCAATGCCGCCAGCCTTTTGGGCACATTACCAGCCGACAGCGATGTGGAGGAATTTTTCGACGCCATATTTTAGATTACTTTTAGTTAGGTTTTTTTTGTGTTTATATGGTTAAAGTTAGATAGGTATATTTTTGTTTTATTTCTTAGTATTCATAGTTGTTAAATAAATATATAATGTTCCAAAAAAAAAAAACTTACAAAATGAAATCATTTAATGTGCGAATTTCAGTTTGGCGATTCTTTGGGCTATGTCGGTAACCTTTGTTCTCTTGCTTATATCATCATTCCTGATTCGGTCACGCAAGGAAACTCCGAGAATAGCCCCTTCCATTGCCCTTTGGGTGACTTTAAGCTTTCTGATGAGGCCGATTTATTTATTAAAACTTCATGCAACACAAATGTTCAAAGGCGGACTTAATGCCTTAGACATTCTCTACCAGTCAACCAAGGGTGGTGGAGAGATAACATGGCAGATGCATAAACTGAAAAAAATAATAATACTAAGACGAAAATAGTTACGAAAGTATATATAATAATAATAATTTAGCCATTTAATTCCAAAATATTTTAAAAATACATTCATAATACATTCAATAATAATTGTTCAATTATACATTAAAATAATAAATAAAATAAATTGCAGTTATAATTTGTGAATTAGTTCAATAGTATATATTTTTCATCATTTTTATATTTTCAATTATTAGGGACCTCTCGACGAGTATAGGCCTCCTCCAATTTTTTCCACTTTTCTCTTTCCTGAGCCAATGTCATCCAGTTACCCCCAGCCATTTTCTCGATTTCAGAAGATAACGTATTGTTCTCAGAAAATGCATCACAGCTTAAACAAATGATAAACGACCTTAACTCTGTCAGCCATGCTATAGGCTTAGAACTGAATACAGACAAAACAAAAATTATGACCAACAACACTATAATACCTATCGAAATTAACAAAATACCACTGGAGTACGTACAAGAATATATATATCTAGGAAAGCAGATATCTTTCAAGAAATATAGACATAAGGATGAACTAAACCGGCGAGTGAATATGACATGGAACAAATTCTGGAGCTACAAAGAAGTTCTAAAAGCTGATTTTCCGCTTACGTTAAAAAAGAAAATTCTAGATTCATGTCTCCTACCCTGCCTCTCATACGCAAGCCAAACATGGATTTATAATTCATATGCTAAACATAAAATTGAGACATGTCAGAGAGCCATGGAGAGAAGCATACTCAACCTTCTTCTTCTTTTCGTGTCGATGGTACATTGTTTGTGCTTATACAATCATACTGTTTGTGCCCAGAAGGTGGCCACGTTTATTGCTTCAGTGGAAGCTTTACTCAGGTCTTCCAGGGTACAAGTGAATGGACATTTTGGGCACTCCAGTAAATGGGTCATAGTCTGAGTAGGAGCACCGCACTCGCACTCAGTATTTGAGGAATCGATTATTATTATATTAATCAATACTCAACCTGAAACGTAGAGATAAAAAACGTAATACAGAAATAAGGAAGCAAACCAAAGTAATTGATGCTCTGTCACACTGCCAAAAACTAAAGTGGAAATGGGCAGGCCATATCGCTCGAATGCACAATGAAAAATGGACTAGGATGGTTACCATTTGGTCTGGCCCCACCGGTAAACGGAAAAGAGGAAGACCACTAGAAAGATGGTCAAATGAAAACGAAAGTATATATATTTATTTAAATTAAACATAATAATAATAATAATAATAATAGCCTTTATTAACAATCTAAAGAATTACATTACATCTTGATTTTGTTCAGTTCTACAAAATGGTTTATGCAGGTGAATGTAAATCCTAATCTGCATCATCAGACACCGGTTTCTAGATTGTCTTGCTTGCCAGCATAGGCCTCCCCAAGTGTTCTCCACAACGATCTGTCTCTCGCCTTCCTCATCCAAGTAGTTCCTGCCACCTTTTTAATATCATCTTCCCATCTACGATACTGTCTACCTTTACTCCTCTTTTTATAATATAAAGAGGAGTAAATTAAACATACATATATATTTAATATAATATACCTAAAACATTAAGTCCGCCTTTGTACTTTAGTTGCATGAAGTGTAAATAAATAAATAAATAAATGAGATATACAGTTACAGATAATGATTTTGCCCATTGTGAGCGAACACGTTTCAGTTCCATAATTATGTCATCACTGGCAACACCGCAACACGCACTGGTCATACATAGACTTTGGTCTTGAGACACTGTGGTATGTGGGAAGAGAAGATACCTCGCAGCTGCCCGAACTCCGCCCAGCCGAGTTGGATTTGACGATTGACTGCTTTCTCGAAATAAGCCCTACCTAACTGGACCGTTTGTCCCAGGTAGACGTAGGTACTCGTCTACAACTTCGAGTGTAAAATCTTCGATCTTTATAGGAGTGGGTGCTACATGGGTATTTACCATGATCTTGGTTTTGTCCATGTTCATTTTAAGACCCACTCTTTCGGAAGCTCTACTGAGGTCATCGAGCATTGTACTGAGGTCCCCCATAGTCTCCGCCATGACCACATGTATATCGTCGACAAATCAAAGGTGAGTGATCCACAACACTTGTTTGTCATAAAAGTATAATATCATTACTGTGTACAAAAGTCATCAGAACACTTAGATTACTAATAAATCTACAAAATGCCGCGTGTTTGTCTTAATTCTCCTAACTTATTTTGTTATGTTCGTGGTCAATCCACTCCTAAAAGTGAAAAATAGCTCAATTTTTCTTTGTTTGAGAGGTGTTACTCGTATGAAGCTTATTTTAAGATTGCAATTAAAATTTAAGACTAATCGTAGTTTCCGAAAGTGTGTTGATTTTTTATAAGTATTTGACGGTTTGGCACAGGGGTACTATAAAATAAATGTATTATGGTGTACCAATGCAGTGGCGAGAATCTAAAAATCCCATACATAGACGACTGTTACTGCAGTGGCGAGAACCTAACAATCCCATACATAGACGGCTGTTACTGCAGTGGCGAGAACCTAAACATCACTTATAGAATAATTAAAGGTTTTTCAAAAAAATCAGAACAGTCGGTGACATTTGCTAATGTGTCAGCATTTTCATTCATTGACTTTCACTGGCTTTGTCGACATTACAATAAGGGTTCCTTGTTCTTGTTAGAGCTACGGAACCCTAAAAATCAAATTTACAAATATTTTTAAAGTATTGCTGAATTCTCTTGTAAATGTTGCTCTTTCTAACACAAGCGCCGCGGGGCGAGCCTGAAGCAGGATCTTTGCGACAGCCGCGACACAATACGCACGTGTGTTTATGTGTCTAACACAAGCTTCGCGCGGCGAGTCTGAGGCAGGCTCCTTGCGACAGCCGCGACACGTCGTGTCGCTGCTCCACCATTTCGCTAGTACTGACATCGGCGGCATCATACCGCCGTTCGCTAGTGGATATCGCCCACGCCGGTGAGACACGATCTGCCACTTACGCCGCTCCGTCTCGATAATGTATTCCTCCCGCGGTGGCATGTTGCCATGTGACGGTTATAAATTCTCTGAATAACGATCTATCACGAGACTCACAAGCTGCTAGACCTGCATGTTAAATCCTTGCTACCGTACAATATTTTTAAAATACGAACTTCTTTCAAGTTAGGAGCGACGGAACAAAACCCGTTAATGACCATACAGGGTGTTTTTTTAAATTATTTTTTTCGGTTCTCAAAGTTGAAATACACATCCCAAACCACGTTAAAAACCAATAATTCCTACTGGACAAAACATTTTGAAATTCCATGGTTTGATCAAAAGCCTACAATAAGTTAGAAGGTTTTTATCATTTTCTGAAAAAAATTACGCACGTGTGTTTATTTATTTTTTGGAGGGTGGGAAGTCATCAAATGATTTCTCCCGCTCTGGGTGGAGCGAGAGGGCGTGTCAGACGTTTACTGACTAAAACCCACCCCTGCTCCTTCAGTTACTTGTGCCAGGGCTGCGATAGCTCTCTTTAAAATTTATCCGCGACTCATAAGCATCTCCTGCCGGCGACATTACGTCGCGGCAATACCGAATAATTGTGACAAATAGCGACAAGCCGAGACGCATAGAAACTCAGTGCAAACATCTGCGCCGCACCCTCAGGTAGAGTCAGCATACCTGCTGTGTACGTAATAGCCCAGCCGGTATGTGGGGAATGCCTCGCAGGCCCGTACCCGCGATTTATTTGGCAGAGCGCGCTTCGTTCGAAGTACGAACGTAGCTCGTACCTCGGGTGGCTCGGGTGGCTGAGGTGCCTCGAGGCTGTTCATTTTTCAACACTACTCAACTTAATATCTAAAAAGAAGTGTACAAAACAGCGCTTACCATTCTTTATATTTCTACGGAGTCCGAGGCGCCTCTCTGGATCTTCTTACTTCATACTTGAGTAATAGGATTCAGAGAGTTGATGTGAACGGCAAAAGGTCTCCCGGGTCTGTAGTCAGAATGGGGGTTCTTCAAGGCTCAATTCTGGGTCCTTTTTTGTTTCTAATCTATATCAACGACTTGCCTTACCTCATAAAGGATAAACATGATATAGTGCTGTTTGCAGATGACACTTCACTTTTGTTTAAACTCAAACGTCAGCAGGTGGTTGTTGATAATGTAAATAATGCTCTTTCAACTGTAGTTAACTGGTTCAACATCAATAATCTTCTCCTTAACGAGAAAAAACAAAATGCATAAAGTTCACATTACCCAATGTAATACAAGTGAACACTAGTGTGTCAGTAAAGGGTGAAGAGTTGAAACCCGAGGATTCCACAGTGTTCTTAGGTTTAACTTTGGATGCGCAGCTTCAGTGGAGCCCCCATATAGATAAAATGTCCAAAAAACTTAGCTCTGCAGCATACGCCGTAAGGAAAATTCGTGGTTTAACTGATTTAGAGACAGCTCGTTTAGTATACTTTAGTTATTTTCATAGTGTGATGTCGTTCGGCATTCTGTTGTGGGGAAATGCCGCCGATATTCAGACAATTTTTGTTTTACAGAAAAGGGCTATTCGTGCAATTTATAAATTAAGTCCCAGACACTCCCTCAGAGACAAATTTAAAGAGATTAATATTATGACTGTTCCCTCTCAATATATTTATGAGAATCTCATGTATGCACATAAAAATATTAATCTGTTTAAAAGATACAGTGATATCCATAGCATAAATACTAGGAACAAACACAAATTTATTGTACAGACTGTTGTCAGCATTATCTGACCCACCCTAAAATCAAACGACTTTGGACCCTCTGCATGTAAAATTAAGGTTTATTTAATTTATATGAGCTTATCAGACAACTGCTCGAGGATTTGATGAACAAATACAATAATAATATAGACACGCAAATTTGATCTTTAAAACGTTAGCATTAGGTTATATTTTATAACTATTTGTTATAATATGATAAGTGTAATAGCTTATTTTAATGATTGAGTTCAAGTAATTCTGGTCTCGTGGTCTGTGTATAAGACTGAGAAAAACAAGGTTCGAGATCAAATCCTTCGACAAAGATATTGTTTTGCTTTCAATATAGAATTTATATTCCAAAACTATTTCATGTATTATTGTAAAGAACTACAGACTATGCATAAACTTTTTAAAATGGTAATATTTTCACATAACTTGTAATAAGTGGGTAGTTGAAAAATAAATATTCGTATTCATTATAAAGAACTGTGAACTTAAAGTTTTTTAAATTACCCACCCGTTTACAAGATAAGTTATTAGGCGAAAATCGTATTGGTCGTTCTTTAATATAGCAAGCAATATTGTAGAAATGAAAACAAATTATTAAAGAAACAGATGTATAGGTGGACTGTGTTTTCGAACCCACATGCTGTTCGTCGTCAATCCAGCATCAAACCGCTAAGCCACAAGAACTTGTTGGGAATACGCGAAATTAAAGATTGGGTTGTAATTATGTAGTGTGACTTAAAAGCTTTTCAACTTTAATGTTAACGAGATAATGATTAAAATAGCTTAACAAAAACATATATAATGCCGGTGGCTCCGACTACGTTGGGTGGGTTTACCTTAACGTTACGTGTTAAAGATCAAATTTGAGTGTCTGTGTTATTATTGTATTTTTGTTCATCGAGTCCTCGTGCACTTGTGTGATAAGCTCATATAAATTAAATACACCTTAATGTTACAGGCAGAGGGTCCAAAGTCGTTTGATTTTAGGGTGGGTCAGATAATGTTGACAGCAGTTTGTACCTAAAACCAGGCTCAAGAAAAAAATAGGTGGTTCGTTTAGATGCCAATGTATACGTTTCTATAATAAACTTCCTAGCCAAATTCAAGAACTAAGCATAAATAAATTTAAATCATTTATTAAACGTAAGCTATGCCAGAAAGCTTTTTACACAATTAATGACTATAGTATAGTATAGTATTATATTATATTTTTATTTTTTTTTTTTATTATTGACATTTTATTATTTTTTTTTATTTTTTTTGACTTGAATACTTGTTAAGTATTTTATTTATTTTTTATTTTTTGATTGACATATTATTATTACTACTATTTTGTTTGACACGAATATTTACTTTGTAAAGTATTATATTTTTTTTTGATAACTTAATTATTGTAAATGTGAGGACTATGTGGGTTATTATTATTATTTTCTCCTCCTTTTTACTGTAATTTTTAACGTTGTCTGACAGTTTGAGTACTTTTGCGGCCTACCCAAATGTCGTTTCTTTGGTATTGTTCGTCATGTCATTGAGCTCCTTAGTGGTTTTTAAGTTGAGCTATTCGACTATTGACAAATGCTTGCACTGACTGGACAGGTCCACTCAAATATGTTTGGTTCTTTCTTCAAAAGACCACTACAGACACTAAGTGTGGGGCAACGTTTTTTTTTTAAAAAAAAAAAAAAAAAAAACATGGTCCTCATATAGAATAATGTGAATGCGAGAACTATGTATGTCGTTATATTCATGTAGATTTTATGATTGTCTGGCAGTTTGAGTATTTTTGCGTTCGTCGATTCTTTGAGCTCCTCAAAGTTCTGAGTTGAGCTTCGCGATGACTGACAAATGCTTGCACTGTCTGGACAGGTCCACTCGAACTCGTGTGTTGCTTTCTTCAAAAAGCTCATCCCAGACATAAACGTACATGGTTCTCATATGATTTAACCAGTACACATTGTATGGATTTGAACACTTTAAAAGAGACTTTGACCTCTGAGTTTGTTTCGGCGTTTCTTCTCAGGGTAGTCAGCTAGGAAACACCGGCCTCATCTAGCTTAAACTGACAAAAACCATTGACGTGTAAAAGTGTTCCTTGTAACCTATTTACTGAATAAACATCATTTATCATTCATTTATCATTTATCATTATATTCAACGGAATCTGACGGCACGGTTGGCGCAGTGGTCGAGCATTCCGGCGCTGCGCTGCGTGTCGCGGGTTCGATCCCCGCACGGAACAAATATTTGTACGACCTACAGATAGTTGTTCCGGGTCTGGGTACCTTGTGTATGTGAGTTCAAATGTTTGTGAACGAACCCAAGATACAGGAGTAATTCCTAGTGTGGGGCAACGTATAAAAAAAGGTTTAGTTCTATTTTTGTGTAGCTCTGAAGTAGCTACTATAGCTATTATTATGCTAGTAGAGTATAGCCAGGAGCATGTCACACTCACTCGTAGTCGTAACTGTAGCGGAGTGCTAGCGGTGTTGTGTGCATTAGTGCAGGGACAGCGAAATGACTGTGAAAGCTTTCGCTCGGCTTTGTAACACAATTGCGGCTCGCATCACCACACACGCGCGGGTAGGCACGCCGCTCACACTACTATGTTATACGGTAGAAATATTCATAGATACTCAATACTAAAGTAATAAAAAATAATAACAAAATACTAATATTGTAGTATAGCCTCAATCGTGGATCTTTGACTGTCGTTACGGGTCGTCAGAAGCCCGAAAGTCTGTCAACCAGTCTTACCAAAGGGTATCGTATTACCCAGTAACTGGGTTGTGGAGGTCTGATAGGCAGTCGCTCCATGTAAAATACTGGGTATTCAGCTGCATCCGGTTAGACTGGAAGCCGACCCCAAGGTTGTTGGGAAAAGGCTAGGCAGATTGATATATAGCCTCAATGTGTGGGTATCTTTCTAATAACGCCTTTTCAAATGAATGTTATAGGTAACAACAGTAGGAGTAGTAGTAGCTACTCAAGACTAGAAAAAAATCTAAACTGAACTTTTAGTTTCTGTAACCACCAAAAATATATGAGAACATCGTTTTGATCGCGCCGGGAGAGGCCACTTCAGCATCCTGAAGGACTTGAGCGAGACTTCACTTTGTGAAGCCATTATTAGCATTGTATGTCGAATTAAAAAAACTGACCAATAACAATATTATGAATATTACAAATTGTGTACAGTTGTACACGTTTTCAGTAGGAGGGGTTCACATCGGCGTCAAGGGAACGATGAAGTACCTGGGACTCGTCCTCGACAGCCGGTGGAACTTCATCGAGCACTTCTGACGTTTGGCTCCCAGACTGGACAAGGCCGGGGCCGCTTTGAGGCGGCTCCTGCCCAATCTGGGGGGGCCAAACGACTCCGGCGGAGGCTCTACGCGGTGATCAGGCGCGTTCATTGAGGCAGCGATCAGCTTGCCAGATGAACGCGTCCGAAAGGCTCATGGCGATCCGTATGATCAGAGGATACTGCACGGTCTCCCGTGAGGCTCGCAGCCTGGAGGCAAAAATCCTCGCGCATCTGTATGAGTGGCGCGAGGAGGCAAAATGCCGGGGCGAAACTCAGCTGCCGCGACACCAAGCGGTTCGGCATGTAGAGAGCGACTGTCACAACCCAGCGCTGGGCACGCCACCATTGCGGCGTTAGTGCCCCTCTTTGAAGAGTGGCTGGAGAGGCGCCAAGGCGTCCTCACCTTCCGCCTGACGCAGGTCCTCACCGGACACGGAAGTTTCGGGAGGTTCCTGTGTAGGATAAGGCGGAGGGAAACGCCTGGATGTCCCCACTGTGAGGATCGCCCAGAGGACACGGTGTAGCACACGGTGGAGATCTGCACCGCTTGGGCGGAGCCCTGCCATGTCCTCGTGCAGGCGTTCGGTGACAGCGACCTCTTGCGCCAGCTGGTCCAGGCCATGCTGCAAAGTGAGAGAGAATGGGAAGCAGTCTCCTCCTTCTGCGAAGCAGTAATGCTTGCGAAGGAGGAGGAGGAACGGGTGAAGGAGAGGCTGCAACGACAGTCCCACCCTCACGCTCTCAACAGCAGCCGCCGCAGGAGACGCCAGGAGCTTCCGGCGCCGCGAGACGATCTCCGGCCACCGTAGACCCAGGCCTGCGGACGGCGAGTAATGGGTAGCTCGCCGTCCGATCAGCACCAGGCCCGAGAGTTGACGGCGCGTAGTGTTCCACGCGCGCCTTAAAGAGTTGTCAGCATACATGACGGGGCCCGTCATGGCCGATGCCTGCCTAGGGGTTGAGGATAAATTCGAAAGAGTTACCTCGCCCCTGGGCATTAAAGGCAGGAAGGAACAGGGGTGGGTTTTAGTCAGTAAGAGTCTGACACACCCTCCTGCTCCACCCAGAGTGGGAAAAGTCATTGGATGATTTCCCAACCCCCAAAAAAAAAAAAAAAGCTGTACACGTTTTGCCATGCCTTCCATATTTATCATTTGTTTAAGCAGGCCTACATAAAGCCGTAAACATAGCAAATAGAATAGAATAGAATAGAATAAAAATGAAAACATTTATTTGACACAGGCGAAACACATCAGCATCACATCACATCATAAAAGGTTTTAGAAAAAAGTAGTAAGTACACAAAAATGGAGTATTCCCGTTTAGCACCTATTTTTTGGTCACCTATGAATTGAGCACCAAAGGTATTTCCATTCGAGCACCAATCAATTTAATAGCTTAATGATCAATGGGGAACAATAAAAACATATTAAACTTTATTTCCTTTTGAGCACCTTCGCTGCGGTTGTTTCTACTGATGCAGTGTATAATAAATCATTTCCATAAAAATCAGCAGTTTTATTATTTTTATTGCAGAATGTTATCATGAAAAACAAATCATCATCAACATAAAAGTTGTTGATATCACAATAAGTTTCCCCAACTTTAATTTTATCCGATCTGTCTCATCTGAAGGTTTTTGGATGCAGAGCACTTGTTCATGTTCCATCAAGTCAGAGATGTAAATTGGACATGAAAGCTAAGATACAGATATTTGTAAGATATTCAGATGATCCTCGTAGTTATTATTTACGGAATGCGGCAAGTCCTTGACGCTTACAAAAGTCAAGAGATGTTACATTTTTTTAAAATAACGTTACTGGATTGAAGGAAAATACTGAGCATGTAGATGCCGTGAACACTGATATTTTCAATTTTCTCTCGCATTGTTTTTGCTAAAAAAAATTTTAAAAGCGTTGTTTTAGTTTCGATAAAATTTATATGGGACCTCTGAAGTAGCCACCAAAAATCTACCTAGCTAGCCTACCAAAAAGAATCATCAAAATAAATTAATAATTGGCGGAGTTTTCGCGTAACAGCATCCAAAACAAAAACATGCAGTCAGTTGTCAACAGTGCAATTGAGAACCTTCCTCCTTTTTGAAGTCGGTTAAAAACTATTATTACTTACTATTAATTATCAAATTGGATGAATGACGTAGTCTGAAGGTTTGTTACTGTCAAGGTTTGTCGCTGCTCCACATTTCGCTAGTACTGACATCGGCGGCATCACACCGCCGTTTGCTAGTGGATATCGCCTGCGCCGGTGAGACCCGGTCTGCCACTTACGCCGCTCCGTCTCGATAATGTAATCCTCCCGCGGTGGCATGCTGCCATGTGACGGTTATAAATTCTCTGAATAACGATCTATCACGAGACTCACAAGCTGCTAGACCTGCCTGTTAAATGCTTCATTGTAGTACTGAACAATATTTTTTATAAAAAACTTTTTTACAAAAAAATAGAACCGACTTCCAAAAAAAGTGAAAAATAACTTTAATTTCGGAAGTCGGTGTTTCTGGTTTTGTGTCTTCGATTTTTGACACCGACTTCTAAAATTAAAGTTATTTTGCACTTTTTTTGGAAGTCGGTTCTATTTTTTGTAAACAAGTTTTTATTTTTCACTTTTTAGTTGCGGTTCGCCAATAAACTGTGTAAACAATTCTTAGACATACTCGTACGATAGCAGCAAACGCGGTTGATTTGCTGTCAATTTTTGAAGAGTTCCGTTGTTTGTCTCCGAAACTTTGGGGCTACAGAGGGGGGAATTAACCTGACTGCGTACCGTGGTCGGATGCTCTCTCTGTTTCAGGTGCTTGAGCCATCTGTCAACGTTTCGGCCCAGCGACTGTCGGATCAAGTGCGGGTTATCCAGCGTAACCGTATGTTGGATGACGCCGTACGTGATAGACTACGCCTTGAATCACGGAGTAGCCGTGTCTCACCTGTATCGCCACCGGCCGCGGTGCAACTGCAACCCAGTGCTTCACCGCGAAACCGACCACGTTGGTGAGGATGATGATGACGAGGCTATATCCGTGAGTACTCAATGCAATGAACGATTGAGGAGCGCTTTGGAGGATGCATTCCGGGAGTACCGCTCCACACCGCCTGGGCTTAGACCTCGTCTACCTCGTTTGCCCATGCATAAGAAAAATAAGGCGCTGGTGTGTGCTCTAGATTCGCAGCTATCAAATTGTTTTGATAGCAGCAAAGACCTTGCCGATACGCACTCAATCTTATCCTGCGCAGCTGCAGCGGCATGTCATGTAGCTCACGTCAAGTTCACCAATTGTGACAGAGCTACACGACCTGCTGTACCAGCTTGGCAGTGTAGGATTGAGCGTCGTATCGGTGAGGCTAGAGCACTCATCGGCAAGCTTATCTGCTTCAGGGAGGGCAACACTCGCCCTAGGGTGATGCGTTTCGTGAGGCGGGCGTTCTCGGGGTTCTCTGATATTAGTTCCCGAGGTTATCTGACCCGCGTCACAGAGCGTATTGACTTCCTGAAGCAGAAGGTCTATGCATGGGCAAATCGTATTCGTCGGTACAAGCGGCGAGTGGAGCGGTACACTCAGAATCGCACTTTCCAAAGAAACGAAAGGTGAGTTTATAGGGCTTCGGAGCGACCGGACCAAGGTGTGTCTGATAGGCATCTACCGGATGATGACGCTATGAGTTCATTCTGGCGCAGCATCTGGTCAGTGCCTGTCAGGCACACCGAGAGTGATTGGACTCGAGAGGTCGAGCGCACGTGCGACCTTATACCAGAAATGGGGGCAGTTACCATCAGTCCCCAAGATGTAACTCGTGCAGTCCGTCCGTTGCCTAACTGGAAATCTCCAGGGCCGGACGGGCTGCACAATTGAATCAAATGGTTTCAAAGATCACACGCTCGCTTGGCAGCTCAGTTCCAGTCTGCCTTAGAGTCAGGGTCGCTGCCCCAGTTTCTTACGACAGAAATAACCCACCTGCTCCATAAATCAGGTAGTACTGCGGAACCTAAGAATTATAGACCGATCACGTGTTTACCGACGGTCTATAAAGTTCTTACATCCATTCTGAGAGCTAAAATTAACACCCACATTGATAAAAATCGTATCATGTCAGCCTCCCAGAATGGATGTAGGAATGGGTCCCGTGGTACTAAGGAGCTGCTCCTCATCGATATTGCTGTTAGCCAACAGGTTCGTCGTTCTCGAAGAGATCTGTCAACATGTTGGATAGATTACAAGAAGGCCTATGACTCGGTGCCACATACATGGATCATGAGGGTGCTGGAGATGAACAAAGTTGATGCAACTCTGCGCACCTTCCTGATGTCGTGTATGAGGCAGTGGAGTACAGTCCTTCACTATCCAGGATGTCGTCAGATACAGGAGAACAGCGAACCGATAAGGATCGAGCGTGGCATATTCCAGGGCGACAGTCTGAGTCCACTGTGGTATTGTCTGGCCCTCAACCCTCTCAGTACACTACTGAAGGGTTCGGGACAGGGCTATCGGTTGAGAAGAGGTGGTGAGGTCATATCACACCTCCTTTACATGGATGATCTGAAACTCTTTGCCCCCAACAATTTGCAACTGATGAAGCTACTGACGGTAACAGAATCCTTCAGTAGCGCCATCAAGATGGAATTTGGAGTGGACAAATGTGCAGTCATGCATGTAAAGCGAGGGGAGATTATGGAATCCGTGGGAACTCAACTCTCGGATTCCATACACCTTAGATCCCTCTGCTCAACCAAAACCTACAAGTATTTGGGTATGTCGGAAGCGTTAGGCATCAATACTGCTGACGTGAAACAGTCGCTGAAGGAGCGCTTCTTTGGCCGCCTGAATAAAGTACTAAATAGTCTTTTATCAGGCGGGAACAAGGTGCGCGCCTTCAACGGTTGGGTCATGCCGGTATTGATGTACTCTTTCGGCATACTCAAATGGACTCAGACGGAACTTGTCGCCCTGGATAGGAGGGTCCGCACACTGCTGACCGCAAATCGGATGCATCACCCACGATCATCGGTGATGAGGCTGTATATCCCGCGGAAATGTGGGGGTCGTGGTTTCTTAAATGCTAAGACCCTACACAACCGCGAGGTATGCAGCCTTAGGGAATATTTCCTAGAAACCGACGTGGGTATGCATCGAGATGTGGTTGCTGTGGACAAGGGCCTCACCCCGCTCTCCTTGGCAAACGAGAACTGGCGCAAACTTAAAGTACTTGATACTAATGACCGCAGGGAAGTATGGCAGAGCAAGGAGCTTCGCGGACGCTTTTACCGGGTCCTACATGGACCCGATGTAGATCTCTTAGCGTCCGTATCCTGGCTGCGCTTTGGTGACCTATTCGGGGAAACCGAAGGTTTTGTCTGTGCGATTATGGACGAAGTTATGATGACGAATAACTACCGGAAATATATTGTGAAGGACGGTACGGTTGACATCTGTCGGGCATGCCACCGGCCCGGGGAATCAATCCGACACATTATTTCTGGTTGTTCTCGTCTAGCTAACGGAGACTATTTGCACAGACACAACCTTGTAGCCAGGATTATCCACCAGCAACTTGCTCTTAGATACAATCTTGTGGAATCTGAAGTACCGTACTATAAGTATGAGCCCGACCCAGTTCTCGAAAATGGCAATATCACGTTGTATTGGGATCGATCTATCATCACTGATAAGACTATTGTTGCCAATAAGCCAGACATAGTGGTGATAGATCGACAAGAGCGTCGCACAATGATTGTTGATATAGCTGTCCCTCATGACGAGAACCTCGTGAAGGCTGAGAAAGATAAAAAAACAAAGTATCTTGATCTGGCTCGCGAGGTTGTCGACATATGGGAGGTGGATACAGCAGTCATTATGCCGATATTCGTGACGGCCAATGGCTTAATAGCCAAGCGCCTCGACCAACATCTCAGGAGGCTCTCGTTGGGCGGCTGGATCAAGGGCTTGATACAGAAAGCGGTACTCCTGGACACAGCGCGTATTGTTAGGAGATTCCTTTCTCAGGAGCCCTGACCATCGGTAGTTTGTACCCTATCCCGTTACCGGTGGGCTACTATTTTTTATATTTTTAAATGTTTTTATATTGTTTTATATTTGAATATTTAAAAATGTAAATAGTATGTACATAAAGTTAAATAAATGGAATAATAATAATGTATTTATGGTTTCACAAACTAGTTGATATACATGCTTAGTACAAATTAATGTGCAAGAATGGACAGATGATGTACTGCAGGTACTTAATAAAAACTTTTTACAAAAAAAAATACAACCGACTTCCATAAATAAAACTAAAAAATGCAAAATAACTTTAATTTTAGCAATCGGTGATTCTAGTTTGGTTTCTTCGTTATTTGACACCAACTTCCGAAATTAAAGTTATTTTGCATTTTTTAGTTTTATTTATGGGAGTCGGTTGTATTTTTTTTGTAAAAAGTTTTTTATTTTTCACTTTTTAGTTGTTGTACCCCATTCTAAAACTAAATTAATAGTAAAGTTATGCCCGAATTGATAGCCCCGAAAATAGGGAATTTGAACATAGTTGGTGAAATTAGGGTGTATCAGGGTGAACTGTACAAATCTGTATACCCCTTCAGAGCGTATCAGCGTGATGTAATGTTGTGAAGTGGTGAAAACAATATACAGACATGCGATTGCAGCAATTCTGGAAGGTTTGCTATCATTTATTGAAGAGTTCCATTGTGTATCTCCGAAGTTCTTCATCAGATCTTCACCAAATTAAAATGGGACTACATGTGAAGCAACAGCTTTCAAATAAAAAAAAACTTCAAAATCGGTTCACGTAGTGAAAAGTTATGAGGTAACACACACAAAATAAAAAAAAAATACAGTCGAATTGAGAACCTCCTCCTTTTTTTGAAGTCGTTTAAAAAAGGAAACCCTGAGCTATAAGTACCAGCTGCCCTTAAGTGACACAGTGAGAGGAGTTCATGATATTACATACAGACATGTTAGATAAAGTTGCCGTGACAATAATAACACATTTAATTAATAATATGGAATACCAAATTTTTAAAGAGTAGAATCGCTTGGCCTAATATTAAACTAAGCTTGTGGTTATTTGTGTATGTGAGTATTGCGTGTGTGTATTTATGTGTATGTATAAATGTGTATATGTGCGTGTATATGTGTTTTTTACATTAGTTACTTAACTGGATGAAGGAGATTCTCCGTCCCTTCATAGGTAAGTTTTAGCAGCCAATCAGGCCGGAGGTCAGAGTTAATAACAGCTCATCCGTAAGTCGGGCGCGGGGGTCAGAGTTAATAACACTTCATCCGTATGTCGGGTGCGGGGGTCAGAGTTAATAACACCTCATCCGTATGTTGGGCGCCGGAGGTCTGAGTTAATAACATCTCATCCATATGTTGGCCATGCCTAGGGGTAGCGGATAAATTCTGAAAATGAGTTACCGCACGTACACCCTCCCGCTCCACCCAGATCGGGAGAAGTGATTGGATGATTCAACAACCCACGAAAAAAAAAAGAAAATCGGTATGTTGGGCGCCCGAGGTCAGAGTTAATAACACTTCATCCGTATGTCGATTCCACGAATTTGTGAGAAGGTCGCATGATTAACAAACAGATACAGTCATACTCGTTTATAAAATCTATGTGTACCTACACCTGTACATGTGCGGCTGATTAGGACGCATGTCTAATGCGCACGCGCCGCTCGTTAACATTGTGAGCCTGACATTAAATTACAATACGATAATTATGTCGCACTAACTATTCATGTTAATCCGTTCCAAAATGTCTGTAAGTTGCTATCAATATAAATGATTCAGTTTAAGAAGATGGTTTCGCGCCAGATATTTTATATATACTCGTACATATCTCGTACACACACTGTGAGCGCTCGTCGGCGGAATGCAATAAAACCATTGTTATGCCGAACTGCCGGTTTATTTCAACTACGCATTGTTTCGCTGAAAAATTCACATCGTTTATTATTTCAGGCGTCGTAAAGTCCGTGGCACGGATAGCTGTAACTACTGTTGTCTGTAGTTGAGCCACCAACCCCGCCTGGAGACGCAGCACATCAATAACCCGCGAGAATAGGCGAGCAGGCGGCGTCTGGCAGACGTGCATAATGTGCGCACGTCGGCACTTCATCATGTGGCACGCGACACAGGCGATGAAGCGACTCACGCCCCAGACACTTTTTATCGGAGGTACGTCGCACAGACTCATTGCGGCGTGGTTGGTGCTACTCAGTAGGGCTATACTCAAGTGGTGGTTCAGCGGCAACTGACTTCAAGAGATATCGATCATCTTTTTAGGGTTCCGTACCTGAAAGATCCAAATGGAGTCCTATTGTTGTCACTCATGTGTTCGTCTGTCCGTCTGTCTGTCTGGCACATCAATTTGGTGATAATGTTTATTATTACATATACTTTACTAACCAATGACATTATTTGGTACGGAACCCTTAATGTACGAAATTCGATACACAGTTGGCCAGTTTTAGGGTGCTCTATAAATTAAAACAAAGCGAGGAGAATGCTACTTAGTGAATTTCATATCTATCATTTTAAGCGCGAAATATGAAAGTTAATTCTTCTTCCTAGCGTGTCGATGGCATAAATAATATATTTTGTTAATCAAATTCCTTCCCTGGTCCGGTACTCGGCCGCAGCAATGACGTCCGCTGATGCTATCATTAGATCCTTACGTCAACAGGTAACAGGGCATGAAATCATCCAATGACATCTCCTGCTCTGGATGGAGCGGGAGGGCGTGTCAGACTCTTACTAACTAAAACCCACCCCTGTTTCTTCCTTGCCTGAGTGCCCAGGGGAGCGGTAACTCTGTTACGATTTTATCCGCTACCCCTGAGCATACAGGGACCGGCCATGATGGGCCCCGTCAGTGGTGATTGACAATCATCTCTTTGAGGCGCACACTACGCGCCGTCGACTCACGGGCCTGGTGCTGATCGGACGGCGAGCTACCCACTGCTCGCTGTCCGCAGGCCCGGGTCTACGGTGGCCGGAGATCGACTCGCGACGTCCTACGCCCAGGGCGTCTCCTGCGTCGGCTGCGGCTGGGGGCGTGAGGGCTACTACGTTGAGTCTCCCTCACCCGTTCCGCCTCCTTCTTCGGAAGCATTACTGTTTCGCAGAAGGAGGAGACTGCTTCCCATTTCCTCTCGCTTTGTACCATGACCTGAACCAGAGCCAGGCGCGAGTGGTCGTTGCCGCCTATCGCATCCATGAGGACACGTCGGTGCTCCGCCCAAGCGGGGCAGACTTCCACCGTATTTACCACCATGTCCTCTGGGCGGTCCGCGCAGTAGTGACACCCGGACGTATCCTCCCGCCTTATCCGACACAGGAACCTCCCAACACAACCGTGTCCGGTGAGGACCTGAGTCAGACGGAAGGTGAGGACGCCGTGACGCCTCTCCAGACACTCCTCAAACAGGGTCGCCGCAATGGTGGCGTGCCCAGCGCTGGGTTGCGACAGTCGCTGTCTTCATGTCGCCATGAGATCCTGCCGGAGCTCTGTCCGCCGAGCCACGAGGTGTCGCGAGTTTGGCCCCGGTGTTTGGCCTCCTGATCCCATGGCGACAGTCCGGCATGGAAGCTCGCCGCCTCACCAAAGACCGTGCGGTATCCCCGGACCAGCCGGATGGCCATGACCCTTTGGGACGCGCTCAACCGGCGAGCTGGTCACTGCCTCAATGAAAAAATGGGCCATGGACCGCACTACCCCCACGTAGAGCCTACGGCAGGAGGTGTTTGGACTCCCCAGATTGGGTAGGAGCCGCTTCAAAGCAGCCCTGGCCCGTTCCAGTCTGGGAGCCAAACGTCGGAAATGCTCGACAAAGTTCCACCGGCAGTCGAGGACGAGTCCCAGATACTTCATCGTCTCCTCGACGCCGATGTACACCCCTCCTACCGTTATCTGGGGAACCGACGGTGGCGCGTTCCGAGGACCATGAAAACACATGGCCTCGGACTTGTGCAATGCCTCGAGTCTCAGTTGCCGGATCCTCTCCACGACTGTCGCAACCCCGCGTGTCATTAAGTCGGCTGCCGCTTTGTGTGACCTCCTCTGCGCCAAGACCAGCGTGTCGTCAGTGTAGCAAATATCCTGATGACACTAGAGAGGTCGGCGCGTAGCACCCAGTTGTACCCAATGTTCCACAGTGGCCCCAGGACCGATCCCTGTGGAACACCGTACGACACCTCTTGCCGGTTCCACTCTCCCTGGTGACTGCGGTAGATGACGGACCACGCGACGGAGGTAGGTCGGTACCCGATGATACCGGAGTACCTCCACTATGCAACTCCAGGGCAGGGTGTTGAAGGCATTGACAATGTCCAGAGACACCGCCAAGACGACCCCACCCCGGGCCACTGCATTCCCCGTCATGAGGGCTCGTACGCGAATGATGGCGTCCACCGTGGAGCGCCCCCTGCGGAAGACGAACTGGCTCTCCGCCAGATCCGGCCCCACCTACACCAGCTGCCTGACGAGGCGGTCTGCACAATGGGCTGTTAAGTGGACGGAGAGTCCGCGGGGCGCCCCGGCTTCTTGATCAGGACCAGCTTCCCCGTCTTACAACGAAGCGGAAACCGGCCCCACTCCATGCATGCGTTTAGGAGCCCTCTTAGTCGAGACCCGTGAGCCTCCCAATGCCAGGACCCAGGCTTTCCAATGAAAGCTATCGGGTCCTGGGGCATGAAGCCTGGACGTCACGTCTATGTCGTCAGCTCGGTGATGTTGTTGAGTGACGTGGACGTGCTGACGAGGAGCACCTCCGCCGCGAAAGACGGCGCCAGGATGTGCCGGGCTCAACACTCCAACTGCCAACAGCTCCCGCCTCACCTCGCGATCGTTGCAACATCGATGACCGAGATGGGTCTACACGAACAGCGCCACATTTGAGAAGACCAAGGTAGTATAGTATTGTTAGGCAGGTAGTTGCACTGAAGGGATCTTATAAAAATGCCAACCGGAAGGAGTGTCGAATGAGAGCGAGTCGAATAAATAATAACCACTCGAACGTAGAAACCCGCAGCGCGGTTATTTTTTCACGTCTACCCAACGCACACACCGCTCGGGAGGTCAAACGCGCTTCCTCCACTTTAAATCGGTTTTTATCTGCAGTCGTCAACTTTATTTGGCCATGCTCTATTTGAGACAATAATCGACTAAATTTTGCGTCCGTGACACTAGGCAAAATGATATGAAACCATAGCTAATAATTAAAAAAAATGTTTGAAAGTCTATGTTCTGTCATTTTTTCACGTCAGTGGACAACGGAAAGAGCTCTGCGTTAAAGATGTAAGTACAATTTTATTTAAAACCCTGTGTATTAGTGTATTATATCAAAAGAATCCTCAAGGTTTAAGCTTTACGAGAAACTAAACATGTTGTAGGTTCAAAGTGTGTTGGAATCGAAAATATCGAAACATAAAACCAGGTACTTGGCGGCATGACGCCGCAACAACGCCGTGGTCATTTTCGTAAAACTTTTGTATGATTTACTATCTAATCTATTATAATGGTGCTCGTAATATGGAAATTAGTACATTATTAGTATTTACACACACTTAGACAGTAAAAATACATCGAAAATAGTTAAGATTCCATGTTTTAAAATTTACAGTCCTCAGGTTGACAATATGCACCGCGGCAATGGCACGGACGGTTTTTTTTAGGTTTCACAGTAAGGGTTCGTATATACAAGTAAATCGTATGTGTGATGGCATGTTTTTTTCAACGATTTACCCGACCACGCTAAAAATCCCGAAGGGTTATGGATTTGGGCCTGAGAATTTTTGTTTTAATGCTTACTAATGGGTTATGATTGCATTTTTTTTTGTTCAACTGTTTAACCAACTACGAAAAAAGAGAGTTATGTTTTGAGCTTGAGCACAATGTTTTACTAATACTTACAATTTTATGGATATAATTGAACGCTCATTTCTTTTTGATTTTTTCAACGGTTTAACCGACTATGAAAAAGGATTTGAGCTCGAGCACAATATCTTTAATAATGCTTACTAATTTTATGGATATAACTGAACGCTCATTCCTTTTAGATTTTTTCAACGGTTTAACTGACTATGAAAACGGAGTGTTAAGATTTGAGCTCGAGCAAAATGTCTTTAATAATGCTTACTAATTTTATGGATATAATTGAACGCTCATTCCTCTTAGATTTTTTCAACGGTTTAACCAACTACGGGGTACTACTAAAGAGATGATTTTTTTCTTGCAGTTTTTTTTTTCTGTCTTGTCTTTCAATGGTTTTGGGCATGAGAACAGTGTTTTTTTTAATGCCTAATTGCTGTCTTATATTAAAAATAAACTATGTAATCTAAATTTTAGTTTGTTTCGATTTTAGGTCTCAAAATTTAATTTGGCTGATCGGAGGCTGGAGATGCGGAGAGCGATGAGTTGGCTGATCAGGGGTCGTCGTTATACCAACCGTGAGTATTTTTACTTGAGATTGGTTATGAGCTTGTGGTAAGTAGTATGTAATTTTGTTGTAATTTATATTTTAGATCTTCAAGTGATGAAGAGGCGGCAGGAACAGCACGTGGGCGTGGGCGTGGCCGGGGCGTGCACGTGGGCGTGGGCAAGGTCAAGGTGTTCAGGCGTACGTATCTTTTTTAACTATGTATCTTACACAGGCAGAAAATTTCTATGATCGATAATCTCCACGTCTGCGGAGTTTCGCTGGCTGATTTATTTTCAACTAGCTGCGCCCCGCGGTTTCACCCGCGTAAAACGGTATAAAAAATGTTTGTTAATCCAGGGTATAACCTATCTATATACCAAATTTCATCAAAATCGGTCCAGCCGTTTGAGTGTGAAGAAGTAACAAACACACTCACAAACTTTCGCCTTTATAATATTAGTGTGATTATTATAAGTGCCTTGTAATGTGTGTCTCTTGTGATCGTTTTAGGTAATTATGTAAATAAAAATAAAAACATGGTAAAAAAAGTTTATTTTTAATGTAAAATACTTTTATATTATTATTAAATAACTATGTACATGTATAATTGTCTCATTTCAATAAGAATCACAAAATAAATAATTCCTAACAAACTATCTATATTTAATCATGTACAGCCTTGCGGATGAGCCCTACGGGCGGCCATCTTGCCGTATTTTACCTCATTTTCGCTAGCGCAGGTGGCATGAAATTGACGAGGGAAAGGGTGGTTTGTTTTCATTTATTGTGCTACATAAAACAGTCAAAGTAAAGACATAGGGATATCAAAAGAAAGCTTATATAATCTAGTTTCATTATAAATAGGTTTAAGAGATAAAAACTACAAAGATATTAGTAAAAACTTAGTAAGAAAATATATTTTGCTGTTTTTCAACCCGTAATCTCAAGTTTAACTTTTTTTTGAAGTACTTAGGACTAAGTGTTGTGAATTAGTATTCACATAAGTCAATTCTCTATAGTTTCAGCTATACACACGTATTTTTATTTGTGTGTAGCTGCAGCAGTTTAATAGATATTAAGCTTTAAGTTGGAAGCGGCACGGGGTGCTGGCGCGGAAGGAATTGCCGAGCGGGGGGACGACGGACAATGTGACCGCAAGGTTTTCGTGTCGTCGTGTCAGTGGTAGACCTTAAAATTTTATTATAATAACTAGCTTTTGCCCGCGACTTGAAAAGTCGAAAATGTTTCTAATAGGATTTTTAATTGTTTTTTTACGTTGTTAATTTTGTTATAACATACTCGTATAACATTATTATGTTCAAATGTTTGAATACTTATAAAATATAACAATCTTGATTATTGTGTAGTACGAGTATCATTATATAAAGGTTAAATAAACATGAAAATAAAATAAAATTTTGTTATATTTTGTGAACACGAAGCTCGGCGTTTGATCTAGTGAAAGGTACACGGGGGTATTATTTTTTTACAACGAAATCGAAATACTACACACCTACCGCAGTATTTTTTTGTAAACAATATTTTCCGTTTTTCCTTCGGGAGCTAGAATCACCAGGCTACTCTGTGCACTTTCTCTGGAGCATACCAACTGGCCGTGAGAGAAGCAGCTTTCCCTCAAATAGTCTGATTGTTTCTAATTCTAATCATTTTCGTCTCGATTTTCGCAAACATGTCGACTAAAAACTAGATAAACAGCGAACGAAAATTTAGCAGATGATTATCTTCTCTTTTCCTTATCTTAATACGGTAAGAAATAAAACTTGCAGAAGATAAAAAAAAAATAAGCGGCTGTTTGGTCTTAGGATCGTACTGGGGTATAGAAATGGAGTGTCCATCCTCGCCGTAGCAAAACAAAAGTGGGTACCTACTGTAATGCATCGTATGAGCGATGAATTTCACTTATTAGGTGCAATGTGTTCTCATGGCTCTCAACTACAATATGCCGCTTATAAAATTGCTGTCCAATAATAACTACAGCAACTTCATTTGTCTTAGGTTAATTATACCGTCCACTGTTGCCAATTGTGGGCTTTCTTTCAGCATTTATAACAACTTTAAATGTATTTGGCGTAGCAGATACTTTGTCCAGGGTCCAGGTCCTAGCTTTAACTCTCTTACGTATACATTATGAGTATCTAGTATTTCTTGTAACTGCATTACCAAGCCAGGTTTTACTTAAAGAAAGTTATTGCATTTCAATTGAACTTCTCTATCGTCCTCATCAACAAAACGTATGTGTAAGAACTGTGGTTCATTGTGGGGTGGCGAAAATCAAACTTCCAACCAAATGATACACCTGGCCCTGCACTTTGAATGTAGGCATAACCATCCATTTTTTAGCTCCAAATTAATGAGGTCATTTGAAAACAACTGTTATAACGCCGTATGCCAGCCATAAATTGATCATGCTCAGGGTTTTTTATCAAACAGTAAAGAAATGTATGTGCGTCGCTTTCACGTGAATAAACAGTTTTTCTTTCATTCTTTCTTTTCTTTCTTTTGCAAAGGTTCGAGCTGGACCTTTCCTGAATCGCAGCATATTCCCACGGTCTCATCTTTGTACTTGAGACTTTTACACCACTTGCATTCGATGTTCATCGGTCCCAAAACAACAGTATTATCACTATCGTACGCTATGTTACTATCATAAAAGGCTCAGTCCTAGACGTCTTTCAATTCGCTGTCCTTCATGATTTCGTTCATATCGTAACTGTGATACTCTGTAAATTTCAAGGTTTTTGCGCCAATATTTACTTGCATTCTGCTTATGTACTTAAGGTTGGTCTTCTGTACCAAATTTACACTTCAAATACAAATTGGTATTTTGACCGGCTGCGACTAACTCGCAGAATCCACCATACGTAGAGTTTTGTAAAATATCTAATGTATACTCTTCTTTTCTCATATGATTGTTGCCATGACGGTAATGAGACATAACAGCAAATTCATCTCAATTGTTCGTCATATGACACACAATTTCTTTACGTAAATCCATAGAGCGTTCTTGTGTGCCGTTCAACAAATAAGTAAGCATACGGAAAAGGCCTAGACATGCGCCATCCCCCACTATTGGTACAATAGTAAAGTTTATTAATTTCCCATTGATGTTAACCAACTCTGCTCCCATTTTTAAAAATAGACACAGACAAATTTATAAATGTAAAAATATTGCGAAAAACAATATAAGACTGGAAGCCGACCCCAAGATAGTTGGGAAAAGGCTAGGCAGGTGATGATGATTGCAAACAACAATACACATTAAATTTAACCTTTTTTGAATAAAATCGGATTGAGTTTTAAAACATGTGTCAAAATAACATGTAATTTAAAACAAAAGCAGTATTGATATCAATATATATTGGAGTATTGATATCAACTTCGAAGCAAATCACCGCCAAAAGTACTTTCTTCCCCTTTTTAACCCCGTCAGGGGATGAATTTTAATAAAATACGGAACACGTCTTGCATCAATTCTGTTAAAAAAGGTTTATGCAAAATTTGAAGTCGATTGGACCAAGGAATCACGTTGTCCCATACAAACTTTGCCCCCCTTTTTCACCCCCTTAAGGGTAGAATTTCGGAAAATCCTTTCTTATCGGATGCCTACGTCATACAAAGAACAACCCTCCAAGTTTCAGGTCTCTACGATCAGCGGTTTAGGCTGTGCGTTGATCCGTCAGTCAGTCATTCAGGACAAAGCATTTTATATGTATAGATACGAGGTGCATTCAATAAGTACCTAGCCTCATTGCCAGAGGGCGCTGTAGTTTCAAAAGAGTTTTACCACAGTGTAGCACATTCTTTTTTAATTCTTTTTTCAAATTTTCATTCCAATCCCTTCATTTGTTTTAATTTGACAACTTATGGAAGCGAACGTGTCGATCGGTTTTACAAAAATGGAAAAAGAGCAATATCGTTCGGTGATTCGATTCCTATTTTTGGAAGGGAAAACGCGCATCGAAATCAAAGAGCGCTTGGATGCTGTGTACGGTGACTCTTCTCCATCGATGGCCACCGTCAAGAATTGGTTCAACGAGTTTGCACGTGGCCGTACGTCGGTTTTTGATGAACCACGTCCAGGTGCACCGAAAACAGCTGCTACGGAGGAAAACATTAAAAAAAATCCATGATCTCGTATTGGCAGATCGCCGATTGAAGGTTCGGGAGCTAGCTGAGACTGTAGGCATTTCAGAAGGAACAGTGCATCATGTTCTTCACGAGGAACTCGGCATGAGAAAGCTGTCGGCGCGATGGGTGCCGCGTTTACTCACACCAGAAAACAAGCGCAACCGTGAGACCACATCGGAGACGTGTTTGGCGCTGTTTAAGCGGAATCCAGCGGAGTTTTTGCGTCGTTTTGTGACCGTCGATGAAACCTGGATCCACTGGTACACACCAGAGACCAAGGAGCAATCAAAACAATGGATCCAGACCGGGGAACGTGCTCCAAAGAAGGCGAAAACTGTAAAATCGGCCGGAAAAGTTATGGCCACCGTTTTCTGGGATTCACAAGGTGTGATCTACATCGATTACCTCGAGAAGGGTAAAACAATTACAGGGCTTTACTATGCCGATTTATTGGGCCGATTCGACGCCGAATTAAAGAAAAAACGACCCCATCTGGCGAAGAAAAAAGTGCTGTTTCACCACGACAACGCACCGGTTCACACGTCTGCCGTTGCCATGGCCAAATTGGTCGAATTACGCTACGAATTGCTGCCCCATCCACCGTATTCTCCAGATTTGGCCCCTTGTGACTTCTTTCTGTTTCCTAATCTGAAAAAATCACTCGCCGGGAATAGATATGGATCGAATGAGGAAGTTATCGCCGCCACGGAGGCCTATTTTGCAGAGTTTGACAAAAACTATTTTTCGGACGGGTTAAAAAAGTTGGAGCATCGCTGGGCTAAGTGTATCGAACTAAAAGGAGACTATGTTGAAAAATAAATTGCTACTTTTCCAAAATTTTCGTTTACTTTTTGTAGGCTAAGTATTTATTGAATGACCCTCGTAAGACGGAAGCCTGCGCACTCTCACAAGACTCAAGACCTCCACAACAAAATAAACAATATCAATTTAACTTCTCAAACGGAGTTTGTGTGGGCTCTTTCATCGTCCCCTTTTTAATTTGTCTTTAATTAGGTGATTCCCTCCCCCCCCCCCCCCTACAATAATACACAGTTTCAGTTCAGCCGATTCTTCGTTTCTTATTAAACCGCTCTATGCAATCGTTTCGGAACTTTCTATTTAGTAAAGGTTTGTGAATTTGGCAAATTGACAAGTTTTCATCGCGTAATTGCAAAAGTTTATTCGACTGTATTGGGGTAAGTACTCGTATACTAAAAGGATGAAAACGATTGCCTCATACGTATTGGTGACATTTAAACTGTTTGGATATCCATGTCAAGTGTCTATGGCAGGTAAAAGTATCGATTATATTATGGACGACTTTTTAGTTCTTATTAACCCTCGCAGAGCTCACGAACACAGGGCCTTAGACACTAATATAACACAACAGATAAAATATACATATTTTATAGAACTTTGCCCCACACTAGGAATTACTCCTGTATCGTGGGTGCGTTCATAAACATGTAATCTCAAGTACACCAGGTCTTTGTCGTGTTACAAAAAAACACAAAGAATATAAAAGATTTCAACTGTTACCATGCAACGGGGCAATCACTCACCTTTACCTACAACAAGTTTACAAAGTACGACTACGACGTACGAGTAGCAGGAAGGTTCCCCGAATGGCCGCGCGTGGCGACATCAACACCCCGACACTACAGACAATGCCGGCAGTACACCAATGGAGGGCAGAAGTGCCACCAACTAAGCTTCAGGACACTTCTTAACCAGTTCACGTGCAGAAATACTTCACTACCTACTTGCCTTAGAATTGCACGAAAATATCCGAGCGTATGTAAGTGGCAGCTGCCTGCATCCAAACGTCTTCAAACGTTCGCTGTCATAGTTGAAGCCGTGTACTGAGTGGACCTTCTGCGTGTGTTGCTGACGTTCCATCTTAGATAACTGGCGGCAGACGCCCGCGATACGTCTCCAAGATTACCCGACTTATTTCACAGATATGATTTAGCGGTTGGGCGCGTCGCGGTGACTTGTGACGTCACGCCACGCTCATGTGGTGCCTTCCCTGTGAGGACGAGCGGGTAGCGCCTTCACTGAATAAGAGTTATCGGAAGAAAATATCGTAAGTTAATAATATTAACGTAGTCGTAGATGTACATAATACTCTTCGAACATAGAAAGCACAAATCTTGCAAATATTTCAACTTTCGCAGCAAAGAGGATACTGGAGATCAAATATATAAACAGTGTCCATATTTATATATAACTTTACACGATAATTGAAGGCGAGCATAAAACCCGACGGAGCTAAAGTCGGAAAATATAACATCAATCAGTATACAATAACAGTCTACAGCGATCCAAATAAAAAGCTTTTATCTGCGAAACAATCTGAAAACTTGCAACAAGTCGAAGCTACAAAGCTATGAACATGACGCACAGCAAGTGTTGCGGAACTATCGAGTGTAGGCGAAGCACACAGAAGTAATAGCTGGACCAAACTGGCTCGACATGTGTCGCGATTTGTCAAATTACGAGAGATGAATGATCCGCTCAGCGACACACGCCGATATCGAGCGGATACGTTGATACAGCTTAATAACATCGCTTGGATCGGATATTAAATTATGTAAATGTGAGGTATCGGCGCAAGGGCGACAAATAAAAAGTCAAGACGTTTCGCTCGCAAATTGTATGAATCAAATAAAATGAGTTGGCCCTGTTAGCAGGTACCACGCTCGTCGTCCGCCAGCTTTCTGAAGGGATCACTTTATTTGCGTTCGGATACGGACAGATTTCGAACCTTTTTTAGAAAGGCTACGGTCGCATATGCGGAACTTATTACATGATATGTACCTGGAGGCGGCGGTACGTTTGCCGCAGGATAAAGAAGGTGTGAATGCAGGGAGACGGAAGGTTCGCCACTAGAGGGCGAGGCTGCTCATTTCTGAGGATGTAACATTGTGACTGCAAGCTAAAGCACTAGGAAGAGGCTAAAGTGCAGCATCTAAACTGCCAATGACCTTGAGTAGTTAGCTTGCGTGTTCTGTGCTGAGCTCACGTAACGCGTCGTACGTCCACCCAGTAATTAGGACTCGCCCATCAAGGGCTCGCTGTCCGTAATTAGATGCATTATTAATTTATTACACATAGAACGGCTTATAAATTACAAGTGATGTTCAATTAAAAACCATTAGAAATCGTATAACTGCACCTTGTGAAGCTGACGCCGAGAGCCACACTCGAGCTGCAATATTGAGTGCTTTGCGTGCAAGTGCGCTGGTTCCTTCTGAAACCGTTCAAGTTCGGAAATAAAAGTAAGTCGAATTCAAATTGGGCCAATGTGTATAAAAAGCTTTATGGTAAATGGGATGAGGCAGTTTAAGGTAACAGTTACACTTAACATTCATTAAATACATACAGCGACAAAGCGGTTGCACACAAAAACAGTAGGATTGAGGTAAAATAACGCGTGCATTGCACACTGCAGAGTCTCAATAATAATATTTAATATCAATTTGTAATTACATAATTCAACAACATGAGAAATGCATTTGCTTTTGGGTCATTCCACTCAAATAGCGGTAATACATTATGACGAGTTTAATTAATCATACACAAATAGGCTTGCTAACGAAGGGATGTTGTGTGGCCCGCGAATTATAATGTTTGTTTGGCAGAGTTGAGGCCACAACACAACGTTGTGTGTTCGTTGTCTTTCGAAAACGTTCCGTTTGTGTTTCGTTTCAGTGCGTGTTGAGTAAAGACCCTGTATGTGTGTGTTTGCGCACTATGTCATGGCGGCATCTGCTGTGTACACCAGAATAGGTAATTATTATAGTTTACTACAACTACTTTAAAGGTAAATACCTTAATATGAAGAGCTTGCTCACCTCGTCGAGCAGCACAATGGACCGATAAGCGGACGGAGAGTCCGCGAGGTGCCTCCACTTCTTGATCAGGACCAGCTTCCTCGTCTTCCGACGAAGTGGAAACTGGCTCCTCTCCATGCATGCGCTTAGGAGCCCTCTCAAGTTGATATGTGCTTAGAAAATGGTCATGAACCATAGATAAAAAATGATGTATCGATATTATCCGATGTTCATACTACTTCTGTATTTCAAAACATATCGTATCATGGTCCCTCTTGTGGAGCGACTGCTAGCAAGCTCACGACGCAGCCACGTGTGATGTATGTGAATGGCCTAGTGTTTTCACTAGTTCACCATCTACAGATAATTCTTCATTCCGTAGTAACCAATGTCGTTGTTTGCGGAGGCTGTTTTCTCGACTGTGTCACAATACAACCTGTAACGTCGGCTGGGTCACTGCTCACCAGTCACCGCTCACCGGCGGCGACTCACAAAGGCGCTCTCAATTGAATCATTGTGGTGTTGATGGCGCGGCTGTCACCCGCTTCCGTCCCCCGCCCCCCCTCCACCGCCACAGTACAACTACATCAAAGTACCGACACCCGCACTGATTGATACGAAGGTGATTCGCTGATCGCGATGTCACTCACTGTTACTGTGTGGATAACTCGACACCAAGAAATTGTGTCAGGGATGACTAACTCACCAGCAGGTCAGTTTGTCAGGTTAGTACAAAATAGCAACCACGTGACTAGGTCACAGCCTCGTGGTGTACTAGGTACGTAAGTGCAATCAGTGCACAAATAATGCCGTCAGGGGACATTGAGATTGCTTCAGGATTTGATTCCCGGCTTGAGAAAAATGTTACACTTAAAGTTTTCGCAAGAAATTCTCCATAGCATCTGGTATCTAGCTATCAACATAACTTGATTGTGATGAAATGAGTAGGTAGATATACGAGTAGGGTAGATAAATAAAACAACACCAATTGTGTGAACTGCACGTGCCGTCGAGTGAGGTGCGATATGTTATTATAATATAACCGTTTCAACATTCCTTTAATAATTCAACAAACTGAGCGGATGTCACTTAATAATGTCATAAATATTGAGCCAACCGGAACTGTTGTTACTGTTAAGTACTCGACGTTCGGGAGTCGGTACTCGTACAGTGGAACAATAACCGGTAAATTACGTATTGATACAAATCACCCGCGCGCCGAATGTTTCATATTAATGGCTATTTTAATTGTCGTGTCGTATTGTGTCGTACATAAATAATCGATTTCGTGTTTGTTATGAACGTTTTAACCGACGCCAGCAAATGTACGAGTTACGACTGAATATAAATCAGAATATGAATCGGAATGTTTCTATCAACTCGGCGGTAACGAGTTTAGCATATTGTAAATGAAATGCGATTGAGTATCATATCCGAATATCTAACGTGATATAAAAACAATAAATAATATTGCTATTCGTGAAATGAGCCAATTTGTAGATGATTGTGATGTCACGCAATATACTGCGATCTTCTGAGCAGATGAGATCTTCGAGATTCCGTATTTAGTAAAAACTCTCCCTTTGTTATGCACAACATTAGGTACTGCCTGTTTCACTTCGGGAAGTCGTGACTCACTTTTTTCAGGGACTATCTGTAGTAGGAGTTGCGACCTGAGATCACACGTCACTCAACACGGAAGCCTTCGCTCCCTGCAGACACTTACCCTTCCTATCGAGTGACCCCGCTAGTAGCAGTAGTCAGCAAATCACGGCCATACATCACCAGCGGCGGCATTACGGCATCTTACATCACTCTCATAAATCTACTAAAGTACTCCGAGTTACTGAGTCGGATGGCCCCAGTTAGCGTGTCACCGCGTCACCGTGTCGCTATGACTCGGTGTGGCTGGTAGATACGTCGCCAGATATTTACGAGATGGCCGATTTAGACACAGATTGGATATAAATCGCCCCCCCCCCACATTCCGCGCGCTCACTAGGAAGTTTGGAGCTCAACTTATCATTTTTAATATGTCGGGCTGCCGGCTGGCCTACTGACACGCTTGTGCACATCAGTGTTGTGTATAATGTTACGGGCGAGGGGCACACTTTTAAAGCTTTTTTTTTACGCTTGATTTCCTCGAAGCAAATATAGGTAACTAAAGCGAATGTACATCGTCGAAAACTTTTTATGTTTGTAGACTTTGTATGTTTGTACATCAATCACGCAACAATGGCTGAAAGGATAGCTTATAACCTGGTTTAAAACACATATTCTACTTTTAATCCCAGTAAATTACAAGCTTTTAAGAAGTTAAGTTGACTGTTATAGGACAACTTAAATTGCACTTCAACTTTTAATTTTTTGCCGCTATAGCACACCTAGTTTTAATCGCTAGGGAATTGGCTATATCTAGTTATAGCCGGTATGATGAAGGCTACACCAAATTTTAGCCGAATACAATCGGTTGCACCTTGTTCTAGCCGTGAATAAATAGGCTATACCTAAGTTTAACCAATTGCTACCGGCCACACCTACGAGTAGTATAGCCGGCTAAAACTAGGTGTAGCCGCACTTCGGGTTTTGGCCGTAACATATAATTGTAATAATAATAACGGCGCCCGGTGCGGTCGCAGTGCCCCAAGGCCGCTGCTGGGCTTGTCACATTGACACATAAAAAGATACTTGTAATGGACATTGACATAAGTTATTGAAAGCATTTCAGGCAAACGTGAGAAGTGAAGTAGAAAGGTGATTTAGGAAGAGAGGCTTTATTAGTACCGAGCCGAGCAGCATCTAACACCGTCACATTGACGATGCATCATCCACTGACATGCAATTAGTATCACGGTGTCACGGTGTTGGTGTGTCTACTGACGCTGCAGCTAATGTGGTCAGCTTCTGGGCCCATAGTATTAATAAAATCAAACCTATCGATTCGAAAGGAGAAGAAGATACACAGATATACAGCATGTAACAAAAACCCTGTCCGATCCAATAAAGGCGTATTCCTGGTAGTGTCCGACCAAAAGTTCGGTTTTGGAAGTTGTCGTACACTCTACACGCCTACAAATACAAACCAAAGTATTAATTAATAAGATTTCAAAATACTAATAATTAGTATTTAATGAAACAGTAACAATTAGTGATTTGATTATTGATAACTGATAAACATTTTGCTATGAGAACTTAATTTGAAAAAATAATAAAAATATTATTAATATATTTTTTACATAATATTAAATAAATGATTACAACAAAATTAATGTAGTGTTTCCATTTCATGTCCTAATTAATGCAGAGTAATGGGTAAAATGCACCAAATTTCAGTATTTTAAGGAATTTTATACTTGACCACGTGAGTTTCGGTTTCGGTTTTGGTTTCGGCCGAAACTGAAGCCACGGTCGAATATTCGGTTTCGGTTTCGGTTTCGCCCGGAAAACCAGTTTCGGTCGGATCTAATTCCTGGTTTAACATACGTACTAGAAAAGTTGTAAAAAACATGTAACTCATAAAAATCAAAAGTTATAGATTTTTTATTTTAATAAAAAATGCGAAATTTAACACTAAATATGGCAAATTTTCATAAGTTGAAAATACTCCTTCGGCCGGCGGAAACCTCATCATTTTTACCTATTTTTATTTCAAACGATACCGCCCTGCACTAGCCGCGCTGTAGGCACTCTGTCTCGCTCCGGCGGCATCTTTCAAACGAAACAGTAGGTGAATTTTGTCGACCGCTCAGTGTTGCTTTTGATAAGTTTTTAATTTTATTTAAAATTAATCATTTTCATTGGGGAAAAATAATTATCTCGTATCCATTAAATGATTACGTATATGTGTACGCAGTACGATACCAAGAAATACCCTTCAGGATCGAACAGGGTTTTTGTTACATGCTGTATAGAGAAGGCTCGCGGTTCACTTACACAGAGATATAGAGAAGGCTCGATACGTGCCACGTAACTGTACATGGAAAGTGAGTGATTTTTGAGGCCAAAGAAAAGATGGATGGATTGTGTGAGGAGTGATATGAAAGAAAAGGGAGTTAGTGATAGCGTGACGGCTGAGAGGACAGAATGGAAGAAAAAATTGTATTGCGCCGACCCCAAGTAACATGGATTAGGGGCAGGAAGATAATGACATACAAAGCATTTGTACTAACTGTACCTTATATCTTTGAACTTGTTTTAATATTGGTTTAAAGAATGGTATGGTATAAAGCCCCCTTCTAAGTCCGCATGTTACATGTACTTGCATCGAAATGTTGATATTAATATGGATCTTCCCGGGATTTCTAATGGACAATCCCGTGTGGCCAACAATATTACAAATCATCTTCCTGCTCTTATTCTATGCTACTTGGGGTCGGCGCAACACGTTTTTTTCTTCCATTTTGTCCTGTCAGCCGTCACGCTATCACTAACTCTTTTTTCTTTCATATCACTCCTCACACAATCCATCCATCTTTTCTCTGGCCTCCCTTTCCCACTAAATCCATCTACATTTATATTCATTACTCTTTTAGTTACATGTGTTTTGATCCCTCCTCTTTACATGACCATACCAAGAGAAGCGGCTCCCTTTCAATTTTTCTGTCACTGGCGCCACTTTTAAACTACCACTAATGTACTCATTTCTCACTTTATCCATTCTCGTTACTCCACACATCCATCTCAACATTCTCATATCCGCCACATGCAATTTTTTTTTTTACATCTCGCCATTTCATGCATCCTAAGTTGATCCTGTGCGTTACGTCTCGATCTATATCGTCATCCCCCTGGACAAGCGACCCGAGATACCGAAAGTCGGAACAGATCGGTATAGGCGTTCTGGTGAGAGCTATAGGTATTGGACTGGAGAGACCAACATTTTGTGCATAGGGCAGTATAATAAATAAGAAAATACAGTTTTTACCATATTTATTTTCAAAATATTAATATTACTTAAACTTCAATAATAAATCGATGCATATTACGCCAGCTATAACATTTATTTGAACTAAATTTTCTTTGTCCGAGATGAAATCACAGAACAGGTACTTATTCTGTTTTGGTTCTGCTCAATTTCATGCTAACACTCTCCAGTCTTTGCTACCACGTCTCCAATCTGCTCTGGAACTCTAAGCCGCTTTCGGCAATCAGCACAATATCATCAGCAAACAGCATACACCAAGGAGCCTCTTCTTAGATTTCCGACGTCAGAGCGTCCATTATCATCACGAAGAGGTAAGGGCTGAGGCCTGACCCCTGGTGCAAACCAACTGCTATACTGAAGCTGTCAGTGGTGCCCACTGCAGACCGGACTTGGGTGTTGCAACTGCACATACTTTCCAAACACACCTTTCTCCTTAAGGGCCCACCACAAAACCTCACGCGGCACCCGGTCATATGCCTTTTCGAGGACAACGAACACCATGTGCAAGGTTTTATGCACAGCTCTGTATTTCTCGCACAGGTGTCGGATAGCAAAAATGGCATCTGTTGTACCTCGACCCGGCATAAAACCGAACTGGTTCTGTGAGATTTCACTCTCTTCTCTCAGCCGCTTTTCAATAACTTTTTCCCATGCTTTCATACTATGTGACATTAGCTTTATTCCTCTATAGTTGTTGCACTCTAGCACATCACCATTGTTCTTGAAGATGGGCACGAGCGAACTGTTGCACCATTCATCAGGTATGGTTTCTTCCAGCAACAACTTATTAAAGAACAAAGCTAACCACGTCCATCCATCTACCCGTAATGACTTCCACACTGCAATTGGTATTTCATCTGGCCAATTGGCCTCTTGGTATGTCATCAATGTCATTAAAAATGGTAAGGCAATTGCCTTACCATTTTTCATGACATTCACTGCTATTCTCACTTCATCCACACTTACCGTTCTCACTAATCCCTCGTTCACTGGTTTTAGTCAACAATATTACAAATAAATAATAATAAAAACCTCTATTGTTTTCTTTTGTTCCCACAAGCTATGTTGTGTTAACTACATATTCGGCAACATTGCGCGTGTGCGCATTGGAATTTTGCAACTTCGGACATACGATGTCGTTGATGTAAATTTGGCAACATCGCGCGTGCAGTGGTTTAAATTGTGTAAAAGTAAATAGCTTTTTTATTTAATAAATCACGGGCGTTTTCTGCTCTTTAAAATTGTTCTCGGGATTTGATTCATATCCACTTTATTCTTTTGCTGTATGAAATCAGTGTAAGTACCTACATAAATAACTCTACCTAATTCCGACCTCTGGTTATAACCAAATGTCGCCCAACACGCACTTGGCCGATTTTTTTTACATTTTTTATTTTGGAATTGCCTCCTCGAGCCCTTTACTTTGATACCTCAAATGTTCATGTCACAAAAAGTTACGATATCACTAATCATGGCCGCCATTTTGTTTTTTTTTCAGTACACATACCTACCATGGCTTAAGTCACTTCGTCAGTCAAACCCAATCTACTGATACCTCATTTATTGATATCTATCCAGCCGTTTAGGCTCCAGAGCGCGTGCCAAAATATTAGTTGTAATTATGTACTGTAGGTACATACCAACATACTGGCAAAAAACATTACACTCCTTAAAGGGCAGTCGGGTTAAAACCTACTTATTTATGAAAAGAAACAAACAGAGTCACAAGAATAGAATTGTTCCCTTTTAAATTATAATCTCTGAAAACATAATACTAACTCACTATAGAACATTTCTAAGTGAACAATGTGAACAATGCCATGCTTGACGTCCGCCAGCGTTACTAACCATCACGTGAATGAAATTGTTGATAATTATATTCATAAGTTAGTGTAAAGTTGTCAATGACTTGAATTTTCCTTGGTTTTTGAACAAATCACAAACTCCGGAAGGACTACGTCCCCAAATCAAACGACTTGTGCAGCATGTTACTGAAAGGTTATAATAAATGTTATTTTGATAATATCACTTACTGTTGACCAGCTTCTCGGGAGGCGGAGATTCCCTCTTCAGCGTCGGTCGTCACTCACTCCCGAGTCACCGACACTCGCACTGCAACAACCGACACAGTCATCACAATCACACCGACCAGCTTGCCATAACGAACCCCAGCGCACCAGAGCACCACGCCACCACACACTAACAACGTGACAGATAAACAGACACGCAGCCGGATGGCGAATACATCTGCCCACCATTACAACTATTGCGACACATGGAGTTTTAAATAAATCATTTCATCACATTTTTGTTTTCCTGTCTAATTGCGATAACACATAATAAAGCAAACTGCTTGCAAACGAATGAAGTCGCAAGTATGTGTAACATTTAGCGAGTAAGTGCTAACACGCATTCAATTATACCACGAGACAGCTCATTGCAGAAGGTTTTCTCACGGATTTTTCATTCTCATTGTAGCGATATCTATGACGCCGCACACGAACTAAAATAGCAAAATCCTACATCGCGCAGGCAGAGTTCTCCGCGCGATTTGAACATATACAACAGTCCCAAATCAGCCATCGGGCAGTTGCCTGGACCTGACACAACACCCGTCTGGTCGGAGGATCCTCCCTTTTCAATGGAGGTTTGTGGGACTTCACACCCTGTTCCGCATGCCTCCAAAGCAGAAAATATACATTCATAGATTGTACTAACAAAGCTTTGGCTCCATACGAAGCTGTAACGGACGTCTACCAGGCGAAGAGACCTCGTGAAAGGGTTTCTGCTTAGTTGAAGCCTTCGATCGAACTAAATCTTCAGATATGACTAGAAGTTTTAAGCCTTTGCTCCCACGTGTTTGCCACCAGCCATTAGCCAGTTTACTTTATACACCACTGAGAAATCGCCTTGAATTGAAGCTTATTAGATCGGGTGTAAAAATACAGTTTCCAAAGCCGAAAGTCACATATTCTACCCATTATTTGGATCATTCTTTTCCACTAGACTATACCTGGAAATTTACTGGTTCTGGAGATATTGAAAGTCAAAGTAGCAATTTTTATTTTACGAAAATGTATTCCAAGAGTTATTACTAAACTTTTTTCCAAACAACCTGAATTTTTTCTTAACAAATTACGCATTTGAAGTTACCAAAACGCTATTAATACCAAACGTATCCGATAAGTACCTACGCGGCGTAGAGCGAAGGGGCGGGACTTAACTCGCGCTTGCCTGGGTTCGCGTTACACTGCGCGCAATAAAATAAACTTTTTAACAAAAAAATTAACCGACGAAAAAGAACTAAAAAGCAAAAAATAAATAAACCTTTTAAGTCTATTATAGAGTATTGAGCTTATTTACATCAAATATCAAATTTTATATAAACTAATTTTGAGTCGGCGCCAAACAAAAATCTGATTATTAAATATCTAAATTTTATATGTACGTAGAAATGAAGAAGGCTCTACGTAGGTAATTAATCATTTTATTATTTAGCGCCGACTCCGTTATTGGAGGTAACCTCAACTGGTCAATATCCTGGAAACCTCAAGGAAAGATGGTAACATCATAACCATCACCACCACCATCACCAGAGCGATCCTCAAGGTGTCTACTTGTCGCCCTTTCCTATTTCCCACTAACCTTCTCTATAAATCTTGTGAAGTACTTACAGTTCGACAGTTATTCATAATGAGCACCGTACTTAAACAACATACAGCCCTTCCATATTGCACAGAATTTACTAAAAAAAGACGGAAAGATTTAGTTTGCGTTAATAATAGCACAAAACATGCTTTCACGACCAAATTTTATATGTTCCTTGGACCACTATTATATAACAGACTAAACGCACTAACAAACATTTATCCCCTAAATTATTGTAATTGCAAGAAGACTCTCAAGGAAACTCTTCAAAGTATGTCCTATGAAGACACAGAGAAGTTATTAATTGTATTAGGATAGAGATTGCTCGTATTTTATTTAAATCTAAGATTATTATTATATTATTATTTTTCATTTACACCTTTAAACATATTATTATATAAGATGACTAGTATATAACGTTTATTTTAGATGTGATTATTTAACAAGAAAAAATAATTGTACCTACCTCTTATCGCCTGAAACACAGGATTACCTAGTTCAGGCACATAACATGTGTGAACTTTACGTAAATTTAAGCCCAAATTGTATTTATTACTTACCTTAAACATTATTATCCTTCCTTGAGGTTCCCAGGATATTGACCAGTTGAGGTTACCTCCAATATTGTAAAGACGTCTTTTCTTCAAAGCATATTAAGTGGTTTCTGTCTCTAAAACCAGTTTTTATATCTAACTTCTATTGTTTAGGAAAGGTATGGTTTCCAACATCAGCTCAGTTTCATGGTGTGATGATTTCTAAATGCAAGTACCTGATTAAGTCATGAAAATAAACAGAAACAATATTCGTGCTCATTTTTCGAGGGTTTCTCCCAATTTTATCAGGATTCCATCATCAGATCCTGCCTTCCTTGACATGGGTGGTCCCATGTCCCATGAGGTATACCCTATCTAACAAAAAATTAACATTAGGATCGGTTCTTAAATGACGGAGAGAGGGCTGAACATGCACAAAAATATCGAATTGAACCGAAAAACAGAAAAAAAAACCTCCCCTTAACCACCTCCTTTTTTTCGTCGGTCAAAAACAGCTTTTTTTTCATACCTAAAAATAAAAGTCGTTTCCCAGCAATAACTTATGCGTAAAGCTAATTTGTTAGATGTACAGTATACGTAGTTGACAGCTTTGTGATGTGTCTTGTTACACCCTGCATAGTTGGCCACTTGATGGTTGAAGTGGTTCTTCTGCGGCTGATCGCTGACTGACTGAACTGACACGGTGTGCTCGCGGTACTTCACCGGCACCCCTGACCCGCCGCTGACGCAAGCTGTTCGCGACGTGCACGTCACAATAACCACTCATTACACTAATACTAAACGTTCTTCAGATGCTTTCATTAAACATTGTGATGTTCTGGGTGGGTAAAAACTTGCAAAGTCGCACTGTTTAATAATAATAACAAACGAAGAACGTTGTGCATGACAGGAACATCGGCATTCTTTCACATTGAGGATAAATATGTATATACAAGGTATAAATAAAATATAAGTTAGAAATGTGTGCTCAAGTTCAGATTACGCTGAATTGTATTTATGTATGTAAAGACATAGAAGAACAAGCAGTGGAAGCTGTAAGCTCGCTTTACGTAAATGGGCTACATCGTCCGTGTTTATACGCATGAATAAAACAAACTTGCTCTGTCTCTCGCGGAAGGAAGCGACGCCGGAGAAGAGTGCTGGTTAAACTCGTTCTCAGTTTTTATCGGTCGCAGTGTAACACAACGGGCGACACCGCCAGGAAACCACATCTCAAAGTAAATCCGTCGAGAGCTGAGCGATGCGAGCGATACGAGCGGAGTGAGCGAGTGAGTGCCCAACGAACTTGTATTTTATCGTAAATTCTGGTTTAGTGTCTAGCTGACAGTTTTATTTCTCCAAACTATTGTTTTCTCCATAAAAAGGGAAATATATCTCGTCCCACATAAACTATGTGTTCTCGTGAGCGGCCATGGGTACGATTCATACAGTCAGCAGAGATTGTACAATAGGCTGTTAGACTGGTTAAAAAAAAACAAAATAGGGTTGTGGTTGTTGTTGGTGTCAAACAACGTGTAGCAACTAGCAAGGCATTAATAAGTAGCCGCTTGTTTGTGCTAATAAAAACCGGCCAAGTGCGAGTCAGACTCGTATGTAAAGAATTCCGTACAAATTATGTTTTTTATTATGTTTTTCTAAAAACAAAGACTTCCTATAGGTTTTCCTATAATCTATAAGTAAATGGATGGTAATTTTGTTCACCTCCAAGACATATATGTAGGTATATGTCATATTATTTCATTTGATATGTCACATAATGGTACAGTTTGGAAAAAAATATTTTAGAATTTTCCCATTTTCACAGGAAAAGTGACCCTCATAATTATAGGGTTGCCATCTCTAAAATCTGGCAACCAGGACAAAAAGTATGGAAACCCTAGATTTTGAAGCTTGACGTGTCTAGAGTTTTTATTTTTTTTATTTTCGGGGTTGCAGAATATATGAAAATGTGGAGCGGCCGCCCAACGGCCGCGGCGGCCGATAACTTAAAAACTTTCAAACCCGGACTGAATGAAACCCCACCCGGGCGCTACCCGGACGCCCTCTTACTAGGACAAATCCGGGGAAACCCGAACGGATGGCAACCCTCTCCTCGTATTCCAAATTCATTTATTTACGTTACACTTCCGTGTTTGGCTTTTAGCTACACATGTGTACCAAATTTAACTCAATCGGTTTTGAAGATAAGGAGGAAATTGGCTGTGACAGACGGGCAGACACACAGGGGATCCTATAAGGGTTTAGTTTTTTCATTCGGACGTTCAAAACCCTAAAATTACTCAGCAATAACTTACATCACTGTTTCCGAAACGATGGCTCTCTCTAAGTACCATTATAATACAACCTCGGGCGCCGTGTGGAATGCAATGGGTGCTATTCGATCTGGTGCTCTAAAAAGAATGCCTCATAATACCTATCTTATTGTAACGTAGAGGCATAAATGTAATTACCGCATTTAATTACTTAATCTATTTGTACTAAACATGTGTAAATCCGATCTATTCTAAACATTGAAAGCAAACAAACTGACAGCTGACGGTCCGTTGAGCCTGTTGGCATATAAAATAGCTAAAAGCATTACAACTTTACCCTAAGTTGGTCAACGCTCGAAGCGTCGCCAAGCGTTGATGGTAAATGCTTCCATGCAGTGTGGTACATAACAGCTGCCATTCAACAAACGAGTCGGCTGAAACAGCTACGCTGGAAAGTTTCAGTGCACGAAATAAATGTGCGCCAGTGAGGTAAGGGGCAAGGTCAAGTGTACGAGTGTTTACACGACATTAGTGGATGTTGTGACAAGTGGCTACAGAGTGGGACAGCTGCGTGGGTGTGGCGTGCCGGGTCATTGACTGCGCCGTGCCGCTGTGCCGGGCGCTGCCGGCTGTCGTGCATCCATCACTGTACGTCAGCGGCGCTTCATGTCACGTGACGTCACGTGCGATGTTACATGTAGCTCTGTGGAAGACTTGCCTACTGTGACAGATTGCAGTCGGCAGCCGATTCACTTGAAAGACGAGCGTCACTAATGTACTAGTAGGTCCGTAATGTGTTATAGATTGCCTGACTAACCACAGCCATATCACTGATGGCAAGTCGGGCAATCTTTAAATTGTTCAGTAGGTCAACTCTTATCTCCAATCAATAGTCGTAAATCGAATCCTAGCCCAAGCTTAGTTACCTATCTCTTCTGGCTGTTAAGCTTTTACATAAAAATCCTCTCGGTAAGATATTTTCCGACACTTCTAACAAACTCAATTCCAACTTTATTTTTAAAGTGGTCGTCACATGTCATAATGCCACTGTCGCGTCGGGCTCACTATTCTCCGATTCGACAATCTAGTTGACGTCGCGTCGCGTCGTTCAGATAAACTCGTTCACTCGCCAAAACAAGCGCGCTGAATATTCCACAGACAATGTAAGTTCTCGTACGAAAAGAAAACTAAACAAGCTCATGAACTATTTATATCCCAGATCAGAACGATCACATAAAACGATCAGACAACATAAATATCGAGTCGATTAGCTGTCGGCGATCGCTACAAACTGCAGTGATACAGTAGTGACGTCATCAGACATCAGCAACAGGAAGCGCCTGAGACGCGCCGGCTCCTGACTGCGAGTAATATTCATGAGTTTTCCCATTGAATTGAGGTGCGAATTAAACAATAAATAGGTCGGTATCTCATGATTTTTATATTGTATTCTTAGACTATGAAAGTTTATAGACGGAACGTCATTGGACATTACGATGACGTATTGGCTTCTCATTTTGTCTGTGTGAGCTTATTTCGCGTGTCCAGATACATAAATGTAACTCAGGATGGCTGGACAAATCTTTAAAATAGCTCACATTTAACTAGGTCAATAGGGCACTTTACGACAGCTAAACACCCTTATTTCAGAATTTGTGACGCTACAGAATCTTAGATAATCGATCGAAAACGTGTCCAGCCAGCTTGAAAAACCACTTTTTGCTGGTCTCTCAATCTCGGTAACGGAAGTGATTTTGACGACTTTTTGCATACCAAAGGAGGTCACATAAATTTGTGACAGGCATCGAGCTAAAAGTTTTGTGATCCGTACAGCGGTTTAGTAGAAAATACAAAAATCTGTGTTCAGCCATCTTGAATTTACGTATAAAACTTCTGGCTGGCACTTCCGGATCTCAAGAACGGGAGCGTTTTCGAAAATAGTTCCTTTACTAACATTTAGTGACGCAATGTGTGACAGTAATAACGTTTGATTTATCGCGTCACATGTAGGGGTTTACGAGAAATCAATAAAAACTTAACGTCCAGCTAGCCTGAGTTCAAGGTGGCTGGACACAATGTATCTTCGCTGCCTGATGACAAAATTTTGAACATATTTCGAAGGCCGTACCTTCGAAATATGTTCAACATTTGGTGACGGGGACGATAATGATAACCTGAATTTGTGACGGAGAAACTGCGTAGTTTCAAAGATATTGATCATTTAAATTTTTCCATACAAACATCCACTAATATTGTGAGATGACCATAATTTTAAATCGACTTCGAAAAAGGGGGAGGTCCACCATTTCTCTGTCAATTGAGGACCGATTTTACAAAATTCTTCTTTTATCCGAAAGAAAATGCTCCCTAGGTGGTCCCACATAAATTTTATCGATATTGCTTCAGCGCTTTTTCAAAAACTGAACAAAAACAAAAAATACGTAAACCTAGATGACGTTTTGGTGTTCTCCAATTACGACTATGTTTAAATTCCACGTTCCATGTTATTGGGGTTTTTTAGTTCTGGGGTATAGGAACTAAAAAGTGAAAAATAAAAAACTTTTTACAAAAAAAAATACACTAAAAATTAAAAAATAACTTTAATTTCGGAAGTCGGTATCAAAGAACGAAGTATTTTTTTTTAATTTTTAGTGTAATATTTTTTTTTTTTTGGAAGACGTTTGTTTTTTTTTTGTAAAAAAGTTTTTACATAAATAAAGGGTTTCTTTTTAATGGACTAATCAGCCGGTAGCAGCCACGCCGGCTTTGTATTTGATTTTTCCGTGGGAATAAAAGGTTTTCCCGTAGTAAAAAGCTTATGTAAGTGTTAATTCAAAATAATATTTGACTACCAGCGCTGCAAAAGAGAGCCCACTTGTATTATACATCAGATATAAGCCGGCTTCTCATTCTGGTACTTCAGATTGCTGGCTTTTGACACTCCGTCTATAACCTTTCATAGTCTAAGATTGTATTATAATACATGTTAAAGGATTATTTTTATTTTCGTCTCAAAACGTCGTGATACGCATCCTGTAATACTCTATTATTTCCATATTCACGCATTGAGAAACATAAGAGGGTAGGTAATGGAAAAGGGCTGCCCACTGCGGCCTACCGACGATAACAGAAATAATTGATGACTCCACGTAATATCAGGCCCAAAATAATGCGCTTACTGCTTGGAACATATATCTGTGGACTCGATTTACAAGTAAATAGAGACATGAAGCTATGTGTCCCGCGAGTGCTGACTCGAGCTAGGTCAGCCCCCCCCCGGGCCCTGGGTCCCAGCCCCTGAGGTCTCTGCGGGGTTGTAATCATAATCGTTGTGCTAAGTTTAACAACGGGCTCGTTCAATATTAGTTCAGTCTGCACAGCGCTAATTCGTAATGTTAACAAAACAAGAGGTATGCGGCTAAACTTACTGAAGCTGAAAATTGAAATATATGGAATTATAACAAGGTTTTGTGTAACTCAATTTATTTGAGATATTATCTTGCCTTTAATGGCTGAATCGCATGTTCATAAAGTATATTAATAGCTTGGAGAGGTTATACATAAAGTATGGCGTACGAAGAAGTTTATGTAACGAAACAATCTATATGTAGATAGATTGTTTGGAAACACTAGCCCTGCAGGAAACGTAAGTGAATGGCGCAGCAATAAAGTGACAGAGGTCAATGTGCACAGATCGTAGGCTGGATGTACATATGTTGTGACATATTACTTGCTACTATAATTGTGCTGCATTTTCAAAACGTATTTAACGGTCAACTGATCAGCGGAGACCGCACACTACTCGTGCAATTATACGGCGACCCAAAGTTCAACAATTTCGAGATCTTAATGTGAAGACACTAATATTGTACGACATGTATTGTGCAATCCATTTAGTGGCTGGCAGGCTGGTACGCAGTACAGTGAAGATAGACATCGTCGCGAAACACTTGATTCCCAGTGAACCCTCTCACAACTCAGGCATATTGCTCGTCTGTCGCCGCCAGCAGCAGTTAGTGGTAAACTGTTCATACAGTGTGGAGCACAAATATCAATAAAGCGATCACTCGCAGCCCCAGCTTGCACTAGGTACAGTGTACTGCTCTGCTCAAATAAACTGCACCCCGAGCCTGACGGGCCAGTCCTTTATGATACACTAGAGCATGTAGTGTTGGGAATTAAGCTGTGTACACGGCACACATTTTAATGTGCACCGCAGTGTACGTCAAAGATTGATGCACTTTACTTGACAAAATATCCGGAGTCTGATTCCCTGTTGAGAAAGGATCTGTTTTGGGAACAGACTTGCGTAGATAGCAGATCGTACCTATTTACACAACAAAATATCTTATAGGTAAGTAGGATTTATTACATGGGGAATATCCACAAGCATTTTGTCAGGTTGGTGCGGAACCGATACACCACTATACTTATTTATGTTTATAAATTAAATAAGGTGTTTTTGTGACTTTTATAACAAGAGGAAGCACGAAGAACTAAAACTATACAGTTTCGTCAGTAAGAAATGCTGCCATTTTTACATAAAGCCGCTTGTTTGGTTGGTTAATTTGTAACCTTTAGCATCTCCTTATCATATTCAATTTGTAAGCGGCGCCGTTTAAATGGCAGCGCTCAGGGGACCGCTCATCATTTCACAAAATACTCGCCCGCGCCAAGAGTGGCGAGTGGCGAGAGGAATGGTTGCTGTGACACAACGTTATTGTAGCGAGACGACAGCTAACGACCATTGTTCTACAATCATTTCCTTGGGTGGAAGTCGTATTCATCAGCTAGCTTAGTACGAGCATTCAGTATATGAATCAGCAATATTGAGAAGGTGCTGTACATAATTGTTTCTGAATGTCTCTTTGTGATCTATACGCCGGTTATCGGTATAAATCATTAACGTAGTGACGTCTGTCAGTAGCTGGTTACCAGGAGCCTCCGACACCTGCGCAAGTTTCCACGTCCACAGCTCCGCAGCGCCGACATCATAAAATTGATGCGCTCCATAAAACGTAGATTGAACAAGTTTATCGTTCTCCGGCATCGCGCCATCCGCATGTTACGATACGAAGTGTCCTCTGAATTGTTATCCAATTTTACTGCGTCTTTTAAAATTCAAACAAATAAACAGCACACAATACGTGTCTCGGAGGAGCCAGACGCGGTCAAGGTGGCAGTTCAATGTAAATTATAATGTAGTGCACACAATCATTTAGTATGTACCTACTTATAAATAGCAATATTTCCATTCAGAGATCAGCCTGAGAGCAACTGCACAAACAAACTAAGAACAAGAAAAGATTACTCCCTACAGTGCAGGCATGTACCATCAACCCCGTGTTTCTGTGTGTTTCTTCATACCGCGTGAAGGACACACCACACAGCAAGTGTGTTGCTACAAACGCGCACCGCTCTCCGTGGCCAATCCGATTCGTCACGACTGGCAGGCAGTGCCCAGTTCCAGTAGGTAAGATCGTGAATGTGGATCACGTACGTGTATAGTACTCATTAACGATATTCATGATATTCTCAAGGAAACTCATTAGTAAAATTTTCATGGTGGAAGGCATTTCTACTCAAATAATGGTTCTTTCTAATTCATTCTATGATCAATTGATCTGTGTACCTACATTACAGTACAGTAGTATCGCACAATAAGTCACGTTGCCTATCAAGCTAATCTTAACTGCCCACATCTAATTTGTGCGACATTAAAATAACAGTTATTAGTCAGGACTGTGATTTGTAGCTTAGAATAATTATAACGTCGCATAATAAAAAATACACGAGCCTTCAGCAAGGCAAGCGAAGGCGCGGCCGGGTGTGCCACACCCACGGGGTGCTATGTTATTACAGCGGGTGAGAGCCGGAAATGATCCACTGAGAGAGGCACGCACTTCACTGTTTTAGAACGTTCATCGTACCTACAGATCGTAAAAATGAATGCTCATCTGTGTTTACCAACATTAAGGCCTCAAAGCCACTGTGTGACTGTAGCCACAGGACTCGACGCCGCAGTAGATCAACTCGCGAATAGCCGGCTAATCGCGCGGACGCGGACGTGTCGATATGCGCCGTTACGTTTGTGAGCAGCTTGGACAGCAGCCAAGTGATATATAAAGTGAACATAATCATAATATGCATGCGACGCGAGCTCTACTCATAATATAATTATCTATTAATTTAATGAAGTCAGTCGCAGTGTCTCATGCAAATACTAATGAGTAATTTCTGAGATTTTAGTTTCTAGTATTTTTTTAAGTAAGTAGGTACCTTGTATAATACAAATGGAAACCTTCATGTACTCAATAAATAAACTCGCAAAAAAAATTTTTTTTTAGTTACATTACTTTTTAAGAGTTTTGAGGGGTGTTTTTGGGTTTTGAGTTTTGTTTTTGGGTTTTGAGTTTTGAGTTTTGTTTTTTTGCGTGGAATTGTGGGTATTGCCTGAAACGAGGAATTCGCTGTGGGTAATGCCTCACTAGTAGCTTGCACTGGTGCGCAGTTACCGAGTGGCATTTACTGACATGAATGAATGCCTCAGTTATTAAATTATGGTATTCTTGCACAAACTAAGCGTAATGAGACGATTTAATGATGTTCATCAACATTATTTCAAACTGTTTTTGACATAAATCCTGTAGAATTCCAGCGTTAGTGGTGGTTGCCAAATAGACAGGACTATTAATGAATTTTTAGCTGAAATAGCCTACAAACTGCCCATTGACAAGCACGGTTGTCGATGTAGTTGACTTGCTGTTTGCTGGTGGGCTGTGACTGCTATAAAACGGTTGCGTGAGGACCACCTGTTGCGGCCACGTCGCGTTACTCCGCGCACCCTTCGTCACCCTCCGTGGCTTCCTTCCGAGGAGTGCTCGTGTGCTTATTAAAGCGAGGTTCACGCCGCCGCGCGCGGCCCTCATTGGTGGGTCAGCTGTCAAAGTGCAGAGGTGACGCATAAACGTACGTACTTTATGGACGCTCGTATATTTTTCAATCACTGTCACACTTTTATGCTTTGAAGCTAGAAAATGTCTGCATCGCGTGTGCTTTCACATAAATAACTTTGAACAACAATAAATGGACAAGCTTAGTTTAATTGCTATTAGTTATTGAATGTTCAGCGTGAGGCTATTGTGGAGTTATACTCTATACTCGTAGGTATCGTGACACGTTATTATTATGCGCAGAAGTTTGCTACTGTCTTTTAATTAAAGTAAGGCACAGAACAGCAGCATCCCATTACAGCGTGAGTTTGTATCATAATATTATATCGGCGGGTCCGAGTGACATGCCGCGTGACGTCACGAGTTCACGACGCGTGGGAACGCGCAGACATGTGGCTGGCGCCTCCACACCGCCACACTAGGAACCGGCCATTAATACTGTTAGCACCTCCATCACGGTCCCGTCGCCTCGCCTGTGTTTGTATAGTGTTGAAGACACTCAGTCATTCATTAATATGTTCGCAGTTATAATTTGTTATGAAAATCAAATAACTCGAAGGACTCTTTTTGGACTGCGCGTCTACCCTGCTACATAACAGTACCTAAGTATCATAAATAAATGACAAGAAACAATTCTATAAAACAAGGTTTAGACGTTCAGTCGGATTTAATGATATTACATTCAAACTTCTTGAATAAAATCAAACCAAACTGCTCGGGATCGGGCCGGAAGGCGGAGAGGTATGGGGGGGGGGGGGTGACGATTGATAAGTCACGGGCGGCTAACGAGGCGAGCCAGTAATTAAAATATAAAGTTAGCAGAAATTAGCGCGCCCTGCACCGCCCTGCGACTGGGTACAGTCGTATATCTTACAGAAGGAGCACTCCGTACGCGACGCGACACGTGTGAGCACGGGCAGAGAGAACTAAAAAGGAGGAGGTTCTCAATTCCAATTTTTTTTTGTTTTTATGTTTTACCTCATAACTTTTTACTAGGTGAACCGATTTTGAAGATTTTTTTTTTTTGAAAGCTGTTGTTTCACATGTAGTCCCATTTTAATTTGGTGAAGATCTAATAAAGAACTTTGTAGATACACGATGGAACTCTTCAAAAAATGATAGCAAACCTTCCAGAATTGCTGCAATTGCATATCTGTATATTGTTTTCACCACTTCACAACATTACATCACGCTTATACGCTCTAAAGGGGTAAGTATACAGATTTGTACAGTTCACCCTCATACACCCTAATTTCACCAACTATTTTCAAATTCCCTATTTTTGGGGCTATCAATTCGGGCATAACTTTACTATCAATTAAGTTTTAGAATGGGGTACAACAACTAAAAAGTGGAAAATAAAAAAAAACTTTTTATAAAAAAAATACAACCGACTTCCAAAAATAATACTAAATAATGCAAAATTACTTTAATTTCGGCAATCGGTGTCAAATAACGAAGAAACCAAACTAGAAACACTGACTTCCGAAATCGGTTCACCTAGAAAAAAGTTATGAGGTACACACATACAAAAAAAAAAAATTACAGTCGAATTGAGTACCTCCTCCTTTTTTTGAATTCGGTTAAAAAACAATGAAAGCAACAACAAAAAAAAACAAATCACTCCAATCATGATAAACTAATAGAAAACCAGTTCAATTACTGTTGAGAAGAACCACCTGGAAGAAGTTCTTGTTTCTTCGCCCAGTCATAATTTGACATAGATTTTACTTTATTGATTAATATTATGTCATTATGTTTTTTGACATACTTATTCGTAAATTTGGGTAAATGCCATTTCAGTCATGTCATTTCATGAACCTTTAGTACGTGTATATTGATAAACGCGGCAAAAACGGGACAACTAACAATACGGGACGCGATACGTAAATACAGTGACAGTCCCGTATATACGGGACGTATGTCAACCTTATGTATAGAGGAAGACAGGGACAAACTTCTCTAAGTCTATGCTAATGTGGAATTCCGCAAATACCTGGAGTTTGACTTGATCGGTTCAGTACTTAGTGGATAGTTTCGTTACAACTCACAACAGCTGTTGTGCGCGTGTGCGTTGTGCTGTGGAACAGCGCGTAATGTTTTATATTTGAATCTCATGTACAGTCAGGGAAATTAATAATACTTTAGTTTTAAGCACCTGCCATGTTGTCTCTCCACCACTCTTGGTTGACTGGTAGAGAATGCCTAAGGCATTAAGTCCGCCGTTATACCTTAGTGTTGTTTTATGTTTTAATAAAGAAATTTCGACTCACTTCGTGGATTTGCCGTATGTTGAATGAACGTTGTGATTTGAATGAACGGACAAATCAAGTCAATAAAATTGCTAAATAAAAGACATAAGTAACTTTCCTAGACTAAACTAAATAGGTACCTATTTATGTTTATCCACCGCAAAAACAGAATATTGGCTTCTCCCACAGCTCGTCGGTGTCCTAATGCGCGACAAGTGTCTGTCGCGCGACACGAGTTACTAATACAGTGCCGCCTGTCGCCGCCTGTCCGCCCGTGCGCCCGTGTGCCCGGCACCGACACGGCACTTTGTAATTTTTTCTGGCGGCACTAACTAGCCACTCCACTCTCTCCACTCGATCTTTCGTCGACTTCGGCGTTTAGCGGCCGCTCTGTGCCCTGACGGGACAATAAGAAGCCTACACTCACTCAATTGTGTTCATCTGAGGTTATTACACACAATGCGAAATAATTTCGATCACGTAAACCTTCCGCAGTTATCGTACGAGGACTATCTGAGAGTCACGATCTAGGCGTCTGTCGCTTGTGATAACTGCTCCTAACGATATATCTCGGTGTTACTGAGTGCGAGCTATCGCTGTCTGTACGTCGTATATGTACGTAGGTATGAATATATGTAAGTAGGTATATGCTGGAAGTTATTTCGTTATGTATTACTCAGTACTCGCACTCGGGGGAAATCGGGGGAAGCGGCTAGTGCGCTGTAAAAATTAATGTTTTTAACACGCCGCGGCGCTCGGGAATGTTCGTGAATATTCGAGACGTGACTGCTCGGACTCATTACTAGGTTCACCTCGTTCCACCGTGGAGTCGTTAAACTAAACCATGACTAAATCGTTCGAAATATAGTGTCGAGCAATACACGAGAGTGCAACGCGGCATGTCAAATATAAGAAAAGCCCGGCTTTTCTGAAAATTAGGAAAAACAAACACCCCACATTATGATCAGTTGATTGACTGGCCTGTTGGTCTAGTGGTTAGTGGCCCTGACTGCTATGCCGGAGGTCGTGGGTTCGATTCCCACCCAGGACAAATGTTTGTGTGATGAGCACGATCATTTGTTCTGTGTCTGGGTGTAATTTATCTATAATATGTATGTATTTAGAATTATATAAGTATGTTTATCAGTTGTCTAGTACCCATAACACAAGCTCTGCTTAACTTGGGACTAGATGGCGTTGTGTGATAGTTGTGGAATATTATATTATTATTATTATAGTTGATAGTTGTGTTGTTAGAAGTCGATGTGAAGTGCGACAAGCGGAACACTCGCCTCCCTTCACGGCCGCTAGTTCATATAACACACGTGCGAACAAACCGGGAGCGATTGTACCTCAGCGATAAGAGAGCCCAGTACTCCGTATACCTCCAATCCACCGCAATTCCTCCGAGATCGCCACTAATGGAATGTTTTCGCGGATCCTCTCTATCAGACGAATTGCTTCGCCTACATTTTTATAACAGAAAGTGCTTTTTATTATTGTTTTTTTTCCCGTACCGAGACATGATTTGAATTCCAATGATGTCAGGAGGCTTCACGAAAACGTTTATTTCGAAGAAGTGACGTCGTGCGTCAGGGCAGGGCGGTATATTTCGAGGTTTCACCTGATGTTATTACCGAGATACCTACGGCTAAAAATAATGTTAAATATATAAAAGACGGAGACGGTTCATATTAGTTGGGAACTTGGGAGGACAGTTAATAAATTGCGTTTTGTTGTGGTGCTATTTACGAGTAGGCTTTTATTTTCTCGGGGCTAAGATTTATGAAAATGTTTTTTTTTTCATTTTCTACATTTTAGTGAGGGTAAAAGTAAACCCTCACTAAAATGTAGAAAGAGATAGATAAGCATAAAATAAATTGTCATAACTTACATTGGCTTAACGAAATTCAGCATAGTGATCATTCACTACGCATACCTAGTATTATTAAGGCCAATTGCATACATTTTTTGGCATAATGTTCGTTGCCATAAATACTGTTAGCTAATTAATCATGAAGCATAATTTTATTAAGCATTTTAATATTAATTTTGATTTTATTCATAATTTTATTTTTGATTTTGATTTAGGAATTATATAATTATTGAAATTAATTGTGACATTGATTATGTAATTCTAATGTGTATTTTAATTTCTGATTGTACGTGTGTGTGTATATTATTTGATTGTAATGTTTTTAATTATGGACTCTGGTCCGAAATAAATAAATTTATTTATTATTTATTTATAATGTTATAACGCATAATTTAATAGAGCATCATTCTACAACGCATAACGTTATACGCATAAAGATATTTACACATAATGATCTTTGGAATAAAAATATTAAACCCTTATATTATAACTCTTAACGGTAGTAGACACTATATCGCATTATTGATTATTGCTCCAATTTACTAGTGTGTGAGTGTAGTGTATACTATTTATTTCACAAACAACTTAATCCGCAAATGGTTTATTTTAAAAACTAGCTTTACAAACATTTATTTGGTAAATGCTTCTTTTTTTCGAATGATATTTAATCATTTATGAAATACATTTTCATTTAATATTCTAAATTCTTTTGGATAAATCACGTTTATACAAAACATCGTTTTTAACACATTTTCTAAACCAGTCACAATGTTTTTCTATATAATTTAGTCGTTCACTTCCTCGCTCGGCTCGTGCGTAGGGGGTCATAGTTTCAACCTAACCTAATATTATTTTTTTAGTAATTACCTAAATCTAACTAGTTCGGTTCCGTGTAGCCTTCTAAAAATAAAAGCTAGTTAATTCTGCCACTAGCCGGCCGCTGCCGCGGCGCCGCTCGTTTCGCTCGCTCGGCTCGTGCGTAGAGGGGCACAGTTTTAACCTAACCTAGCCTTTTTTTTTTTTAATTGAAAAGTGGACCTTTTTTCAGCCGGAAATGATACAATGTCAGTCGTAAGGTAGGTTGACTATGGTTTCTATTTCTGTCTGCAGGAATTAAAGGCCCCTAACACGAATGGGATGACGAACCTAACCTTTCCGTATTGGGGTGCCCTAAGTTCCCGAGCTCTTTCACATTCGTTTTAATTGCATGACAGTTAATAAAAACAATGATACTGTTTTTTAGTATACCGGTCTATAAAAAAATATCATTGACCACAACTGTATTTCATTACCTAGTATCTACCCAACATGCAACATAAAATGATTGGCTACATATACACCCAATTATGACTTATTATATTTATGGCTCATGATTAATAGACTAATAAATATTATTCCTCAAAAATAAAAACAACATCAAATTATGCCAAAACAAATTAGACCAAATGACAGTTATGCCGACCATTGCAATATGCCGAAGTATTATTATGTCCCAGTCTTATTATGCTAGTAAAAGGTTTGCGAAGACGCTATGCAAAACAATATTATGCCATAAAATTGTATGCCAAGAGAGGGCAATTGAAAAATTGGATCCCTCCTCGGACCCTTTATTTTGATACCCCACTTAATGTAGTTCGTCGACTTTTTTTTTCACGATTTGGGGTCTGGTTGTCGCCATTTTGTATTTTGATTACTGTCATATCTTTAGTAGGACTCGCAAGATTAAGAAGAATCAATTAACGTAAGAATTACCAAAATCGACCCACGCGTTTGGTCTCTAAAGCGCCACAAAGGAACAAACATACATACATAAATACATAATTATGCTGATAAACAATAAAACACTTTTGGACAAGAAATATAACCGACTTCTAAAAATTCAAAAATAACTTTATTTTTAACCGACTTCAAAAAAAGGAGGAGGTTCTCAATTCGACTGTATTTTTTTTTTTTTTTTTTTTTTTTTTTTTTTTTTTTTTTTTATGTGTGTTACCTCATAACTTCTTACTACGTGAACCGATTTTGAAGATTTTTTTTTATTTGAAAGCTGTTGCTTCACATTTGGTCCCATTTTAATTTGTTGAAGATCTGATGAAGAACTTCGGAGATACACAATGGAACTCTTCAATAAATGATAGCAGACCTTCCAGAATTTCTGCAATCGCATGTCTGTATATTGTTTTCACCACTTCACAACATTACATCACGCTGATGCACTCTGAAGTGGTATACAGATTTGTACAGTTCACCCTGATACACCCTAATTTCACCAACTACGTTCAAATTCCCTATTTTTGGGGCTATCAATTCGGGCATAACTTTACTATTAATTTAGTTTTAGAATGAGGTAAAACAACTAAAAAGTGAAAAATAAAAAACTTTTTACAAAAAAATACAACCGACTTCCATAAATAATACTAAAAAATGCAAAATAACTTTAATTTCGGAAGTCGGTGTCAAATAACGAAGAAACCAAACTAGAAACACCGACTTCCGAAATTAAAGTTATTTTGCATTTTTTAGTATTATTTATGGAAGTCGGTTGTATTTTTTTGTAAAAAGTTTTTTATCGGAAGTCGGTGTTTGTATGTGTATTTTTTGTTTTCGTTGTTTGACACCGACTTCCGAAATTAAAGTTATTTTTGAATTTTTAGAAGTCGGTTATATTTTTTGGCTAAAAGTTTTTTTATTTTTCACTTTTTAGTTGTTGTACCCCAGAAGTAAAACTAAATATTAAAGTTATGCCCGAATGGTTAAAAAGAATCTATTAGTCAATGACGCTCATGTTTTAGTACTCACCGATGGAGGTCATACAGAGAACATATCGATTAAACTAGCCCTCAGTTTTAAAAATAACCACCTATTACCTCTTCACGTCTTAACAGATTTGGATGAGACGTATCACACGGGTAAACCATATCCTGGAATAAAATATGGGATTCCTTTTATCATGGGAATATCTTCCCTTGGGATAAGTTTTTACTTTCACGCGGGCGAAGCCGCTGGTCGAAGCTATGTAATATATAAAATCACTTTTCGTAGCTCGCCCGTTATAATTGAACAGACTGTGTCAAAGTATAAAGTAGGTAATCAGTGGAACAGTCATGTTAACAGCACAGTATCAGGTCAGTGCTGTATGTTTACAGCACAGTGTCTGGTCAGTGCTGTGTGTTTCCCTTCTGTGATCGCACTGTGTCATGCTGTTATTTCCGGTTATATGTAGATGCCAACCTGGCAGGGCCACTCAATGTGAGTACCTTGTAGTAGTGCGGTTTTGAATAAGCACAACTCTTGAATCACAAAAACTTGACAATGTTACTTATTTTAACATCAATCATCAAGGACAGTTCCTAGACTTGAAAACTTATTACATAGTTTGAGAGTGGAGGAATGGAGGGAGGCCTTTGCCCAGCAGTGGGACAGTACGGGCTAGAAATAATAGTAATAATAATAATAAGAATTGAGAATAGCTCGCTCATCAGCATTGTATCGACCACACCACTAGGTACGGGCCGCATGAAGGCTGAACCCTCAGGCACATGTGAAGCAGCCCTGCTGAAAGAAGAGAACCTCGTGACAATCAGCAAGCTGTGTTTTGTAGTGTAAGCAGTGTTGCTTGCATGCATATTTGATGGAGGCGCGCTATTTATAATGAGCCGATTGGTGTGCCGCTTGCCGAATGGCGCCTGCCGCCTGACGGACCGACGGAGACGAGGCTGACGTGGAGTGCTCCACAGCGCGCTAAATAAACAGCGAACAGTGATGTTTTTACATATTTTATTATAAACAGCGTGGGATGTTTCCGATCGCGCCGCCGTAACGTCGCGAGGTGACGAGAACATCGCCATCATCGTGCGGTGCCAGCCGCCCGCGCCGGTCAGCTCGCAGCGCTGAGGAATTGTTTATACAACAGCAGCCAAATCAAAAGAAGAATCAAGTAAGACTAACCTTATGTAGTTTGTGTTGCAGATTAAAACTTTCTTCACGAAATATTACAGTTAATTAATAATATAATTTCCTAAAACAGCATTCTTAATTATTTCAAATGAACTACAAACATGCCTACCTCCCAATTTCGCCTGACCACAAATCGAAAACTAATCCGCATGTTCCACTAACGAAGAAATAACTAGAAACATACAAAACAACAAGCAAGATAAAGTAGTCTCTAGTAGTAGTTTTTTTTTTACTAGTTTGTAAGTTGTTTATGTTCTTACTAACTATAATATGGAGTGTACTGATCTGACAAAAAATCATTATTATTATTATTTAACCCAAAGGTTGACTGGCAGAGAATGCCTTGTTGCATTAAGTCCGCCTATGTGCCACTATTGTACAAGATAAATACATCACGAATCCGTGAAAGCTTTAAATAATGTCAACTGTTGATTCAGAGCAAGCGAGTGCAGCGCTTGGTTCCACACTCCCACGGAAGCAGTCAGCGCTCGTCGCGACAGCCCCGTCAGCGCTCGTCGCGACAGCCCCGTCAGCGCCGTCAGCTCCGCGTCATCTGCAGTTTGAAGCGGGGCTGACTTGGCACGAATCGCTCCCACCATCCAGACAAAGCGACCCTAACGACTTCACCGCGCCTCCGCGACTCCACGACGAAGACACTTTACATTTCCGAATACCCCTGTCCACACAATCTTGTGTTTTCTTGATAGGATAAATAAAATCGGAAGAATGATTCAGCACCTCCTAACACGGCCGTATTACTTACGGCTGTCTCTATGAGAAAAAAATTATGAAAACATGCTCGATTTATTTAGAATTTTCTAAAGAAAAATACATATAGATGTAGATAAGGAGACGTACAAACGTTTTGGGCGGAAACAGCAGTTTTATGTAAATAAAGTGATTGTCGGAACTCTTGAGTGATGACTTGCTGACCGCAGTGTTTATGAATATTATCTGCTAAGCATGTCCTGCCCGAGCTCTTGACACTCGTCTCTGAGACACTACAGAGTACTTTCGGGGACAGCGGATAGGTGCCATTGTTAAGAGCTCAGGTTATGACCACACAATTTCAGTGCTTGTCCGTAAGTTTATTGAAGTACCCTTACATTCAAATTACTTCAACCCCAATCAACTTTATGTGGAAGGCTATAAATTGCCAAGCGCTGGGAAAACATAGGTTTAAAATAAGAACTCGGAGGCCGGATATATTTCCAAGGTATAAATAGTTTTTTTTTGAAAGCGAACTATATGTCCAAATATGATCGTTTTCCTACTGTTTGTCAGCAGTAGTGTCAACTACTCAGCTCGCACCAAGCCGGGGCATAGACCGCTGACTAGCTGTGGATTATCTAAATGTTTGCTGTCTAAGTGCTTCCTAATAGTCGAGCTGCTCAGTAAGAACTTCGTACAAGTTATAAGTCGTCGCGGTGGTACGTGTAGTCGATGTACACTCGGAGAGTGAATAGGTACTGGGTTAAGGCGCAGATATACGACTTTTAATGATTTTTAATTGAACATCACGTCTAAACAACTAGTCTTATTTATTTGAAAAAAATATGTTACTCTAAACAATTTCCTTCGTAATTTGATATGTATATATTTGAATTTTAATAACGTAGTATAATTAATTTGTAAAGTTATGTCTAACGCGGATAAAAAATTGAGAATCAAGAAAAAACTATTAATCGTATTTTATGAAACCTTCACCATTTTAAAGATCATTTAATTATTTAACTTTTAGTAAACGTGTTTTAGTATAATACTTGTTTTTTATGTATAATAAATTAATGATGCATCTAATTTGGGACAGCGCTCCTTGATGGGCGAGCCCTGGACGTACGACGCGTTGCGTGAGCTCAGTACTCAAAGTTGTTGGCATTTAATAGCGCCTTAAGATCGCACCGAGCATGACGCCCAATGTCCTGTGCCGGTCCCATGTCTCATATCACACTAAGACAACGATCTTATCAAAGAAAAGTACTATTTAAATTTACGGTTTTGCACGAGTAGGTACTACACTCAAATTTATTAACAAACAACAACAATCATCTAACAACAATATAATTACGACGATTATCGTGAACAATGTGGAAGAGAAAATGATTAGCACAGTAGTAAGTGTTGTTGCCACGTAATAAATAGTGTCGGTGCTACACAATAGTGGTGTCAGTGTGACGCGACACGCGCCCACGGACTACGTCGTAATTACTGCTCATTACACGGCATTTCGCCACGTCACTTACATGCTGATCGTTTAGCATTTGTGGACTAGTGAAAGCAAAAGAAAAACAATTTGATTTGAATGTCCCGACGCGTTTACACTTGAGAAGGTATGTTCTACCGGACTTCGGAATGCGTATTACTTCTTACAGACCTTTAGGCTAGATTCTAGCTTTAATTAAAAGCTACGCTTTGTTCTGCTTTTACTACGCTTGCCGGGGCTGGTCGAGTAATAGCGACATTCCTGAGCTAAGCCCTGCCTGCCGCGCGCCGGGACGCTGGCAGGTGACGGTGATACCCGGGAATGTTGAGAGATACCGCAGCCACACAGTAATGTTATGAGGCAACCATCGACATTACACGAGGAAACCTTTACCAGGGTCCAATCTAGTGTAAAGGGGCCTTTATGACACGGGTTAAATTCTTAACTGGATTCAGATGTGTGCAAATAGCTGTTTATTCACTCTTCATCTGCTCTATTTAATCTTCTTCTCTATTGAATTGGTTTCTTTTCATTGATATACAAACTGAAACATAGATACACAATATTTAAGTAGGTAATAGGTTAGAATTTCCATCTAGAAAAATGAAAACCAATCTGCTAAGTGACACGAGCAGTCCCAAACTAAATATTTTGCAAGAGTAAGTAGTTTGTAGTCAGGTATATTTCGCCCGCAGCTGAATACTGAGACGAACATTATAAGCGAAACAATGTGAATTTTTCTCAGTACATACAATTTAGACGACGCGGCAACGTTTAGAAAACATTAAAAAAATATCAGTAATCGCTGCCCTATATTCGTTCAATGTGCGGTTGTCAAGTGTTACAAATTGCTCTCGTATTGTGGACCACGACGCCGCACGCCGGGCGGCACACAGCTGGAGCAACAAACGTATTGTTGGACTAACGGACAGACAGATCCAAGCGTTCTTATGTAACTTTTTGAGAAAGTTTTTCTACAACCCTACTTAGCCAAGTATTTACAAAAATACTATAACGTGAAGGTACTTGTATCATAACGCATTAACAAAATCATACTTCCATACTATTAATAAATGCGAAAGTAACTATGTCTGTATATGCCTGTCGGTCTGTCTGTCTATCTGTCCGTCTGTCTGTCTGTCTGTCTGTTATTTCTTCACGTCTTCAGATGAACGGATTTGGGTGAAACTTGAGACACATGTAGACCATGTCCTGGAATAGGATATAGGATAACTTTTATCCTGGTATTATGTTCCCTTGTTTGAATTTTGAATGAATTGTTACTAATACGACTTTTTCGAGTGTATCTATACTATATCATCATAGTTGCGAAGTTCATTACCGCGCGATGTACGCTACCGCGAAAGTTTACCATCGCGACGTTCGTTGTTGCGAAAGTTCTTTATTGCGATGTACGTTACTGCGAAAGTTTACTATCGCGACGTTCGTTGTTGCGAAAGTTCTTTATTGCGATGTACGTTACTGCGAAAGTTTACCATCGCGACGTTCGTTGTTGTGAAACTTCTCGTTCCTTCTCCCTTCTCTTCTCTTCTTTATTGCGATGATTGCAGTTTTGATAGCCCGCTATTGTGTAATAAAATCAACATAAACAAAACTCATGTACCTACCTAAGTAGAGTTGTAATTCATCGTTTCCTTCTCATCAATATAATGGTCAATCAAAAATATTACAACATTTATTTTTGTGTATTTTCTGGCACCGTGAAATTTTCTAAAGTTTTATTTAATTTGGGTATGTTTCGATTTCTTTCGCGATTAATTATTGAACGCATAGATTCCTTTGACGGCATGTGAGGTGCGGAAGTACTAGGCACATTTTGGATGCATTTCTGTATTATTTGGCATCGTCTATTAAAGCTATTACTCGAAATTGAAACTGAAATCATCGTTGTAAAGATCTTTCGCGACAACGTACGTCGCATTGGTAAACTTTCGCGGTAGCGTACATCGCGGTAGTAAACTTCGCAACAGCTATGATGTACACTCGAAAAAGTCGTATTAGTAACGTATGTCGGCAGAGCCGCTACTTAAGCGCACTAATTTACAACAAACTTCACAGCAAACTGATTATACACAAATTGAATAAGTTCATTGTAAATCCAAGGTAAAAGAATTTCTGCTTACCGTAAACTATAAAGACACGGAAGAATTTCTTAAACCATAACTGGTCAGACACACTTATATAAATAGGTACCTACATAATACATATACAAAACACACCCGACACAAAATATTATTCCCTTGTTCCTTAATTCAAATTAAGATTTATTTATTTTTCTCTTTCTTTTCCCTCTCCCCTCCAAATCCCCAAATTGTAGGTGCCCACTAGTCTAGTTTATTTTTATTGTTACTTTGAGTGCATATTACTTACCTACTATTAAGCTTTATTATTCATATAATGAACGAATGAATGACTCCTGTAACACAGGTTCTTCTTGCATGGGAGTTTATTTTGTACCTCGTCAATTGTACCTTAATAAGTGTCTCCTGTAATTGTGTACTTTTTGTAAATAAATATTATTATTATTTATTTCCAACTGTCACGCGGGCGAAGCTGCTGGCAAAAGCAAGTTATTTATATTGCTGGCATGAAAATTAACCTTTATCTTTAAGTAATGTTAATTTGATCCTGTTGCCATTTAATTTTACTGGGCATTTATTTATTTTCATCCATTTAACCGTATACTCAATCCCAGCAAGGAAGCGTTCAAGTACCTAGAAGGTAACTTACTAGTCTTGAAGTTTTAAATTCTTTAGTCCAGTAACTTTCAAGAGTACAGTAAATAGTGAGTTGCCGACCCCAATTTAACCGAAGCTCTATAAACTATGGCGCCACTTAGAGCATCACTCTCTTGTTCGCAGTTCGCGTTATTATCTTAGTGCTCTGCTCCTCCCGGTGCCGGCGCGCGGCGTTCAGTGGTTTGCAATGGAGATCTTAGACATTTGAAATTCATTGTATAATTTAAAAGTATGCATATTGAATAACTCGTGGACTTACCCTCGACTTCTGAAAGCCTGACCGGGTTTCTTTTCGGGAGACTTTTTCTCTCTGTTATTGCAGCCGAAATAATATTAAATCGGGGATGTTCGGGATATATCACACTGATGGCTTTCATGCCGTCATTCGCAAAAAAACGCATCACTGATCTGCGGAATGCGTGGCAGCCGCAATAAAATCCTGGTGACTGTGACGGAAATGATCTCATTCTCACTGTAGAGGTCCTTAGTTCGCAGAATTATTTAATTTTTATTTTTTTATTCTAATTTTAATTTAGATTTTTGTTTAATTTTATTTTAATTTTGATTTGTATTTTGATTTAGTTTTGGATTTTCATTTTGTTTTTGTTTTTTTTTTTAATTTTGATATTAATTCTGATTTTATCTTAATTTTTAAGTGAATTAATTTTAAGTTTCATTTTAACCGATTTTCCAAAAAGGAGGAGGTTCTATGTTTTTTTTTGTATGTCCGTGCATTTCTCCGTCAGTTGTGCACCGATTTTCAAATTTTTTTTTTGATCTGAAAGAATATACTCCCGAGGTGGTCCCATATACATTTTATTGAAATTGCTTTAGCGCTTCTTGAGAAATTGAACAAAAACGAAAAATACGCATATCTTGATGACGTTTTTGTGTTCTCCAAATGTTTAAATTCCACGTTCCATGTTATTGAGGTTTTTAGTTCTGGGGAACTAAAAAGCGAAAAAAAAAAACTTTTTTACAAAAAAACAACCGACTTCCAAAAAAAAAATACACTAAAAATTTAAAAATAACTTTAATTTCGGAAGTCAGTGTCAAATATCGAAGAAATAAAATACAAACACCGACTTCCAAAATTAAAGTTATTTTAAATTTTTAGTGTATTTTTTTTTGGAAGTCGATTGTTTTTTTGTAAAAAAGTTTTTTTCTTCATCATCTTCCTGCCCCTATCTCATGTTACTTGGGGTCGGCGCAACACGTTTTTTTCTTCAATTCGCCCAAAATTTCTTCCAATTTAGAGCAAGCAGATTATATAACAGAGTTAACAAAACTCTTGCCATTGTTGGTCTGCCGAGGGTAGAATGTAAAAAGAAGCTCACAAATTGGCTGTTGGGACTAGATTACCAGGAAACTGAAAAACTGCTTTCTATCTTATCCTAGCTATACAACCTGCAAAAATAATCACTCACAAATACCATCTAACTCTATCTCTCTCACACTCATACGCAGGTACACTAGACACACCAGACATACTATAAGATGCACATCATACTCACATATTTTTCACACCCTTACACACACACTCACTATACATACACACCCCACACCCCCCTCCCACACACCCCACATACACCCCCCCCTCCCCACACACACACACACACACACACACACATACAAACACCCACACACACGCAGTCATCTGACTTAAGTTTAAAATTGTTTTTCTTTTGTTTTTATTAATAACTACCTTTTTCTTTTTTGTTATTTTTTTTCCATACAATAGTCCAATAGTGCCACTTACTGTACAACTACTTGACAAATTGTGAAAATTTCTTATCTCGGCGAGGGGACCAGGAATCCATAGCACAGGGTATCCTAGTTTGGATTCCTGACTCCCACAAATCCTTGTAAGCCCTATATCTATTACACTTATACTGTATAAAAATGTACTTTGTGGGAGGAAAATAAATCTTTATTATTCTGTCATGTCAGCCGTCACGCTATCACTAACTCCCTTTTCTTTCATATCACTCCTCACACACACAATCCATCCATCCTTTCTTTGGCCTCCCTCTCCCTCTCCATCCATCCACATTTATATTATAATAATAATAATAAATTTATTGCATAAAGAAGGAGATTGTAGTACATAGGGCATACACAATGTTATACATATAAGTTTGTACCTACCACGTCAATCACAATCTGGTGGGCGAAGTTCTGTTTTCCTAGCTAGGTTATGGAATAACCTGTATTAAGTCCCTTACATAGAGTTACAATAGAGTAGTACAATTTATATTACCTAAAATTGTTTTTTTTTTTTTTACTACAATAATGATTATAATTGAAAACGTGCGTGTGTGCGTGAGTGATAGAGTGAAAGAGAGAGTGTTTGTTTGATTTGGTTGAAGTCGTGTGAGGTAAAATGTAATCTGCCACAGTCATTATCACTTACCTACTGAGATAAATTTCTGTTTCATCATAGTTTTTATTTGGAAGAAATGAACGCACAATCTTTTTACACTTAAAATTAGATAATCCGTAGATAATGCAGATTTTGGTAAGATTATTGTATATTCAAAACTCTTTTAGTTACATGTGTGTCATCCCTCCTCTTTACATGACCATACCAAGATAAGTTCGCTAGTGCCGATCTTTAAAAATAAAGGGGATGTACAAGACTGCAACAACTATCGAGGGATAAAGCTCATGTCACATACTATGAAAGTATGGGAGAAAGTGATAGAGAAAAGATTGCGAGAGCAGAGTGAGATTACCCCGCACCAGTTTGGGTTTATGCCAGGTCGAGGGACAACCACCTTCCCACCTTGCCACCTTCGCTCTCCGTCAATTGAGCGAGAAGTACAGACGTGTGCACAAGAACTTGCACATGGTGTTCATTGATCTTGAGAAAGCGTATGATAGGGTACCTCGGGATGTGTTGTGGTGGGCCTTGAAAGAGAAAGATTTGAAAAAAAGAAAGCCTGAGAAGTATGTTGAGTTGAATCGTGCTATGTACAGACAATCTAGTACCTACTTCCGGTCGGCTGCTGGCAACACCGATGAGTTCAGTGTGGCTATAGGCTTACATCAAGGGTCGGCTTTAAGTTCTTACCTCTTCCTGTTGATTATGGACGCTCTTACGTCGGAAATACAGGAAGAGTCACCCTGGTGCATGCTGTTTGCCGACGACATTGTTCTGGTCGGTGAAGATGGACCTGAGATCCAGAGCAGATTGGAGAAATGGCAACAGAAGCTGGAGAAAGTTGGCTTGAAAATCAGCAGAACCAAAACTGAATACATGTTCTGCGATTTCGGCGGTCTCTCCAGTTCTGAAGCTGTAGTGCTAGATGGCGCGCTTCTCCCAGTCTGCTCCGATTTTAGATATCTCGGTTCAATCGTGCAAAGCTATGGCGAAATAGATCGGACTGTTAAGCACAGAATTAACACTGGATGGATGAAATGGCGGCAGGTCACCGGGACTATCTGTGACTCCCACATTCCCCTAAAACTTAAGGGGAAGATTTATAAAACAATGGTAAGACCTGCTGTCTTGTATGGTTCAGAATGTTGGGCCACAAAAGGGATGAATGAAAAGCAATTGCATGTAGCTGAGATGAGAATGATAAGAGCGATGTGTGGTGTTACGCGCATGGATAGAATTAGGAATAAGTATATAAGAGGAAGTCTGAAAGTGGCACCGCTCTTGTGTATGGATGTAGATGGCTATAAGAGTAGGGGAAGGCCAAAGAAACGATGGTTGGACTATGTGAAAGAGGATATAGGTAAAAAGGGGGTGACTACAGAGATGACGACTAATAGAGGAGTATGGAAGAAAAAGACATGTTGCGCCGACCCCAAATAAATTGGGATAAGGGAAGGAGAATGATGATGACCAAGATAAGCGGGTCCCTTTCAACTTTTCTGTGACTGGCGCCACTTTTAAACTACCTCTAATGTACTCATTTCTCACTTTATCCATTCTCGTTACTCCACACATCCATCTCAACATTCTCATCTCCGCCACATGCAGTCTTTTTTCATCCGTCTTTTTCACAGCCCAACATTCTGACCCATACAGTATGACAGGTCTAATCACGGACTTATAGATTTTCGCCTTTAACTTAAGGGGCAGCCGTCTGTCGCAAGTTGTTCCAGTGATTTGTCGCCATTTCATCCATCCTGAGTTGATCCTGTGCGTTACGCCTCAGTCTATATCGCCATCTCCCTGAACAAGCGACCCGAGGTACCGAAAGTCGGAGCAGATTGGTATAGGCATTCCGTTGAGAGCGACAGGCATAGGACTGGAGAGACCGCCGTAATCGCAGAACAGATATTCCGTTTTGGTTCTGCTCAATTTCAGGCCCACACTCTCCTGTCTTTGCCACCACGTCTCCAATCTGCTCTGGACCTCTGAGCCGCTTTCGGCAACCAGCACAATGTCATCAGCAAACAGCATACACCATGGAGCCTCTTCCTGGATATCCGACGTCAGAGCGTCCATTATCATCAGGAAGAGGTAAGGGCTGAGAGCCGACACCTGGTGCAAACCGACTACTACATTGAAACTGTCAGTAGTGCCCACTGCAGACTGGACTAGAGTACTGCATCGACTGTACATCGCTCTGATCAACTGCACATACTTCCCAGGCACACCTTTCTCCTTAAGGGCCCACCACAAAACCTCTCGAGGCACCCGGTCATATGCCTTTTCGAGGTAAATGAACACCATGTGCAAGTTTTTATGCACAGCTCTGTGTTTTTTGCACAGCTGGCGGATAGCGAAAATGACCAGGCATAAAACCGAACTGATTTTGTGAGATTTCACTCTCTTCTCTCAGCCGCTTTTCAATAACTTTTTCCCATGCGTTCATACTATGTGACATTAGCTTTATTCCTCTATAGTTGTTGCACTTCAGCACATCACCTTTGTTCTTGAAGATGGACACCAACGAACTGTTACACCATTCATCAGATATGGCTTCTTCCAGCAACAACTTATTGAAGAACAAAGTTAACCACGTCCATCCATCTACCAATAATGACTTCCACACTTCAATTGGTATTCCGTCTGGACCAATTGCCTTACCATTCTTCATTCCATTCACTGCTATTCTCACTTCATCCACAGTGACCATTCTCACTAACCCATCATTCATTGGTTTATTCTCTTTAACACCACTCCAGGTTCTTTCCTCATTCATCAATCTTTCAAAATAGCCCTTCCATCTATCCTTAACCATTTCATCCTCTGATAGAAGCATTCCAGCTTCATCCCTTACACATCTTATCCGACTAACATCCTTCACCTTCCTCTCTCTGGCTCTAGGAAGCCGGTACAGATTTTTTTGGCCAGCTGGACTGTCCAGTGTATCGTACAGTTTGTCTTGAGCTTTTGCTCTCACTATTGCCACGGCTTTCTTAGCGTTTTCTTTAACGCATCATACTCGCTCTTTTTTTCAGCTTTCAAACTAACGCTATCCAGTTCTACACTCTGCCATTCCTTGAATTTCTTCTTTTTTTACTTCAACTCTTCCTGTGTTTCTGTAGACCACCACCATGTATCCCTCTCTATTGTGCCCCTTCCTTTTTTCTCTCCCAAAATATCCATTCCACCTTTAATTTACACTTCGATCATTCATGTCTCCCATTTCTATCATTTTGTCTTTTACTCGCTCTGTAAATTCCTTCGCACAATCATTCTTCTCTAGCATATGCCATTTTATTTTAGGAGGAAGCCGCTCTTTGCTTTTTGTACACTGTGTTTTAAGCGCTAATATCATAGCCTGTGCTGTGAGACTAATTCTTCTCCTGGCAGCACTTTGCAGTCTTTGACGTAATACGGTTGTGTCTAACTAGAAAATAGTCAATTTGGGTCTTGTGGTTACCACTTTTGTATGTGACTAGGTGTTCATCTGTCTTCTGGAACCAAGTGTTGGCTACTGCCAGATCAAATGCGGTAGCAGATTGCAACAGCGTCTCCCCCTCGTTATTGGGACTTCCAAAACCATCCTCCGTGTACTCTTTAATAACAATTTCTCGTTCTTCCTACATGCCCATTAAAATCACCTCCAACTATCAATTCCTCATGCACGGGGATGGTCATTACCGTTGTATCAAAATTCTCCTAAAACTTCTCTTTCACCCTTTCGTCACATCCTACCTGCGGGGCATACACACTAACTATATTCAGCATAACATTGTCCATCATAACTTTCACAACTATCAATCTATCATTAATCCTTTTAACCTCCATCACGCTTTCTTTTAATTTACTATCTAATACTATTCCCACGCCATTTCTTTTACCGTCACTTTCACAATAGAAAAACTTGTATCCTTCACTGATTTCCCTCGCCCTTGTTCCCTTCCACTTAGTTTCCAGCAAACACGCCACATTTATTCGTCTTCTTTTTAATACGTCCGCTAACTCTCTGGCCCTTCCAGTCATAGTCACAACATTCCAACTTGCATACCTCAATCTCACTTCCCGAGCTAGCTTCTTACGTTGCCCCCGCCCGGGGTGGTGCATCAACCCTATTCCATTTCCCGCAGCAGCCGGGTGCTGCCCCTGCGCGTCTCCTGTGGGGTATGCCCTAGCCCTATCGCACATTCCATTTATACCTAACATATTGCTAATGATTTGGAAAATGTTTTACGGTCGGCCGCCTGCCTGACACCAACCCTCCTTGTGAATGCGGTTGCTCACACACCATCACCTCCTTGTGATGGTTTACCCGCCACCATGCGGGTGACCTAAGGTGCTGAAATAATGCACGGTCTAAAAAAATCCCTTTGGCGCCTCCTACGACACCCATGGGATGAAATGGGGTGGCAGCATTCTTATGCCGGAGCCACACGAACTTAAGTTTCATTTTTATGGATTTTAATTATATGAAATAAAGAATATTTTATTTATTTATTTATTATATATAATACCCATGATTTGGCAACAAACACAATTCAATGGGATTTAAAAATAGAACTTTAAAACGAGAAAACATGGCATAATAATTATATTATTTGGAGAAGCAATTTAAAACCTGCCATATTTGATAGTAATAATATGTAATCAAATAGAGACTCGATAATAACGTTCTAACGAGACGGTCAACACAATCATATTATACTGGTGAAGCATGGAAATGTTCAAATATTGGCGAGTCCAAACTCCGTTGCCCGCAGTGGTGAACTGGTCACTGGTGTGTCACACTAGCATGTAGGTACCGCACAAGTACTGAAATAGCTCACTTACATAGTTACTACGTTATTTATAGCGTCCGTATTGTTCGTCGAGTAGACCATGCGGTGTTTATTGTAGTGGCACTTACTCACTGTTCACACACAACACTTGGGAATGTTAGTATATTATTATAGTTTCGTGTGTTGACAATAATAGTAGTCTTATGTATGACTGTGATTTGAATATCTTTAATTACGAACATGGTCTTAAAGTTGGTGGTTTTGATGAACCTGTTTCCTTTGACTGTACATTACCTACATTCTCACAATTCCTTTGTCCCATTACTTGTATATTGTATACTTGTACCACGAGTGACCAATTTGGTAACTGACTGTGGATGATTCTTTTGTTGTTTCAGAAGATATGACATAAATCTCTGAAGAAATGTTTTAAAGATGACTGCGATATACACAGATCGCTCATTACACACATTTTTCTACTAAACCCTCTAACAAAACTTTCTAGCAAAAGAAAGTCCTTCAAGTAATAGGATGACGTCCTACCTACTAGCACTACGACTTACTGGTGCGGAAGGGCCTACTGCCTACTAAAGAATTAGTAAATAAGTTGATTAATGCTGCCTACTCTTATATTAAATAATTTAAATTTTAGGGTAAGATAAAAGTTTTAAGTAGAACATCTTTACATTTAAATTTTGATTACATCTTAATTTGAAAAAGTTATAGTTCAGTCTTAAAACAACCCGCAGAAAGTAGACCTGTCGCGGATAGAAAGAGAGTCACCGCGGCTCTGGCACAGGCAACTGAAGGTACAAGGGTGGGTTTAGTCAGTAAGAGTGATACGACCTCCCTCTCCACCCAGAGTGGGAGAAGTCATTTGATTATTGCCCACTCAAACAATAAAAAAAAAAAAGAGGGGAGACCTGTGTCCCAACAGTGGGAACATTAAAAAGCAGAATGCTTTTGCTAACATCATCTCAAAAACTATCTTCTGGTCATTCGCGATAGTGCACGTCAAGCCTAAAGGGTTAAATGGCTAATATATGTATTACCCACCTAGTGTGAAGTGCCCTATTTATTATTTGCTTACCTCTTTATTTTAGTAGTTGTAGGTCATGACATAAAACCCTGCCTGGGTTTTAACTCATGACCTACAACTTGTAAGCGCTTTACTTTGTGTAAATTATTTCATCACCACTGTTCTGAAAAAGTGAAGGAAAACATAGTGAGGAAATCTGTGCCTCAGCAGTGGAGACATTAATGTCTCCATGTCTCAAGACTGATGATGATGATCATTCAGTCACTGATTCGTGATTGATTAGCTATTTGAATGTCAACTAGGTATAGTATCGAAAATTAAAATCGTCTGTCAATCGTATGAAACCGTTATCTGTTCAACTATCAAATTTCCTGACTGAACATAACAGAGCGTTTTAATTTTCAATACTGCACCGAGCGAAGCGGCTCACGGCAATATAGCGTGTGACAAATATCGCATCTTCGGTGCAACAAAGTCACAAATAGCCAAAACTGCAAAATCGAGCTAAGTATGCCAAATTGATTCTGAACCATGCCTATACTTGGGGCAACAAAGACATCCGCAAAAGTATCTCGAAATTATACTAGATGGCGCAGGTGCCTTTGTGGTTATTGGCGGTTATTCCATGCGTTTTGGGCCGACAACGTTTCATTGGTCAGTAGTGCCCCCGCGCCCGCTGAGTGTTTGACGTACGTTGGACCTACAGCCACACAAAAGTATTTATGACCATTGATATTCTCACTTGTTGGAGCAACAAAAACGTATCTGTTTTTAACAAAAACGTATCTGGTGCAACAAAGTCACAATTCAGGACACTTTTTTATGTTATGTCTTTTATTAGGATTTTTTTGGTAATGAAATACAAGATTTTTACGTATAACTATAGCCAACTAAATAAACAAATAATTATGTAAAGATTTCAAACCTACTATAAATAGTTATCCAGAAATGAGGAATAAAAAAAAATTAAAAGTCTTCTCCTGTAAAATTTAAAAATGAGCTGTTGTGACTTTGTTGCACCGAAGGTGCGATATGTAACCTTCTGGTGGAAAGTAAACCTGCCCCGAGTCGCGCCGGAAATGAAGCCTGCCGCACGCGGGTGTCGGCCGTGTCGGGACTCGGGCCAGGCACGGGACATTCCTCGCGACAGCTTATTACTGCAGTGTCAGCACTTCCTGAACACTTTTATATTCATCGCAGTGTCAGAATGTCAGCGGTGTCATACCCGCTTTCACGCTGCATGGACTCGACCACATTTTAAAATTTGAATTCAAATTTCCGAATGTTTATTTGTAACGTTGATGTATTATTTTTAAATACATAGATTTTTTTAATGTCATCATTTTGATACCAAACCAGTATTGCAATTGATTTTGGGAAAACGCAAAGTTGCTCGATCGCAAATCATAAATTATTAGCTGATTGTGTTATTGTGACTCTGCAGTGGCGGTGGCGGGTTGTTCTGGGCCGCCGGTCGTACCGAAGAGGGAATCAAATACACTCTAATATAATTTCGACTCGTCCGATACGGCGCGGCGGCGTGGTAAGCACAATATTTGGAAATAAGAACGTCTGACAGTTACCACCGTATGAGTAGATCATAGCACCCCAGTCTTATAGACGTTATCAATGACCCAATAAAAGCAATCACGCTCACAGCGACAAAATATTTTTGTACGGGAAAAACATTTCTTTGGGTACAAATGAATGCTTAATAAAATTATGACCTTTGTATTTGACTTGAGACAAATGATAACTTGAGCGCCGGCACACCCTAGCTACATTAATTTCACATACAATTTTCTATTAATATTACTTTTTTTTTACATTGCCTCTGTTTATAATAGGATCGTAACTTTGTCATTATGAAAATACTTTGAAACAATGCTATTTAATCACCACCCGCTCAGTATCACTAATGAAAAAACTAAGTTGAGCTTTATCCCGAGAAAATTAAAAGCACTTATACAAAGTTGCTCGCTTAGCGTAATTTTATTATGTACACGCGCAACTAGGACGCGACACGATCACACGACACGCGACACGTGGTGCGACAAAGCCGTGCGGGCGGTGTGTAGCGAACCTGCGGCGTGATGCGACACATCATTATGATAATCTCTTCAGCTGTTCACTGGAACATGTGTGAATACCTGTGCTTAATTACTGTGATAAAATATGGACCATGAGTACCTAACTACCTAGTCAACAACACGTAACGCGATTTACATTAGAATATTTAGAATAACTTGAAGATATTATCCGTTGTACACAGATTGGAATTCTGCGTAATTTGAAATGGTTCCTAAATAAATAATAATAATAATAAGGCAGTACTCCTTGACACGGCGCGCATAATTAGGAGGTTCCTCTCTCTGGAGCCCTGACCGCCGGTAGCTTGGACCCTATCCCGATACCGGTGGGACACTATTTTTTATATTTTTAAATGTTTTTATATTTTCTTTAATATTCAAAAATGTAAATTATAAGATAAAACATAGAAATAAATGGAATAATAATAATAATAACAACCTTTGGCTGAAATGGTACAGCAGCTCACACGCGCTCCTGGCATCTCAATTCCAGTCATCCTTAGAGTTTGGGTCGCTGCCTCAGTTTCTAACAACCGGTGTCACCCACCTACTCCATAAGACAGGTAGTTCCGCGGAACCCAAGATTAATAGGCCGATTACATGTTTGTCAACGGTCTATAAACTTCTTACATCCATCATGAGAGCAAAAATTAATCTGCACATTGAGAATAATTCAATTATGTCTGCCTCTCAGAATGGATGTAGGAACGGGTCCCACGGTACTAAGGAGCTACTCCTCATAGACATGGCCATAAGCCAGCAGGTTAATCGATCCCACAAGGATTTGTCGACATGCTGGATAGATTATAAGAAGGCCTACGACTCTGTTCCACATACATGGCTCATGAGGGTGTTGGAGTTGTACAAAATAGATGCAACACATGTCATGTATGGGGCAATGGAAGACAGTCCTTCGCTATCCAGGATGTCGACCAATCCAGGGGAGTGATGAGCCTACATGGATTAAACCGGGAATATTTCAGGGCGACAGTTCAGAGAGAGTTCAGAGTCCACTTTGGTTCTGCTTAGCCCTGAATCCTCTAAGCACATTGCTGGAGGATTCAGGCCTGGGCTATCGGTTGAGAAGAGGTGGTCAGGCCATATCTCACCTTCTTTACATGGATGATCTGAAACTCTTTGCCCCTAACAATTTGCGACTGATAGAGTTACTGAAGTTAACTGAAACTTTCAGTAGCGCCATCAGGATGGAATTTGGTGTAGACAAATGTGCAGTCATGCATGTAAACCTTAGATCCCTATTCTCGACCGAAACATACAAATATTTGGGTATGTCGGAAGCGTTAGGCATTAACGTTACTGACATGAAGCAATTGCTAAAGGAGCGCTTCTTTGGCCGCCTGAAAAAGCTATTTAATAGCCTTTCGTCAGGCGGAAATAAGGTGCGCGCCTTCAACGGTTGGGTCATGCCGGTTTTGATGTACTCTTTCGGCATACTCAAATGGACTCAGACGGAACTTGACGCCCTGGATAGGAGGGTCCGTACGCTGATGATCGCAAACCGGATGCATCACCCACGATCATCGGTGATGAGACTGTACATCCCGCGGAAATGTGGAGGTCGAGGTTTCTTGAGAAGACTCTCCACAACCGCGAGGTGTGCAGCCTCAGAGAATATTTTCTTGAACCCGACGTGGGTATGCACCGCGATGTGGTCGCAGTGGACAAGGGACTCACCCCGTTGTCCATGGCTGAAGAAAACTGGCGCAAACCTGTAATACTCACTACTGATGACCGCAAGGAGGTATGGAAAGGCAAGGAGTTTCACGGGCGCTTTTATCGGGCCCTTCATGGGCCTAGTGTAGATTTCTTGGCGTCCGTGGCCTGGCTACGTTTCAGTGACCTCTTTGGGGAAACTGAAGGCTTTGTCTGTGCGATTATGGACGAAGTTATCTTGACGAATAACTACCGGAGGCATATCATGAAGGATGGGACGGTTGACGTGTGTCGGGCATGCCACTGTCCGGGTGAGTCCATCAGACATATTATCTCTGGTTGTTCTCGTCTTGCTAACAGCGAGTATTTGCACAGGCATAACCAAGTGGCCAGGATTATTCATCAGCAGCTTGCTTTAAAATACAAACTTGTGGATTCTGAGGTGCCGTATTACAAGTATGTGCCCGACCCAGTACTCGAAAATGACCATGTCACGTTGTACTGGGATCGGTCTATCATCACCGACAGGACTATTGTTGCCAATAAGCCGGATATAGTGGTGATAGACCGATTAGTGCGCCGCACAATGATAATCGATGTCAACATCCCACATGACGAGAACCTCGTGAAAGCTGAGAAAGAGAAACAAATTAAATATCTTGACTGGGCACACGAGGTTGTTGATATGTGGAATGTGGACTCGGCTGTCATGGTGCCGATAGTCGTTACCGCCAATGGCCTGATGGCCAAAAGCCTCGACGACCACCTGTCGAAGCTGTCGTTGCGCGGTAGGATCAAGGGCCTGATTCAGAAGGCAGTACTCCTTGATACGGCTCGCATTGAGGAGGTTCCTGTTTCTGGAGCCCTAACCACCGGTAGCTTGGACCCTGCTCCCGATGCCGGTGGACTACTATTTTTTATATTTTTAAATGTTTTTTTATGTTTTCTTTTAAAAATATTTAAAAATGTAAATAATATGTGTAAAAATAAATATACGAAATAATAATAACTTTAATTCGGTTCGGTTTTGGTTTGAAAAGGTGTTAAAATTCTTCAGAGAATGTCACATTTGAGCATCAACGGAATGTTCCGAGAATAAATGAGTTGTTAGTGTTGTGATCGCTTCTGCTGGTATGGTATGTTGTGGGCTCAGAGGGCCCCAGACAGATTGGTACTCGACCGAGTGTGGCCCGAAGCGGTGCGGTATGGTGAGTTATGGTGTGGTGCGGTGTGGTGTGGCGTGGTGTGGCCACCGATAATGATATTAAGGCACTCCTTGCGTTAGAGCTTCAATTAATTTATACAGAATAAGGCACAAACATTTCAACCGGAAAAGCTACCTAACTGTGTTGATAGAATTTGGTGTTCTCGCTATAAGAGAATTTTACAAGCTTTTAACTTGCAACGTTTGTTTGTTCAGCTCAAATCTTGCTGAATTAGAGTCACTTTGTATTTTGCCAGGGAGTTCAATTTTTACATGTTGGTTCAGTTTCGATGATAATGCATTTTTATGGTAAGCAAGACCTATTAAGGATTAGCACCAGATAAAGGAATTCATTATCTCAAACTCAAAGCATTTATTTCAAATAAACCATTTACAGGCACTTTTTTTTTTCAAGTCGGTCAGTCAGAAAGAGGAAGTTAATTGCACATTCCAAAGCGTAGATTTCTATGGAGAAGAACGTGCAAGAAACTCTATGGACACTCATTTAAACCATGAGACATGTCAGAACAATGTAAAAAAATAAACAATTCAAAAAAATAAAGAATAAAATAAGCCAGTGCCAGTTAAAGGCTCAATTACACCTTCCGATTTCAAGGCACCCAATTTAGGAACAATCTAACTAGGAAGTAGGAAGCTAGCGATTACACTATCCTAAATTGGACTCCTAAATCGGAATCCTAACTCGGCAGTGGTGCAAACTCTTACAAATTCAAGCCCCTATAGACAGAATACCAAAATTCGCTAGAAAGTCTCTAAAACTGATTCTACCAGTAGCGGACCAAAAAAAAAGAAGAGCGGACTCAGATTTTTTTTTTGGGAACGGGACCTTGGGAAATTTAATCATTTTAAACACAAATAAAAATATTATTACAATATGCTTCTCTACATATTGTGCATTTTATGCATGTTTTAAAATTTGTCTCATTTAGTTGTAGAATATCACGTGGTATTTTATTATAAAACTAGCTGCGCCCCGCGGTTTCACCCGCGTAAACCGGTATAAAAATAGCCTATGTGTTAATCCAGGGTATAAGTTATCTACATACCAAATTTCATGCAAATCGGTCCAGCCGTTTGAGCGTGAAGAAGTAACAAACACAAACACTCACAAACTTTCGCCTTTATAATATTAGTGTGATGTGATTTTACACAGTATCCCATAAAAGCATGTTGAACTTTAGCCAATCTAATTTATTCCTATTTCTTTAAAGAGATGCAGATTTTTCCGATCATACATAATGTTTTCGTATATTTATTGACAAGGTACCGTCCAGATTTTTATATCCATAGACAGCTCCCCAAGATAATCGCGCCTGCGAAGATGATGTAGCTCTGATAGCTCTTTTCTGCAGAATAAAAGTAGACTCAATGTCAGCAGCCCATCCCCATAACAAAACACCATAAGACATGATGCTATAAAAGTAACTAAAATAGACCAGCCTCGCGGTATCTACGGTAAATTGACGGATTTTTCTGGCCGCATATGCTGCTGAACTTAACCGTCCGGCAAGAGATGTTAAATGAGGACCCCATTGTAGCCTTGAGTAGAGTGTGATTCCCATGAAAGCCATGTTTTCGATGAATTCTAGTTTCTCTTTGCTCAATACTATGTTACAACTATTACTTTTAACATTCGGTAAAACTAATTTTATGCACTTTGTTTTTTTTCTATTTAATACTAAATTATTCGCAGTGAACCAGTTCTGAAACTGCTATGTAGGGCGTTATTTACGACGCCAAAATTTATGGAACGTCTGTTAATACTATTTGTGGTTGATTTTTTAATAGATGGAGGAGATCATTAATATACACTAAAAAGAGAAAAGGACCTTATATTAAACCTTATATTAAGCATTTCGACTTTGAGCCGCCGTGAATTGACACTATTTATTTGAACTTGCTGTTGTACGTCATTTAAATAAGACTTCACTAAACTGAGTGCCAGTTTCAGTCCGTAATGTTCTTGTTATAAGAGTAAGGTTTCATGATTAACACAATCAAATGACTTTCAGGGGTCGCAAAAAATCCCTATCACATCTTGGGCCTCTTCCCACGCTGTAAATATGTGTTTTAATAAGGTGACACCAGCATCACTAGCACAACATCCTTTGGTGAAACCTAACTGTTGATCGTGTAAGATTTTATTGATGTTAAAATGATTGAGCATTACTTTTTCAAACACCTTGACGAAGACTGGCAACACCGCTACAGGTCTATAATTATTGGTATCTATACTGTCGCCGGTTTTAGAAAGTGGTGTTTTAACCTTACTGTATTTCATTATGTCTGGAAAAACTCCTTGGTCCTAATACAAATTACGATGACACTAAATGTTGTGTATAAATTTAAAAGCTGGTTTGATAAAATGTTTTTTTTACAATTAACTAATTTATTATTTCGATTTTATTTTATTTACAATACTGATATATTCTGTGGATTTGTAAGTTGCCTAAGGGGCAATCCATAAATTACTTCAAACAAATTTCAATTTGTACCCGCCCCCTCGTCTTTGACACAGCAAATATGTGAGACTCCCGCTCCCTAGTGTGACGTCACTTATTTGGCAATTAAACATCAAGAAATGATTAATTTTTCCGAAATATTACTTTTCGATATCGACAGCAAAACAAATTAAATTTTATGTTAATGCATAGGTATATGGTTGCAAAAATATTATGATGTTTTACGTTATTAGTTAAAAATTTCGCGTTATAATACTTAGATATAGATTTTGAAATGTGACGTCACGAATCTTATGACTCTTCCCACCACATGTCACACAATGTCACATTTCGTCAACCCGCTCCCCTCTCCTTAATGTGAGATGTAATTTATGAATGGTCGTGATTTTATTATTGACACAGCAAAATGTTTGATGTTCATAATTTTCAATTAATCCGCAGGTCGTGACCGTGCGAGCGGAAACACTTAGCAGTCTCACGCCTTCCACAAACTATTTCATTAATGAACAGTCACACACGAATATGTAGGTACTTCAGTGTAAATATAGCTCCGTGCAATCACATCCCAAAATATCTGGTTTAGCTGAAAATTACGCAAACTACGTCATCTGACTAAATATGAGGCCAGACTGGCTGGCACTCTTTCTGTTCCTCATGCAATCAACATTAAACTGTGTTTGTTTGGGATTGTTATAAAGCACGCGATAAAACACGAACGTTTGTTAAATTAACAAACTGTTGCATTAATAAATGCCGCGATCTGCTGGTTCAGTGTGAGCAGGATGACGTGAACATGACGCCCGTGGCGCTGAGCGAGCCGCGCCGGAGAGTTGGCCCACAACACAATATTAGCGTAATAAACTTGCGAATAAAACTGATTTTGATAATATACCTGCTTCATTTCTTTCAGTAAAACTAAATCTCGGAAAAACATCGAATGTTCCAAGTAGCCAACCCGTGGCTATTCTAGCACGATATCAATTGCTTTGTATATACGTGCAGTCTACCTGCATCATTACGTCACTCGCAGCTCGCTCCAGACAAGAATCTATTTGATACTAAACTGTGTTGGTCAGTTATTTAGTCTCGGGACATTGTTATACAAGTGGGCTATACTGGAGGCCACTTCACTCTCAGCCTTTGTCTACGAATCAATGGAAGGCGACAGCTGCCACAAGTGGCCACACGGAAGGTCCCGCTCTGTGTACGCTGGTGTCGGCAGGTAGGTCGGGGCTAATAATAGCGTTTCTCCAGCCCCGCTCATGTGATATATCTACGTAGATCGAAGTGGCCGCGGTGTCGCACCTCTTACAAGACGTAGGCGCGTTGAGTAAACGTTACCGTGACACAATGCAGCTGGATTTTATTTTCGGCAAAATTGCAGCTATTTGTTGATAGCAAGAGAACATTCTTAGTTTTATTTATTACTATGTAGCTTTTACTTTAGAGTACATGTCGGATTAATAATTGCCTTCTGGGATAAAAAGTAGGAATCCTATGTCCCAACTCCCATGTACTCCCATGGTGAGCCATGGTGTGCCAATTTCCAGCCAAGTCCATGCGAACGTTGAGGCGTGATTGATTCGCAAAATAAACAAACATCTGAATATCCAACCACAGAATGGGGTAGGGTAGGATAGGATTTCCATGTGTAATCGAAAAAACAGACATATTGTTACCATCTGCGCCGCTATCACTTCCGTCGTTGTGAAACGTACTAGTTGCAAATTCTGTTTTCATAATGATTTAGGTAAGTACTCTAAAATTGTAATTGATGCGGTTATTGAAAACGAACTGGTCGTGACATGGAAACCAAAAACTTAAGACGTCAATGAAACGTGTCCTTAATAATTATTGAAACTTTCCAAAAGTTTTAGCTCAATCTGATGATGAGCACGAACCCAGTGCGCCGGCCAGCTCCCACTTAGCAAAGTTATTGAGGTTCTTTAGTGTTCTTGTTTTACAAGATAAAAAGTTATTAGTATCTCTGTTTTCGTCTGACAGAAATTGCTGCTATCTTCAGATGAAAAACTAGACACAATTAGTATTCTTTGTTTAGTAACTGGTTCACCTCAATCCTTCCAAGCATAAAATTAAAGAATAGATTTCTATAAAAATTAATCGTTGGGAGTCATTGTATTTGAAGGCAATTCTTTTTTGGTCTGCAGGTTTTAGTTTAGCGAACATTGTTCTCAAAATCTGAAAAACACAATTCATGGCAGCTTTTATAAATATTTATGAGTGAGTAAATATTTGTGTCCTGTTCATTGGTGATTTAAAAAGGTATTTGTTTGGGACTGAAGGCCGTCTCAGTTCGGGTCAACAAGGAAAATAATCTAGTAGCAGATCAACAGCCGACAGACGGCTGTATAATATTGTTTGATCTGAACGTTACAAACCTCTCCGCCCTGTTTGCGTGATAACGCAGGTTTGATAACCGCGCAGAACAAACTATTGTGACATAAGTCTTATCGACTTCATATGCAATTAAGATAAAAAACTTTTTTCAAAAAAAAAATACAACTGACTTCTAAAAATTGCAAAATAACTTTAATTTCGTTTTTGTTGTTTCTTCGTTATTTGACACAGACTTCCGAAATTAAAGTTATTTTGCAATTTTTAGAAGTCGGTTGTATTTTTTTTTTGAAAAAAGTTTTTATTTTTCACTTTTTAGTTTTTCTTTTTTTATTATTGTTGTTGTACACCAGAATTAAAAGTAAATATTCAAGTTATGTCCGAATGGATAACATGGAATTTGAACATTTGTAGACAACCAAAACGTCATCTGTGTATACATATTTTTTGTTTATATTGATTTTATTTAAAAGTGCTCAATCGATTTCGATAAAATTATATGGGACCACCTCTGAAGTATGACCTACCAAACAAAAAAAGAATCATCAAAATCGATTCACAAATGGCGGAGATATCGCGTAACATACATACAAAAAAAAAAACATACAGACGAATTGAGAACCTCCTCCTTTTGGAAGTCGGTTAAAAAAATATACTTGCACCAGAAAATACAACTGCAAGAAACACTAAAAACTTTAAAAAAAATCAAGCAGTCTTAAGGAGTTGGTAGCATTTATTTTATTTTAATCACATATTAGACGCCACTTAACTGAACTAATCAGGGTACTTGTTATGTGACATGTTTAGAACTAGTTAGAGTTCGATTTTTGGAATCATCTCTCCTTGGGCCATTTATTTTGATATCGAAAAATCATATTTTGATGAAAGAATACAATACAATACACACGTAAAAAACATAACCCAGTCTTTGCTGTCGCACAGTCGAGTAACAAGGGAAAATACTTTGCTTATGGTGTTTCCTCGTGAGATTAACCGACTTTCCAGAAAGTTTCACTATCAAAACCACCGTCAGCAACTTGTAATGATATCTTCCATCAGTGCGACGTCCTCGGAACAGGAGATCATCTGACAAGGGCCATCCCACGCGCGTCTGCGAGTACCTTATCGTAGTACCTCTCAAGAGGAGAGCCCGGCAGAGCTGCTATCTAATCTACAATCCATTACAGTAATAGTTTCTTTAACAAGAGCCCAGTAAGGTACCTTCTCGTATGTCCCCTAAATAAAAATTAAAATAAATCAAGAAACAGCAGCCTAAATAATGTAGTTGTTATTAGCTGCGAGTGTACCTACGAGTCGTCTCCAGACATCAGAAAACATTGTGGAGATTGCGATCATGACCACATTGGTTCGTATCGTACGTGTGCGGCGTGCGGCTCACTAAGAGGAACAGTTTGTGCTCTAATCACAGTATTGTGCGGATAATACTCGTGAAGCGTGAGACAAATCCGAAACGTTCGGCCGGATTCAGATTATAGTGGCCCAAACGAGCTGTAACGTGAAAATGGTTCCGGAAACGTGGCTTTTAAGAGCTCGAGCTGTGACCGAAGTGCCACTAAAATAATTTGCGTAGCAGTCACTGCGCCGCCGGAAACACCGACATTTTGGAAATTGACCAAGATTTATGAACCTCCGTTAAATACCCATCAGCGCGCACTCTCGCTACTATTTATTAAAACGACGCCTTTTAACTGTGATTCTGTGACCTACAGATTGATTGTGTTTCACAGATACAATACGGCGATGTGGCTCGCTATTGGTTGAGACTCGTCGTTAAATCATTACGAGCGGACGCTATTGGCCTCGCACCTATGCCATCATCTGTATTGAAACTCAATGTGTTTCTCATGCTAATCCCGTCATTAACTGAACTGTAGCAGCCATCCTCACTACTGCTACTTACGTTTCCGATGAAATAGGCCTCATTTACCAACCGAGGCGTGACGCATAGAAAATTAGTTTAATTAGTTTTTGAAGACAGTTTGATTAGAAATTTTATACAAACCCTTTCAAGAACTTCTTAACAGGACTCCTTCTGCAGTGATCACACACTTTCACAGTTTAGATATTACCCGCAAAAACTAAATAGCGCAAACAAACCACACATCCACGTACAGTTTACACTAAACTATGATATCTATTTCCATATGGAACCCGGCGGCGACTGAAATACAACTTTTAATTTACGATATTAACCGCAACTCGGAGATTTATTTAATGCGATTTCCCGCGAACTGAAGTTTTGGGAAATCTTACTGTGGATGTTATGACTAAAAAATACTACTTTACGTACCGGATAAAATTATCCAAGTTTTTGAAACTGCTGAAGAAAATAGTAGTAGTGTTTTCCACTGAGCGTGTCGGAGCGATAAGCGATTAGTGTTGGTACACGTCGCGCACTCGCGGCCGGTGGACGCGTGTCGTCGAGTGGCGCGGGGCGGTCGGCGCGCACGGAGATCGCTGAGCGACTGGCGTGGAGCGCCATGCCGTGCCGCGCCGTGTCGCGCCGCACGCCGCCGCCACGCGCGGCACGCGCCCGTACTGTAGCCACAACAAACATCCGGTGCACGCAGCGACAGCGAGACATACCTGTGGCCTTGCCTTAAGACGGTGGCGGCACTATTCGGACAAGCAGATTAATTTTTTAAGAAGAATCCAACACTTCAGTACGAAAAACAAACTGCGTTATTCAGCTGCTTGTCATTCCTATACGTGCTCAACCTTTTAGCTTTTCCTACTTTTCGTAATTTGGATCCGGAAATGAGAACTTAATTTCCGGCTTGTGCTGTGCTTTCCTGTAAGAATGTTCCCTAACGCTGAAAGCGGTTCAACTGCCAGAAGTGATTCTGATTGCATTTCGCAGTTAAGCCCCTGCCTTTTTCTGCTGAAAACAGTCGTGACGTCTATGCACTTTAGATAGGTACATACAGTGGTAAATATATACAAACTAGGTGCAAAAGCGCTATAGCTAAACAGAGCGTTCACATCGCGCAGATTGTGCAGTGAATGCGCAAACACTGGCGTACTAAACTTTTAATGTCCCCTGGAGAGCATTCAATCGCTGGCGTTCAGTCACGGGTTCACTCGCAGTACTGCACACTCTCTGAGCGGCACTATAGTGCGGTGATTCATGGCTAGCTATAACTTGTTGCATTTCGAAGAATACAGGTGGGAGGGGTGTTTATTTGAAAGTTTTTCCGACTCACTTCTGTTCTAAAGCTTGCTAGTCAAAACTAGACAATGGTGCCGATTCTCTAATTCTAAACTAAACTAGAATTAGAGAATCGCTCTTTTACTAAAAGGCAGTGTAAGAAAAGGACTGCTGTAGCTATGAACTAAGTTAGAGATGTCAAACTAGTTTACGCTTTGCGCATCACCGTGTTTTAATCGACATGTTTTTACGTGTACCCTTAATTTGTATGGAAATATTAGTTCAACTAAATTTGACAGCTCTAATTTACGTCTCTCTTGCTCTCTGCTCTTTCTTGTTTTATTAGAGAGAAAAAATGGGAATAGCCTAAATTAAGTTTAGTTTGTGCAAAACAGAATCTGCACCTATGTCAAATCAATGCGATTTATTAGATAGTAAAACTGGAAAATCTTTTTTACAAAAAATACAAACGACTTCACTTTACTTAGAACAAGTTCTATGGTAAGGTAGCTATGGGAATGTCAAAATGACCATAATGACTTAATCTGCACTAAACCGGACCATGTTCGGAAAATACTGTTCCAAACAAAAAAATAGTCATCAAAATCGATTGACCATTGGCGAAGATATCGCTGAATACGAAAAAAAAAAAGTTCATAAAAAATGAGAACCTCCTCCTTTTTTGAAGTCAGTTGAAAAGAGTTAAATGAACGGTAGTCATTTATATTTTACGACGTCATTCTAGAAACGTACGTATGAAAGTAGTCGCCTTACTGCTCAGTAGAGAACAGAGAGTTACTGTCGCGTCTTAGGTTCGATTCCATTACAAAAGACATTGATTTATATACGCATACTTGCTTGTGCCAGCGGTTTCGCCCGCGTGGAATTTGTACTTTCCCCGTTATTAACTTTAAACCCCTTTTTCACCCCCTTAATGGTTGAATTTCAAAAAACCCTTTCTTAGTGATAGAGAATATAATCTTAGAGAAGGTAATATTCACAAAGAACCCCCCCCCCCCCTCCCTCCCTCCTAATTTCATGTCTCTAGGACGAGCAGTTTAGGCTGTGCGTTGATGTATCAGTCAGTCAGTCAGTCAGTTAGGACTTAGAATTTTATGTTATACAAATAAAGATATTTTTGTCCGACTGCCCTAGAAGGAGGGTTATGTTTTTTCAAGAGTATACAGGGTGTAACGAAAAGGTGTGGTCATATTTTAAGAACTGCATCTGCCCATCGATATGAACAACTTTATTCAAGAAAACCTGAAGAAATTCTCAAATTATTTTTTACCTCCCTTACAAATATTGATCAGCTGACGATAATTTTGTATGGAAAGTCCAATTATTTTTTTTGGGAATTTTCTATTTTTTCTTAGAGAAAGTTATTCATTTCCATGGGCAGAATCGGTTCTTAAAATATGACCACACTTTTCCGTTACACCCTGTATATGTGTGTATGTCTTTGGCACGCGCTGTAGCCTAAACGGCGATGGATTTAAATAAATGAGGTATTATTAGATTGGTCTTGACCGCTTAAGTGACATAGGCTATGTATTTTTGTATGACCTGGTCATCTGGGGTGTCAAATTAAAGAGCTCGAAAAGACGATTCCAAAAATATAACTCACAGAAATTTAGGAAATAAAGGATCTTTTTAGTTATGATTCCCCATTACATTGTGTTAACAATGCTTATTTATGCTTGGTTCGGGTTGAATAGATTGCTGCAAATTTAGAAATATAAGTGATATAATTAATTTGGTGTCGCGAACCCGCTGCTCGGCTACTAAAATAGTTGAACTATCGTTTAACTACCTAGAAATAAATAAATAATAAGTCAACATTGATAACTTGAATAAAATTGTACGAAACGCTAAATAAATACTTTTTTTTTGTGCTCGCATAGTACCCAAATAACGCTTACTAGACCTATGACTAGTTGACTACTGAACGTGTTGAGGAGCCTTCTCCCACATTCATATAAAAAAGAATTAAAAAAAAAAAAATCACAGCCCCTCTTATCTCCAAAACTAATGAGCCTATAATTTTGAAGTAAATACGCAAAATAGTTCTACATATATAACAGGAAAACCTATAAGAAGTCAATCAAAAAAACATGTTACAAAAAAACTGTTTACAAAAAAAATACAACCGACTTCCATAAATAAAACTAAAAAATGCAAAATAACTTTAATTTCGGAAGTCAGTGTTTCTAGTTTGGTTTCTTCATTATTTGACACCGACTTCCGAAATTAAAGTTATTTTGCATTTTTTAGTTTTATTTATGGAAGTCGGTTGTATTTTTTTTGTAAAAAGTTTTTTATTTTTCACTTTTTAGTTGTTGTACCCCATTCTAAAACTAAATTAATAGTAAAGTTATGCCCGAATTGATAGCCCCAAAAATAGGGATTTTGAACATAGTTGGTGAAATTAGGGTGTATCATGGTGAACTGTACAAATCTGTATACCCCTTCAGAGCATATCAGCGTGATGTAATGTTGTGAAGAGGTGAAAACAATATACAGACATGTGCTTGCAGCAATTCTGGAAGTTTTGCTATCATTTATTGAAGAGTTGCACTGTGTATCTCCGAAGTTCTTCATCAGATCTTCACCACATTAAAATGGGACCACATGTGAAGCAAAAGCTTTGAAATAAAATAAAAATCTGAGGTAAAAAAAAGTTATGAGTAACACACATAAAAAAAAAAATACAGTCGAATTGAGAACCTCCTCCTTTTTTTGAAGTCGGTTAAAAATATGATTCATTCGAACCTCTAGCGCGCGAGTCCGACTCGCAATTGGCCGGCTTTTTTTTTTGTTTTTGGTAAATGTTTTGATAAACGTCAGAGTTATTTAAATTTTCCTTGATTTTAGATAAAACGAAATTTAAAACACAATTATAATCAATATGTTTCTATCAGCGACGTGGAGACTATGAGGACAGATGAGCCAGTGTGACAATTCTAGTCATTCTAGTCCCACAGCCACAGAGCGCAGAGACTGGCGGCCGGCGCTCGATGGACGACTCGAGTGTTCCTAATTGAAAGGAATACCTACTGTCCTAACTACTCTAGATCACTAGCAAGCAGCAACTCAACTTTACGTAGGCATATGTACTCCAAGAATATGCTGATATGACATTAATGAAAATAAAAGTATGCCAATTTCAGAATTCTTCTATTAAGATTAATTTGATGGCCCATCTTCATTAGAACTACTCTTCCTCTAAATTACGATTTTCAGCTAATGAAGGTCACTGCTATCATGGACGATTTCCAGTGATACTAGGCCGTACCTAAATGTAATGCCTAAATAAAAACACACAGCTTTGATACCGCATACACAAGTAGCACGAACATATTTAAGCATCTCATTTTGCTTAGTGTAAATGAAAACGGGAATAAGCCTGAAAAGTTTGGTTTTTCATCGTTGATAACATAGATTGTACAGTTCTTACTAACCAGTACTGCACAGGATATTTGGTAGCAGGCCGGTGTCGAGTAGGCAGCAGTGGACAAACAAGCGGCAGATAATGAGCTCATCAATCAATCACAGCTCGTCGCCTCTTTGCCGAGCCGCGGTTTTTGTTTGTGACTTGTTCTGCCGACTTCCTGCCGAGAATCAGTTAGATTGAGAGACACCAGCCGGCGCGGCGGCGCTCGTCAACTACGTTATCTACTTCTTATAATAATTAAGATGACTTTCTTGATATTCGCGATGATATAAGTTCTGTCTCGACATCGTTTTAACTTGTATTATTCTTCAATCTTATTGAATCGTAAACCTACACAACAATAGCAATCACTTATTTAAACAAACCATTATTTATCTGAAATTTTCAGATTTCAGTTCTCACAACCCTCGCGAGTCTAGTTTAGATTTCATTGAAGTATTAATTAATTACCTCAGCCGGAGTTCACGTCGCGAAGCTAAAGTAGGGCTAATAAGTTAGTTTCTAACTGTTTACTTTAATTAAACCGTAACGAGAGCTTGTTACTCTTTCATTACGCAGGGCAATTCTATATTTTAATAAGAATACTTTAATTGTTTAGTACTTGGCTATTAGCCGTGTTTTGCTGAAAGCGATATTATGGAACAAAGACGATCTACATCCCTGCTAAGGTTTATTAAACACAAATAAGTATTTAATCTTTCTTTTGCGTTGAAGGACGTTATCTAAATTAGATCCACATTTTAAATACCAACCCAGCCAGATAAAAATCTTGCTTATATTTTTTCCTTTAATTGTTAGGTATGTTCACAAGCATTACCTACATTTAATATGCGGAGGAGAGTAACTTTGCTAAGTGTTGAATGAATTGAAATATTTTGATAAAGCTTAACTTAGCTTTAACGTCAAAATACTAATCCGAACGAAAGGAAATGAACGAGGCTTTTCATTCCTACCACAGCGTCGCCGCCGGCAGGCGCGCGGTTCCGCGGGCTCGTCTAGTCCGCCATATTTAATTCCAACCACTGCGTTGCCACCGGCAGGCGCGCGGCTCCGCGGGCTCGTCTGGTCCGCCATATTTCATTCCCACCACTGCGTTGCCGCCGGCCGGCACGCGGTTCCGCGGGCTCGTCTAGTCCGCCATATTTCATTCCTACCACAGCGTCGCCCATGGCGCGCGGCGAAATTACGGCTTCACAGAAGGAGATCACCGCATCCCACGACTCGGTGCTCCCGACCATCGAACGAGCGACGGCCGGCAGCGACAGGTCGGGGCCCACTTCGGATACGAGGGCACGGCGCTGCTCCTCCCATGTGGCACACTCTCGCGCCGTGTCCTCCCGATAGTCGGTGCAGTGATGGCACCGAGCGTCCGGCTCCCTGTTTATGCGACACAGGTACTTCCCGAAGCATCCATGCCCCGAGAGCACCTGGGTAGCCCGGAACGACAGGGAGCCGTACTTCCCCCCGAGCCATTCGTCGAACACTGGTCGGATCGCGTCGACAGTAGCGAGGCCGGCGGTAGGGCGCGAAAGCCTGTCCCGCCATTCCGCCACCATAACCTCGTGGAGCTGTAACCGACGCAGCTCGATCTCGCGCTGCATCGGTTCACCACCCTGCGTCCGCACATCCTCGCGCCACCGGTACAGTGAGGCGAGGACTCTTGCCTCAAAGTCCCAGGGCGGAGATCCGGCCACTGCACAACCCGCCTTGTAGGAGATCGTGCGATATCCCCTGACAGCCCTGACGGCCATCGCCCTCTGCGGTCTTCGCAGTATTGCGATGCTGCCGGCCGTCAGGTTAGAAGCCCATACCGGGGCCCCATACAGGGCCATGGATCGCACGATCCCCAAGTACAGCCGCCTACAGGCGGTGCTCGGGCCCCCCAGATTGGGAAGCAGCGTTGCAAGCGCGCCCGCGGCGCCCATTAGCCTCGGGTCAGCCGCCGAAAATGGGGGCCAAAATCCCACCGGCTGTCGAGCACCAATCCTAGATACTTCATTGTGGACTCGACAGTGATTTGGACCCCTCCGACCACGATGTGTGATCCCGGCGTTGGCGCCCGTCGGGGGCCGTGAAAGACCATGGCCTCCGACTTGTTGAGGGCCACTTCCAGCCCCTGGCGTCGTATGCGGCCCACCACCTCTGAGACCGCAGCCGTCACCAGCAACGCTGCCTCCCTGTACGAGCTCCCCCGGGCCGTGACCAACGTGTCGTCTGCGTAACACGTCAGGTCCACTCCCGGTTGGAGCTCGCCCCTCAGCACCCAGTCGTAACCGATGTTCCACAGGGGTGGGCCTAGGACCGAGCCTTGTGGGACACCGCACGACATAAATATCGCGACGGCCCTCGCCGTCCCGTCCCCTGTTGGTGACACATCTTTCCGCCAAATAAGCCCCAACGTTGCGGCGGAGGTAGCGGGGCACTCTGTGGTACCTTAGTGCCTCCCGAATACAACTCCAGGGCAGGGTGTTGAAGGCGTTGGATATGTCCAAGGACACCGCCAGCATCACCCCGCCCCGGGAAACCGCTTCCTCCGTCAGAACTCTCACCCGCATTATGGCGTCGATTGTGGAGCGCCCATGCCGAAAACCAAACTGACTGTCATCCAGATCCGGCCCCTCTCTGTACAAGTGGCTGTCGAGGCGGGCAGCAACTATCCGCTCAAAAAGCTTACCCACCTCGTCTAGCAGCACTATGGGCCAGTATGCGGACGGCGAGTCTGCTGGGCGCCCCGCCTTCTTGAGCAGGACCAGACAACCTGTCTTCCACTGAGTGGGGAAGCGGCCCTGCTCAAGGCAAGCTGAGTAGAGTCCTCTCAGCTGGGGCTCTAGCTCCTTCAGAGCGAGGACGAGCACGCGGCCCGGAACTCCATCGGGTCCCGGGGCCACGGTTTTGGCCCGGAGCCGCATCACGGCCGTCCTCAACTCTGGTTGTGTCGCCTCAGGAACGCTCTCCTCGGCCTCTTTAGCTGTGGGCAAAGCCATCGGCGGCGGCACGTGCTCTTCTCTATCAGGGAAGAGAGCAGCGACCACTCCCTCCAGCAACTGAGGCTCGAGGCTCTCAGTGAATGGGGGCGCCCAGGCACGAAGTTTCCCTCGGACCGCACGATAAGGACGCCCCCATGGATTTCCGTCTAGGGTCGCCAACATCTCTTCCCTGAATCGAGTTTTGGACTCGCCGATGGCCAGCCACAGAGCCTTCTTCGCCGCGCGGTACACCTCATACCGCGCAGCTTCTTCTTCCGGAACCCGACGACGTCTCCTCCGGTATCGGGTGTACTGGCGCCTGACCGCCACGCAAGTCCTGCGCATCTGCGCGATTTCGGCGGTCCACTAGTACAACCGGCGCCTTGTGCGTTGAGTGCGGACGCGGGGCATGGAGGCGTCGCAAATTTGCGTCATCGCCCTGCGAAACCACTGCGCCTCCTCCTCGACGTCGACGGGTTCGTTCGTCACTGACTCCCTGACCCAAGCCTGGATGATTGCGGCTTCCTCGACTCGTCAATCTGCTTAATCGACCAGCGAGGACCGCCCGTTTGCGGGGTCGATGGTCGGCCGCCACCCGTGATCTGGGTGGGGACGTTGAAACGGATGTACCGATGATCTGACAACGTCTCCACCTCCACGGTGACTCGCCCGCCATGGACACGGCCTGCAACATAGCTAGTGAACGAGACGTCCACTACAGACCCTCCCCGCTGCCGCACGCACGTGTACTCCGAGCCCCGATTCGGGACGGTCAGACCGGTCGCAACCGCCCACTCCTCCAACACGTCGCCCCTATGATTGGTGACCGAGGATCCCCACGCCGCAGACTTGGCGTTGAGATCCCCGAGCAACAGCACCAGGCCAGGGTGGAACCGGCCTACGACGGCACCCAGCTCGACAAGGAACCTCTCGAAGTCGGCGAGACTCTTGTTAGGCGAGAAATATGCCCCAATGGTGATAATACCCCCCACGAGAGCGGCCACCCAGCCGCGTCCTCGGGAGGGACTGCCAAGAGTCCCGCCAATGATGGCCACCGAACCGTCTAGATCCCCTGCCCAGTTATCACGGAGAGGAACAAAATACGGCTCAGCGACCACAGCCACGTTGATCAACCACTCCGCCATGCTCTGGAGCAAGAGATCTTGAGCTCTGGCAGAGTGGTCAATGTTCACCTGGAGAAAATGGAATTGTGCCATTACTGGCAGTCCATTTCTCCGGCATCCCCTTCTTCCCTGGGTCGGGAGTCAGCTGCTTGGCTGCCGGGCTCTGGGAGGGGCGCAGGTCCTCCGATAGCCCTTTTCTTCCTGCCTTGCTTGGGGGCCTTGCAGGCTTTCCCCCCAAGTCTGTGCTCCGCAGGCTTCCCTGCAGCTGCACAAAGGCTGCAATTTGGTGCCGCAGAGCACTGGGCCGACTTGTGGCCGGGCTGGCTGCAGCGATAACAAAGGTCGCTGCGGTCTGTGTCTGCAGTGCATTGTGCCCGGACATGCCCTTTGCCCACGCAGCGGTAGCACTGCATGCCCCTGGGTGGCAGGAGCTTGACACTCACTGACACCCAGCCCACCAGCAACCTTCTGCCATCCGCGACCTTGCTTGCAGCTGCCACCGGGCAACGTACCCACACCGTGCCCAGCCGAGCCGCACTGCAGTGGATTTCGCCCGCCTGCACGCTCTCGGGCGGACAGCCGCCACTTTGGGCAATGGCCGCCACTACCTCTTCCGGGGTCACGGAGTCGTCCAGTCCACTTACTCGCAATTCAGTGGTTTTAGTGGGTCTAGACACCCGGACATCCTCTGGTTTGAGGACTTCCCGCAGTTTGGCGGCCAACATGTCCGCCCTCTCTTGCCTGGCAGCACCGGACACCTCAAGAATTTTGGCTCCTGTGGCTGCCGTTCTAAACCCAAAACCGGCTGGGGAGGCAAAATCGCTGAAGTTCAGCTTTGCCTTTACCTCCGCCAGGACCGAATTGAAGGTCACCCCCCTCTCCGAGGCTTCAGGCTGCAGTGTTATGACTACAGCCTCAGAGCGTGGGGTCCTTCTTAGCGGCTGGAAGGTTCTCCTCGCTGGAAGACAAACTTCCGGACCGCGCCAGGTTGCACCTATCACCACGCGAACGCTTACCCCAAAATTTATAGGAAACGTTCGCGCCACGCCCGCCACGTTCCTTGTCGGACGCACTCAAAACTAAGTTGGTCACGTCCTCATATGATTGAGTCCGTGACTGCGTTTGTGAGCCTCCTCGGCTCTTGTTGCCGTCGCCGGCAAGCGGAATCTCCGCCAATAAGCTTGGCACATCCTCATTTTGGTTGTTTGTTTTATTATTATTTTCCATGTAGTTCCCACGAGTAGTAGGGAAGTGTATGTCCACCTAGGCAGAGCCCTTTTACCAGGGTAAGCCTACATACTGTAGAGTGCGGCAGGTGCTCTACAGGGGAGGCGCTAACGAATGGACTCCCTCCAGCCATTCATCCCCTCGCCGCGCCTCTAAACTTAGGATTAGGTGTTTTTTTTATCTTAGAGGTATCCTTCCTCTGGGCCAGGCGGCTAAGCCAAGCCCCCGACGGCGGCATTAAACATGCCTCCGTTCGCTGTCCGGCTAACCCGACTCAGCGAACCCGTCGAAAGTTCTCTCCTAGGGATTTCCCTGTAGGAGAGAAACGCCTACCGCATTGGTGCGCCTGCACCGCTGCGGCATAGTCGCATCCACGCCAATCGACGACCGTCGATCGATCAGGAGCGACCCCTCCTGGTGTCCCTCTTAGTCTGGTCTCTCACTTTGGACCTTTCCGGCATGAGTAACTCTACCGGCAGAGCTCCAAAGATCATTGAGACACGCAAGCCCCACCACGACGATAACGTGGGGACACATTTTTGGGGGCCATATTTCATTCCTACCACAGCGTCACCGCCGGCAAGCGCACGGCTCCGCGGGCTCGTCTAGTCCGCCATATTTCATTCCCACCACTGCGTTGCCGCCGGCCGGCGCGCGGTTCCGCGGGCTCGTCTAGTCCGCCATATTTATGCTAAACATGATTTCTAGTCGTGCTCTAGCATTGATTGTCAAATTATAGGATTTATTAAATTTATTCCTTGCTGGTTCGCAAACTGGTAATTTCAAGCATCGTGATTACAAAGTGTAATGAGTGTGAAGACGAACATCTGAACTTGTTACTTCTTCACTAGCTCAGCACACAATAGTCTCGGACTACATGATCTGCACTAGCATGTTCCCGTGGCCTCTTTCACCATATTTTCGGCATAAAAGTAGCACTCAGCGATAGTAGTAGCAATGAAAGATAGAATTTTCCTAATCGAATCAGCATTTCAAATTCACTATATTTTATTCACACATAAACCTACATGGGCACTTACAACATGCCAGAAGCGAGGCGCAGGGCTCCAGTCGGTCGGTACCTATTTTTTTTTTTGGGGTTGGGAAATCATCCAATGACATCTCCTGCTCTGGGTGGAGCGGGAAGGCGTGTCAGACTCTTACTGACTAAAACCCACCCCTGTTCCTTGCCTGTGTGCCAAGAGGAGCGGTAACTCTGTTACGAATTTATCCGCTGCCTCTTGGCATGCAGGCACCGGCCATGATGGGCCCCGTCAGTGGTGGCTGACAAACATCTCTTTGAGGTGCGCGTGGAACACTACGCGCCGTCGACTCACGGGCCTGGTGGTGATCGGACGGCGAGCTACCCACTGCTCGCCGTCCGCAGGACCGGGTCAACGGTGGTCGGAGATCGTCTCGCGACGTCCTACACCCAGGGCGTCTCCTGCGGTGGCTGCGGCTGAGGGCGTGAGGGCCACTACGTTGAGTCTCCCTCACCCGTTCCGCCTTCTCCTTCGCGAGCATTACTGCTTCGCAGAAGGAGCAGACTGCTTCCCATTTTCTCTCATTCCGTACCATGGCCTGAACCAGGGCCGGGCGCGAGTGGTCGCTACCGCCTATCATATCCACGAGGACACGGCAGTGCTCCGCCCAAGCGGGGCAGATCTCCACCGTATGCTCCACTGTGTCCTCTGGGCGATCCGCGCAGTAGTGACACCCGGGCGTCCTCCCACCTTATCCGACACAGGAACCTCCCGAAACAACCGTGTTCGGTGAGGGCCTGCGTCAGGCGGAAGGTGAGGACGCCGCGACGCCTCTCCAGCCACTTCTCAAAAAGGGGCACTACAGCCGCAATGGTGGCGTGCCCAGCACTGGGTTAGTCGGTCGGTGCCTATGGAGAGGATCCAGCTACAAACTCCACGGGATTACCAAATATGTAACTACCTAATTGTGTTTTATTTTCCAATGTTTATATGTCCCAAACAATACCCTGTACCCTGTTTATAATACCTACTAGTTGATATAACCGATCAAAACCAGGTTCCCCGGACCACGGGTCAGTCACATGCTCCTATGATAAATGATGTTTAATATATAGGTTGCTTACCTATGTAGGTACTTGTGTGTTTGTAACACTTTTACTTACAAAATGTGTCCGTCTGTTTGAGGCTAATGTAACAAGTTTTTGTTTTAGCAAAATATTTTACGTATAACATTCGATACAGAATCGAACGACGCGGCGTTTGAGAAATCGAACACGGTGAAGATTTTAACCAATGAAAAACTTTTAATTGAGCATAGAAACAATACGAATATGTCAGTGTTGTGCAGAAAAGCTACAGCAAAACAGCGTGACTCAGTTGTATTGTCTTAGCAACAGCACGTAACTGAGTTGTATTGCCTTAGCAACAGCGCGTAACTCAGTTGTATTGCCGTAGCAACAGCTTGTAACTCAGTTGTATTGCCTTAGCAACAGCGTGTAACTCAGTTGCATTGCCTTAGCAACAACGCGTAGCTCAGTTTTTTCAAAAAAACAAACTAAATATTTGCTATAATGAAAAGTTCCCGTGGTATTAGAACGTTAATGACAATAGGTGGTTGCTAAGCTTGCAACTCCACCTGCGAAAGAAATGCTTAGTTTTTCCGAAACGCAAATACTATACAATTTGTAATTCATTGAAATTTACTGAAACCCATTCTTTTGTTAATCTGGTAATCTTAAGCGTTTACTTAGGTATGTAAACTCACCCTTCAACGAAAAGTCGTGGCTCAACGGTAACACTTAATGTGTGGTGGTCACCCCACCTGGCGGCGCGGCCGTGCACCCCTGCTGAACACCAGCCCCTCTGTAGGTGTGCCATTTGATACGATACAAACTACTTGTATACAATCTAAGTGAGTGCCGATCTAAGGGAGATGAGCGCTTTCATCTCGAAATCTTACCAAAATTAATGTTTTATGATATAAAACGTTATTAATGTTATGGCAAAATATTTGTTGTTGCTTTATTCAATCATGACTTATAATGTAAGGAAAACATAATATGGTTAATTATGAAATAAAATGTATCCACGTACCCAATGTATTTGTATAGCTGAAATAGTTTCACAGTTGTGTTTGTTGCTTTTAATTGAAATAGGTACATACTTAAGTTGCAGAGCTCCCTCTCCAACCTGGTTGAAATGTCTCATTTGGCTGAAGCTTATGGCTGTGTATTAATGCGTCAGGCCCCGCGCGTCTCCAACTGGAGACGCGACAATAGGTGTTTAATTGTTTCTGCTATTCCGGGGCCTGACGGAACTGAATTGTAACGTGAAGCCGGATAACCACTAATTGAAATAACATTTCGCTGTATCAGCTATTCATTTTCCATGTTTTCACAAATAAACAAACCAAAATTTATGTACTTACAACAAAAAATCAAAATCCGCTATATTCTGTTTCGTAAAGTAAGTAACTTACCTCGAACTAAATTATTAAAAACAATTACCTTACTTGTTTTCAAGACATGCTCTTTTATCCGAGCGAGCCGTGGTAACTTGTAATTACACCGACCTCTGGCTCGGCTTACGTTTGCTCTAAGCAACTCCTCGCTTCTCTAATCTTTCAACTGAGCCTTTCAAGTACAACAAAGACGTGTCCCATACAGCCGCTCGGCTACGACTCGTGCTGTCCTACTGGCTGTGACCGCGTACTAGGTAGCGTGCGCCATGTGCGTGACATGCTGAGAGCAAGACACACACACGTGCATGACGTGTTGAGAGCATGACAAACACACGTGCACGCCGCGCACAGTAACCACAACAGACACGTCTCGGGACCACATTAGCTGGACGAGAAACGCATTTCTGTCACTCACTACGAATTTTTCAGGCCGGTCTAACTTGAGGACACGGTGGAGCTCTACCCCGCTTGAGCGGAGCACCGCCGTGTCCTCATGAAGGCAATCGGCGGCAGCGACCTCTCGCACCCAGCTCTTGTCCAGACCATGGTACGGAGCAAGAGGGAATGGGAAGCAGTCGCCTCCTTCTGCGAAGCAGTAATGCTCGCGAAGGAGGAGGCGGAACGGGTGAGGCAGACTCAACAGAGCCGTCCTCACGCCCACAGCAGTAACCGCAGGAGACGCCCAGGGCGCCGGGGGTCGCGGAACGATATCCGGCCACCGTAGGCGCGGGCCTGCGGACGGCGTGTAGTGGGTAGCTCGCCGTCCGATAGAGACCAGTCCCGCGAGTCGACGGCGCGTAGTGTTCCATGCCAGCCTCAAAGAGATGTCAGCAGTACCTGTGGGCCCGTAAGGGCCGATGCCTGCCTGGGGTTGCGGTTAAATTCGTAATAGACCGCGGTCCTCTAGAAGGGTGGGTTTAAGTCAGTAAGAGTCTGACACGCCCTCCCGCCCCGCCCAGTGCGGGAAAGTCATTGGACGATTTACCATAGTCCAAAAGAAAAAAATAGGCCGGTCTAACTTGATTTCAGTAGCCAAAAGGAATCAAATCCCACACTGCCTCACAATGCATACCTACAGGTTTGTATATTATGTACACTGCACAACGAGTCGCTGAATTAATGATATGATCGTAATGCATAGTATCATTTTCACTTACACTACTCTAGCTTTCATACGTCTTCGACAATTTTTTTTAACAAAAATGGCAGTTTCAAAAAAAGACAAGCTTCCGCTATGGGAAAATAAATATACGAGTATATATATGGTATATGCTATAATGGGAAAGTAACTTCTTCGAAAATCACTCCACATTTTCGCAAGTTGACTATAAAAACAAGAGCGTACGTGTATCAAAATCTAGAAGACCCGAGACCCGACAGACGTTGTCCTGTAGGACAAAAGTGCCATAGAGAAAAGCACTTTCAGTTTTGCCCAGCTTTATCAATATTTCTTCCCCTCGAACTGTACCCGGACCGTCACGAACATTTGTCAAATAAACACATTGGTCATGCGCTTAACAACGAGCAACATTTCGTTTTCTGTTTATTTAAAATTCAAAGTCCTGACTGACTGATATATCAACGCACAGCTTAAACCGCTGGTCCTAGAGACATGAAATTTGCAAGGTGTGTTCTTTTTGAAGAGTAGAGATCCACTAAGAAAGGTTTTTTTGTTTTTATTATACCTCTGAGAGGGCGAAAGTGGAGTTGAAAGTTTATGAAGGGGGTAGTACTAATACCTCGCGGGCGAAGCTGCTAGCAGAAGTTACTTATTTATACAATTGAAAATTTAAAAAAAATATTGCATTAAAATCATGGAAGCGATAATTGTACAATGTCTGGACGTGATCATAGAATGCATTATAAGCCATGCGTCATTCCGGCGACGTAGCGTGTAATATTGTTTGCGGACGTCACGCTGTCACGTCGTGTCGGTTGATGCATCACCACACCGCACGGCTGAAGAGCCGCGCGCCATGAACATTCATATAAATGGAAATCTTGCCGCCATCGCCATTGAGGAAGTGCTCCCTCTCACTCGGAATGACAATAGCCTCATTTTGACAACCCCACAATTTTCTCGGGTCGTAGTAGAGAACGAACATTCAGACATAAGTTCTATGTGTGTGTGCTTAACGGACAAAATATAAGTAATGTTATTGGTTATCCTTTAAGTAAATGAACGCGAACGAAGCCGTAGGAACAGCTGGTTTTATTTAGTTTTATGGAGTCGAACAAGAACGCGTCTCAAGGATGCCAACTGTATTTTTCCAGATTTATGTGTAAAAATAAACAATGTTCTTAATGTCTTAAGAACTTAATAAAAGCGGTGCTGTCGTATAAAACGCGGCACTTTAATTTAAAATAGCTGCGCGTCTTCACAGCGGACAGCCGGCCGATGGCGGGGCATTCCACACCCACTGCAGGCTCCCAACGTTCGCGAGTTCATAGAACCATAAATTTAATTATATTAGCATAATATTTCTGTCACTCTGTTCACAAAAAAATTAAATGAGACTCCAATAAAAAATGTTTTTATATCGTGTCTCTTTTGAGAGCCGTATATTACGCCGTGCCACAATGTTTTTAACCGACTTCAACAAAAGAAGGAGGTTCTCAATTCGACTGTATTTTTTTTATGTGTGTTCTTCATAACTTTTTACTAGGTGAACCGATTTTGAAGATTTTTTTAATGGAAAGCTGTTGCTTCACATGTGGTCCCATTTTAATTTGGTGAAGATCTGATAAAGAACTTCGGAGATACACAATGGAACTCTTCAATAAATGATAGCAAACCTTCCAGAATTGCTTCAATCGCATGTCTGTACATTGTTTTCACCTCTTCACAAAATTGCATCACGCTGATACGCTCTGAAGGGGTATACCTGATTTGTACAGTTCACCCTGATACAGCCTAATTTCACCAACTATGTTCAAATTCCCTACTTTTGGGGCTCTCAATTCAGGCATAACTTTACTATTAATTTAGTTTTAGAATGGGGAACAACAACTAAAAAGTGAAAAAAAAACTTTTTCCAAAAAAAATACAACCGACTTCCACAAATAATACAAAAAAATGCAAAATAACTTTAATTTCGGAAGTCGGTGTCAAATAACGAAGAAACCAAACTAGAAACACCGACTTCCGAAATTAAAGTTATTTTGCATTTCTTAGTATTATTTGAGGAAGTCGGTTATATTTTTTTTGTAAAAAGTTTTTTTATTGTGTAAATGATTGACATTCAGCCGTAACTTATAGTAGAGTAAAAATAGCAAAAAATGCCGCAGGTTTATTGAATATTACTAAACAGTTCTATGAGTTAGCTTTAGTTAAGGCTTCTTATTTCGATAAATGTTTCTGAAGGAAGCACGACCGTTAACGTGTCGTTTTTGTTAGACAAGAACATGTAAACCCACGGGTACTTGGTATTTGGGTCAAGTTGGTGACGTTAATAAGTTAAACAACAGTACAGTGAGCGAGCATTGTCTGCCCACCCCCTGAGGTAAATTTGGAGGACGGTAGCGCCCTCTACCGAACAATGGCATATCTTGGAGAAGAAGGGTCCCGGGGTGAGAGGGGGGTGAGGGGGTGATGGGCTGCTTTTTGTAATGGTAATATGACCTCAAATGTCACCACGCCGTGACGGTGGAGCCTTCCTTACCAGAGATATGGATCTCATCGCCATCGCTAGCACCGGCAACTCGTGAGCAAATATAAAATAGGAAGGAATTATTGGTATTATTTGAGAAAAGATTTAAGATTCCTAAACAAGCATCAAGTAACAACTGTTCGTGAAAGTGTCGCAATCTTATCAAAACACCCGCACAACTAAATGCTCAATATTTTCATAATCGAACAAGAGACGTCGTGCTTCTATGTCTATATTAAAAGAAAACATAAGCTCGTTAACTCAGTGTTAACCCCAGTTGACAGCAAACGAGCCATATAGTCGAATGTATCGCGTCCGCGCGGTTCCAGCGTACAGTAGGTACAGTCTCTTTGAAACATAAATCAATTCGCTAATCTGTGCCGCTATCAAACGGTCTGTAGCCATCTGTCAGTAGAGGTCGGCGCGCGTCGCTTAGCAAATAAATACGCCTTTATACTCAATGTAAAAACATTCGCTTTGAAGTTGATTGAACGTAAACATCGCAATGTGCGCCGTTATGAGTAGGTAGGCAGTGTCGGACCATGCGCTATTTTCAAATTTACATTTTATCATATATTCAAATGAACTGGTAAACTGTTAATTTAATGCTAATGTTAGCTCACCACAAGGTGGCGTGATTCATCCATTTTGCCCATCTGTTGTGACGTGGATTTTCAGAATTATACTACTTTTCCTGAAACTTTACCAACGAAACCCATAGAACTTGAGAATGATCAGTATAAAAAAGGGGATTAAAAAAGTATGCGTGTCTGTGTTTACACTCGTAGAACCACAAAAATAAGACACAAAAATCACGATTGCCAATCTGCCATATCCTATGTTAATTTGAATTTGCATTTCAGTTTGTCGGCGATCAGCAGGTGTACTCGCTAACTCAGTTGACATTAATTTGATAGGCACTACGCAGTACATTGCTCGGTGAACATCGATTATAATAGGAACTACGTAGCACATTTTTGTTTTCCTATACGTCAAAGCAGCAATGTACGGCAAAGTGCCTATCAAATTGAAGACAACTGAGTTAGCGAATACGCCTGCTGGTTCTCCTTTATAAACTTAATTTAATAGTAACTTATGTGTGTAACGTAACTTCACTTAGACATCTGTATCTAGTGTAGCTATGTATAATGCAAAAACTTAAAACTAATATTATACCTTCGTTATCGATTCAATTCAACACTTCGCTATCGGCAAGGTCGGGGTCCAATGAATAGAATACTTAATATTTATTTGTTTCTAAAACTAATATTTACCATTCTATTTGTAAGCACAACTGCTGCTACCTCCAATATTGATACTTGGTAAGAGAAACACTCCCAAGTACAACAATATTATAGTTTTATTGATTGTATCAACGAACACAAATAAATATCGTCAAACTTTCCAATCAGAACATAACTCAATTGTATCAGTTTAATCCAACGGATTTATAACAAAGCTCAACTTTTAACAAACACGCCGAATTTTCTGATAGAACCCTTTTATAATCGAACAATGCATTGAAAAGAACTCATATTTCGTCTGCATACAAAAAGAGTATTTAGGCGTAAGTTTCAACCTTCAATCCAGAAGTATGCATGTACCAGATATTCCTATCTACGTATCGGAGCTGATTGCTACAGATTACTTGGGGAATAAAAGAGTATCAGGTGCTGACACGGACGTTGTTACAATAGAAGTAATGAAGAAATAAATTGCTTGCTCCCAATGCTTTGTTAATCACATAGCTTTCAGTTTCAGCTGAGTCTAGTCTATGATTTTGTTATTATAAAAAATTATTCATCAGCATTCTTTACAGCTATTGATCTGTACAGGAAACTCAGGTACACCTTTGAGCAATTAATGCAAAAAGAAATCTAATGTCTTCCCAACTAAACGTTAAGTAATTTTAAAAGGGTCCAGTCATTCAGTAGCAACATATGGAGCATAATATAGTCGGTAGACTTACTTTTCTTTTGCAAACTTGGCTTGACACTCTACTGTAAAAAAAAATGTTTTCGTCTACAAATCAAAAAATTCTCTTGAATAACAAGACACGCACAAAAACCACATGATGAGCTCAAAAGAGATCAAAATGATAAACGTCTCCTAAAAAACATTCCTCATTGAAACTGCCTCGTTTTGTGAATAAATTGTGCTGCGAAAATTTCATATTCCTGCTAGTCTAACAACATGCGTACAAAGAGTATAAAACGTGTCTTGTGTGTTTGTACGTGAGGAAGGACTAAGGGCGCGGTTCACGAAGTCCTCGTTTCAATAATTCGCATGCGCCCGCAGCATGCTTCAGTGAATGCACTGTAATCACAAAAGGGAAATACCGTGTACTCGCAGACGGTGATCTAGACAGCAATATCATTGACACGTCACCAGTACCGTATTTACCCTTAGGACAAGAGGTTCATGGCCCCGGGCAGATTTGCGAGTTTTCCGAACCTATTTTCTTGATACAAGCTCTACTTTTTGCCTGCCGCCCTATCTTCTCGTCTGTCAAAAGAACATTGAATGTTTCCGAGCTCGCTTCGCTTGCTCTTGCATCATTGATATTCCCAATATTTTAAGCTTAAGTCGAGTTTAGTATTTATGTTATAAAGAACATGTCAAACACTACTATAAGACAGGGTTTCAGGCTAAATATTCAAATATTCAACTTCGAATTCTTTATTCAGAAATCGGGGAGATAATGTTTATTTTACGCTTAAGTTGACAAAAAAACTTCTATAGGTAAAAAAAAAATATAACTAGTTCGAGGAGCAAATTTTTATTTATTGAAATTTGTCTTTAATATATTACCACAGCAAAGAGTTTTCTTTTTTTTAATATTGGGACGGTTTACATAATGTGGACCGGAGCGCCACATCTTTTTCGTTTCATTTATTAATTTCGTGAACACAGGGTACAATGATGTTTTATAAAAAAATGTTTAGTCCATCCTGTTCCGCCAAAAGGCATACAAAATAGTGTTGCTAATGTCAATATTTAAAATTAATCTTTAAATAGGCTAGTATTGCATTTCTCTAGTAGTTTGGTTTAAATTTAATACTCGTCTACGATACGTAGAGTGAATCAGAAAGAGCATTGTTCTAAGGAAACTTTAGTTTAAACTAAATGGTTTTTGGCAATCCTGACCTATTCTAAATCCTCAATAAACAATCATTTATTTATCTATAATCCATTCACAATAGCATTAGACAAAAGTTACAATAGGTTATTTTTAATACACACTTTGTAACAAAAGTACAATAAACATGTTACAGTTACGATAGGCGCCGAATTTATTTTTAATCTATTTATACAGCAGCTGTCACACTTAATTATAACTATTTATCTTATGAAATTATGTGGCTTTCATTTAGTTATATTATTTCATTTTAATTTGAAATTACCATGTCAATGCTGAAAACCTAAAAGAAGCAGAAGTGAACACATCCGGAACGCCCTGTGGACTCTTCGTCCGCTTACCGGCCCATTGTGCTGCTCGACGAGGTGGGCAAGCTCTTTGAAAGAGTAATTGCAGACCGCCTCGTCGGGCAGTTGATGCGGGTGGGGCCGGACCTGGCGGAGAGCCTGTACGGCTTCCGCAGGGGGCGCTCCACGGTGGACGCAGTCATGCGCGTAAGAGCCCTCACGACGGGGGATGCAGTGACCCGGGGTAGGGTCGTCTTGGCGGTGTCTCTGGACATCGCCAATGCCTTCAACACCCTGCCCTGGAGTTGTATAGTGGAGGCACTCCGGTATCACCGGGTGCCGCCCTACCTTCGTCGCGTAGTCGAGGCGTATCTGACGGACAGAGCCGTCATCTACCCCGGTCATCAGGGAGTATGGAACCGGCGAGAGATGTCGTGCGGTGTTCCACAGGGATCGGTCCTGGGGCCGCCCTTGTGGAACATCGGATACGACTGGGTGCTGCGCGCCGACCTCCCCGCTGGCGTCAGCGTAGTGTGCTACGCTGACGACACGCTGGTCTTAGCGCAGGGGAGGTCGCACGAGGCGGCGGCCGAACTTATGACACGCGGGGTTGCGACAGTCATAGAGAGGATCCGGCAACTGGGACTCGAGGTGGCATTGCACAAGTCCGAGGCCATGTGTTTTCATGGTCGTCGGAACGCGCCACCTGCGGGTTCCCAGATCACGGTAGGAGGGGTTCGCATCGGCGTCGAGGGTACGATGAAGTACCTGGGACTCGTCCTCGACAGCCGGTGGAACTTCGTCGAACATTTTCGACGTTTGGCTCCCAGATTGGACAGGGCCGGGGCCGCCTTGAAGCGGCTCCTACCCAATCTGAGGGGGCCAAACGCCTCCTGCCGGAGGCTCTACGCGGGGATCGTGCGGTCCATGGCCCTCTACGGGGCACCGGTGTGGGCGCGTTCGTTGAGGCAGCGATCAGCTCGCCTGATGAACGCGTCCCAGAGGGTCATGGCGATCCGTATCATCCGCGGATACCGCACGATCTCCCGTGAGGCGGCGAGCCTCCTTGCCGGACTGTCACCGTGGGATCTGGAGGCAAAAATCCTCGCGCACCTGTACGAGTGGCGCGAGGAGGCCAAACGCCGGGGCGAAACTCCGCTGCCGCGACAACTCGCGGCTCGGCGGACCGAGCTCCGGCAGGATCTCATGGTGACATGGAGAGAGCGACTGTCGCAACCCAGCGCTGGGCACGCCACCATCGAGGCGGTAGTGCCCCTCTTTGAGGAGTGGCTGGAGAGGCGTCACGGCGCCCTCACCTTCCGCCTGACGCAGGTGCTCACCGGACACGGCTGTTTCGGTAAGTACCTGTGTCGGATCAAGGCGGAGGTGACCCCCGGGTGTTTCCATTGCGAGGATCGCCCAGAGGACACGGTGGAGCATACGGTGGAGGTTTGCCCCGCTTGGGCAGAGCACCGCCGTGTCCTCGTGGATGCGATAGGCGGCAGCGACCTCTCGCGCCGTGCCCTGGTTCAGGCCATGGTACGGAGCGAGAGGGAATGGGAAGCCGTCTCCTCCTTCTGCGAAGCAGTAATGCTCGCGAAGGCGGGGGCGGGACGCGTGGGAAAGGCTCAGCAACAGCCGAGTCGCCCTAGCGCCCCCAGCCGCGACCGCCGCAGGAGACGCCAGGGGCCGCGAGACGATCTCCGGCCACCGTAGACCCGGGCCTGCGGACGGCGAGTAGTGGGTAACTCGCCGTCCGATCAGCACCAGGCCCGAGAGTCGACGGCGCGTAGTGTTCCACGCGCGCCTCAAAGAGTTGTCAGCCAAGGGAAGGGGCCTGCCACGGCCGGTGCATGCCCGGGGGTGGAGGATAAATTCGAAAGAGTTACCTCGCCCCCGGGCACTCGAGGCAGGGAGGAACAGGGGTGGGTTTTAGTCAGTAAGAGTCTGACACACCCTTCCGCTCCACCCTAGAGCGGAAGAAGTCATAGGATGATTTCCCACCCCTCAAAAAAAAAAAAAAAAAAAAAACACATCCGGAACGTTTTTTGTTTCACTATAATTCTACCTTTAAAATGCTTCCTAATCGCTTCTTTACTTGTGACAGCGGTTTTTCCAATGTTACCGGTTTATGTTTGACGTAAATAATGTTCTGTGATTGTCATTCAATGTGAATACCTGCTTGTGAATGCGATGCCTTGTTAATTGTTATTGTTGAATTTTCGTGATCAAGTTATTTGTTTCTATTTTACAACAAAAATTAAAGAAGTTTTAATGCTATTGTGTAAGGGGTATTAGATGGTTTAGTAAACGTTACATCACATGAGATTCCTCCAGCGCACCATCACCTCACTCAAGATCTTAACGGATACTTACCTGTAAGTGAGTGTAGTCTCCACACCGCCGGGCAACTCTCCAGCTAACCGCGCCACCTACCCTCATTACGGCGTGACACCACTTAACACCCTCACTCACAGTTAGCAAGCGCCGGTAACTTGACGCCAGATTACGTACCGTTTACCTGACGCCGCCGACACATTACCAACTTAACTCATTAACTCCACTGCATTTATGAGCGACACCTGAATGTGATACCTCAGATAGTAATATGCACGAGGGCTCGCTTCATACAAAGTTGCATATAGAGGTGAAGAACGATCGACAGCTCAACTGTAGCAGAGCGCGCAATATGTGTCAGAAGTTGCTTCGAAACTATTTATATTTCTCTTTGCCAATACGAGATAGGTATTCTCTTTATCATTTGCGAGCGTCAAGGGTCGGCCCTTCTGTTACTGTTTACTACGTGTTAACTGGCAGAGATTTTAACAATATTAACAAAGTGGGAAACTTTCCGTATTGAACGCGTTGCAAAGTTAAATCGTACGGCGCGGGCGAGCCGCGTACGCCCCGTAAACCGCTAAGCAGGCCAGGAACGGCCAGACACTCATTTTTATCGGCCACTATAAAAATATATTAATTACCAACTTTTTATGACCCCTGACGCCGCCATTACGCCGCGTGTTCTCATTATTTAGATTTTTTTTTTAATGTTTATTAACATTGTTCGACAGTGTTCGTGTCTCATTCGTTAATGTCTTGTGAACTTACATAAAAAAACCGGCCAAGTGCGTGTCGGGCCACGCGCAGTGTAGGGTTCCGTAGTCACCCGTTACAACATGCGGATTTAGAAGGGAACTTTATGTTTATTGCTATGAACAAATATTAATTATGTTCACAGTTTAACGGCCCATAAAGTTAAAAAACGGGCTCACATAGGACAAAGGTAATTGAAGAAGAAGTTAATAATCCGACTTCATTACATTGAAGCTTTCAATCTTTGGAACACCCAAGCGCTTATGTTTGGGGCGTCTCTGAGCACCACGTTTAAGATAAAGCTTATGTTTGTATTAGGACGTTATATAATTATGTATGTATGTTATAATTATATCTAATATAAATAAGTAACTTCATCTTAGTAATTTTAAGGGTTCCGAAATCCCGAATGAAAAAACGGAACCCTCATAGGATCACTCGTGTCTGTCTGTCTGTCTGTCCGTCTGTCACAGCCAATTTGCTCCGAATCTACTGGACCGATAGAGTTGAAACTTCGTACACACATCTGTGAATCAAACGCGAACGTGTACTTACCCTAAATTAATAAATTTGGAAAATGGGGGTGACTTTTGTGGTGAAAATCGGAAAATTAAAAAAACAAGTTTTTTCAAACGGTGCGCTGCGACATATCAAATGAAAGTGCACATTGTAAGAAAAATGCATACGAACATCCGTATGCATTTTTTTCATAATTTTAAAATATACATGTTTTTTAAGTTATTTCAGAATATAGATGAAAAAAAAATACATACAATCGAACATAGAACCTCCTCCTTTTTCGAAATCGGTTAATGACCATTCTCCCATTATATCTGAAAGCACTGGGCCTGTTATTTACTTATAGATTACAGGAAAACCTATAAGGAGGAGGTAAGTAGTTAAAAAACCTGATAAATATATGATTTGTGCGGAACCCTTTGCGCGCGAGTCCGACTCGCTCTTGGCCGGTTTTTTTCTAAGGACTTTGTATTTTGTACGAAATTTTTCAAGTATATTTTACAAGTTGGGCGACGTAAGACGTGATAGTTTGCTTCTAAATCCGATATTATATTTCATCATCATCATCATCTCAGCCTTTTAATGTCCCACTGCTGGGCCACAGGCCTCCTCTCTATGAGAGGGTGTGGGCCGTAATCCACCTCGCGGGCCCAATGCGGATTGGTGGATGTCACATGTCTTCGAATTTTTGGTTCTAGGACATGCCGGTTTCCGACGTTTTCCTTTTGATCCACCGTTTTGAGAGCAGTGGTGAAGAAATAATTTACACAAAGTAAAGCGCTTGCCTGGGTTTGCACTCACGACCTACAACTTGTAAGTCGCGGCCAATACCACTGGGCCACCACTGCTACACTACTACAATCATGCTATGCACATGCATATATATACAACTGCTATGTATATTACTACAATCATGACTTTTTTCAGATTTTTCAAGCCAACAGTTTAAATTTTAGACAAACACCCACACTCTTGAAAAAAAAGATATAAGTTTATTATTTCGCAAATGATTTTGGGAGACCTATCCAACGATACCCCTAACACCTTCCCGATGGGATAGAGCTATAGCGAGAGATAAAACATACCCACAGATTCTTTTTCTAGATTTCATTTCACAAATTTGTCAAATGTGCAAAATTACAGCTTTCTAGAACTAACAGTCTCTAAGCTAAGCCATGGACGGACATACGGACATGGCGACACTATAAGGGTTCCTTGCTAAGACTACGAAACCCTGACAACCAACGTCTACCAAGTTGGCAGATAATGTAATTAATTAAATTCCTCGCTGAATTACACTGAGAGGTATTCACTGAAACATTTCAATAAATTGTTAAATTGGATGAAGTTTTATATTTTATTCACGACAGCGTTTCTATCTGCTTCATTGAATATTAAAAGGTGCTTACTTTAATTTCTTGCACCGTAATATATGAGCACAAGATAAGAACACCGCGCCCGGCGCTGTGCTGGGGTAGTGTGGGAAACGAAGCGAAAATGTAAAGCGTACTCGTATAAGCGCAGGAGTCTTCCTAGTGGGAAGTGCTCGCGTGTGAAACGTACTACACTCACAGCAAGGACAGCCCACACCGAGAACCGGGCTATATCGAGATAAGCACTTGGGACAGGGATGAACTAAATACATGTATGTATTCAATTTCAGAAATCAGATTTACTTTGACCTGTAAGTACCTACCTACATTTTATTGACCTTGACTGTACTTACACTGTCGAAGACAAGGCCATGTATTCCCATTTCTTTTTCATGAGATTACTGCTAAGCCATGGTGGGAGTATTAACATAATATACCGCACCCGTGTTCCTTCGTAAATCTTGTAGAGGTGACCCACGTCTATTGTCTTATCGATAACATATTATTGCTTCTATATTAAAGGCACGATAGACTAAATAAATAAGGTTTAGTTACTTTAGATTGGACAATGCTAATATTAAATACTTTTTCGTACTTTACACACGAGAATTTCTATCAGTAAATGAACACTAACACAATTTACTCGTGAGTAGTAAAATAAACGAATGTTCATTGCTGTAGGCGAGCCTTTCATTTGACTGACAGCAGATTAGTTGCACGTGATGTGGCGGCTTCAGACTCAATGAAAAGCTCATTTTAGAACATGTTAGAATATAAAAAATACAATATAATATATCACTAATTTATTTGCATAGAGTAAGCCACAAATCATTATGTTGTGATGAAAATAGCTTGTTTTATATTCATCTTTCTATTCTTATATTTCACACACTATAATGCAACGTGTGAGTTCCGCTGAACCCTTCCATTTACTCCACAAATGGTGACCGACGATGGGCCTGCAACGTGTAGCGTGCAGTGTAACGAGTATTCCACACACGTTGCACACGTCTGCGAGACGTATGTACGCTCTGAGTGAGTCTGAATAATTTGAATATGAGACTGGCACACATCTCTAGTTAGTCGGAACTTCGAGCAGTGTGAATCTGAAGCGTGAAGTGTAGTGAATTATTGCAAGAGTCCCGTCTGTTGTGAATCTTTGCAGCTACCGGTATCTGTCTCGCTGTGCACCTCTAATTAAGACGCAGCACCCTTCGACGGGGTTAGGTATCGTCTGCATTAATGACAAGACGGCGAGAGAGAACAGTCAATAGCTCGACGTCTGCGTTATTAATAATTGGCTGCTTGTTTAGCTTTGTTTAGATTTTGCTATTATTACTCTGTTTATACGAGTAACTGTTCGTAAAATAATCGTAATGTATTTTTTATTTGATTGAATTAAAGCTACCATTTTATCCCAAATCTGAAATTGCAAATTTAAATCTAGAACGTTCCCTTAATGTTTAATGCATTTCATGCAGTAAGAAATTATAATTATATATTAACAATTTACATAGTAAATTCTAATTTCATACTTAATTTATCATTCAATATTTAAAAGAATTCATGGTTTATACCTAACGTTCCTAAATATCTAATTATAATTAATTTAACAATTCACTTTGAATAAAATTGATTTAAACGAAAGTACAAATAAAAGTTACATCACTTCACTATAATTATACGGAAATTCAAATTTGATAAATAGAAATGTAGACCCACCATTTTGATGAAATGATATTGATTATAATAATGGAATTTAAAATACGATAAAATAATAGTAATAAGAACTAGATCATATAAACAAAAGTCTCTCTCCAGTGCAGCACTCTCGCGCTCCAGTGCAGCACTCTCGCGCTCCAGTGCAGCACTCTCGCGCTCCAGTGCAGCACTCTCGCGCTCCAGTGCAGCACTCTCGCGCTCCAGTGCAGCACTCGCGCGCTCCAGTGCAGCACTCTCGCACTCCAGTGTAGCACTTGCGCGCTCCAGTGCAGTCATTTCAGCCTACAGGCTAAGTCAGATTTCCTTTCTTGTACAACAACGCTATGATAGAAGTCTCCCATTCTTGCGTGTGTTTTCATGTGCTGCGATATTATTGAACTATTTCTATCGATCGATCAGTTTTCAGTACCTACATCGTCGGTGACACCGTCGTCTCGCGGGTAGCGCTACTTCTCTTTCCATGAATATTGGCACCTTTATGTTTAGCTAATCTTAAAATCTTCGTAAAACTGTATAGTCTTGGTGTGTGCTACATCTTTTCTGTTGAAAGTAGATCGAAAACCTCTAAAATCCAAATACGGAATTTAGATTTTAGAGAAGGAATCCATTTTCGCGCATCATTTAGACGTTCCTGTCTTCTCTTCACTGAACTATGAAGGGTTTCCTTCCTCAGTTACTTTGAGTCTATCTGTGTATTTATTTATCTTTATCTTTGTCTACATATATTGATTTATATAATTTGGTGAGCTCCTTTTTTGGGTTCTAAAATCCGAATGAAAAAACGGAATACTTATAGGACCACTCGTGTGTCTGTCTGTCCTTCCGTCTGTCTGTCTGTCAGTCTGTCCGTTTGTCACAGCCAATTTGCTTCGAATCTACTATACCGATAGAGTTAAAATTGAGTACCTACACACATAAATATCTATGACCCAAACACGAACATGTACCTTAAATAAATTAATTTGGAATATGGGGGTCACTTATGGGGTGAAAAATGGAAAATTAAAAAATAATGTTAGGATTTGTTCGCAACCCTTTAAGCGCAAGTCCGACTCGCTCTTGGCCGGTTTTTCCTTTGTTGAATTACGACCCACACCCTCGCATAGAGAGAAAGCCTGTGTCCCAGCAGTGGGTCAATTAGAAGGCTGATAGATCCACGGAGAACAAATCGGTATTTATAGATCAAAGTACACATTTAATAAAAAGGATTAAAATATTAATTAAATAGTCTGATGAACTTGTAGAACTTCCAATTTCTTTAAAGTGTTTCAAAAAGTCAGTCGTATAAGATAAACCAATCACAGTTAATCAAATAAAGCGCGTACTTACCTATAGCTCTAAACGTGGATCAAAGATTGGAATGAAATATTAAATATAAAGTGTAAAAGATATTTTATTTTGTAAGGATAAATGAGGTGAGGAGCCTGTTCCCTCCTCAGTTCTCCCCGTGCCGAGGTCAAAGATAAAACGATGGAAATGCGTACCGAGTAAATTTTTGAAACGAGTAATATTCAAAAGATATTGTGGAACCTTTGCTAAGTATATTTTTATTTCTGTCACTTTTCTCGCAATTTTACAATGGCGGTTACATTTGCCCCTTAATAATACTCTTTAAGGGTCCCAAAAAATAATGATTTATGATTATTAAAAATATAACAATCCGAGACACGTTCCTTTGATAAATTATATTGTGTTTGGCAAACAAAAGGAAAACGCCTATTCCAGCGCTTGTAGAATTCAAGCCAGATTTTATGTGTTGTACTTTACATTAAAGCTGTATTCGTGTGAGAGAGTTTAACAGCCGCAGTAAAGGCTCCGGCCCGCGCCGAGAGCGCCGTGACGTCACGCAGGCACTCGAACAATACATAAGTAATATGACAGACACGCGTACGAGTACGAACTGCGCTGAACAACACGAACATCTCGAATCACTCACTCGGTTAGCTTGCGGAAAGAAAATAAAACGGGAAGCGGATATGAGGAAAACAAATATACGGACGAACTTAAATAGAGTGAAGGTAGAAGAAACACTTGGTTCAATAAGAAATCAACCCCATTTGAACACTTACATGAAAGCTAGTTTTGGTACATTATTACTAACCTAACATTTTTTTTTTTGTTGCCGGGGTGGAAAATCCTCATAGAGGTCCTTCGCCTGGGGCGGGCGAAGGGGTCTGTCAGACTCTTACTGACTAAAAAGCACCCCGGTGTTCCCTCATATACTTGACTCGGAGGCTGCGGGTGGGAATGGGACTTCCGCTGCCCCGGACTAGTACCGGCCCGCTGTCTGCGGGCCTCATCCCGTGGTGGAGAGTGAGATATTAACCTTCACGTCTAAGAGAGGAGCGCGTGGAACACTACGCGCCGCCATCTCTGGTCCTAACTACCCATACCTTTTTTTTTTTTTTTTTTTGTTGCCGGTGTGGAAAATCCTCATGGATGTCCTTCGCCCGGGACGGGCGAAGGGGTCTGTCAGACTCTTACTGACTAAAAACCACCCCCGGTGTTCCGTCCCACACTTGAACCGGGGATCGTGAGAGCTAGTACGACTTCCATGAACCCCGGCTAGTGCCGGCCCGCCTATGCGGGCCACCTCTGGCTCGCGGGGAGAGTGAGTTGTCCTCTCCTCGCGACGTCTAATAGGGGCGCGCGTGGAACACTACGCGCCGCCGCCTCGGGTCCTGCTGGATGGGGGGCGGCAGACTACCCCTAGTCCGCCGGCCCTCTGGACCTATTTAGGGGGGCTGGCAGAGGGCGTTGTTCGCCCTCCGCCGACGCCCGGTACGTCTGCTGCGGATCGGGAGAGTGGCTACGGCCTCCCTTTTCCTTTCCGCAGCCTCCTTCTGCGAAATTACGAATTTACAGAAGGAGATCACCGCATCCCACGACTCGGCGCTCCCGACCATCGAACGTGCGACGGCCGGCAGCGACAGGTCGGAGCCCACTTCGGATACGAGGGCACGGCGCTGCTCCTCCCATGCGGCACACTCTGCCAGTGTGTGCTGCGCCGTGTCCTCCCGACAGTCGGTGCAGTGATGGCACCGAGCGTCCGGCTCCCTGTTTATGCGACACAGGTACTTCCCGAAGCAGCCATGCCCCGAGAGCACCTGCGTCGCCCGAAACGACAGGGAGCCGTGCTTCCTCCCGAGCCATTCGTCGAGCACTGGTCGGATCGCGTCGACGGTAGCAAGACCGGCAGGGCGCAAAAGCCTATCCCGCCATTCCGCCACCATGACCTCGCGGAGCTGTGACCGACGCAACTCGATCTCGCGCTGCATCGGTTCACCGCCCCGCGTCCGCACCTCCTCGCGCCACCGGTACAGCGAGGCGAGGACTCTCGCCTCCAAGTCCCAGGGCGGAGATCCGGCCAGTGTACAACCCGCCTCGTAGGAGATCGTGCGATATCCCCTAATAGCCCTGACGGCCATCGCCCTCTGCAGTCTTCGCAATATCGCGATGCTGCCGGCCGTCAGGTCAGAAGCCCAAACCGGGGCCCCATACAAGGCCATGGATCGCACGATCCCCAAGTACAACCGCCTACAGGCGGTGCTCGGGCCCCCTAAATTAGGAAGCAGCGTTGCGAGCGCGCCCGCGGCTCCCATCAAGCTGCAGTTTGGTGCCGTGGAGCACTGGGCCGACTTGTGGCCGGGTTGGCTGCAGCGATAGCAGAGGTTGATGCGGTCTGTGTCTGCAGTGCATTGTGCCCGGACATGCCCTTTGTCCAGGCAGCGGTAGCACTGCATTTCCCTGGGTGACAGGAGTTTGACACTCGCTGACACCCAGCCTACCAGCAACCTTCTGCCATCCGCGACCCTGTTTGCGGCCACCACTGGGCACCGCACCCAGACTGTGCCTAGCCCGGCAGCATCGCTGCGAATTTCGCCCGCCTGCACGCTTTCGGGCGGACACCCGCCGTTTTGGGCAATGGCCGCCACTACCTCCTCCGGGGTCACCGAGTCGTCCAGCCCACTCACGCGCAATTCAGCCGCTTTTGTGGGCCTGGACACCCGGACATCCTCCGGTTTAAGGACCTCCCTTAGTTTGGCGGCCAGCTTGTCCGCCCTCTCATGCCTTGAAGCGCCTGACACTTCGAGAATTTTGGCCCCCGTGGCTGCCGTCCGAAAACCAAAGCCGGCCGGGGAGGAAAAGTCGCTGAGTTTCAGCTTTGTCTTCACCTCCGCCAAGACCGACTTGAAGGTAACCCCCCTTCCTGAGGCTTCGGGCTGCAGCGTTAGTACCACAGCCTCGGAGCGTGGGGTCCTAGCCTTGGGAGCCCTGGTTCTCTTTTTTGGGGCCGGGCCGGCAGGTGCCGCCGAGTTAGCAAGTGCTGGCTGCGCTGCCTTTTTATTGCGGCGCCGTTTAACCACCGTCGTCCAGGGTACCTCGGCGGGAGATGTGGCCGCCGGAAGCGCGGTTAGTTGGGAAGGGGGTGCGGGAGCACCCGCCGCGGGCTTTTTGGGTCCCTCCGTGGGCTTTTTAGCCCCCTCTGCAGGCTTTTTGCCCACCTGCATAGACTTCGTCCTTGCGGACTCCTCTTTCCTCCGCCTATCTGCCGCAAGCGGCGGGCGGAGGGTTTCAGCCGGGAGGAGTCTCGACTCCAGAGCCTCTAATCGGGCAGACACCATGCCACCGCACTGCATCATGCAGATGCGGGCCACTCTCTCGATGTCGAGATCCGACATCGCGACCGCTCTGTTCTGGGCACGCTTCGCGGCGTTGGCATCTGATTTCGTGCCCACGAGAGAGACGGTGGCTCCTCCCGGCTCCTCGATTGAGACCCCGGAAAAGACCCCGGGGTCACTCTCCCCGCCGATTCCCGGCGTATCGGGCCGCTTAAAGCGACCCCGAACGTCACGCCCAGGCACAAACACACACACACACACACACACAAACACACAAACACACACACAAACACAAACAAACTCCGCCCGCCACCGTGCGACCACGGCCTCTCCTCACCGTCGCCACTTTTGCAGCTGGCAGGTTCTCCTCGCTTGAGGAGAGACCTACCGACCCCACTCGGTTCGAAAAAACCTCGTCGTGCGGTCCCTTTCTCCAAAATTTGGAGCGACCGCGCGTGTCCTGGTCGGACATAGTTGGATCCTCTATCGAGGATCGGGAGCCTCCTCGGCTCTTGTTGCCGTTGCCGGCAAGCGGTGCCTCCTCATCACGTCCGTTTTTTGAATTTTTATTTGAATCTGTCATATTTGTTCCCACGAGTATAATAGGAAATATACGTCCACCCAGGCAGAGCCTTTTTACCTGGGTAAGCCTACATACTGCAGAGTGCGGCAGGTGCTCTACAGGGGAGGCGCTAACGACTGGACTCCCTCCAGCCATTCATCCCCTCGCCACGCCTCGAAACTTAGGATTGGGTGGTTTTTTATCTTAGAGGTGTCCTTCCTCTGGGCCTGGCGGTTAAGCCAAGCCCCCGACGGCGGCATTGTACATGCCTCCGTTCGCTGTCCGGCTAACCCGACTCAGCGAACCCGTCGAAAGTTCTCTCCTAGGGATTTCCCTGAAGGAGAGAAACGCCCGCCGCATTGATGCGCCTGCACCGCTGCGGCATAGTCGCATCCACGCCAATCGACGACCGTCGATCGATCAGGAGCGACCCCTCCTGGTGTCCCTCTTAGTCTGGTCTCTCACTTTGGACCTTTCCAGCATGAGAAACTCTACCGGCGGAGCCCCAAAGATCATTGAGACACGCAAGCCCCACCACGACGACAACGTGGGGACACATTCGGGGGGAACTAACCTTACCTTTTTTTTTTTTTTTTTTTTGTTGCCGGGGTGGAAAATCCTCATGGATGTCCTTCGCCCGGGGCGGGCGAAGGGGTCTGTCAGACTCTTACTGACTAAAAACCACCCCGGTGTTCCGTCCCAAACTTGGACCGGGGATCGTGAGAGCTAGTGCGACTTCCATGACCCCCGGCTGGTGCCGGCCCGCCTATGCGGGCCACCTCTGGTCCGCGGGGAGAGTGAGGTGTCCTCCCCCCGCGACGTCTAATAGGGGCGCACGCGGAACACTACGCGCAGCCGCCTCGGGTCCTGCTGGATGGGGGGCGGCGGACGACCCCGAGTCCACCGGCCCTCCGGACCCATTTAGGGGGGCTGGAAGAGGGCGTTGTCCGCCCTCCGTCGACGCCCGGTACGCCTGCTGCGGATAGGAAGAGTGGCCACGGCCTCCCTCTCCCTCTCCGCAGCCTCCTTCTGTGAAATTACGGCTTCACAGAAGGAGATCACTGCATCCCACGACTCGGCGCTCCCGACCATCGAACTTGCGACGGCCGGCAGCGACAGGTCGGGGCCCACTTCGGATACGAGGGCACGGCGCTGCTCCTCCCATGCGGCACACTCTGCCAGTGTGTGCTGCGCCGTGTCCTCCCGACAGTCGGTGCAGTGATGGCACCGAGCGTCCGGCTCCCTGTTTATGCGATACAGGTACTTCCCGAAGCAGCCATGCCCCGAGAGCACCTGCGTCGCCCGAAACGACAGGGAGCCGTGCTTCCTCCCGAGCCATTCGTCGAGCACTGGTCGGATCGCGTCGACGGTAGCAAGGCCGGCGGTAGGGCGCGAAAGCCTATCCCGCCATTCCGCCACCATGACCTCGCGGAGCTGTGACCGACGCAACTCGATCTCGCGCTGCATCGGTTCACCGCCCCGCGTCCGCACCTCCTCGCGCCACCGGTACAGCGAGGCGAGGACTCTCGCCTCCAAGTCCCAAGGCGGAGATCCGGCCAGTGCACAACCCGCCTCGTAGGAGATCGTGCGATATCCCCTAATAGCCCTGACGGCCATCGCCCTCTGCGGTCTTCGCAATATCGCGATGCTGCCGGCCGTCAGGTCAGAAGCCCAAACCGGGGCCCCATACAAGGCCATGGATCGCACGATCCCCAAGTACAACCGCCTACAGGCGGTGCTCGGGCCCCCTAAATTAGGAAGCAGCGTTGCGAGCGCACCCGCGGCGCCCATCAACCTGGGCGTCAACCGTCGAAAGTGGGGGCCAAAATACTTCTACCCTTACCTAACCCAACCCAACCCAACGTAGCACTCGTCGAGCTAGATTGCTGTCTCACCAAAGATGAGAATTAAGTTCGCCAAGAAAAATTAATATTTTAAGGAGCATAGTTGTATAACAAAATACCGTCATGCATAAAAAATGTACACTCATTCACTGCATTCAAAAAGCAATTAGCCCAATATTTAATAAATAAATAATAAAAAATTACCTTCAATCAGTAATTAATTACAAATACGGGAATGCATTGGATCAGTGATACACTCAATATTTAACTTATTGACGAACTTGATATATTTAGTATTTAGCAAAAGGTTAACAAATTGTTGTCATGTAAGTGACTTAGTGTCTTTTTTGAGAATCTTTAAACCTACATTTCTCATTTGAAAGCTTAATGTAAAGCAGGACACTGGGTTGTTTTGTTTGGTAACTCAAAAATGTAAGCCTGCTTTCTATGCTCCTGAGATAATTGTAATACCTTTCGTATCTCTCTGTGTGTATGTAGTTTCATCATCTATCCCGGCGACGTAGCGCAGAATTAGACGCATTCCATTAAGGGACGTCTTCGGGTAGACTCGCGGAGGTGAGGGCCGAGGGGGGGAGGTGATGGGAGAGGGCAGGGGTGCCGGTGTATTATAAATCCATTACCGACGGAGTACATGAGGTACAATTGAGTGAAAAATGCGTCGCCAGGATAGCGACGTGCCGTCGACACCTGCCTCGATATCTGATTTATGTTCGATGTTATATTTACACCCGGTATTGGAATTATATCATTGATAGAAAGAACCATTGAAAATATATGTAGGTAAAATATATGTACCCCAACCATGTTGAATTCAGCATCCAGTCTAGTCGGACGCAGCTGAACACCAGTATCTTACATGGAGCTATTGCTGACCTAACCTCCACAGTCACGCCACGTCAGATTACACGATAACCCTTAGCAAGACTGGGGTCAGATTACACGATAATCCTTAGCAAGCCTAGGGTTAGGTTAAACGATAACCCTCAGCAAGACTGGGATCAGATTACCTGGCTTCTGACCATCCGTAACAAGTTAACGACTGTCAAAGATCTACAAATAACAGTCGGCACAAACGGCTTAACATGCTTGCCAAGGCTCGGAGGAATCGCGGTATGTCAAGATGATCACCCATCGACAGAGCTACCTCGGCAAGCATTGCTTCACCTTGGAAACCAACCCGTACGGCTGCCATGTTATCATAGCTAAGAGGTCCACGATGTGGAGGTATATATAAGTACGAGTATATGTTGTTATCGTGGCCTTTAAAACTACAATATACATGATATCTATTAATAGAATAAATACACAGGTGTATTTTCAATTTCCCATGAAATCAATTAACCCGATGAGTGTGCTGATGGCGCAGTCGGCAGACAGACGTCAGTGACAAACAAACAAACAGCCGGCACTCACGGGATATTGTCTGCTGTGTGACATGACGTGGCTCCAGGAATAGCTACCTCATCATGCCGGGACTATCAGCACGCTAAACTATCAATAAACATTAAAAGTTGTTTGTTATGTTACTTAGTCGTAGAGCATCTTCGGCACAGAAACCAGCAACTATAACAGACGACGCCGGGGTTCGGCGGGAGTCTGCTGTGTTTAATAGATAATTAAACATTCTCAGAATTTGGGACCTTAAACAAAAGGATTTGCAACGAAAGATTATTTACGTCTCGGCACATTAAGAACCAATTTGTAGAAATTGGACCAGAATCTTAAACGCGACCTTCCCTATTTCCATCAGTTCGAAATATTTTTTCCTGTTTATATTGCTTCTTCCGTTGCTTACAGAAGGTCGAAGATAACAGATAAATTTAATAAATCAACATCAAATTACGGTTTCAGCAAAGCAGAAAATTGGTCGTCATATTTATTTATGGCTTTTGAGACAAATGATCAGAAAAAAAAAATCAAAAAAATCAGTGTCGGTGTTGCTGAACTAAATAGACGGCGTCGGATCTTTTAAAGTTAAAAAAAAAAACATTTGTGAAATGCCTTGAACAAACAACGCTATATTTTTTTGGAAACCAATTTCCTCTTAATATTTGGAAATCTAAAATGTAAACATTAAGTAAAATTATTTTTTTACCACTATGGAACATCGATAATTTCATCAACATCGACTTTGTTTTGGAGTTGTTGCAGTACAACAACGTCAGTACAGATAGAAAGGGACAGACGTATTGACAATACTCAGTGAGAGAAAGGGACTTTTCAAAAAAACTTCAACGCGGTCTACATTTTTACGTAGCCAACCAGATTAGCTTGAGATAATATTATAACTAATTTGACTTACTGATGAAAAGTTATGCCATTTTTTTGATAGCTGGATGTTATAGATGATTTCCCACACCATTTAATTGAACAGGAACTCATAATTGTTTTTTTTTATTAGCGCAGAAATGTTTTATAAGTTATCAAAATAAAATCGTATGCAGAAATCTAACTGGTCAAAACTAAAATGGCCACTCATATTGCCGCCTAATATAAGTGCAATTTCATAATATAAGTTGTGAGCCTGAGTCGCCCGTATGAGCAGTCAAGAGGCTCATTCATCTGCGCTGTGTGACTGTACCTATGTTTTCAAATAAAGATTCTGATTTTACTACAACGTATCAGCTGATCACCAGTATGATTCAGACTTTCTTGAAGAAAGTTGTTAATTTCTATTGAGAGAAGCAGTATTTGAAATATGACACCCAGCCCCGTTACACCCTGTATATCTGCCATCCCTCATTGGACTACACTTCTCCGATCAATATGACCACCCAGTCCCGTTACACCCTATATATCTACCATCCCTCAGCGGACTACACTTATCTGATCAATATGACCACCCAGTCCCGTTACATCCTGTATATCTGCCATCCCTCAGCGGACTACACCTCACCGATCAATATGACCACCCAGTCCCGTTACACCCTGTATATATGAAATCCCTCAGCGGACTGCACCTCTCTGATCAATGTGACCACCCAGTCCCGTTACACCCTGTGTATCTGCCAATCCCTCAGGGGACTACACCTCTCTGATCAATATTCACGCTATAGTCAACATGTATCACTCTGCCACAAGTCACGCTCGCTCACGGCAACCAGCAGGAGGTACAGTATCGGTACTCTAGGAAGGGGTTACAGAGTGGGATATCTCATTTCATTTCACAATATGTATTTAATTGAACAATAACTTGCAGGTTTTATGAGGGAAACATTGGTGCGGATTCGGTTGTGCACAACTAATCTTAATTTAGGCTATTTCTATCCTTTTCTTCTTTTTAGAAAGAGACGGACGTAAATTTGAGCGGTCAAATTTAGTTGAACTAATATTTTCATAAAAATTATGGGTACACGTAAAAATATGTCGACGACGATGAAGCACAAGGCGTAAACTAGTTTGAAATCTCTAACTTAGTTCATAGCTATAGCCGTCCCTTCTCGGACTTTTTAGTAAAAGATAGCGATTCTCTAATTTTAGTTAAGTTATTGAACAAGAGAATCGGCACCAATATCTCATAATACATCATTATAACCACGTGGTCTCTCTAACAGGTAGACTACTTTGTGAAATCCATCTGAGTTATCTAGATGGCAATTAATAATTTTAGCTCTACACTGTCTTCATGAACAGAATTAATGTAGATTTATCGTCTATTTCTTTTATCTGTAGCGAAGGCATGCTTAATTACGAATTCCACTTAGCGAAACGAATCCTGGTAAATCACAGTAAAAACGTTTAGACATTAACATAAATGAGAACTAAAGAAGTAACTAGGGAAGTACTTCAGTTTACGAGCCCTCAGTAATGAGATGCATAAAACTTGAGTAGAACACAAGTCTCTCTCCGCAGTCGCGAGCAGCTCGGACCACCACGACAAGTTTATAAGAGCTTGTCAAACTTTAACCGATACACCAAGTAGGATTATTTTAAAGTTTCTGTTGTGGTCAACTAGTTTGTTACGAAGATGGCGAGAAGTTCAAAGTTCTCATCACTATATTTGTCCCATTTAGGAATCGTTCCCACGAGTATATTTCCAAGCACTCTGAACTACTAAACATTAAACATTGCATCCAGTTTCTCTCGCTCAGACTTATCAATATTTTAGCACACTTTCTAATAAATGAGGTAATCAAGAAACATACTCAGGACTTAATTGTGTGGAGCACCTAGCGCTCGCGGGCCAGATGCCCTGTTTTCTTAGCTTATGTCGTCATTGACCGGTAATGGCGGTCTAAATGCGAGCAATTACGAGTTAATTTCAGGCAAACGCGCAGATTTGCCGCAGATTGTAGCTACATGTAATGTGCCGCCATTTTTCTAGCACAGAATTAATTCTGTAAGCTCTGAGCACGTTATTCAGGCGAAATTGCGAAGTTAATAAAAGTTACTTACTTTCTTGAAAGGTTTTTCTAACTTTGGCTCTTTGGGGTCTAAGTCTAAGAAAGGCTATAAATAGACGCGACCAAATCTTAAATACTTAGTTGCATTAGGCAAAATGATCCTATACCTTCCTCCGTGCACTACAAAAACTTTCGGTAAAACTGGTGCCACGACGCTAAGAAGCGCCGTGAAAAATACGGAACAAGATGGTTTCTTGTGGAACTAGCCATAAGAGTCCCGCGGACCTAATTAAACAACATTTGTTAAGAGGGGAAGGAGGAGGCTTTCGGTTGTTTTGTAAACCTACACAAATTAACGGTCAACGCGGGTATAAGTGTCACTGGACAGCTGTCACTGTTATCGGCTAGACGTACGCTCAGCTTGCTATTTCAAGACACCAAACTATTGTTTTATTAAACCATCTGTGCTTACCCCTGTGACAAGTGGACGTCACAAGTGGCGACGAGGTTTTGTGTAAGTACACCAATATACAAAAAAAAAAACAAGAAAAATGATAGGGAAATCTTATCCCATAATTTAGCAATATGCGAAGCGGTGTTTACGTGCAACTTATACATACTTGGTGAATTATTTACAATAGGTACAAAATGGCTCAATAAGTGTTTTGCTAATATCATTTTTATTACATTTTTACCTACGGTAAATTTTTGATGACAAAACTTAGAAAGGTGTGCCTTTCTAAAATAACACCACTACCCACAATTTTGTAATTTAAATTCTGTTTACAAGTTATACGCGTATCTTATAAGTACTTACTCAGTTGATACTATGAAGAATAACGTATCTATTAGCTTATTTGAGACGCATGTAGGTACTTGAAATAATATTACAAAGTAGTATTTTGACAGATCCAATTCCAGTCACGCATGTCGGGAAACATAAATAGAGAATAGCTCGTTGTGGTTGTGCCAGACTTTATATAATTACTGCAACGTAAACAAAGTAATTATTTATAAAGTATGCTATGTTTGACTATGATCCGGGTTATTATTTTTATACCTACCTAATATTCTAGGCAAGTGGTATTTTGTTGTTTTAATCAAGGTTGGTAATTAATTTTATTAATGTGGCACGTAAACACTGCATTGAGCGATGTGAAATCACCCTTATAGATTTGAGTAGTAAGTCTATTATAGATTAGTACAGTCTGTTGTCAACATTATCTAACCCACCCTAAAATCAAACGACTTTGGACCCTCTGCTTGTAACATTAAGGTTTATTTAATTTATATGAGCTTATCAGACAAGTGCTCGAGGACTCGATGAACAAATACAATAATAATACAGACACGCAAATTTGATCTTTAAAACGTTAGCATTAGGTTATATGTTATAACTATTTGTTATAATATGATAAGTGTATTAAATAAGCTATTTATTTTAATGATTGAGTTCAAGTAATTCTGGTCTCGTGGTCTGTGTATAAGACTGAGAAAAACAAGTTTCGAGATGAAATCCTGCGACAAAGATATTGTTTTGCTTTCAATATAGAATTTATATTCCAAAACTATTTCTTGTATTATTGTAAAGAACTACAGACTATACATAAACTTTTTAAAATGGTAATATTTTCACATAACATGTAATAAGTGGGTAGTTGAAAAATAAATATTCGTATTTATTATAAAGCTGGTATTCAAATGCTACTATGGAGTGATTATTTAAAATACAAAATAATTTGCACGAGGAGAAGATAGCTGCTCGTGCTGTGCAAGAATAAACTTTATGATAGTATACTATATGGTTCAAATTTTTTAGAATATTGCGTCTAGCATTACAACTAAGATCAAATTTCAATGCGGCTTATAAGAGTTGTGTTGGTCACTAAGGTAGTGCGATGTTCATCGTTGTCTACGTTCGTAACCAAGTTGAACCTAAATTTAGCTATTTTATTACTCTTTTTTACATTTTTTAATAGACGACGTATGGTATTGTCTTTTTAAACGGGCAGTTTGTTTAGAAATAAAACTAAAAATTTGCAAGTTTAAAATGTTTATTATTTCATTAAAGCACTTAAGTAAGATAAAGTAAGTAAATGCTCATATATTTCCATATTAATATACTTTTTATATTAGTATGCCATATAAATTCCAAATCATATTGGTCGTTCTTTAATATTGCAAACAATATTGTAAAAATGAAAACAAATTAAAAAAGAAACTGATGTATAGGTGGGCTGTGTTTTCGAATCCACATGCTGTTCGTCGCCAATCCAGCATCAAACCGCTAAGCCACAAGAACTTGTTGGGAATAGGTACGCGAAATTAAAGATTGGGTTGTAATTATGTAGTGTGACTTAAAAGCTTTTCAACTTTAATGTTAACGAGATAATGATTAAAATAGCTTAACAAAAACATATATAATGCCGGTGGCTCCGACTACGAGTATGTTGGGTGGGTTTACCTTAACGTTACGTGTTAAAGATCAAATTTGCATGTCTGTGTTATTATTGTATTTTTGTTCATCGAGTCCTCGAGCACTTGTCTGATAAGCTCATATAAATTAAATAAACCTTAATGTTACAGGCACAGGGTCCAAAGTCGTTTGATTTTAGGGTGGGTTAGATAATGTTGACAACAGTCTGTACTAAAACGCCAAAGTAGTAAACTGCATAATGCAGTTGGTACTAACAAGAAAGAAAAAGAATATACATATAATTATGTATATATGTATAATTACTGAAAGTGGAAATGGTGTTTCCATCATAAGTAGTTGGAAGTCGAATGATCGACTGGTACTAAAAACGCCAAAGCAGTAAACTGCATACTGCAGTTGGTACTAACAAAAAAAGGAAAAATAATATATATAATTATGTCATAAATATATATAATTAGCGAAAGTGGAAATGGTGTTTCCATCATAAGTAGTAAGTTGAATGATCAACTGGAATTAATAATAAAAAAAAATAAAAAATTGAAATGAAATTTCTATGACTAGTAAACTGACGTAGATATTTGGTAGAGGTGGTCTGTAACAGGTAAAATTAGAAACCTGTTTCACCTGTTCCATTTCCAGTGACAAACAAGTTCCAAAATAAAAACCTGTTCCATAATAACAGCCTGTTACGTTAAAACCAAATACTCTTTGATTGCAACAGATTTATAATATAGTACCTAGTTTCATTCAATGAAGTAGGAACAGATGTTATCTCTTTCTGTTGAAATAAGTTAGAAGAGAGAAAAAAAAAAAAAAGAATGTTTCAAACTGTTTCAGGTCAGTTTCGTTTGTATCTGTCTCTTTCTAATAACGTAAACATCCGTAAGGTAGTTATAGAAGAGCATACAGACACCAGTTACGGCAATGGTTTAATTTGGTTGGTCTGTTGTAGGTTGTGGAACAGGCAAGAACCGGAACTGTATTTTTGGTTTTGCGATACCTGCTAAATATTGTTACTTTTAAAAACCCGTTTTGTGGTTTAACTGTTTCGATAAATGCGCCTCACTCCTAGTATCTGGTTGTCAATTGGTACTAACAATAGCAAATTGGCGTAGGTCACCCTAAAAATGTCCCACATACCACACCTGGACGCTTTTGATTGCGAAGGCGATCCTGCGTCCATACGATAGGAAAAATGGAAGAGGGAGTTTGAATTGTTTTAAGTTGCATTAAATATATCAAACCCAGAGAAAAAAAGGCCATACTACTATATGTAGGAGGTTTGACACTTCAGGAGATATACTATAATATCCCTGGTAAAGTGATAGACGAAGCAGCGGGAATCAATGTAAATGTTAACGAATGGGCTATTAAGAAACTTGACGACTACTTTTTGCCTCGTCAGAGTAAAATATATGAAAGACATTTTGTTCTAAAACAAGAACAAGAAAAGCGAAAGTGGAAATGAACAACAAATTATAAACAAATTACCTTAGCTGCAAGCAGAGGATATAAAAAAAAACAAAAATGATTTTACTTAATTTATTTTAAAATAAAAGAATTACATTAATTATATCTTAAATTAGCCTAGGTGCCTATTCGAAGTATGAATATGGAATCCAAATTTACGGAGTTACAATAACTGGCAAATCTAGGTCTGTGCGTCACAAAGTGCTATCTCAGCTCGTCGTTTCCGTCGTTCGATTAATTGCAGCATATATAAATTATAATTTTAAATATTTCTTACAAATCATATAAAAAGAAAAAAAAAACATTTAAAATTATAAAAAATAGTAGTCCGCCGTTGTCGGGAGCAGGGTCCAAGCTACCGGTGGTTAGAGCTCCAGAGACAGGAACCTCCTCACAATGCGAGCCGTATCGAGGAGTACTGCCTTCTGTATGAACTTGTACACCATCAAGTGGTAGGACATAGAGATCATAATGTACTTGACTGTAACACCTATTGTAACCTATGTTCACAAATAAATAAATTGAATTGAATTGAATTGAATTGAATTGTATCAGGCCCTTGATCCAACCGTGCAACGACAGCTTCGACAGGTGGTCGTCGAGGCTTTTGGCTATCAGGCCGTTGGCGGTAACGACTATCGGCACAATGACAGCCGAGTCCACATTCCACATATCGACAACCTCGTGTGCTAAATCAAGATATTTCATTTGTTTCTCTTTCTCAGCTTTCACGAGGTTCTCGTCATGTGGGATGGTGACATCGATTATCATTGTGCGGCGCGCTAATCGGTCTATCACCACTATATCAGGCTTATTTGCAACAATAGTCCTGTCAGTGATGATAGACCGATCTCAGTACAACGTGACATGGTCATTTTCGAGAACTGGGTCGGGCACATATTTGTAATACGGCACCTCAGAATCCACAAGTTTGTATTTCAAAGCAAGTTGCTGGTGAATAATCATAAAAATAAAATAATAGTGAATAATAATAATAAATAATAATAATTATTATTATTATTAGAGAGAAAAAGATAGAACACACACAGGACAGGACATATATATACAGGTTGTAAAAAGAAACATCACAGAGCCGTTAACTATGCATACTGTACGTCTAACAAAGTAGTTTTGCGCAAAGAAGATATTGCTGGGAATCGACTTTTATTTTTAGTTATGAAAAATAAAACAATTTTTTATTCCGCGCCATGTAACACGAACACAGGCAAGTGGAGTAAAATCCCACCCCTTCGCTCGTTACATATGTTTGATATTGATTGCGTTTTCGTAACCGCAAATTCGTTATTTCGAAAGTTCAAATAAAAAATAGAAAATTCGAAAAAAAAAAAAAAAAGAAATGTTCGTTTAGAAAACAGTTTAATAATCACACTTAGTATTCATTTTCGAAACAAAACAAAAAAGAAAAGTCAGAGATAGGGAGAATAATAAAAGAAAAACTTAATAAAAGAAAACAAATTGACACCGAATTTTAACCCCGCACCACATACGGTTGTAAATTCTAGCGGTTCTAAATATACCATAAAGAACGATTACACCGGACAAGAGTTGAGGAGGAATATTGTCCATCTATAAAGAGTTGAAGGTAAATGGCAAGTGTGTGGAGAAAACACACCTGATTGTGACGATACCAGCGATTGCGATTCAGACAACGAATAGTATAATTATTTGTCAATCTTGTTTGTGTAATTGTAATTAACAATAGATAATTTTCTTTTGTTTGAAACCTCTGTGTAAACTATTTGATTTAAGTTGAAAGTGGACTAAATAATTTAAATTTATATTTACGTTAGGTGTACTACATTAAGTAGTTTAATTCCAATTGCGTTTTAAATGAGTGTAAGTTTTTAGTTTTCACTTATGTGCAATTATAAAAAATCTGAAAAATTAATATTTGTAAAAAGGGAAGAGGTGTGACGATAAAATAATATAGAAGCGGAGGTAGGTCCACGCGGGTATAAGTGTCACTGGACAGCTGTCACTGTTTCCGGCTAGACGTGCGCCCAGCTTGCTATTTCAAGACACCAAACTATTGTTTTATTAAACCATCTGTGCTTACTCCTGTGACAAGTGGACGTCACAGTTGTTTTAATAGAAAACAAAAGTTTATTCTATTGTTTCAGCTAATAGTAGAAACAACTTTGGAATCACTTTTCTACTGCTAATGTAGTGTTTTCAGACAGCCAAGTTTCGTGTGTAGCAGTTTTATTTCAACGAAAACCAACAAAGTAAACTGGATAACGTCGTCGGCTACATTCCGAAGTAAAAAGGATCCATTATCGAACTCCTCCACATCTTATATGATCATCCGTTTAGAGAACCTCTTTCGTTTCCTAAGTAAATATCGCGGCACAATTGGTATCACGCGCACACTGGCGTACAATTTGTTATGTTTAACATATTATCGGCGCTGCGGCGACGTGACGAGGGTCCGCTCGCACGACCCGTCCCCGAATAAAGAAAAATAAGCGATCAAGAAAGGGGCAAGAAGTGAGGCACCTCACATGATTCGTGCCGACGATAGATAGGTGATAGATGACTCGGCTGATCGAGGCCTCGTGAAGTTTATACATGTTAAACAAGGTCTGAACTGATACTGAAAAATGCTAAAAATAGAGTCTTAAAACTAAGTTCTAAGTACAGTGGAATCTAGCGCCAGAATAGGATTAAATAAATTCTAAGAGTAGAAATAGAAAATATCTCCAGAGTACTGAGTTTCAATAAACTGCTGGAGGCGTCGGCTTGACCTTTAGAAAGTTTCCGTTTCGATCCATTACACGTAACACGTACTATGACGAATCGCTTTCAGAATAAAGTTCTCACGGTAAATAAATCTATAAAAAAGTTCCAGTTGAAAACATGTTGACCATGAAAAAGAAAACCCTAGACATAAGCAAGGTCGTCAGGTACTTAACTTATTCGAAGCTGCACAAGTTTGAGTTTCAGTTTTGCATTGTAGATCTAGTAAATTAGCTGACACTGATGCTCTACTAATATGTACTTTTTCATAATTATACCCTTTTCACACTATTTCACTCTAACATCCAGAAATATTTTCCATGTACACTGCAACTCTATCTTAAAAGCAACTAAAGCAGCAACACTAACCCTTTTAAGTCGATCGCTTAGTGATAGTCGGGTGTACCTCAGCGAGTGATCCATTACCGACTGGCCCTAATCAATAGCTATTCATTTGCTGTTCAAACATGTCGGCAGTCACACCACCACCCAGCGTGGCCTCGCACGGAGCGGGTTATTTAACAACCAGCTGAACGTACGAGTACGTGAGCCACAGACTGGCGAGTTAAAGATCAAGTTTGTGGATTCCGAGCAGTGTCCCGAAAAGGTGTAATGAAGTTAGGGCCGCCTAGATTAGTGTAAAAGATACGATTAGGACTTGGAGCAATAACCTTTAAATAGCCGAGATGAACGACACGGAACAAGTCCTTGGAACTCTTTTGAAAGACTTTCAATAAACCATTTCAAAGTTCTTCTAAAATGTTATTAAAAAAATTTGAATAATTTGATTGTGAGTACTTTTCTCAAGTTATTCATGCCGGCTATAGTCCCGACCAGCTTCTCGTCGGCGCTCCGATCTCTCCGACCTCGGGAAGGTAATATCGACGTGTTGTGAGCAGAAGTTTATGTTTGTTTCTGTAGGTGTGTGCTTGCGGGAATCATTGTTGAAGCGCTATTGAGGAAATATTTACATTGAAATTCAAAGAAGTTCTTACTGAGATTACGAGTATATTGCGACGCTGGCTGTTGTTGCTTGAACCTACACTATTATTTTAATCCAGCTGATCCCAATAACATTTTAAACCATTAATAAATAATTCAAACATAAGTAAAGAATACAGTTGATAGTTTTATGTGCTTCGTTTTATTTCTTCACGGAATCCTCATCAGTACAAATCTCGCATTTATTCGGCTAATTCACTTGACACGTACTTAATAGCAGTCCAATTAGACGTTGATCCAGGTTTGAATCTGTTCCAAATAAAAGACGATCAAATGAAATGTTTCGTTGTATCTCCTTCGTGCTCGAGTGGCAGTCCTCTCCTCAGTCGTTCAGAAATATCTAGTCGAGTACTAAATGAAATCGTCAGATTAACTCCCTCGATACGTATTTCAAGCGAGTTTAAAGATCTCATCAGACATTCAGTAAGATTTTATTCTGCTCTTAAATCACAAGTATCCAGTATCGCTCTATCTCAGCTCGTTGACTTGTACCTACGTGCCTTCAATAAGAGCAAAGAAGGATTAAAAACCTTGAGCTGAATGGACGCTGGTACCGTACAGTGAGGTCCTTTTAGACGATACGTGAGCTTTAAATAAAGGTGACATACTCTTTGTCATTCAGTGAAGGTTCTATTGAAGAGCAGCTCATTGGTGGATGACGTCACGGAAGAAGGGGTGAGGGGGAGGGGTGTGTTGACATGGTTAACGTAAATGTCAGCGAAAGGAAGCGAGTGAATTGCTGAATAAACGCCCTATTCGTCAGTTCTGTTTAGTTACCAAAAGACAGTCTGGAACTGTGAAAAGGCGTGAAATGTGCTGAGTGTTTCTGAGTGTTTCTAAACACTCAAGGGCTGGGTAATTGGGTATATTTGACTAGCAATTTTTCTTGTGTGAATTTCTAAGTCGCAATACCGTGTGGTTTTACATACATTGCTTCTTAATCTTCCTTTCAAAGTATATATGTAATGAACAGACTTAACTTATCGAAACTCATTAAAGCTTACAAGAATTGTGTCGATAACAAGTGCCATATTGTGAACAAATCATAACAATATGTTATCGATATGCCGGCAGTAACAAGACAAGGAAAGCGGAGCGCCAATGTGCGCCGGACTATTGTCAAAAGGTTATTAAGTAATTCGGATCGCGTACTGACAGAATAATACCTTGTCTATTAGACAGACAGTTTCCGGGAGGCTGTCATAGATATAATGTTGTTGAATAGTAAGATTGTGGGGAATTGGGAGTCTTTAAGTCAAGAGTGAATAGGTTACTTCTAGGCAAGCGTGCTCCATCTTCGACCACATCATCGCTTACCATCAGGTGAGATAGTGGTCAAACGCGAGCCTATCAAACATAAAAAAAAAAAAAAATTAGGCAATAATGTCGAACGGTCCGTGCGTTTAATTTAAACTATCCATCATTGTAATATTATTAATGCGAAAGGACTAGAACTCTGTCGGCCCGTCTGTCTGTCTGTCTGTCTTTTTTATCTCTTCACGTCATAACGAACGATATGGATGGTACAAAAGTAATTCGGGCAAAACCGCGGGGAAGAGACTGATTGTTGGCGGTTTTCTCTGGAACTACTGATGCCTCAAATTCATCAAAAAAGAAATGGTTCGTATGAGATAAGCCACAGAGAGTTAAGTCGTCGTAAAAGCTACAAGTTAATATAATACTCATTCTTACATCATAATTAGGCAAAAAAACAAACTATAAAAGCGCCCAACAGCCGGCCAACTTTAATTTAACCACAAAAGAGATACAACTCTAATTATTCCACAACAGTAACATTCAAAAGCAGTTTTAAACAACTCGTCATAATGTTCAACAGTTTTGAAACACTATAACTTTTAATTTACTAATTAGCAAATTTTCAGCCGAAACTGACGGCAGCAACTAACATTAAACAACTACATAAATATAAAATTTATAATAATTACTAATTAAACTTTGTAACTAAATAATCGGTGTAAAGTTTTTTTTTACGTTGAATACCTAATTCTGAAACTTCAAAACCATTTTGTTATTCAGTAACCCCACATATTCCATATTCCAAATAACTAGTTAGTGTGGTGTAAGCCGCACCTCGTACAGAGTTAACTTAACTTTGACACGGGCTTACAGCGGGCGGAGGCTTTGCCGCGAAGATCGGCACTCGAATAAATTATATTTGTTTACTCTAAAAGGGTCTTACCGGATCTACTAGATGATGTACATTACTAGACGTCGGTTTTACAAGTACCTACCGAAAATGTTTCCTCGATGAGGATCAAACTTGAGGTTAAGCTATTACTTGGAAGGATAATATAATCAAGTTCAAAACCTCATTAATCTCACGAACTAATTCGTATGTTTGTATAGGACAAAAACCAGCCAAGTGCATGTCGGGCCACGCGTAGTGTAGGGTTCCGTAGTCAACCGTTATAAAATGGGGACTGAAAATTTATATATAGATATTTTGACTCATTTGCCACAGAGTAACCATTAACGATGTTTAGATTTATACTCGTATTATATATTTTTAATGATATTTTTTAATTCTTCTGTAGAATTTCAATTTTATAACAACAATTTTGTAATTTTAAGATAGTAATTTAATGTTTGTTATTTAAAATTATTTCTTTTAATTTAATTAATAAAAGCAAAGTGTAAACTTGCAGCAATTTAGTTTTTACTTGTATGGGGCATGCGGTGCTAGTAAATATATGAACATTTTAATTGAGTTCAAGGTACGAATCAAATAAAATCGAAAAAAAAGGTTTTATTTTTCCAAAATTTTACATGTGTTTACTACCCGTTATAAATATTAAATAAGTAACAACTTCACCTAAGTATTTTTTTTCTAAAGATTTTGTGTTTTGTACGAAATTTTTCCAAGTAGGTATATTTTATAAGTTGGTTGACTATTACTCATAAACTAAGTGAACCGTAACAGGTTTCCTTTAAAATTCGTTATATACTATCAGGAATTTTTCAGATTTTTCAAGCCAACAGTTTAGCTTTAGTGGGGGGACGGGACGCTCGACTCGAAAAAAAACACTTTAAAGCTTAATATTTCGCAAAAGATACATTGATTCGTAAAATAGTCTTCACAACCCCTACCCAACCTATCCAACGATAGCCCACACTATAGTATATGAGAGAAAAACAAAAACATCCCCGCTTTACATGTACGGGAGCTACCAAAAATAAATCTTTTTCAAAGTTTTATTGTTTCGTTTTCTTGGCATGATTAATACTATACAATATACTTCAGCAAAAATGCAGCTTTCTAGTACTCAGAGTCTCCACGCTATGCCTCGGACGAACAGACGGACAGACCGAAACTATAAGGGTTCCTCGTCCTTGTTACGATTACGGAACCCTAAAAACTACTAAACCTAAATAAATCGTTGGCTCGTAAATATCGTAGCAGATTCGTAGAGGGTGCTACGTCGTAGCAGTGTGCTACGAGCGATGTAGCGATCCTTTTAGAGGCAATTTGCCGGTCGCTGACCTTGATCTCGTAAGTGTTCACTTTGAGACAGAGATTGACTGCAGTGCACTAACACTTGCCCACGTGTATATGTACATACATACACATTTGTCAGAATACAGTACATACATAGAATATTCCTTATTCCAATCTCGATGCATGAAAGATGCACAACATGTCTGAATACTGGATGCTGCGATGAATAGTTTTATTGCTGAAAGCTTTTATGAAAGATAAGATCAAATATTACATTTTAAACAAACTCACTTTTACAAGCGGGTGTCGAAAATTACGGAACGTATAGAACATACTACCGCATGAAAACGTAAGTTTCCTAATCCAGGCTGTGGTCAATTAGTGTGTCAAGTTTCATTCATATCTATTCAGCTATCGCGACGTTATTTGATGATTTATCAACCATTCTAACATACAGACTTAAAATTAGTGGGATAGTGGCACCACAGTGTTGGTTTACACCATTTACGAATGGATTTTATATTTAAATACAACTATGCTATAAATAGAACATCGTTAGCTGTCTGCATGACGCTCATACACAGTTTTTATAACAGCAAGGGTTCTACCATCTGACATAATAGAGGTTCCCATGTCCTGCCCAGCGCAGCCGTCGTCATCTATCGTGTGGGACAGGCCGGGCGACGGAAGGTGGGGCGGGGGGGTTACGTCACACCCGAGTGAGATATGTGCGGCCACCAAAGACTACAATCGTATATGCGGCCACTACACAACTAAACGTTCACTTTCACAATATTCTATTATTTGGTGATGTATCTTCATGTTTGGGAAGCGGCAGTGGAGAGGAGCGTTTTAGTTGGTTCGAACTAGATATTTTGGTGAGAAGGTTCTTCTTGTATTAGATTTTTGCGGTGCCATGATAATTCTAATTAATTTTTTGTCGTTCAATTGATGGACACAGCCTTGAATCTTTGTCATATTATGATTTAATATAATCAATTAGAAAGTGATTTAGAAATCGTAAAATCAAGCAATGTTGTTCCATACATACTTATAATCTTCTCAATCTAATAATAACACTTCCTTTGTATCGGTTGCCACAAGAAGGCTCTATTCAGTTAGGATTTCAATCTACAAGTCTATTACAGCGGAGTTTGACCCTCGACTACCCAGAGTGGTTTAGTTGCGGCCGCACCCAATCTGCGGCCGCACCGCTCCTTTGTACCGGCAGTGAGAGCAACGATCACACTGAACGGTTCTATCTGAACTATTCGTCAACGAGGGTTTCTGGAAATTCATCAATCGCTGACAACAAGCGAGATCATTGAAATGGGCGCTATTGTTGAATCTATTATTTGATCAAGTTCTGAGAATAAATTAAAGCCACAATCAGTCTGCCTAACTTTTTTACTATGTTGGAGTCGGCTTCCAGTCTACCCGTATGAATGCCAGTATGTAACATGGAGCAACTGCCTGTCTGACCTCCACAACCCAGTAACCTCTTGACAGACTGTTGTCTGGGCTTCTGACTAGCCGTAACCTATCTGGTAACGGTTTCCACACTCAGTCCACCATGGAGGTGGACCAGTGTGCATGGCAACGACCCGTAATAGATTAAAGCTTCATTCGCATTAAAGTCACGAACTGAACTAACAACTAACATGCTTCTAACGGTTCAAATTACGCATTCACCTGTATGTGGTATTTCTCCGCGTGTATAATGCAGCTTTTCCGCGTGAAATACTAAGCCGCAAGCGCTCACCACCACCGCGGCACCGCGTGGTTTAGGCCGCCGTAATGTGCTATAAATTGACGTGTATAATAATAGCAAAATCCTCCCTAGTAAGTTTACTTTGGATAAAAGTTCCACAAATGTGGAAGAGAGAACCTCTGACCCGCTGTGAGCCACATAAAGATTGCGGAGATAAATAATAAGACGTTTTAAAGGCCTTAGATTGTGACCTTGTACGTTCTTGTATGTTCTCTTCCTTTATATTTTTGTATGTTTTCTTTCTTTCACAATAATGTAATAACCCTTTCAGTTTACAGTTGCATCCCGCTTGTACCGCGCTGGTTGTGCCATATATAGACGTCACACAGTGGTCAGCACAGTATCTGTATCCCTTCACTATTTCTACACGATACAGTGCAGTTGGAATTCTCGCGTATCGTCGTTGGTATGGATTGCGCGCAGCAGACATGAGCGGCTGCGACTGCAATCACACCAGATCTTTAAATAAACATCGAAGAGCTGAGACGACCTTATTACAGATCGAAAAGCAAAGAAGTAGAGGAGATGTATTGATTGTGCAAATGAGAGCAGCCCAGAGTGCCGTGACACAAGTTGAACCTACTCAAGTAATATGAGCATGAATGAAATAAACCTGCAACAACTACCTTCTCTGATATCTATATTATCAAAACTCACACCTAAGGCTGGTTTATTTACACATGCAGAACACGATCAACAAAACAATTGTGTTCTTGGGTGATGGTGTGACTATCTGTCCTTACTCATAGGTAATTAATTTGGTTGAGGATAAATTCGAAACAGAGTTACCTCGCCCCTGGACACTCAAAGGCAGGATGGAACAGGGGTGGGTTTTAGTCAGTAAGAGTCTGACACGCCCTCCCGCTCCACCCAGAGCGGGTGAAGTCATAGGATGATTTCCCACAAAAAAAAAAAGGTAATTAATTTAATAAACAATATATTTATTTCAAATCCTGCACTTAACTCGTTCATACTGGCGTGTACCACCGGTGGAGCACCGTGCTCCACCGGTGGTACTATAACTATTGTGTAGTGTAACTATTGACCACCTATTATGCTAGTGTAAGGGTTACTCACATGATCTATCGTTAATTAATAAAATCTATTAATTATCTTAACGTAACAGTTTATATTTCACATTTTTAAAACCACTTCTAATGTAGGTAATTCACAAAACATGAATTCCTAAGTTTCATTAAACATTTATCTCAATCCTTTCCTTGTTACAACAACAAGGCTTTGATCTTATTTATACTTATGGAATTCGTATTATAATGGGCGGGAGTACGTCCAAGTAAGGAAGACGGGTGCTACAACGTCGCACGGTCAGCAGATGCTACGAGGTCACACGGGGAGCGGGTGCTACGAGGTCTCACGGGGAGTGGGTGCTGCGAGGTCGTACGGGGAACAAGTGTAGCCTTTTCCCCTTTGGAGAAACCAACCTTAACACTAAATCTAGTATATAATTCAGGAAAAACGAAAATTTTATCAGCCTAGGATAATTTAGGAACAGTCACAATGGCACTCTGACAAGTTCATACCACTCATAATGCTTCGTAACCAATACACGTTTTCCAGGTACAGAGAATACAATACGCCCTCTTACTTTGTGTTTCCCAAGTAACTTGTTATTTAAAAATAGTGAAACAACAAAATACACCATAAGAATTACAGACAGAATCACGTCAGTGCACGTTCAATGCAAGTGAGAGAACGTTAGTTCGATATAACACCACTGTCGAGATGACATTACTCGAGACATGGGGACTGCATACAGATGGCGTTATTGAGGCACATAATCGTAACATAATGCGGAATATCCACTTTTAAGACTAGATGATATTCTTAATATTATGATTGTTTATATTGTGATTATCAAGCTCGGCAATTATGTTCAGATGTAATTCAAAATTTTTTCGTGTTTCGTGGATGAATGAAAGCAATTTCATGCAGCTGATATTAGAATGCTAAGACCGATGTGTGGTGTGACGCGCATGGATAGAATTAGGAATGAGTACATAAGAGGAAGTCTGAAAGTGGCACCACTGACTGAAAAGTTGTGTGGAAATCGGTTGTCGTGGTATGGGATGTGATGCGGAGGAATGAAGAAAATGTCGTGAGGAAAGTCTTGTGCATAGATGTGAATGACTATAAGAATAGAGGAAGGCCAAAGAAACGATGGATGGACTGTGTGAAAGAGAATATGGGTAAAAAGGGGGTGACTACAGAGATGATGACTAGTAGAGAAGTATGGAAGAAAAAGACGTGTTGCACTGACCCCAAATAAATTGGGATAAGGGCAGGAGAATGATGATGACTTAGGAACACAAATAGACAGCATTGCCTCTAAAATGTAAAGAGGCTAGTTACCATATCAACGAAACGATTTAGAAACACCGATACAATATCGCACACTATCGCGTCGTCGTTCTACCAAGCGTCCCATGTAACTGCTTCGGTAAAAAAAAACAGTGACAACTACGTTCGTAGCACGTTCAAGCACGTCGACGGAGTGAAAACAACCCTAACAATCGTGTTTTGTAAGTGGTGAGCCTTCTGCACATTTTGTTGATCTTTCACCCTCGGCCCGTGGGGGACAAACGCACACCTCCAGCGCCGGCGCCGGAGTCGCGTGGAGCGTCGAGCGGACATCGCTCGGCAATCGCGATTCGCAAGTTCTTCATTAAACGTTTGTGCGAGTCGCCGAGACAGCGACAAGTCGCAAACTTTCAGATTTACTTCGTGACTTGTGTAAATATTGTCGTTGAACGATGCTCGCTTCTGCTCGCTTTTGTTCGGTAAAACTTTAAACTTTAAAAGGAAGTGCAATAAACACTGTTTAAATATGTAGTCTGTTTTATTTAAGTTGGTGACTTACTTTTGACTCAATTTTCTGCTCAAATTCCTTGCTCAAACTACATAAATTTCAATGAAATAGTTCTTAAATCGATCTAGTAAAATGCTAGCTCGTAATCAGAGTAAAACTTGTCATCAATTTCCTCCAGAAAATAAATTCCGATAAAAAAGTAAATGGAACGTTTTCTTCCTTTTTAACCAACTTCGGAAAATGGAGGAGGTTCTATGTTCAACTGTATGTATGTTTTTTTTGTATTATATCGAATTTAATTTTATCGAAATTGCTTTAGCGCTTTTTGAAAAAATCAAGAAAACATAAAATGTGTATATATGTAGATGACGTTTTGGTCTCCTCCAATTACGAGTACGTTCAAATTCCATGTTCCATGTTATTGGGGTTATCAATTTGGACATAACTCTAATATTTAGTTTTAGTTCTGGGGTATATAACAACTGAAAAGTGAAAAATAAAAAACTTTTTACAAAAAATACAACCGACTTCCAAAAAAGAAATTACACATAAAATTGTAAAATAACTTTAATTTAACATTCTTTTGTATCCACTGTTTTTTATTTTGTTTATTTCGTTTTTGTTGTGTACAACTGTGGCTAATAAATGTATTTCCCTTCCGAAATTAAAGTTATATTTCAATTTTAAGTATAATTTCTCTTGTGAAAGTCGGTTGTATTTTTTGTAAAAACGTTTTTTTGGTTTCTGGCTTCAGTCTCAATAAAATTGATTTGTTCCTTTTTCAATTAACGTAGATTTAATATTTTTCCAAAGAAAATTAGGTCTAAACGATCAGTTATATAGTATGTGTATCGAGGTACACAAACGCTGTAGGCATATCTAAACTGAACACCCAAGACTTAGTAACAAGTCAATACTGTCCAGCTGGACAGCAGCATGCGGGCTGTGAACTTATGTCAGTGTCAATTATGTGCACAATCATAACACAATGTACAAATAGAATAGTGCAGCTGAGACTGTGCCGCAAGTCCGCCAGATAGCGGCAACTTTGGCAACACACTACAGAGTATACTCAACACAACACAGCACACACAAGGTGTGCAGCACACCGGCGGGCCATAAAGATAAAGATAAAAGATATTTTAATTGTAAGATGTGTGTTTACAGTAATGGCCTGCATGTTTTGCCTTAGGTGATGGCGTACAAATGAAAAAAATGCATAATATGTATAGGTATGCACAAATAGGTTTCCAAATTAAAGGCTACATATCTATAAGATAAACAAAATATTCCTTAAAAACAAAATAACAAAAATTGAGAGAGTACCTATTAATTCAAATAATTTAATTACGGAAGGAACAGGGGTGGGTTTTAGTCAGTAAGAGTTTGACACGCCCTCCCGCTCTGGGTGGAGCGGGTAGATTTCATTGGATGACTTAAACTTTGGCGCCTCACTCAGCTTCTGAGCTGACGCGATATTTATCTACGATGACCTACTAACTGTGTCTGTGTGGAATCAGGAAGAACACATACTGTTCCTGAATAAGTCTCATTTCTATGAAAAAGAATTTTCTTGATCTCTGTTTTCTTTAGTATCATAGAAAATATCTATTACCGCAACGTAAATATCATCTTTTATTGCGTTCAGAGAAACATTGTAAGTACAGAAACTCAAGAGTAAGCAACCCGATGTGATTACGTTTACATGGAGTTGCGTTCAACGTTCAAATTATAAGACCCACTAAAGTCAATAATAATATCGTAAAACGCATAATTATTAAGATTACTGCGCGGTAATCCATCTCCGCTGTAACTCGTAACTCCATTACAATGGATTACAGTTAATTAATTGAAGAACAACATTACGTAGCGACGGAATTAAAGGAAAACAATCTAAGTATCAGATAAAGTAATGGCAAGTTATAAATCAACTGAAGAAAGGTCACCAAGTACGGTACCAACCAACAGGGAACTAGTCACGTGCATCATTGATATTGTAGTCCAAGCGATGTAGGTACATGTACATCAGTAATTACTATTGACTGATTGCATTACTGTGTCATGCTACATACGACATTGATACATTAGCTACATGTTACACGCAATCAAGGCTAACTATACCTTTTACCTAATTAGGTAAAGATTAGACCGAATGACGGAACAAAAAAGAAAATAAAGTGATAATGCATTTTATTTTTTTAAAATTAGTTAAAAAAGTTTAAAACTGTTCTCGGTTACTAACGGAGCTAATGTGCAACATACTTAAGAGACTGCCCAGATATACCTTTTGTCGTTCGATACCGATCAGCATCGAATGTGTATTCGCTAACTCAGTTGACATCAATTTGATAGGTACTATGCAGTTGGACGCACTATGAAGTTGGAGTTGTATTGCTCGGTGGACATCGATTATAATAGGCACCACGGTTTTCCTATAAGTCAAAGCAGTAATGTACGGCAAAGTGCCAACTGAGTTAGCGAATACGCCTGCAGATAATAGTTAGTTCAATACAACTGTAACATAACCAGACAGCCGCAGCCAGAGTGTACACAACACGTGTACACTTTGTCAGTGAACACAACACGTGTACACTTTGTCAGTGTACACAACACGTGTACACTTTGTCAGTGTACACAACACGTGTACACTTTGTCAGTGTATACAACACGTGTACACTTTGTCAGTGTACACAACACGTGTACACTTTGTCAGTGTACACAACACGTGTACACTTTGTCAGTGTGGGGAAGCTGTTCATAAACTTCCGTTGTTGGTGTTTACTCGAGATCGTGGTAGGTATGTTGTACGTTTCCGTCCTATTGATGTCATCACGACTTCAAAATCCACGGAAAAACAGGAAAAGGAAACGGAGAAATTTTGCAGGAAACGGTCAAAGGTGTAGCATATGTCATACGTAGCGGTTTTTACAGTAGGTAGGTATGTAAGTACCTACCCGGATAAAACAGAATCCGCAAAGCCGGTCTTCGTGCGAGCCTGTACCAAAAACTTCCACATTAGCCTTTATAATTTACGAGCAGAGCTCCCTTCACTCATTTTTCAAAGTTTACAAAGCAGCCGACGACTCTGCAAAATGTGCCCCCCCCCGCTCCCCCGCCCCGCCCGCTACCCGCGCGGCACGCACTCACTCTCAGCACAATGTCGCTGATACTCCGGGCTCTAACAGACTTTCCTTGTAACTCACATTGACACAGCTATAAATCGCTCAGCTTTTTGCAACGACAGAAAAGGGCGGCTGAACTTTATCGCCAACATTATTAATGTACATTGCGGATGTAACATACGACGAACACATTCAATACGAAACTAACTTCGGGAAAAACCTCAGTGCAAACACCAAAGGGCTCATTTGTCAGCCCCTCTGTCCTGAGGGGAGGTCGACTGACAAATGTACAAGAACATTGTCGAGCACGGGAGCTCACGGGAGCGTCGCAACAAGTACGGGGGCCCAAAATCGGGGCCCTGCGAGGTAACGTAAACATGGCCCGAATCACGCGACCTTGGCCTTGAACCATGGAGCAGACAACTATAGAAGGCTTACACCTTCGAGGTAGACTCTACGCTGAAGCATACCTACCGGGGTAATGTCTGTTAAATATCGTTTCAGCAAAATGTTTTGGCCATAACAAATACTGTTGTATTTAATCGAATAGTCTGTGAGTGTTATTGTGATGGTGTCGGTGACAAAAACCATTTGCGTACAGAATGCTGCCAGCATGGATTGATGTCACTTAGGTATATGTTTATTGAACCTTCTGTCTCTAGTTGTGCTGTGACGTGTACAGTGACCTGCCAGAGTAAACTTATAAAACAAAATGTGTGTAAACAGCGAGCCCTGATGATCCGCTGGAGCTACACTCATTACAGCTAAATATACACATCACATGCACACGCGGCTATTACTCACGGTAGAGGGACTTACCTCACTGGCTGATAGCTAGATAAACTTATGAGATCTAACTTTTTCAGTATAGTTCAAAGTGAGGTACGAGATACTACTAACCCAGTCTATTAGCCAACGGGGCGTGACAATTTACCCTTTTTCAATTTTAAATACGGATATAGAATAATGTTTGTTTTACTATATGAAGACTATTTAGTCGGTTCTAAAGTAATGAAACGGTTTTGTGCAAAGACTTGTACGAACGTTAGAGGGATGACTTTGTCTCATTTTTGATTATGTATAACAGGTTTTTATCTAGACTCCTACATAAGTACTTAGATGACTATCATATGAATGAATGTCAAACCCTTTTCTTATTCTAAATATGGAAAAGTAGTTGTGTCAGAGTATAGTATATCAGTATAGTTACGGGTCGTCAGAAGCCCGAAAGTCTGACAACCAGTCCTACTGAGGGGTATCATATTACCCAGTAACTGGGTTGTGGAGGTCAGATAGGCATTCGCACCATGTAAAATACTGGTATTCAGCTGCATCCGGTTAGACTGGAAGCCGACCCCAAGATAGTTGGGAAAAGGCGCGGGCAGATGATGATGAGTTGTGTCAGAGTACACCATAAGCTTATACCTAAAATAATATCCGTGAAGGTTGATTGACCCTTTTGTTTATGGAGATCACTTGACCGTTCCTGCAGGACCGAACGATTTTGGTGCTTTAACTTTTATAAAAAATTTGGTTTGGTTTGGATTTTACGTCAAGTCGTTGTCTCTTAATATCATTTTGATTCTGTTGGACAGATGTGGCACGCTCCGCCCCTGTGTGAGACGCGCGAGTGAGTCGCGTGATGCGTCACTCCCAGCTCACATCCAACAGTTCAAACGAACACCACACGACATTGTTAACATTACTCCTGCCTCCACGAACCGACAGTGTTGAAATAACTGAAAATATTCACGTTATAGCTTAACACACATTCTATATACACACTCGTACCTGTATAGTTTACTTTTGCTCGCGTGGAAGCAGTTGTGTAACCCAAGGGAATGGCTTGATTCTCCCGCCGTTCATCTTCATGACACATACTATACGTGGGCGAGCAGCCACAATAGAACTGGGGAAGCAAACAAATTTATTTTCTTATTTATAAGCGGAATATTAGATAGGATGGGACTCCCCGGGGAGGCCAGAGGAGGCTTGACGTTGATGTCACGCAGAGTTGACCTATACGGTAATGAGCGCTATTGTGACGAACCCAAACTGCCGTCATTTTGTGGAACTCGCAATTTAGTGGGGTACACATTTTGTGTAGTAAAACATTCAATAGGTTACTTTTGTTGGTTTGCCTTTAACCGTTACCAGTCAGGTCCTTATATTCATCACCTATTGAATCTAAAGAATGGTTTGAGAAACTAAGATCAGCTGCAAAATATTTCTAAAGACATGATATAAAAAAAATCTTTCTTTCTTTCTTACTTTTTTTACATATTAATGTGACTTGTTTGCACTAAAATGATGAAGATGATATATCTCACGGCCCCGCGGGTCACAAACGAGGCAGTTACACAACGAGGCCTCACAATGAGAGATGAGGCCACTCAGGAACACGCTCTCCGATACAAATGACGAGTTAACCGTTACCCCTCCTTTACGACAGCCTCTCTGACGCGTCACATATTCTAACCCTCTCTTATAAAGTTAGCAAGAAAATAAAACGGATGGATTAGGGACACATTTTGTAGGCTGTCCCAGGTAAAACATGGATTATCTATACTGTAGCGGCCAAATAAAATCCCGCTTAGCCAACTGGTTATGGGTGTGTACACTTCTGTGAGCTCAACTAACCATCATTCGGTTAGTTGGCTAGTTTGGCGGCAGTTGTTTGTCGATTCGTGTGCCAGATTCGCGCCCAATGTTTGCTACACTCGCGTAATTTGCTTCGGACGAACGCAACTAGTCCGTTCTGCGGCTGAATGGGGGTTCATTTCGTACGACTGGTTCGGTTTCAGTGTGGCGCTTAATTGGTCTGCTCGATACTTCACTGACATGTCTGTGGATACCTTAATCTACTGTTGGAGAACTAAATGAAAACTGACGTAAATCAAGGAACTATTTCCCGTCGTTGATGTCAGTTTCACTTACCTACTGGTTTACACTTTAAAAGGCAAGAGTGACTTGAAAGCGTTCTGGCGCTTCCAAGTCGCTGTGTGTGTTCTGTTGAACCGAGTTTATGTAATTCAATCAGTTCGATTTGATAAACTCGGTTCAACAGAACAAGCATATGATTATTATTCTTACTCTGCCACACGATGTTAATCCCTAAAGTTAAACGTTCTCGTGTTTCCATAACAATTCAAAATCTTACAAAAACACGAGTAAAATTAAAACCTCTGAACGCGCGCCGTCTAAACTTTACATAATTAAATTGTGATAACAAGACGTCTAAACCGTTCATTCTTAGAAGGTTGAATTGAATCGTCAGCGCGAAGTTGTTACAAACTGTTAGTGCTAAGTGTCAGCGAGTCCGTGTCTAGGAGGAGACGGAAAGCTACTCAAATACTGAGTTCGTTCACTCTCAAGTAACATTGTGCCTTACTTTGGTTAGAGTTCGCTTAGCACTAAATAGCCTTCAACTATAGGTAAATGAGTGGGCTAAGTGAGTCAATCCTACTTTGTTATGTAAAACAATAGGAAGAGAACTGAGGTCTGCCACTCGTCCAACGGTTCTGATAGGAAATTATTAGTGTCTTAAATTACTTAGCTCAGTGAACTAAAGTGATTTCTGTATAACAATGAACTGCGATATAACTATGATATACTTTAACTTACTTCAACAAACCGGCAGTTGACGTTGAGATCGTTTCTGACTAAAATAGATTAGTTCATTAGCTCTCGTTACACTCCTCAAACTGTACTTATAACAATCTTATTACAGATGTCAGTTTAGATCAGTTGTAGTCGAGAGATAGCAGCTACAAGTTAGGCCATTGTGCTCAAACGTAGTTACAAGTACCGCCGGCGGCGCTCAGGTCGGTGCTCAGGGCGCCGGCGGCCCATTAGATATTCCACAGTTTAATAACAAGCCGTGTTCTCGGCGGCGATATCACTTGAGTACGGCAATAAACGCGGCCGACAGCCCTGACCCGACCTCCTGAATATTCTCCACGTTCGCTACAAGTCGTAATGACCTCTCTGGAGGACGCTCTGCTAAAAGACCTCTCTTCAAACGAACATAACTTCCAAAAAATTTCAAACTTCTTAAAACATGAATACAGAAAGAGTTGCCCTGAGAGCTTTGTTACTTGTTGTCTTCTCCAAGTTGCGGACACGAGAAATGTATGTTTAATGTGAGAGCTCTGCACCTAATGTTTCACGATTTCGGATTCTTTCAAACAAACTTGTGTATTAAAACAGTCTTCTTTTAAGAAACTTCTTGCTCCGCAGCGGTGTCATCTCGCGCAAAATTTATGACTTTCTACAAAAATACAAATAGAAAACGTCCGCTATAATAAAACTGCTAGTAGAACATGAACCATTAGTAACAGGATATCTCGATACTTAGCGCGCACTCCTCACAATGACTGACATTCAATTAATCGCTATTGGCGTATCGACAATATCCCGGTTACTGCCACTCAATCAGTTTCAATCAATCAGCCGCCTCACCGTGCGCCGTTCATCAAACATACCGACCAGCAACAACAAGAGTGCGTACAACACTTGCGGCGTGTCACCCCCGACACGCCGCGAGTGTCACTCGGCGCCCCCGACACGCGGCTGAATGTCCAATCAGTGCGGCGTATGACGACACTGTCGGATTTGTCTGACAAACTTACAAATTTTCGAACGCGCGACATTTTCACGCGTGATTTGGTGAACTAGCACCGTTGTTGTATTGATGGCATTATAACTGAATTACAACTTTTGCAGTAGTTTAATCGCCTTATTCCACTTCAACCCCAAAGCCACCTGTTCTCAAAACTCTACGGACCATACATTCATTCCACCTTAAACCCCAAAGTGATTTTAGTTCTTAAAATTAAAATAAGAAATATTTTTATACTTCAATTCCACTTAATTAAACCCCAATACAGTCTTGGTAGAGTCAACAGCAAAATTGCAGGATGCATAAATAAAACACAAATGAGCTTTAGGGGTTTTATAAGACACGTATAATCATTGGTATATAACAACGATTCACCCTAGAAATAAAATGGGTCAAAGGCAAAATCACAGCTTTCAATTTTTACTTTACGAACTTTACTTAAGAATATAAATTCAGCTTGAGAAATTAGGAAAGAAATATTTTATAATATTTTTAGAAATCAGTTTACTGTTCTTTTCTAAAGAGTTAACTGAACTGATTATATGTGTCTTACAAGCCTCTAAAACTCATGTGTTTTATTTATGCATCCTGATATTTTGCTATTGACTCTACCAAAACTGTTTTGGGGCTTAAGTGAAAAGTATTTCTTTATTTAATTTTAATACCTAAAATCGCTTTGGGGTTTAGGGTGGAATTAATGTTTGGACCATAAAGTTTTGAGAACAATGGCTTTAGGGTTGAAGTGGAATAAACCGCATACATTACCAAAAAAGGAGAGATAAGTGATGTGATGAATGACAGAAACAAAGTTCCCTAAATTTTTAATGGCTACGTAAAGTGACAAGAGCTGTAGTACCTCCTACATAGAGTTGTGTTTTTCTTCCGCCACAAGGTTTTCGCGAAATTAATAAAATAAGTTGATGGAACGTTTCGTTGAATGTTTCAATTTATTGTGACAGCTCAAGGTTCAAGAATTAAACTCAACAATTTCTGAACAACTTACTTGGTAATATAATACTACAAGAATTGCCGACAAAAATATACCGTTATAACCTTAGGACTGAGTCGCGACTAGTTCAAATAAAATTAGATTGTATTTTGTTTCTGCTGGGGTGAAGTGGAGAGCACATTGTAGAGGTACTTTGCTACCTCACTGGAGGAGTGCCCTAGAGTGCCTATTAATACAACAGTTTGCTAATAGTTAGAGTTTTGAAATTGGAGACCGACGATACAGAGGGATAAAAAACTTTTTACAAAAAAAATACAACCGACTTCCATAAATAATACTAAAAATGCAAAATAACTTTAATTTCGGAAGTCGGTGTTTCTAGTTTGGTTTCTTCGTTATTTGACTCTGACTTCCGAAATTATAGTTATTTTGCATTTTTTAGTATTATTTATGGAAATCGGTTGTATTTTTTATTTTACACTTTTTAGTTGTTGTACCCCATTCTAAAACTAAATTAATAGTAAAGTTATGCCCGAATTGATAGCCCCAAAAATAGGGATTTTGAACATAGTTGGTGAAATTAGGGTGTACCAGGGTGAACTGTACAGATCTGTATTCCCCTTCAGAGCATATCAGCGTGATGTAATGTCGTGAAGTGGTGAAAACAATATACAGACATGCGATTACAGCAATTCTGGAAAGTTTGCTATCATATAATGAAGAGTTCCACAGTGTATCTCCGAAGTGTTTTATCAGATCTTCACCAAATTACTTGATTACCTTTTAAGTGACTGCAGTGCGTCTCTGGAACTCTCTTCCACACTCCCTACGCGACAGCCCTTCTCTGAATGTATTTAAGAGGAAAACAAAAGAGCACTTCCTTTCTCAATGACATACGAGTATTATTAGGGTATATTAATTTTATTATTATTAAATTATTAGGGTGTATATTTGTATATATTAGTATATAGTATTTTGTATGTATTTTATATATAGGGCTTATTTATATAAGTTTATATTGTACTCAATCCTACCCTCGAATGTGACCTCACTCTATCACTCAAAGGTTTGGGAGAAAACTCAACTTTGAGTTAAGCTCGCCTTTGTACAAGAACTGTGTAATGACTGTATCTTATGTTAAGATGTGGTGTACAATAAAGAATTAAGAATTAAAATGGGACCACATGCAATGGGGCAACAGCTTTCAAATAAAAAAAATCTTTAAAATCGGTTCACGTAGTAAAAAGTTATGAGGTAACACACATAAAAAAAGGAAAAAAATACAGTCCAATTGAGAACCTCCCCCTTTTTTTGAAGTCGGTTAATAATGGCACTTTGTCACAATCCAGGTACGATTATTAAATGCCTATAGGTTCCTAATAGGTCATATTTTGCCCGCACATAATCTTTACGTTTGATTTAAAGGTAATATTGCCTTCCAATAGTTTTCCGACAAGCAGTAGACTACTATACGACGGCACATACCTAATACACAATTTTCCAACCAGCTGATCGTAAGTCTCACAGCAGTGCATAGTTAATCAAATCACAACGATTCGTAGCTATACATAAATAGAAAAATAGACTGGTCCAAAATTAATTTATATTGGAAAAATGTACGATTCTTGCTAGTGAAACAATATTATTTAAATACTCATTGACTTAGATCTAGTCGGACTGGAAGGCGTTATGAACGGACTGGATTTGTTTCAGCAAACCATTAGGTCGGTTGTAAACTAGAGTTAGTTTAGTGTAAATGACATAAAAGTTATCATAAACGTGACCCGCTCGCGCTCGAGTGGCTTCACCGACTGTGCACTTCTACTCGTAAACCTTATCTTAATATTGATCGGACTTTAAATGTTTATTTTATTGTTTTCTAACGGTAATAACCGCCGTCTATTGATGATGCAGACTCCACACGTCATGTCACTTCTTAGGCACTCGTGAAAGCTCTCATCTTAATACAACCAAATTCTACTATTTGTAACTAAAATAAATTGACCATGATCCTCCTGCCCGTAACTCAATGCATGTTGTGGCGACGCAGCATGTTCTAATTCCATACATCTCTGTTCGTCGTCGTCTCAACAGTCACCTGTTTTCTATATAGTCATATATCATGTTTTACAGAATCCATCCAGGCTCTGTTGGTCTTCCTTTACCCTTATGGCTAAACACCACACAGCTAGGTGTGGTGCTTAGCCATACGGGTATTTTAACACCTGTAGCACCAGGTCTTAAAACTGCAAACTTGGGTTTTATTAAACGTTACCCCACACTAGAAATTACTCCTGTATCGTGGGTGCGTTCACAAACATTTAAACTCACATACATATACACTCACTCAACCACTGCGCCAACAGTGCCGTCAACAACATCCCAAAAATTCAGTACAGCGCAATTATTTGCGACCTAACGCGTTTTAATATTCACGGTGACTGGCTATGTTACTTTCAAAAACTATTCTACAATCACCAGCTTTATGAGAATATTTAATAAACGTTTACATTTGCCATTTCCCGTATTCCATATTTTATAAAAAGCTTCGGGCGATACAAATGATTGTAAATGAAATGAATTCTGAAAAAAATATATTGCTTGTACAACATACTCGTAGCGATTCATTAGTGCTCAGCGATAATAAAAACGCTGTGTATTTTAATCTACCACTGGGCACTGGAGGGACTCCTCACGTTCATTAACGCAGCATATTATGTACATACACTTTTGTGAAGTTATAAATATATGTGAAGTTTATCTACTGAAAGTGTAGTAATATGAAGAGACCAGTCTCAAGCATCGTGGCACTTTGGTTGGACTTCATATCGACGACGAAGTGTAATGACCTCTTAACTGAAAATTTATCATTTTTGTGATAATGTATTATTTAGTATAAAAACTTTTAAAGTACTTAACTAACTGTAACAAAAACTCGTAACTAAATAAAACTTAAAATTTGGCGTCAAAAAATTCCTCCGCATCGCTGTCGACTGGAAGTGTGCCCAAAAGACTGGCGGCATTGCCACGTTGTACGGCAATGCTTAAGGCAACTGCGCCTTAAGCATTGACGACGTCATACGACTTTTAATGATTTTTAATTGAACATCACGTCTTAACGACTAGTTTTATTTCTTTGAAAAAATATATGTTACTGTATACGATTTTTGTAGTAATTTGATCTGAGAATATTTGAAATTATATTTTTACAACATAGTGTAATAAATTTGTAAAGATATGTCTAACGCGGATAAAAAATTGAGAATCACGCATAAACTATAAAGCGTATTTTTATGAAACTTTTATCATTTTATAGATAATTTAATTATTCATAATTTAGTCGTGTTTTACTTCAGTACTTGTTGTTTTATGTGTAATAAATTAATAATGCGTCTAATTTCGGACAGCGCTCCTTGATGGGCGAGTCTTATTACTGGGTGGACGTACGACGCGTTACGTGAGCTCAGCACAGAACACGCAAGCTAACCACTCAAGGTCATCGGCAGTTAATAGCGCCTTAACCTCTGGCCGAAGTAAAAGCCAGCCCTTGGGTTACGTGAAGTGTCAACAAGGCGTTAAGACAGATCAGATAATTGATATATAATACAATTTCGCATAAACTAGCAAGATCACAAATAGGTGGATTTTGTAATTTTTGTTGATATATTAAAAAATTATAACAACTTTTCAGTTCATTTGCGTACAAAAAAAAAATTAACATTATTTTCATTATTATTTTAAAAACGTATTTTTTTTAGATATACTCGTAAGAGGTATTACACTTCATCGTCGATACTAAGCATTCCCTCAGTAAAATACATTTCATTGTAACTGAACAGAATTTAACACGGAATACTAGTACTTTTCGTTAACTTGTAGCGAAATAACTCTGGACAGTACAAATACTTAACTCAAAAGGTCCACTTCAACAAAAAGAAGACATGCTCTCACATACACGCTCGGCAAACTAAATCTTATTTTTTGCACTAAGATTTAGTTGTTTGGCGAGCGTAAACACAATCGATCGCGTAGCTCGGTGACACACGTGTACACGTGCCTGCAGTATCAACCGAGGGTTCTTACTATGCAGTGACAGCTGACGCTACCTTTAGTAACTCGAGTACAACCAGTTGGTTGCGACCTATAAACCTTCTGTCCTTTACGTCTCTTCCTCCTCGGCCTACCTCACCCGGCCCTTAATTGAATCCTTATCGTTCTCGTTTGAGCTGCAGGCTTACAGCCGGCGCCCTTTGTCGATTGATTGATCAGGAATCAATTAATGACGGAGTCACTGCCTGCTCCTCTAGCCTGTAGACTGTGTACACTCATTGTGAACAGGGCTAAAGGGTCTTAATTAAAGCATCGAACAGGGCTCAACAGAAGCTCCAGAAATTCTAATACATTTACATTCTATATTGAGGTCACCCCGTAAAACACCTGTGGAACATTGAAGGGTGTGTAAAAGGGTGTCTATAGGGAAAAATTGGTATTCATAGACCTCATCAAAGTCCCAAAATCAATACAAGCTCGCTGCCTGTAGAAACTCCGGAGTTGTATAATTATGTTGCATATAGTTACACCACATTTCATTCAGTAAACCCACTGATCTCTAATCACTTGACACGTTAAGTCGCCTTCGGGGCCTGCTCAGTGAGTCGCAGGACGCAAGGAGAAGCATCCGATGTAATGAAGACTAAATAACAATGAGCGGTAATGGAAACATAATTGTGTCCACTTTCTGTGTATCGGGGGCTCGGGGTACGCCAGTACCCCACTTAACTGCTCGACGAGTTAATTAGCCAGCTTGGGGCCCAGCGAGTCCAGAGAGGCTTCCGGCAAGTTACGAGAGTCGTCGGTAAGTGCTGCTATTTGCTTTGGTTGTTTCATTCAGTCGGGCTAGATTACGTGATTTATTAAGATTGATTCACTGTGAAATGGCTTTAAGTTAATCTGATTAGGCTCAATATTTATTGGCTAAAAGCAGAAGGCTGCTGAAAATGTGTACAATCACCGCCTTTGGTAAACGTAAACTTATTGGGAAAAAGATATTTTTGCTATGCGTTGATATAGCAGGCACCTACTGTTTTTCACTTTTGAATTTGCGGCAGCTGACACTTTATTTGATTACCAAATAATTTCCTGTAAAGAAACCTCAACTAACAGTCCGCCATTTCTTTTCTGCGTACTTCAAACTACATCCTTCTATTCGCTTCTGGCTCGAGTTTATTTCTCTCGGCCTTTAAAAACGTCGTTAAGTCCGGATTATGTAAATGTGTACGTTTGTAGAAGTTTATTCAATCTCCACAGAGGAAGGAAACTACTCGCTCACTACAGAAACACCGTAAAACAGGTAAACACCTGTAATAAAATCTAAATGCGTTCACTTGTTATTTCTTTCTTTTTATACACCTTACGTTTGATAAATTGTTTTAAATAGGACTCGATGTTGATTCAGAGAGGAAAAAGAAAACTGGAGTAATGTGAGCCAAACTAAAAATATATTGACTGTATGGACTTATCATCCTAAACGTACATGGTTTAAGGTACTGTAAAGTCACTTAGCTTATTAATTATACACATAGCGTGCGTGATTCTATTTCCATGCGGACTAGCTAAACATTAACATTACTCACATGGCTTCATCAACTATGCATGATTCTAAAGTAAGCTAATCTAACTTACCTGCACTGTCCCACGAGCACCCTCTCCCAAACAATTCTGCCGTCTGCTTTATCGGGCCAGTCCTTTCAGTACGACTCGAGCTCGTTCGACATTCAAATATGTCATCATTCTCCTGCCCTTATCCCAATTTTATTTGGGGTCGGCGCAACATGTCTTTTTCTTCCATACTCCTCTATTAGTCGTCATCTCTGTAGTCACCCCCTTTTTACCCATATCCTCTTTCACACAGTCCAACCATCTTTTCTTTGGCCTTCCCCTACTCTTATAGCCATCCACATTCATACACAAGACTTTCCTCACGACATTTTCTTCATTCCTCCGCATCACATGCCCATACCACGACAACCGATTTCCACACAATTTTCCAGTCAGCGGTGCCACTTTCAGACTTCCTCTTATATACTCATTCCTAATTTTATCCATGCGCGTAACACCACACATCGCTCTTAGCATTCTCATCTCAGCTACATGCAATTGCTTTTCATTCATCCCTTTTGTTGCCCAACATTCTGAACCATACAAGACAGCAGGTCTGACCATTGTTTTATAAATCTTCCCCTTAAGTTTTAGGGGAATGCGGGAGTCACAGATAGTCCCGGTGACCTGCCGCCATTTCATCCATCCAGTGTTAATTCTGTGCTTAACAAATATGTACCCGACTACAAATAATTTGAACCAATCGATTTATTAAAGCGCTGAAACATTCCTCATATTCGAGTGGAATACGTCTATATCAGGATCCTTTGCAGTCAGTGTGTTGAGCAATGACTTCGCCTGATTAGTTGTCACATATTGTGCGGTACGAGTCCGAAAGCCGCTGGAAAGGGCGCGAGCGCAGTCGCGTGTACTGAGCCGACGCTGATAGCCCACAGCGCGACAGAGAATAAGTAATAAGTAATGTCAGGGGCATTTTGTGAGTACTTTTACTCCCTGAAAGATTACCGAAGAACTAAAAGTCTCTTTTGTTTTATAGTTCTCGTACGAGTCTTGTAGGTATGTACTGGTAGCAGCTATGTCATTCACACGAGTATGCGACCTCCGCCTCGATACGCACTACATTAACTTTAACGACATCTTTACGACGCTCAATGGCATGGCGACAATGGACCATTGTGTGACCCATTCATATTGAGATGGCCCTTCACTGATGGTCATCAAACGTCCACGTGTGTAAGGAGTTCTTGTAGTGAGTTATATTTGAAATAGAAATGTGTGGATAAAATTTGCCTACGCAAAAGAGCTGAAGATGATTTTCTACACTTTTCCAATTTAACTTGATGCTGCTGAATACCATAAAGTTTTAATTGAATTACTAGCTTTCTGATCTCAAAAATTGGTTACGACATCTTCTTTTTTTTTGGCGGTGAGAAATCATCCAATGACTTCTCCCGCTCTGGGTGGAGCGGGAGAAGGCGTGTCAGACTTTTGCTGACTAAAACCCACCCCTGCTCCTTCAGTTGCTTGTGCCAGAGCCGCGGTAACTCTTTTTCGAATTTGTCCGCGACCCAGGCAGGCATCGGTCCTAGCGGACCCCGTCAGTTGTTGCTAACATCTCTTTGAGGCGCGCGTGGAACACTACGCGACGTCGATTCGGGCAGTTCTTATCGGACGGTAAGCTACCCATATTACTCGCCGTCCGCAAGCCCACGCCTACGGTGGCCGGGAGTTGGCCTGCATTTCCTGATACCCTTTCGGAATTCTGAGTACTTGTAATGACTGTCAAAGGTCCACAAATGACAGGCGGGACCAACTGCTTAGCATGCTGTCCAAGGCACGGAGGGGTCTCAATGTCTAATGGATGTTCACCCACTCACGAACGGTGCTATTGAGCCACGAGCCCCCTGACGAATCCAAATTACGGTACGAAATGGAAACTCTAAATAAAATAGCAACAACCAATCTAATCGCGTGAATTCATTCCTCGTGCTCCTGTCACACCAGTCGGCTATCATTCACAGTGACAGGTTTACATCATTCTAGTGTGGCTCCATCTCGGGAGCTACTAATGTAGACGTACGAGCGGGGAATACCCGAGTGGGTGGAGTGCCTTGAGCGATCGAGACGATATCTTAGACATAGCGATGGATACTAGGGAGTCATAAACTAGGAGTTTCAGGGTGCCTTGGGGAATACTTTGATTACGTTATTGCTGTGAGTAAATACAATATGGAATGTTATAAAAGTTGAGTGAATTTCTGTTAACTTTTCTTTTACAAGGTTTTATTTATCTTGCAATGTACGTCTAAATGTATGTAAGTTCTGTTGTCCGCTTCATTTGCAAATCATTTTTCGACCACTTGTTAGTTTCCGACAGAACTGAAAATGGTCATACTTATGTAAGTCGTGACAATGCAATATTATAATACCATCGAGCTGATCTGATTATAGCGCCGGGATGTAGGGACTGAAATTCTCTGATGGCAAAGAGTAGGACAGTGGCATTTGGGCCAGTATGTTATCTTATCAGGAGTATTTTCCATTAGACATGATGACTAGGGTCTAACGCTTGTTCTTGGAACTCACGACTTCACGTTCAGTCCGATAGAAATTAACAGACTTTTGGTAATGTTATGGACAGTATAAATGTAGGTTAGATCAAGATCTTAATAAGCGCTCTACACACAAATCACACAATAGACACGCTTAAGGGTACCCTTCGTTATATCCACACTGACACGCACTACCTACAATAAATTACTTACCGTACTATCAATTACATAGTAGTACAGAAAACCTGCCAAGTGCGTGTCGGGCTACGCGCAGTGTAGGGTTCCGCAGTCGCCCTTTATAACAGACTTAGAAGGGGCTTTATGTTTATTACTATGAACATATTAGTTGAGTTCTCGGTTTCTAGGACAATAACGTTTAAGTTAAAAAGAAAAAAAAAAGGTTTTATTTTACCAAAATTTTACATGTTTACTACCCGTTTAAATATTAAATAAGTAACAACTTCAACTAATATTTTTTTTCTAAGGATTTTGTGTTTTGTACGAAATTTTCCAAGTAGTTACATTTTACAAGTTGGGCGACTATTACTCTTAAAATCACAAAGCTTACTTATGTCTGATAGTTTTCCTTTAAAGTTATATATAAGTACTACCATCACGATTTTTTTCAGATTTTTCAAGCCAAAGATCACTTTAAAGATTAATTTTTCACAAACGATCAAAACATGGTTGTCAAGACTATTTATATATACCCATGCAAAACTGCACCCTTCTAGTACTAACAGTCTCTAAGCTATGCCTCGGACGGACACGCGGACAGACGGAAACTATTAGAGTTCCTTGCTCTAGTTAGGACTACGGAACCCTAAAGACGCAACAATAGCATTCAGCGTACACGCGCTAGACAACACCAAGCTTTCACGAACAATGTAGTTCCATCCATTATCCAGTACCGTCCAGTGCTGTCCACCCACCACCCACCACCACGTCATTCACCACCACCACCACCACCACCACGCAGTCCGCGTATAACACGACAACTATTTACTAAGCGACAGTACCGCCAGTTACGCCGCCATTACAAATAACTGAAAAACTAAAAACAAAACAATGCGCTTAGGTAATTGGCCAGTACGTGCAACATAGACTAATTCCAACTCTATCATGTAGTGTTAAGGTCTACATTTGGATAACATACAGCTTGGACTTTTAATAGAGAAGGACCAAGTAGTGCAGCTAGGGAATGAGTGCATTACAATTACTTACAATAACGGTACAAATGGCGTCAGCTTGAGCTTTTATGAGCCGCTGTTACAGTGGTCTAGGTTGATGCATGTTTACACCGATGTTCCCCTAAAAACGTTAATCTAGCCAGATAGGTGGTGGCCCTAGTAAGAGTCTATTTCAACCATCTTCAGGTGAAACCTAAATGCGAGATTTCGTTAGAAAGGTAAAGGTAGAGGTAGGTATCATATTTTTATTTGTGTTCACACAAGTATTTATATTAATTTCCCATATTTTCACAATTTTTTTTAAAGTACTTACCATATTGTTAGTGTTTTATAGTCTAACAGTGGAATAGCATGCCATAGTCTCCTCACTTTCGGTCCGTCCGAAGCCACAGTATTTCGCTGAGCAATGACCATTTTTGTACGGATACGACGCACAGTTTCATTTATGTAATTTTTCTTGTCTTTACGTTTGTATTATTATACGTTCCGTTTTGTTTGTTGTGTGATCTCCTAGTTCTAATCATGTATATTATTGTAGTCTTTGGTCCCAATGTCATTGATCGAGGCGTCATAGACCTATGTTTAGTCTATGGCGTGTAGTGGTGCACCACACCTAGACATGTATTATTTATGGTTGTCTTTGGTGTGAGTGTGTGACCATAAAAACGAGATCTAGTTTAGTTTTATTTTATTTTTTGTATTTTTGCTTGGATACTAAGCTTTTGTAAATTAATGTGCGTTTGTAATCTGTGCAGAATAAAAAAAAAAATTTTTTACTTTCTTTCGTATCACTTTTTCTTCAACCCGTATCCAAGCTGCTCAGTGTGCTTGGTGCCTGTTGCCTGCCACTTTCCAGCCAGTTCGCAAGTCAATCTCGTGCATGGCCTTCCTACGCTCCTGTGGTGAGTTCGCAGGTCAATCTGGTGCATGGCCTTCCTACGCTCCTGTTGCCAGTTCTGGGTCTCTACTCTAACACAGGGACTCCAGTTTCTCGCAAAGGAGCTTCAAACTTATTTTTTAAGTTACTTAGTTTTAGATGATGATGATGATGATGTAAGCAAATCTGTGTGTAGAGAGAAAAATATTTATTTATTATTATTTATTAACACCTTCTTATACCATCTACCATCCAGTGGCCTGCCCACTTCTACGTCTTCCGTGCTTCTATCGTCTAATAGTAAGTCAACGTCAAAGAATGTATTTCAAATAAACCATTTACTGGCACTTTTGAATTGTCAAGTCGATCAGTCAGAAAGATGAAGTTAATTGCACATTCCAAAGCGAAGATCTCTTTGGAGAAGAATTTGCAAGAAACTCCATGGACACTCTTTTAAACCATAAATTATCTATTACAAATCATGGTTACATATGCATTTTGCTTTTTTTATGTGAGAACAGTGTTAATAAAAAAAATAAAAAAATAATAAAACAAAGATTGTAATAAGCGTCAGTTAAGAGATGAGCAGTCTCAACTGACAGTACCTAATGACAATAAGCCGCGATCACCTCGCCTGGCTAGCGTCCTCGCTTATAGCGACATAGTCTGTGATCGTTCATTGTGGAGCGCTCATTGATAACGTAATTAGTGGCTGTAGAGCTCATATCGCGTCATTAGCTCCTCATTACTGTCGAGCTCGAGCTTTGCCTGACATACTGATTGATGGACCTCCCACATCGAGAGAACTAGTATCATACGTCACCAGCGTTGCTTGCAAGCACCTCATAGCTCGTTATAAAATAATAAAACAACAATAACACTTAAACCTTGGTAATAACTCACATTAACATAATTTAACTTACATTAACATTAACAAGAAAAATTAAATTAAAACGTTTAGTTCGACCGCGCGCAGCCTTATCGTGCGCGCGCTCTACCATCTGACGGCCAACTCTACCACCTCGCGCGCTCATTGGTCAAATCAAATAGCGGGGAAGCGCACGCTATTTGATTTGACCAATAAGCGCGCTGCCCGGCTTCCTGTTACACACCTCGTCCCATTTCACGAAATCGCCCCCACCATTGCAGAAAAGCGAAGGAAAGATGTTACACATCAATAATATTAGTGATAACAACAACACACAACAACAATTTTGCAGTCAACTTTCCATACGAAACGGTACCCATATTAGGATTCGGACATATTTTGACCCTTGACTGGGTAGAAATTTTTTATCAAAAGTACCTAATGGAAGTCATGTTAGTTGTTCGCGATTTAAACTGTTCCCATTGGGAGTTAGTTTATCGTGAGCGACCACGACCAGGCACTACCTAGCACGTTTCGATTAGAATGTTCATTAACATTGTTTTAATGTTCTCATTTATAAACTGTGGCTAGTTCACTTTATGAACGACTCCGCGGCGGCCATCATAATGACTGGAATACTAATCTTTCGACTCTTTTGACATTAATTTATAGTCCTCTAAGCTATTTAGGCGTTGGATCATGTCCCACGTTTATTACTCTACTTAAATAATAATGATTCGTATGCCACCCGTGTGACTTACACAGTAACAAGGTGAACGTAATAAAGTATAAAGTTAACACAATATAGTGCTGTGGATTTAATTTAGTTCGAAATCTTTTCGAGCCGAGGAATTAAAATGTTTATGGTATTTAAAGTTGAAATTACTTCTGAGCTACTTATCAAAAAAGCTCTTAATTACGCCATAAGCTTTCATTTCAAACCCCTGGCTCAGCCGCACCTGTTTCGTATGGCCTGCGATGACCCACTTCCAACTCGCTCGGTTCACATCCACAAATCTCATACTTTGTTATTTTTTCTTTCTCTCCCTCATAAAGTTGAAAGAAAGTATAGATAAGAATTCTAAGGATTTGGGAAGACTTCCATCGTTTAATAAAGTTTCAACAAGATTATCTAATAAAAACAATGTTTTAACAGGATTTGTGTAAAAAGATCTTGTCTTTATGGAAATTTTTTAAATCTTGTTTAGAGAATAGGATATCCGAATAATAATTTTATTCCTCTCCAAAAATCAGTCTCAAAAAAAACTGATTGATTCGACCTTTTTCTCTAATAGAACTTTTAAGTACGTATTAGATACCCAATATTTGAATTTCCGAATACTAATAGCCGACCCGGATTTAGCTGCTAAAAACAGTGTGATGACACCCTAATAGTCAATGGGCTGGATTAGTGAATACTAATCCAGTTCATGAACACGAATAAAGAATAGCGTCGGTACCTCGACACGCGTGTATGTATGAGCTCCGTGAGGGTCTGATGAAGCGAGTTGCACGTACCTACTGCATAATACCAGCGGCGTACATCACGGCGACTTAATGCCTCGCCCGGGAACGAACCCGCGACACGTGCGCAAGCAGCCGACTGAATTAAACAGCGCAAGGCGAGCGGAGGAGATTGTCAGTCCTCCGGTTATTATTATTTCAGGGGTGTAATTAGCCGACGCTCCCCGGGGCTCCTCGGGGCTCCTCGGGGCTCCTCGGGGCTCGGGTCGATTGTGCAGGTGCTAAGTGAGTTATATATTATGTTAGGAGATCGACGAGCTAAAGACACAAAAGTATTGACCGTCCTACAAAGACTTTCCGTAAAATTTTGACAAAGGCCGTGGCATCAGTTGCCAATCTATACTAATATAGAAAGCGAAAAAGTTTTTTTTATTGCTTTTTTGTTTTCTTAAACACGCTAATCTCTGAAACTAACAGTCCGATTTAAAAAAAATTGTTTGTAAATTCTAGCCCAATTCATGAGGAATAATAATAGCTATAAACCGCGGGTCACAGCTAGTAAATTATAAATGCAGTGCTTACTGTTTCTCAATAATGTGTGACATGTTATTGGTTTCCGTGGTTTTCCTATGCTCATTATTACACAGCTTACAAACTGTAAACTATTTTAAATGTTGTGTCCATGGTTCACGCGCGCCTTTCATCTTCAACTATGTAAACCAGATTTTCAAACTCCGAGAGTGTAACGTTTCAGCATGGTCCGTGAGATACGCGCTACACCCGCCATGGGTTAGAGAACCCGCCTCAAATTACAGCCGGAATTAAAACCAATAGACTGGCGACTACAAAGGGTTCCGTACGCACATTCTGCGGTTACAAACCAAACATAAATAGAGGGCATGTTATAGGAAAGCTGCGAGCAAATATTATACCGCCTCGGATAAGCCATGGTTTAACAACATTTTGAAGTTTATAAGCGTATATAGGCACTGCGATATTTAATGATCTGTGATAACTTTATATTGATTGCATGAAAAACTAACGTTGTCAGCAAACATGCTGGTCGATCGAATATACTTTTAATGGGTTGTGCAAATTGAGAAGATAATTTAAATCAGATGAGAAAAATAATTAACTTGTAAAAAGTGAGTCAGTTGTGAGCTGTCGATGGAAATGCATTAATTTTACAATATCAAGTATTGCGGTCCGGTGTTTTTGTTCATACATACCAGAGTCTAGAACTACCCAATCAGCAGAGCACACCCGGTGCCCACCAGCCCACGACACCTACTGCTTCCTATTCTACTAACAGCCTACTTCATACTAATATCATAAATGTGAAAAATCTGTCAGTTTGGATGTTTGTTATTTAACCACACCACAGTGAGTGATCGTATTTGTGGCAAAACAGGTAGACCACGGCCTGGAAAGGACATAGAATATATGTGTCATCCGGGCGGAGACACTAGTAATAGCTAGTATACTTATAAAAGCAAAAGTATGGATGGATGTTTGTTACTCGATCATGCCAGAACGGCGGGACGGATCTTGATGAAATTTTCACAGAGTCAGCTAGGAGTCTGGAGTAGCACATAGGCTATAATAATTTATAATGGGGTAAGAACTAATTCCACACGGACGAAGCCGCTGACAGAAGCTATATACAATATATATTTGTAAGCTTGGTGGTACATACAGCCGGTGGATCCTGTGCAAAATAATATCCCGTTATACTCACTGAAGGATCGATACCAGGAAACTCGAGATGTTCGAGATGGGATCCTCCGAGTATCAAGAAACGTTTACTTTGATTACGAGGTTATCGGATAACGGTAATCGTAAATTAACCGGAATTTCGGAAGATAACGGTATCGTTTGCAAGTTGAATTTATTTGATTTCTTAGTGTAAGTAGGTAATCACCGTGCTTGGCGCAGGGACTGTTGACTACTGGTGCAGTGTATATTGTATGGTATTAGTTGGAGTACTGGTTATCTTTATATGGTGGTACTGGTAATGCAGTGTGCTGATATCAATAGACAGGGAAAGTGAGTGGAACTGACATGACGACTATACTTCTCTAGTAGTATGAAAAAAGAAGAAATTTTGTGACCCGAAATAACTTGGAATAAGGGCAAAAGAATATTGATGATGACCAGACAGGTGAACAATACCGCTCACACTATGATAGGTGACAAGGAGGTAACTAATGATTGGTTCGGCACTTCATAATTCCACGTAACAATTTCCGCCCCACCACGACATGCGCCACGGTAAGATATAATGAAATCGCGCCAGCGAAGCAAGTGTAACGTATTTAAAACCTCCATACTGGCACACTCGAGCAGGCTCCAGTAATTTAATATGTCGTTAATGAACGTAATAAGTCTTTTGAACCTACTTTCATTATATTTGCTGGCTGATAATCAGGACGGGAGTAATTAATGCATGTTGCGACTCTATTAATATAGTGTAGAAAAGTTTTATAAAAGCAGTAAAAAGTGTACGTTGTTACGGTTCTGTCATGGTCACAGCTGTATTTATATTCACACTGTTTCGTCTATAAAGTTTACGACTTAATGGTTCTCGGAAATAACTGTAGTAAGTTATAAACTTACGTCTCTTTATTAATCGTTACATCTACAGATACTTATAAAAAAACACAAAATAAATCACGTGAATAATTGTCACACGAGAGAAGAAATGAATCGGTAAACATTGTTCCAATCTGACTTCAGTTTTGAATTAGGTACAGCAGAAAGTGGCACATTGTTGATCACCTACAGAACAAGTCGCAACACGTTAATGAATCGTTTCGGCAAGTTTGTGCATTCAACTTAAACTTGGACCATTATATTTGACAACTTCAGAGTTGCTAACTGGACTCTGAATAGTTTATAGTGCCATCGGCGGAGCTCCGCCGTAATAACTAGCACACTCTCGGCGCAGCGGGGAAGTTTGGAGGTTATTCAATATCCGACATTATCGCTAGTGTGAAATCAGGACAACATTATAAACATTTATTTGAAAGGGGAATTGGTTGTATGAAGACAATGATCCTAATGAAATCTACAGTCGGAATAGTTAAGACTTTCTCGATGCCTGTAGTGGATCTTGATAATACACACGTAACCATGTTACCAATAGACTTTTCTGTTTTTATTCCATCAATCTATAAAATCTGGTATGATAAATTAAAATGTAATGTTGATAGCTATTTGTTTTATAACCACGTTCGAGCAGCTGGAATGGAATTTCACACCGACATGGAATGTTTCCCAAATTAGCGAAACTAATTCTGCGTGGGCGCAGAAATATTACAATGATCACTTAAAATACACACCGCTCTCGTCAAGTGATGCTTTAGTAAACAAAGACAGGTGGCGAGGCTATCTTCAAACACTGTAGGTGCTTCTCTCACGGAGAACATATCAACACAAGTTTACGAGCTCACGAATAGAATTCCTGTAAAAAGTGATGTTTGCGTAAAAGTGTGATGTTTGCGTTAGAATGCCGTGTTTTGATCTCGGAATAGATCACATATGGGTGTCGTCTTTAATGGAGAATAAAGTTAATAAATATAACTTCAAAACATAAGCCGATTCAAAACGCCACATAAATCATGAGAAGGAAAAGATATCTAGCAAAGAAATTATTAAAAAAAAAGGTTCACAATCCATGTACCTACTACAATTCAAATAAGTTCAAAATCAGCTCCAGAAATTTTAGTACCCACTCAGTAGTACTCATATATTGCTATTTTGCCATTCTGATAAACTAAGTACGGACTCCCTCGAATACAAGTTTATTTCAGGTGTAAACACAACCCGGCCATCGGGCTATCACAGTGTTACAGCGAGTTCCGACAGTTTTATACACATAATAAATCTCTCAGTTCAGCACATCATAATAGAAGCACATATTTTACAAATTCAAAACCAAAGAATACCTACGTACATAAATATTTCGTGATAATAGACGTTTTTGTATGATTTACTGCTAAAATACATCAATATATTTATTATATTTTTCTTGTATTAAAGCAAGATTTGAGGTTTCTTCTTCAATCGGTTTTCAATCAAGAAAAACCGTAGGTGTACGGAAAATACACATATTTTTTTCGAAAAGATTTTTTCCTCGACGTCGTCGTTTGATTCACGACATATATAGTCAGTTGCCTAACGACATAAAACGAGAAATAACTTCAAATGAAATGTAATACGATTTCAATTATAAAACACATTTCTTCAAAATCAATACAAGTTATTGAAAACCGGGAGAGTTCAGCACTCGCCTGTCAATCAAAATGTTGAATGTTACAAAATATCGAGCAGCCGAGTGGAACACGAGTACATCCGCTTATACAATATATTACAAATTGATAAATATTTTACATGAACGTTTGGTATTCGCCGGGAGTCGCTTCCTGAAGGAGCCGATACCTCACGGGAGGGAACGCTTCGTAAATGATATCGGTTCAGTAATCGTTGTGTCTTAACCGGTTTAATTGCGAACCGGTTCGAGCCGACACAGTCCGGAGCGAGCCGGTTCGAAGCGGAATCAATTATGTCGTTAGAGGGTTTCGGATCGATCGCAAAGAAAGATATGAAGCATGAAGAGCTTCTAAAAGATTTGAAAAGTCGATTAATCATTGTGTATTCTAATTGAATGTCGATAGTGAAAGTGATTTCAATGCGATCACGAAAAGTACTCTTGAAGTGAACTGTAGGGTTTAATCGTCATCCTTGGCTATTCAATTCATTTGATAGTTAGTTTATAAACTTATTCAACAAGTAGTTAGGAACTAAAATAGTGACTGACTCATTAAAGCCTCGTCGACCGTGAACTGAAAACAAGGTCAAGTTTTCTTTCATCTTTCAATTCCGCTACAACTTAATAAAACTAATTTATTACGAAACTTAGTGAATGGCCGAAAATACACAGAAACAGCTTTGAATATTCTGTAACGATTATTAGTTTTACAAAGCTATGAAGGTTTTTCTTTTAATTTTATCGAAAATTCTTGTAATCGAATGTTTTCGTAATCGTAATTTTAGCAACTCTGTTCGTTTGCTTTTCAGCTTCGTATTCTTCAGTCTTCGTATTACAGGCTTGCGAGATGGTTCCCGGGTCCGGTCCGGGTCCCGGTGCCGAGTGCTGGTACCGGGTGAAATGGGTCGGCTTTGAACGAAGTTATTTTTACGCGAAGCCCGCTAAATAATAGATTCTGGTGTAACGCCGGGATTACAGGATTTAATACGGAACCCTCCCGGAAAATATACTGAATCCGATTGTATTGTAGCTGTTTGTCTAGTGCGCGGGATGTAATATAATAGTCGGAGAGTAATGTGTAGAAAATGAGTGTTTGTATTTGTTTTGTACTTAGTTGTCTCGGTGTCTGGGGAAATTAAACAGCAAACATAGTTTTTGTTTACTGTCTGGCTCAGTTTTCATGCGACTATTTAGGTTTTAAAGTGGATTCTAATATCGTGATACATCCAATAATATTTTTTGTTATGCCCATTGCTCCAAATTAATAAAATCGTCTTTAATTACACAACGCTTTGTCGTAACTAATGACTCCTGCCCAAAATAAACTTCACAGAAAGAAGAAAAATGAAGCATTAACAACTGAATAAAGGAAACAAAATTAAATGAATTTCATCCGCTAATCCAGAGATAAGGGAGCGCTTAATTACGGCGCTGGGAGCTTAGTGTGTCGCAATTAGCAGCGCTAAGAGTGATTCAGTTATGTAGATGTAGCGTCGGCGACTGCGAGCGCGAGTGCAGGACCACGCTCGTGCATGAATAATACATGGCGTCCTGACTTACAGCGACCCCCCCCCTCCCCCTCCGCACACAGCGCACCTCGCCTGACTTGCAAACAAATGCATGAAGATAGTTGAGAAGGACCACTTCATCAACCACTTCTTAGCGTATCGATGGTAAAACTAAATTTAGTCGGTCCAGCGGTCAGCTTCCAGATTGGCGCCATATAAACGTTCATCAGTTCCTGTAACGAGCAGGCCACAGGACACGTCGGACACGATATTAGGTATCCCATTGTCTCTGGAACAGCACCACATTCGCACTCCAGGGCTGAGTAATTTACGAATATCCACCTAAGCACGTTTTCCTTGCTTCGACCAGCCTACACCCAAATTACAAATCAAATAAACTATATATAAACAATTGTTATAAACTATAAAAGAAAGGGAAACACGCCTGTCGTTCGGTCCGACGAAAAATAATTCTAAGGAACCAACACCTACTCTGTGTCAATGACAAGATGTGGCTGTAGGAGTTACAGTAGGTTGCTGATGGAACAACACTGTATCGTAAAGCATCTGATTAAACGAGCAACATGGAGTGTCACTTCTGTAGCTGTCTCGATAGTGTCCGTGTTTCAAACAATACATTTTTTAATTACAGCGTGTAATCCCTCGGCGAATGTTTAGCGCGCGGCCGCGTCACATGTAAGGCGCGTAGGTTGGTATGTACTATGATGGATGATGGTCGCGCAGTTCGCCGACACGGACGCTGACACCAACAAACGTGGAGGTGCGCTGCAATTATGACAAATGATCATGTGACAAGTTGGTAACGTTCATAATCAATAATAATATTGCAAGCTTTTTGCTGGATGTGTCAAGCGTTTACTCAACGAAAAACGTTTTAGAACTGTCACTGGGAATCGCAGACTGACGAAGCTACTACGGACGATCGCAAAAGTACAGTTTCCAGTCTCTACAGTACTGCTACGAAAAATCCACAACAACAGCACAGCAACGACCGTGCCAGGACACAACTACGAAAATACTACAACACGCCAAAACTACATCCCTCTACGACACTGCTACGCCAAAGCTACAACCCTCTATGACACTGCTACACCAAAGCTACAACAGTCTACGACACTGCTACGCCAAAGCTACAACCCTCTATGACACTGCTACACCAAAACTACAACAGTCTACGACATTGCTACGCCAAAGCTACTACCCTCTACGACACTGCTACACCAAACCTATAACAGTCTATGACACTGCTACGCCAAAGCTACAATCCTCTACGACACTGCTATACCAAAGCTACAACACTCTACGACACTGCTACAACCCTCTACGATACTGCTACACCAAAGCTACAACCCTCTACGATACTGCTACACCAAAGCTACAACCCTCTACGACACTGCTACACCAAAGCTACAATCCTCTACGACACTGCTACACCAAAGCTACAACACTCTACGACACTGCTACAACCCTCTACGATACTGCTACACCAAAGCTACAACCCTCTACGATACTGCTACACCAAAGCTACAACCCTCTACGACACTGCTACACCAAATCTACAATCCTCTACGACACTGCTACACCAAAGCTACAACAGTCTACGACACTGCTACGCCAAAGCTACAACCCTCTACGGTACTGCTACAACCCTCTACGATACTGCTACACCAAAGCTACAACCCTCTACGACACTGCTACACCAAAGTTACAACCCTCTACGACACTGCTACGCCAATGCTACAACCCTTTACTAGTCAACGAAAAACGTTTTAGAACTGTCACTAGACTAGATGGTCGTACAAGTACAGTTTCTAGTGTCTACAGTACTGCTACGGCAAACAATCCACAACAACAGCACAGCAACGACCATGATAGGACACAACTACGAAAATACTACAACACGCCAAAACTACATCCCTCTATGACACTGCTACGCCAAAGTTACAAACCTCTACGAAACTGCTAAGCTAAAGCTACGGGGCATCAAATATGCAACTGATTTAGAATGCACCCCGTCATGAATCCCGGCACGCACCGCTCAAAGGGTCATTATTATTGCAGAGACAATGCGCTCAGGCTCAAAGAGCGCCCCCCCCCTCTCTCCCCACCGGCTTTTCAGCAACACTTTGAGCTGCTGAATTGTGACGTTTCAGAACCTGAGTGAACGTTTCTGAAAGAGCAGTCCGATGTTATTGTAAATGTTTTTATAGGATTAAGTGGCTTAGGATTTCTCTTTTTAGACAACATCTAAGGTGGTTTCTGTCCAACAGTGAATTGTGTTTTAATGACTGCATTTGTGATTTAAACTTAAAATTATGTTATTTCATGAAAGACACCTGATTGTCGTCTTACTAGTTAATCTTTCAGAATTCGTAACAATGTGTGATCCACACGCAATGTTCATAATTTGCTATATATTGCAAACCAATTAATTTAATCAAAACAGTGAAGCTTGAGACAGCAGTGAGTGCATGCGAACGTCGAGATTGAACGAGATCTATCCAATTAATTTTATAGATGTTTTCATTTTATTACACGCTGGAAGGAGTTGACAGAAACAGTTTAAACTATTTTTAGAATTAACGATATCAGACTTTCCGAGAGCATTTAATCAACAATATAGGGTTTTTTCTAGCTTTTTATTATGCCATCTTTCTTTATTTACACACAACACACGCACAGTTTTTCACATTATATCAAAGTAAGACTACTATTTTTGTAATAACTGCAAAATGCTTTTTTGTTATGTTGTTATTTCTTGTTTTCTGAATACAAAACAAGTAATATGATAAAAACATTGACTGCTACGTTCAAGTTAAACCTGGTTTCGATAACCACGGGAGAATATCGTTTTGTGCTCGGAACAAGTTTTCCAATTTTCCTCACATAGACGCCGTAAATCGTGAGATTACAAAAGTTTCGGAAGTACGTACACGAGCATGTAGGAAACAACAGTTTTTATGTAATTTGCCGCGATTTGATACAAACTGTATCACATTGAACGCTTTTGATGTTGAAAGTATTGTTCGATTGTCAACACAAAAACCAAAACAAGTTTGGCAACAAAATTACTATCTGCAACACAATAAATGTCTTCAATTCCAGAGACCATTCGAACGTTCAAGAAGTCGTTACTTCTCGAACGTTCTCATGCAAAGTATTTATCTTAGCATACATTTACAACAACTTGAAACGGTAAAATAAGCACGAAGCGCCTCTCTCGCATTCAGAAAGATGTGCTGACTTCAAACAGCGGTAAGTCACGACCGGATCGCCCGGGTCGGGCTCGGCCGGCAGTCGGTGAGGCAAGCGGCACGTACTCTCGCTCTCAGATAGCGCCCTCGTCTGACGACGAACTTTACCTACATATTACCTCCCGTTACCGAAAGTAAGACACCGTCTACATCTGTAGTGTTTCTTGGTGAAAACGAGGGGTAAGTAGTACACTAAGATTACTCAATCTGGAAGCTTGTACAACCACGTAGGTTTATTTCATACAGTTAATCTTTAACATTTCTGAGTTTACGTTAATGGCTATCGCTAATAAAATGTCATTTGTCTGAGACTCCGGTACACTTCTAGTACCTTAAACAGTATTTCATAAGGCGGATATATTATTATAAACCACCGCTAATTGTGTTTGGTATCGCTAATATTCGAAATGGCCCGGCAACACTTCATAATAAGCCTCCAAGGAGAAAGGTAAGGAAGCAGATTATAACAGAAACAATTTCCTGCTGGCGAGTGCGAGCGCGATGGGTGACAGCACATAATTACCGAGGGAGGTCGGGAGACGGCGGGCGGAGCCACGGCGCATCCTAAATAGCTTGAGATAAGCTTGGGGCTTAACACGATAAGAAATTGCTGGTAATTAGCTGTTTCATGACATGTAAACTAATCAACATAATTACTTTAGTAATTCATTATGAGAATGACAAAACTGAGGGATTATAAAAATAAAAGCTATTCTGCTCTCCTCATCATACCAAAAAAGACATTCTGAAACTGTAGTGTCAGAAGATAATTACGACACTCCAGCAATTCTATTTTAAAATGACCAAAGTAATATTCCACTCTTGCATGTACAGATAGGTAGGATAGGGCTGGCTCAGTTAGCTTCACAGAGCTAAATGTGCATAAAGATATAATAAAAGGCGCCTCTTTAAACATTAACGTCTCACTACGAGAGCCGCGCACCCGTCACCCGCCGGCTCGCCGGTCCACGTACACAGCACACACAGGCAAGGACCACAGAGCACGGAGGCGGTCGCTGGCTCGCCGTTCGGCGCGGCGTACACAGTACACACAGGCAGGGACCAGAGAGCTCAGAAGCGGTCACTGCTAGAAGTGATACTGTCAAAAAAATCTGTTTAAACCAAATACCGTATACTCGGACTACATATGACATTTAGGATTTTACGGCTTTGATTGTCATTTCAAAGCTTCTGGACGAAGTATAAATCACACAAATGGCATATAAATAATTTAATTATTTAACTAGAGTAGTTTAATTGCTACATGATCGAACAGTGAAAGGATCTGAAGCATTTTGGCGTACTATAAATTAATGTCAAAAGAGTCAACAGATTAGTACACTAGTCATTATGATAGCCGCCGCGGTGAAATTGATAAAGTTTACCTACCTAGTTCATAGCTTATTATGTTAATCTACATTTCTTTTCACAGCCAAAATTATAATTAATGTTGGCTGTCAAAAGAGCATTTTAGCATATTTTTTATCAAAATTCCAATCGAAACGTGCTAAGAGGTAATGGTTAGTTGCAAACATAATATCTCCCAATAAAGACAGTTTAAATCGTGAGCGACTAACACGACTTCTATTAACAACTTAGGACCTTTAAAAAAACTTTTTTACAAAAAAATAGAACCGACTTCCAAAAAAAGTGCAAAATAACTTTAATTTCGGAAGTCGGTGTTCCTGTTTTGTGTCTTCGTTTTTTGACACCGACTTCCGAAATTAAAGTTATTTTGCACTTTTTTTGGAAGTCGGTTCTATTTTTTTGTAAAAAAGTTTTTTATTTTTCACTTTTTAGTTGTGGTTCCCCATTAAACTGTGTTAACAATTCATAGACATACGATAGCAGCAATCGCGGTTGATTTACTGTCAATTATTGAAGAGTTCCGTTGTCTGTCTCCGAAACCCATCATCAGATCTTTTTGAAATTTAAATGGGACTATTTCGGAATAAACCCCTTTTGAACAAAAAAAGAATTTTGAAAATCCGTCAATAAATGACGGAGTTATGCCCGAACATACATAAAAAAAAAAAAAAAAAAAAAAAAAACAAACATCCGAATTGATAACCTCCTCCTTTTTCGAAGTCGGTTAAAAAGTGACACTGCCGACTATAGACACTGGCGACGCACGGCACGGTGCATCCGTGCTCTGTGGCGGGAACACACTCCGCTTTCTGCCGGCGACGAACAAAACGAAAGGCGCTCATTTAACATAGGGCTGCCGGTGTGTGGCAGCCTTAGACTTGTCAGCTTCTCCTGTGAGGCGGCGAGCATCCTTGCCGGACTGTCGCCTTGGGATTTAAAGGCCAGGGTCTCTTCTTCTCTTCTGGCCTCCTCTCTTCTTCTCTTCTGGGCGTACCAGGCGTAGGACGTCGCGAGACGATTTCCGGCCACCGTAGACCCGGGCCTGCGGACGGCGAGCAGTGGGTAGCTTGCCGTCCGATCAGCACCAGGCCCGTGAGTCGACGGCGTGTAGTGTTCCACGCGCGCCTCAAACAGATGTAGTCAGCCACCACTGACGGGACCCATCGTGGCCGGTGCCTGCATGCCTAGGGGTAGCGGATAAATTCTGAAAATGAGTTACCGCACCCCTGGGCACTCAGGCAGGGAAGGAACAGGGGTGGGTTTTAGTCAGTAAGAGTCTGACACGCCCTCCCGCTCCACCCAGAGCGGGCGAAGTCATTGCATGATTTCCCACCCCACAAAAAAAAAAGACTTGTCAGCTGCTTTCCTAGCTTTGTTTTAATTTTCATGTACCATTATTTTATTAATATCTTATACTATTATATGAGCCGCGGTGATTGAATTAGTGAATTGACGTACTATAACGTATATCAGAATGCCTGTGAAATTGAAGAAAATAACCGTTATATTGTTACGACGCTAATAAACAGGTTAAAAAAAGTGCGGACGTAAGCTCTAAAATTAAATTGTGTTTAGTCACTTGCATGCGAATTAATTAATAACACTCTCACACTCGCGGTCGTTGGTCACTTTGTCCGACTTGTGACAATAGGGCCGACCTAATGAATGGCGGCGCTGGTGGCAACCCAAGTACGGCAGCTAATTCATTAGCGTCGGGAATTAAAGTCGCGAAACGTTCCGGTTAATGAGCCGCGTCACCGCGTGCGATGCCGCGCTTTACGATGAGAATTGGAGCACGTTACAGCCAGTAGTATACTGAGGCAACCTTCTACGTCCTCAACTCAAATAGAAGAGCATATTATTATCAGGCAACAGTGCCATGTTTCTATCAAAATAATTATGCCTGGCGTGAAAAATCTTCCGTTCTTCTATTTTCATCGTGATAAGTGTGTTATAGTACATATCATTAAAAAATATGAACAGATTCAGTTATGGTTAGGTAGGCAGTGAAAAATATTGTTCCCAAACTGCATTATAACATTGCACGTCGGTGTAAAGTTACAAACTCACATTTTGAAAAAGATAACAATGTTCGACTTTACGATTCCGATAAACGAGCAAAGTACCTATATTATGTTAACATACAAAGGTAAGTACTGATATAGAAGTGCAGTGCTTGTTCCGAGCAGCCTCGAGCAGCCCCGAGCGGCGCCGGGCGGGCTTGTTAGCGTTACGAACAGTATCGAGTCACAATAACAACGGCACATCAAAGGGCCGACACAACTCTGCCGTAATATGAACACCGCCATTTTAGCTCACCTGAATTTTGTTTGTTGCTTTACAGCGACTGAAAGTGGCCATCAATTTTACGGTTTGATTGGTTTCACGTACTAATAGAGTTTTCAAGATGTCTGTTTTGAAACTGGAGTTTTTTTTTAAAGTGGAGCGCGTATTGTAAAGCCTACAAATTAAATACACAATACTAAACAGATATGTAGGTATACCTATATTAGCTTAGTATTTAGTATATATATAATTTGTGTATTTTATGTACGGATCATAGTTGCCTGATAGTAGAGGTATCGAATTCATGGAAAGAAAACTGAAAATCTGAAATGGTAAAGGGCAGGTGATTGTTAAGATTTTATGAATTGAAGGGACGGCCTGCATTTACTAAAACATGCAGCTGGTAATAAAGCCCAAAGCATCGACTGCCAAAGTAATCAAATATCTACAGAGCTGCACCGCACATGATGTTACCCGAAGTATCTTATGAGTGCCAAGCACAACAGTATTACAGCAACGAAAGTAAACACCGTTTAGTAGCTGTAACACTTCAGACCGATCTCCTCGTTTACGATGGATTGATCCCATCTGCGGTTAGATTTCATCCGGCAAGTAAGCTAATCATACTGAATCCTAGAAATGCATCGAAATAAACAAACATTGCAAGCAATAACAATAAACATTTGTTTTTGGCAGAGAACTCTGTATTGGTTTCGATTGAGTTGTTAGAATAAGTTACAGAAACATCTCAAATGTACTTTTAATTCAAAACCCTGAATTCACTTCAGAATTCTGGATAATGTAGCAAACGAAGTCGTGCTAAAATCTTATTTTTTTCTATTTATTTGCTTTGTGGTCGACATTCGCTGACTACTGCAATTTTAGAAAAACCCCTTCTTAATAGACTATGTGGAACCTTTGTCCAGTAATAGTTACGAGTTCAAGCGTCCAAGGACTAGAAGAAGGAATGTTGCTCGTCCGGCGGCGAGATGGGCAGATGGGCAGACCTGTGACATGTATGGGACTGGCACAGGAGCGTGGAGATTGGCACGAGAAAGGAGAGGCTTATGCTCAACTGAGTGCGAAGTCGGGCTGTGGATGATGTTGAGTTACGAGTTAATGGCAGCTGTAACATCCCACTGCTGGTAGAATGGCTTCCAGCTATTTCTTCAGTGCTAGTGTGGATATGGATGGCTGTTAATTTGGTCCAGGTCATCTTGCAATGATTTGAAGATGACCTGGACCAAATTAACAATAAATGTTACATGAAAATTCTATTAGTTCATTTTTATACTCTCTTTTAACACATAATCCCGAGTCCTAGCTGCACTATCGCACACATACATATAGTCACTGCCGGCGCCGCTCGCTCAATATTTCAGCAGTGTTAGCGCTCAAAAACAGCGGAGCACCCGAGTTCGAAGCTTGCAGTTACCGCGTTATACATAGTGGCAATATGCACCGTGTGACTTGAGCACTGACTCACACGGACTGCGATTGTGGAGGGAATTAAGAAGCCGAGTTAATAAAAAAAACTTATATAACATATTAAGCTTTAGAGACATAAACGAAATGCACTGTGTACGTGCATGATAAATCAATATTATTTTTCAATGGATATAGACGTCGACCACTGGACATAGGCTCCCCCAAAGCATCGTCACATTGACTTGTCCTTTACTTATTTATTTAATTATTTACATACAAGTACAGAGGCGGACTTGATGCCTCAGACATTTCACCAGTCAATCTTTGGGTGATGCAATGACAAATAGTAGTCGGTACAATATATAAAATTGAACGTGATTAATATTCTTGCATTCAGCGAACTCCTGCAGATCTCACCTTATCTCGCAGGTCATCTGTCCATCGATCATTCAGCGAACTCCAGCAGATCTCACCAGATCTCACCTGGTCTCGCAGGTCATCTGTCCATCGATCATGAGTATTCATGAGTCAAGATTTCACAAATTTTCCTTTAAAACAAAACCTTTTATACACTTGCATTCAAAATAAAGTTAAACTTCAACTTCTTCTTTTTTTTTGAAAATTCAGGTTTGTGTGAGACCAACAGAGAAGAAAACGCGTTGAAAACATAATAAGTAAGCTAAAAGACGGCTCCAAGTTATAAGTAAGCGAGTAAGTTGTGAAGTCAGGTTAGCCACCTCGTTTACTAAGTGGGTTAATGCTGCAAACATTCCCAAGTTCCGCACACATACTCATAGAGGTAGATAATACAAACGTCTCTATGAAACTGTGCTGGGACAGTGTGGTGCGATTATTTTGTATCATGTAAACCGTGTGTTATTTGTAAAGCCTTATTGGGCTCTAAACAAAGTGCCTGTCTGTCGGCGATAGACATTGTACAAATGCCAAAACGTTTAGAATTGCCCACGTGACACTTCGGAAGCGCCTGTCATCCTCAAAACATTTTTGACTTGTTAGAGACTCTTGCACTGGACTTGCACAAGCTTGCTGGCTTTTGCAGGTGCATTTTAAAGATTCGGAATGTTGGTTTCACGTCGATTTTACTTACAGAATCTAATTCAACTGTTTCCTAGCACTAACAAGCAAATAGGTTTAATGCAGTACTGTCGAGCGGAACACTAAAGTACGGCACCCTGTACTAACAAAAACTCACTCTTGTCCAGTTTTATGTGAAAAGTTGCACGCTGGGGGTTATTCTGCACAGCATTATGCGAACAATGTCGTTACATTTGAATACAGTCCACTGTAACTGCTTTAATGCAGAAATATGAAACGATTATGAGGGGAATTATTTTAGAGCAAAAGCAAATAACATAAACTGTAGTAAAAGTTTACGTAACTTATGTTTTCGAAGAGGACAAGATGCTCTGACTAGGTATATCAAAATGCTCTGACTAGGTACATCAAGAAGCTCTGACTAGGTACATCAAGGTGCTCTGACTAGGTACATCAAGATGCTCTGACTAGGTACAATCTCGAAGAGAAACTCCATTAGCGTGCTAAGGATTACTTTGCTATGAACTCGAGCACGATACAGCCCGCGCATGTGCGTTTGTGTGTATGAGTGATGCCTCAACATTCCACAGATAACACACACGAACTGTCGTCGCACTACGCAAAATAACATTATATGGTCAGGCCTGTTGGTCTAGTGGTTAGTGACCCTGACTGCTATGCCGGAGGTCATGGGATCGATTCCCACCCAAGACAAATGTTTGTGTAATGAGCACGATCATTTGTTCTGTGTCTGGGTGTAATTTATCTATAATATTTATGTATTTAGAAATATATAAGTATGTTTATCAGTTGTCTAGTACCCATAACACAAGCTCTGCTTAGCTTGGGACTAGATGGCGTTGTGTGATAGTTGTGGAATATTATTATTATTCCATTTATTAAACTTTATGTGCATACTATTTACATTTTTAAATATAAAAACATTTAAAAATATAAAAAATAGTAGCCCACCGGCATCGGGATAGGGTGGTCAGGGCTCCTGAGAAAGGAATCTCCTAACAATACACGCCGTGTCCAGGAGTACTGCTTTCTGGATCAAGCCCTTGATCCAACTGCCCAACCTGAGCCTCCTGAGATGTTGGTCGAGGCTCTTGGCTAATAAGCCATTGGACGTCACGACTATCGGCACAATGACTGCTGTATCCACCTCCCACATGTCGACAACCTCGCGAGCCAGATCAAGATACTTTGTTTTTTTTATCTTTCTCAGCCTTCACGAGGTTCTCGTCATGAGGGACAGCTATATCAACAATCATTGTGCGACGCTCTTGTCGATCTATCACCACTATGTCAGGCTTATTGGCAACAATAGTCCTATCAGTGATGATAGATCGATCCCAATACAACGTGATATTGCCATTTTCGAGAACTGGGTCGGGCTCATACCTATAGTACGGTACTTCCGATTCCACAAAATTGTATTTAAGAGCAAGTTGCTGGTGGATAATCCTGGCTACAAGGTTGTGTCTATGCAAATAGTCTCCGTTAGCTAGACGAGAACAACCAGAAATAATGTGTCGGATTGGTTCCTCGGGCCGGTGGCATGCCCGACAGATGTCAACCGTACCGTCCTTCACAATACATTTCCGGTAGTTATTCGTCATCATAACTTTGTCCATAATCGCACAGACAAATCCTTCGGTTTCCCCGAATAGGTCACCAAAGCGCAGCCAGGATACGGACGCTAAGAGATCTACATCGGGTCCATGTAGGATCCGGTAAAAGCGTCCGTGAAGCTCCTTGCTCTGCCATACTTTTAAATATTATTATTATTCCATTTATTCAGTTTTATATACATACAATTTTAAATTTTTAAATATTTAGGTACTTAGAAAAACATAAATAAATACAAAAACATTTAAAAATATAAAAAGTAGTTGCCCACCGGTATCGGGAATAGGGTCCAAGCTACCGGTGGTCGGGGCTCCTGAGAAAGGAATCTCCTAACAATACGCGCCGTGTCCAGGAGTACTGCTTTCTGGATCAAGCCCTTGATCCAACTGCCCAACGAGAGCCTCCTGAGATGTTGGTCGAGACTCTTGGCTATTAAGCCATTGGCCGTCACGACTATCGGCACAATGACTGCTGTATCCACCTCCCACATGTCGACAACCTCGCGAGCCAGATCAAGATACTTTGTTTTTTTATCTTTCTCAGCCTTCACGAGGTTCTTGTCATGAGGGACAGCTATATCAACAATCATTGTGCGACGCTCTTGTCGATTTATCACCACTATGTCAGGCTTATTGGCAACAATAGTCCTATCAGTGATGATAGATCGATCCCAATACAACGTGATATTGCTATTTTCAAGAACTGGGTCGGGCTCATACCTATAGTACGGTACTTCAGATTCCACAAGATTGTATTTAAGAGCAAGTTGCTGGTGGATAATCCTGGCTACAAGGTTGTGTCTGTGCAAATAGTCTCCGTTAGCTAGACGAGAACAACCAGAAATAATGTGTCGGATTAATTCCCCGGGCCGGTGGCATGCCCGACAGATGTCAACCGTACCGTCCTTCACAATATATTTCCGGTAGTTATTCGTCATCATAACTTCGTCCATAATCGCACAGACAAAACCTTCGGTTTCCCCGAATAGGTCACCAAAGCGCAGCCAGGATACGGACGCTAAGAAATCTACATCGGGTCCATGTAGGACCCGGTAAAAGCGTCCGTGAAGCTCCTTGCTCTGCCATACTTCCCTGCGGTCATTAGTATCCAGTACTTTAAGTTTGCGCCAGTTCTCGTTTGCCAAGGAGAGCGGGGTGAGGCCCTTTTCCACAGCGACCACATCTCGATGCATACCCACGTCGGTTTCTAGGAAATATTCCCTAAGGCTGCATACCTCGCGGTTGTGTAGGGTCTTAGCATTTAAGAAATCATCACCGATGATCGTGGGTGATGCATGCGATTTGCGGTCAGCAGTGTGCGGACCCTCCTATCCAGGGCGTCAAGTTCGGTCTGAGTCCATTTGAGTATGCCGAAAGAGTACATCAATACTGGCATGACCCAACCGTTGAAGGCGCGCACCTTGTTCCCGCCTGATAAAAGACTATTTAGTACTTTATTCAGGCGGCCAAAGAAGCGCTCCCTCAACGACTGTTTCACGTCAGCAGTGCTGATGCCTAACGCTTCCGACATACCCAAATACTTGTAGGTTTCGGTTGAGCAGAGGGATCTAAGGTGTATGGAATCCGAGAGTTGAGTTCCCACGGATTCCATAATCTCCCCTCGCTTTACATGCATGACTGCACATTTGTCCACACCAAATTCCATCCTGATGGCGCTACTGAAGGTTTCTGTTACCTTCAGTAGCTTCATCAGTTGCAAGTTGTTGGGGGCAAAGAGTTTCAGATCATCCATGTAAAGGAGGTGTGATATGACCTGTCCACCTCTTCTCAACCGGTAGCCATGGCCCGAGCCCTCCAGTAGAGTACTGAGAGGGTTTAGGGCCAGACAAAACCACAGTGGACTCAGACTGTCGCCCTGGAATATGCCACGCTCGATCCTTATCGGTTCGCTTTTCTCCTGGATCTGTCGACATCCTGGATAGTGAAGGACCGTCCTCCACTGCCTCATACACGACATCAGGAAGGTGCGCAAAGTTGCATCCACTTTGTACAGCTCCAGCACCCTCATGAGCCATGTATGTGGCACTGAGTCGTAGGCCTTCTTATAATCTATCCAACATGTCGACAGATCTCTTCGAGAACGACGAACCCGTTGGCTAATGGCAACATCAATAAGGAGCAGCTCCTTAGTACCGCGGGACCCGTTCCTACATCCATTCTGAGAGGCAGACAAAATACAATTTTTGTCAATATGATTGTTAATTTTGGCTCTCAGGATGGACGTACTCGTAAGAACTTTATAGACCGTCGGTAAACACGTGATCGGCCTATAATTTTTCGGCTCCGCAGTACTACCTGATTTATGGAGCAGGTGGGTTACTCCTGTCGTAAGGAACTGGGGCAGCGACCCTGACTCTAGGGCAGACTGGAACTGAGCTGCCAAGCGAGCGTGCGATCTTTGAAACCATTTTATCCAGAAATTGTGCAGCCCGTCCGGCCCTGGAGATTTCCAGTTAGGTAACGGACGGACTGTACGTGCTACATCTTGGGGGCTGATGGTAATAGCTCCCATTTCTGGTATAAGATCGCACGCGCGCTCGACCTCTCGAGTCCAATCACCCTCGGTGTGCCTGACCGGCACCGACCAGATGCTGCGCCAGAATGAACTCATGGCGTCATCATCAGGTAGGTGCAAATCAGACACACCTTGGTCCGGTCGCTCCCAAGCCCTATATACCCACCTTTCGTTGCTTTGGAAAGTGCGATTCTGAGTGAACCGCTCCACTCGCCGCTTGTATCGACGTATACGGTTTGCCCATGCATAGATCTTCTGCTTCAGGAAGTCGATACGCTCTGTGACGCAGGTCAAATAATCTCGAGAACTAATATCAGTCCCCGAGAACGCCCGCCTCACAAAGCGCATCACCCTAGGGCGAGTGTTGCCCTCCCTGAAGCAGATAAGCTTTCCGATGAGTGCTCTAGCCTCACCGATACGACGCTCGATCCTGCACTGCCAAGCTGGTACAGCTGGTCGTGCAGCTCTGTCACTGTTGGAGAACTTGACATGAGCTACACGACACGCCGCTGCAGCCGCGCAGTACAAGATCGAGTGGGTATCGGCAAGGTCTTTGCTGCTATCAAAACAATTTGATAGCTGCGAATCTAGAGCACACACCAGCGCCTTATTTTTCTTATGCATGGGCAAACGAGGTAGTCGAGGTCTAAGTCCAGGTGGTGTGGAGCGGTGCTCTCGGAACGCATCCTCCAAAGCGCTCCTCAATTTCTCGTTACATTGGGTACTCACGGATATAGCCACGTCATCATCATCTTCACCAACATGGTTGGGTCGCAGTGGGGCACTGGGTTCCAGTTGCACCGCGGCCGGTGGTGAAGCAGGTGAGACACGGCTACTCCGTGATTCGAGGCGTAGTCTATCAAGTACGGCATCATCCAGCATCCGGTTACGCTGGATGACCCGTACCTGATCCGACAGTCGTTGGGCCGAAACGTTGACAGCTGGCTCAAGCACCTGAAACAGAGAGAGCATCCGACCACGGTACGCAGTCAGGTTAATTCCCCCCTCTGTAGCCCCAAAGTAGGAGCGCATGACGTTTTCGTTAATGGTTTGCGTCCATCGCATGCGCTGCACACTTCCACCGGCAGCGGGAACCCTATCAGAGGCCGGTGGGCCTCGAGGTTCCAAGTTGGCTGGTGGTCGGCCTCTTCCCCGTCGACGCGCAGGTGGTGGTGTCGTCGGCGGAGTGGTGTATTCGTCGCTCGAGCTCGACGCAACTGCAGCGGCCAGAATCACTGGACTCACGGTTGGCGTAGGTCCCGGCGGCTGCGAGGCGGAGCTGAGCGACGAACCCGAAGATGTTGGGTGTGTGTTCGTCTTTCGTGCCCGGCTTCTTGTCAGCATTTTATTAAATCGTCTGTCATATTATATTTGCATCTTGCATACATGTTATCGGTCAAAAATATAGTCTTGATGTACGTTTTCTTTTTTTATATTGTTTGGTTCTTTTTTCTTACTGATTTGCGTACGAAAAACATTTTGTTGAATATAAAATTATTGAAAAATATTTGAGTGAAAAAAACTTGATGCTTTCAATTTGACAGCCGGACCACAGATTATTATTATTATTATTATTTCCGTTTTATTTTGAATACGCGTCATAATGACGACCTGTTCATTGCATTGCTAAAATTCGCTTAAATCTAACATGTTCCGGTAGCTGTTTGGGCTAAGCAATGGGTTCACGGTCAATGAGGTCCGAGTTCGAATCTTAATTACAAGAAATTGCTGTTTTTGTTTATTTGAAATGATAATAATGTTTGTATTTTAATTAAACAAGATCTTGTTAAGTATTTAAGTTTATTTGTAATATATTCATGCTTATTATTTATTTTTTTATAAAAAGTTAAATATTAGTTATTGTATTGTTATTTACCTATACATTATGCGATTACGTACTTTATCTTAGCGGTGTTGGAAGGTGGAAATAAAAAAGTAATTCTGAATCATAACAACAATGTTTATTCGTTGTATTTATAATAATAATAAATTCATTTATTTCAGGCTATGAAAGCCCATAAAATTTAAATACAATTTTACAATAATCAAACAAATTAAATTAAAAATACCTAATGTGTACCTACTTAAATTTACCAAACTTTTATGAGAATTGTGACGTCACATTCCTACCTAGATAAAATAAGTTCTCTTATAACTTGTTTTATCTAGGTCTTATGTTCATAAGATTTTTTGTTGTATACCCACTAAGTCAATTCATAATACGAGTAACATAACAAGGAAAGGATAAATAAACTAATACCCACAGTGATACCCACTTATTAAACGTAAGTATTGGTATTCAGCAGAGTTTATTGAAAACTAGTACACAAATATGATTTAGACTTTGTGAACGTTATGTAACGTCACAATGAATGTATTAAAGTTATAAAATGACTACTTAAAGTCATTTTCTTGACGAAAAGAAGATTGAAACTAAACCTCAATTTAAGAACATTCAATAATTACGGACGTTAATAGGTATCACTATTTTGTTACATCGTCTAATTATAATATATTAAAAACATAACATCTAGGTTAATATTTTGTGTAACCCCCATTATTTTAAATGCTGACTGCATTGAAAGTAATGGGGGTTAGTACGCTGCATTGAAAGTAGTAGTAGACGTTTGCGCGTGGACCCTACAATATTATCACATATTTCGGTTCCTTTTAAATTTTCCCAAACCTCCATGCAGTGGGATTTAAATTTTACTAGCATAGCTATTTTTTTTTAATTGTTCTATACATCGCTCATCCCGTGTCTCCCACCTTTGCACCATCAAACTCCATAGATATTCTATGGGTTTGAGATCGGGTGATCGCGCTGGCCATGGAACAACAATTATCTCCGGGTGATTGTGAAGCCACTCACACACAGTGCTCGCCCGGTGAATAGGACAGTAATTGTCCTGGACAACTGTGAATTATGTCAACTCATCAGCTGGGTAAATGTTGCGTACAGTAGGTAGCATGACATCATCTAATACTTCTACATAATTAGAACTGCTTGCGCGTGGAGGAATAAAAGCCAGTTCTCCTGGCCCTGCTGTACTCATCCAACTCCCACATATTAATCGTAATTCGACCTGAGTCTGTATTAGGGATTAAGTTTTTATCACACCAGCGAGTGTTATCCTTGCGCCATAAATGTAACCTACCCTTTTGACTAAATTTAATTGTCTTTTCATATGAAAATATGGTAGCACTCCAGTCAAAATCTAAATAATCCCGTAAGAAACGTAATCGGTCTTGTTTATGTCTTTCTGTTAGGAAAGGCTTTTTTGCTGGTCTTCTGTGATGCAAGCCTTCAGCGTGGAGGGCACGCCAAACAGTTTGTAATGAGGTGTCGAATAACTCCGAAATGCGTCTCGTAGTTGTGAAACCATTGTTTTCATACTCGCCCACCATATGTCGTCGCTGCGCCTCGCTAATAATCGACCGCATTCCACTTCGCTGTCGACTTGCAAGGCTACTCTCTTCCTCATATCGTTTGATCCAGAGACTTACAGTATTCCTCTAAAACAAAACCAGAAAAGATATTAGGCAGCTATAGGTAACAAAATACTAAAGCAACTTCAATATAATAAAATAATAAATAAAATAAATAAAAATCGTTTATTTTATAAAAGGGAGACAAATACAATAAAAATATCTTAACAATTAGACTAGAGCACAGTTTTATATTAGCCTGAACTAGGTGGAACCTGTGTTTCAGGCTAGACAGTTCATAAATATCTTATAAGAATTATAAATAAATTAAACAGTATAAAGTACTAAAATTAAAACTTACATAAAAAATAGAATCAGCATGTTAGCGGGTTATTTGTCGACAATGAGTAGATCCTCTGTCTGTTCATAAGCAATGCTTCGTAGAAATGAAATGACAGTTTTTTTACAATTAAAATAGTTCAACTTATAAAAACTTAGTTTTTTATTTAACCTATTGTACAGAAATGGGCCTAAAAATGAGAAGAATCTTTCTGCAAAGACATTTTTGGAGGTTGCATTAGAAGTGCACACTATATCATTCCGCCTCTTGTTAGTACTGTCAGAAATGTACGAAAGCATAGTATGTTGTTTTAATACTAAGTGCAAAATGAAAAGCTGGCGAACAGTCAGCACGTTGCAGGATTTATATAACTGATCTGTGGGAAAGAAAAAGGGATGGAAGTTTGCTACTTTTAAAATTGCTCTCTGAGCTCTTTCAAGAGGAAGCAAGAGGGTTTTTGATGCGCCACCCCATGAAGTAATGCAGTATTGAATTATAGACTGGCATAGGGCCAGATAAACTTGTGTGATTAATTTTGAATTTGCAAAAGTTCGTATTTTTTTAAATACATATATTAACTTGCGCACTCTTTTAACCAGAGTTTCAATATGATGTCTAAATGTGAGTGTATCGTCAATTATTACCCCGAGGTATTTGATGTTACAGGTTTTGAGGATAAGAGGACAATGACACATGTTGACTGAAGGGTTACAACATTGATGGGCGTATAGATGAAAGCTAGCAGTGTTAAGTTGAGGCTTGCGCATGGAGAAGTGTATATATTTTGTTTTGTCAGCATTTAATGTTAGTAAATTGCTTTGAAGCCAATTAGTCACAATATTAAAACCTAGTTGAGCGTTTTCGTGCAGTTCGCTACTGGTTTTAGCTGTAAATATTAACGCCGTGTCGTCAGCATATGATACTATTTTGCCGTGCTTAATGTTCAAATTACACAAGTCGTTAATATAAACCAGGAAAAGCGTTGGGGCCAAAATACTTCCCTGGGGAACACCAAAACCAGTATTTTTCTGCTCATCGCTCGTGAAATTATCTATCCTAACACGTTGATATCGGCCGTTTAAGTAGTCAGCAAGTAGCGACAGCGGCGTTCCCCTTATTCCTATAGCCTCTAATTTGTCAAGAAGCGCGGAGACTGAGACAGTGTCAAAGGCTTTCGCTAGATCAAGGAAGACTCCTAGGACCTTATTCCCTTTGTCTAGCTCTTTTGAGACATAATCTGTTAGGCTATGCACTGCATCGGCTGTGGACAATTTGGCCCTGAAGCCAAATTGCGCAGGTGACAAGAAGTTGTTTTTTTCTAAATAGCTTACTAGTCTGTTGTTAATTATTTTCTCAAGTATTTTTGACATAGAAGGGAGTATCGATATTGGCCTATAGTTGCTAGTCACTTCTCTGCTTCCAGTTTTATAAATCGGGATGACAACTGCCTTTTTTAGACAACTCGGGAAAATTCCTTTAGAAAAACAGATTCGAAACACATGCGTTAAGGGAGGTACAAATATATGCTTAAATAGTTTAAGCATCCTATTGCTTATATTATCCCATCCAACTGCACAGTCATCTTTTAGGCCAGCAATGATACGTGATATTTCTTCTTCATCTGTATCCAGCAAAACAAATGATTTCTGGTTACAGCTGTTGCTTAGTTTTTGGAAAGATGTTTGGACGCAACGTTTCGGGATCTGTTCTGCCAAATTTCTCCCAACATTTACAAAAAAGTTATTTACATTGTTTGCGGACAGCAGAGGTGAAGGATTAGTAAGCAGTAAACTCGAATTTGATTCACGTTGTTTAGTCATATAAGTGACGTTTTTAATATGTTTCCAAAGTTGCTTGCTATTGTTACCTGCTTTATTTAATTCATTTTTGTCATAATTATTTTTCAGCTTCTTTAGAAGATTGTTGCAGAAATTCCTGTATCTTTTATATGAGTTCAGAATTATTAAATTATCGGGGTATTTTTTTGTTTTTTGATGGAGTTTATCTCTGTGTCTTATGCAACGAATTAGGCCAGGCGTAATCCAAGGTTTGATATTATGATGACGCTTATTTAGTGTCACTATTGTCGTGTTATGCAATATAGCTTGTTGGACATGTTTTATTAAGTACGATAAAGCGGTATTAGCGTCAGCAGTTTTATAAACTGGGCTATAATCGATATTACGTAAATCATATTCGAGTTTTTTTATATTTATGTTAGTCTTGGTTTGTGAGCGATTTAGCTTAGGCAGCGTTAAATTTACGTTTAGTAGGACAGCATGATGATCGGTTATTGTTGAGTTAGTAACAAGCGTAATATATGAATAGCTGGATTTGATCATCATATGATCGAGACAGGAACCACTCTGATGAGTAGGCAATGTGTGAGCGGGGAGAAAACCATGGTATGAGCAGATATTGAGGTAGTCTTGAGTCCCTGCATCGCAGTTCTCAGAGCCAATGTTAATGTTAATATCGCCTGTTAGGATTACATTTTGGAAATGGCTGAGTGCTTGAAGAATCTGGTTTATGGAACTGTGAAAAGAAGTCAGGTTTCTAGCGGAAGGAGATCTATACATAGCAATTAACGCTGTGGTTGTACCAATTTTGATTATAAGACAGTTACTCATACAATCTTGTAGATTAGCTTCTTCAACATTGACCTTTAGTGACTCCTTTGCAAAGACAACAACCCCGTCATTTTGATTGTGATTCATTTTAGTGTAGAACGTGTTATATCCTGGTATAACCGGGAGGTTATCGTGGCGGATTGATAACCAGCACTCTGTTAAAACCATAATATCACAGTCAAAGTTAAGTCTGTGAAGGAAAATGTTGAAGCTATCTATGTTCTTATAAACACTACGGATGTTTTGGGTTAGTATGGTTAGTGAGTGTGGATGCTGAGAAAGATATTGTCTGCAGTCCTCAACCTCACATGACTTTGACTAATTTGAGAATGAGTTATCTATGTCTGAAATTATATTATTAATATCCATTTTATATATAACTAATAACAATTAATTACGTCTAAGATGTAAACTAAATATGTGGCGCTCTTAGGCGCCTTCATAGTCTACCGAGTTTATGTACCTGTATTCAGCAGCTATTTTGGCCGGACAAATTGCGTCTCCCGTCTTGTGGTTTGCTTGTTTTTTGAAGCGTAAACAGGTGGCACATTTTGGATCAGCGGCTTTCTTTGAACAGTCTTGGCTACAGTGGCCTTCTTCACCACAATGTCCACACGTAGGGGCAGTAACCTTACATGTCTTGGCTGCATGACCGTACTGCTGGCAATTGTAACATCTTGTTACTAGTGTGAAGTCTCGTACCGGACAGGATGTCCAATTTATAAATAACCGGTCCTGGGTGATGAGAGCCTTGCGAATGACGGCTGGAACTTCTATGATGTAGTTGCAATTTTCAGCATCTTTTCGCCCAGATTTATGGCTTAGTTTGATTGAGGTCATAAATGTATCTCGGGACATGGTCGGCAGTTTATCAGCTACATTCTGTTCATAAAGACATTTAAAAACCTCGTTTTCAGCCATTGATGCGGGCACTCCAATTACTATAATGCGAGGTTTACGCTTACGGGGTTCGTCGACGGTAAGCCCTGACGAAGCAGTTTGGACGGTTTTCTTAAGCTTGTCTAGGTCATCTTTCGTCTCTGTGCTGATTATAAGTCCTCCTTTTCCGATTTTGCGTACGCCTCGAACTTTCAGCTTCATTTCCTCAGGGCATATGATGTTTTGGACCATGTTTTTAGTTTGTTCACTGGTCTTTGAGTTGTCACACGGGAAAATCGCCACGGAACTCAGGTTATTCGGACGAACGAAACTGCTGGATCCCTTCTTCACCATATCGGCAAAAGAGGAGGCACTAGCTCCCTGCTTCGAACATGACTCTTGAATGGTGCGGTTCATCTCTGTAAGACACTCCGCTAGGTCTCGAGCTTCGGTCATGGTTTTTAGGGCGGTATGGGTTTGTATGGCTCTTGACTTCAGCGACTGGTGTTGAACAGCCATTTGCGAAACTCCATGTCCAACTTTTCTGCAGAGATTACTTATCCTGATCTTCTGGTCTGAATTCAGTTTGCCATCAGAGGCAATAGTACATACCTCGTTCAAGTACTGCTCAATGGACCCTAACCAGCTCTAAATTTCCGGAGTGGATATTGTTTCCACTACTTCCTCTTGATTTTGCTTGGGTGGTTGAGGTGGTCTTGGTGTTGGTGTCGATGGAGGGCTGCGCGGCGTCATCCCGCTCCGACTAAAGGGGCTGCCGTCCATATTTCAGATTATATAAACTGTTTATAATCTAGTCAGATCATTATTTAACTTATAATTCACTTAATTTATAAAACACGCTAATTCACTATAAAACTGGGTCAGTATTTATGCAAACGTTAATTTATTTATTTTGTAATGCATTGATGTGCACGTCTGTATGCGTCGAGCGACGTCAAATCAATGATAAATATAATAATATTTATTTAATACCTATATAATATTAAAACTCTGCATTTATAAATCCAATAATAAACAGTAAGTAGTTATTTATCTTTTAGGCCTCATGATGAATTTAAAAAACAATAAAAACAATTTTATTAACCCATAATACCACCACATAACGTGTATAAATTTCAAATAAAAATTTAAGTTACAATTCATCAAAATAATAGGGTCACATTCAGTATGGTTTCATCAGCTATTTGTGTTTTATTAAGACCACTTTTATGTAGCGCAATAATAGTCGCCCTTGCCTCAATATTAATATTTGCTTACATTTTGAGTATAAAATATCTAATACCACTAACTATTTAACCTCACGTCACTAACCACTACAACCAATCGACAACGTTTAATTTCGATCAAGTTAAATATTCATAAAACTCATGTCTGCCTCGCAGAAATCTAAATCCTTAATTTAGTTTATGATCTACCTTTCTAACTTTACGAAATGTGTGAATAAAGTGAACAAGATAATGAATTTTATATTTCCGTCTCATTACTTCCAATCGAATAAAAACTTACAAAAAGTCCATAATAGTACTGCGTGAGGTTTGAACTCACGGCCCACTGATTCACGCATCTATCTGCGAGCGCTTAACCGCTAGTTCATCTTGACTCATATATTAACGATGAAATTATGAACTACAATCACTTGTTGACCAGAACGATGATGCGTCTATTTTCTTGGAAATAGAAAGTCGTCAGTCAAACTAAACGTCAGGCTATTGCTTTGTGAGATTGCCTATCGACTTTTGGTCGACACTATACATCAAGATGCTCTGACTAGGTACATCAAGTTGCTCTGACTAGGTACATCCAGGTGAACCTCACGAAGCGGCTGTCATGATTTATTCTACGAGTGATTTGGATATCAGACAACTATTTGCGCTGGTTCGAACACCTACAAGTAAGTTAATACAATATAATTATGTGAGCGAATTTTGCCTCGCGTGCCTCTATTTATCTCGGATAAGCCAGAGTATCATTCTGTGTTGCTAATCCATCGGAGTATATAAGGAGGTAAACAGCAAACAAGAGTGCTGACACTGTGTCTTCATTATTCAATATTACATTAGCTACACGTATCCCTTATTTATGGAAGCTAAAAATATGTTTCATTTGAATTACGTTCACCCCATTAAATATTTATTAAAGCGTCTCGCTTTTACCTTTTTAGACATAATCTGAGGTACATAAACACATGCATTAAAATAGCCTTCACGAGAAGCCAAACCTACTTATATGTGTAACCGACTGGCGCCCCTGGGGGTGTGCTACTACGACCTTGTTGATGGTTAATATTTTAATAATTACATGTGCTGTTCTAATATTGTTCGTTGACAGTCTACTTACTTAATAGAAATCTTAATTTCATTCACTGAGCAATACACAGCCTCAACCGATCGGTGTTGAAGAATGATTTGCTGTAGAGTTCCTAATATAACAGAGCTTACCTACTCTGGAAAGGATTTATAAAAATTCATCATTTAAAGGGATTTTATAGAGGATGATCTCTCTGTATGGAAGTTCGTCATTTTTGCTGAAGGGAAATCCCATCGGGCACTCTTAAAATATATTAACTGAAAGTTAAAAGAGCAACATAATATTACAATACTGCGACATAAATGTAATTGGTTTTGAAAAGCATTAATACTAGACATAATACGAAATGCGTTTACTTTATCTGGTTTGACTCTGGTTCTTAAGATAGACGACAAGAAAAAATAACTTAAAAGAATAATCACCGTCCTTTCTAAGTTTTATTTATTTGAGTATCCTCAACCAAATCTAGTTTTCTATTGGCGTAGTTTGTTATAACCGTTTCACTAATCAGAAGGTGATCAGTTCGTGTCCTATTTTGAGTATTTTTTGTGAAGTTGTCCTTTTTAACCGATTTAAAAAAAGGAGGTTCTTAATTCGTTGGATTTTTTTTTATTTATGTTCCCCGTTTATTCGAAGACGCCTGAACCGATATGGAAAATCCTTTTTTGTTTGAAAGTATATACTTCATAGGATACCATTTGAATTTGGTGAAGATCTAATGAAAAACTTCGGAGATAGACGGGAACTCTTCAATAAATAATATAATTCCTTCTGGAATTGCTGCAGTCGCATGTCTGTTTATTGTTTATTTCTTCATAACATAACATCACGCTGATACGCTCTGAAGGGGTACACATATTTGTATAGTTCACCTTGATATACCCTTATTTCACCAATTATGTTCAAATTCCATGTTTTGGGGGCTATCAATTCGGGCATTATTTTACTATTTAGTTTTAGTTATAGGGTACAACAACTGAAGAGTGAAAACTTAAAAACTTTTTTTCCAAACAAATACAACCGACTACCAAAAAAAAAACTAAATGTTGCAAAATAAAGGTTCCAACAGGGCATTAGAGCAGTAGATGAAAGATAGCTTGCCCGATGGTGCCGCCAATGAAGGTAGAAATTTTGCAGGACTTTAATACGGGATTGTCCTCAGCAAAAACACGATAAAAAAGACAACAGATAATTTTTTTTTTAAATTTTTTTAAATTTTCAGTCTTATATGTTTTAAGTTTTTTAAAATAATTTTTACAGCTGCTCATAAAATATATAAATATTTTAAAACGAATTTTTAACTTAGATCTTTTTAGTCAAAATAATCCTTTTGCAAAAAAACTCTCTATCTTAATTTTTTATGATAAGGAATAGGTATTGACTTGACGATATAATTTAAGTATCCTGGCATGAAAGCTAGACGTTTCAAATTTTAATTTTTTTATTAACAAAATAAAACTAGTGATTACTGTGAAATTGCTTTATAATGGCGCGAAAATTTATTACTATCCCTAAATCACTCAGTGAACACCGAGTTGCCTGACTTCAGTTTGCTTGAAATTGTGCATCATGGACTCTGGAGGACTGAACAAAGTATTGTTTTCCGATGAAGCTTAAATCTCTTTATATGGTGACGATCAATGCCGGTAAGTGTTACCAAGATCAGGAGAATGTTATGCGGACGTGTGTTTCGAAGAAATCACTCCTTATGGCGGAGGCTCCGTTATGTTTTGGACAGCAATTAATTCTACGGAGCGTACGGAGTTAGTATTCATAGAAAATGGAACATTAAATGCACACCAATACATAACGGAAGTCCTTATTCCACATGCACAACCCGACTGCTCTTGAGGAAAATTCAATTTGTATGCACGACAATGCTCGCGCTCACCGTTCTGGCGACGGAGAAGTGTATATGCAAGAAATTGGGGTCCATCGTTTAGATTGACCTGCTCGAAGTCCTGACCTCAATCCAATTGAGCATGTCTGGGATGCCCTGAAGACGGGTTAGATCAGTGAAACCTGCTCCACAAAACATCCGGAAGCTAAAAAAAGACATTGCTGAAGAATGGGAACGTATCCCACAAGACTTTATTAAAAATATCGTCGAAAGCATGCCTAGAAGGCAGAGGAGTATTTTGGCAAAAGGAGGTCACGCTCGCTATAAGGATTTTTTTGAAAAACTAAAAAAAAATTCTTTTCTTTATTGCCGGACACTTTTTGTTGTTTAGAATTGACACCGACTTCCGAAATTAAAGTTATTTTTAAATTTTAAGTTATTACTTTTTTGAAAGTCGGTTGTATTTTTTATAAAAAAGTTTTTAAGAGTACATCAATTTTACTGAATACATCGAACTTTTTTTGGGAAAAAGTTGCCAGAATGCACTTCACACATTATGGTATTACAGAGGTTAATTTATGAGATTATAAGTATCCAGGTTACGGCAAATAATTAAATTCAATTGAATTAACTGAAATCGGCCTTGGAACGTAAATTTCCTTAGGTACCAGTTTGTTTTTTTAAGGAGTTTAGTTAATAATCTTTATCTCATAGAGAGTAGTCGAGTAGTAGTAGAAGAGTCAGTTTGACCAATTAGATATTTTTCTCGTAATTAGCATACTGACTACTGAGCCCATACAACATTGACTTCACTGTACCAAGCTTCACAATGAATGTTGCCCTGTGTAAGTAATTGATGCGATCACGAGTCAGTTGAATCGGAGCCAATTTTTATACTAAATGGCTCCGGCGAGGCAAATTAAAAAGTTTAAGCTTAAATGCTAAGTAAGGTGCTGAATAAATGAAATGCTAATAACTAAGCACAAAAACACATTTGTACCTATGTACGTCACATGCTTATTAAAACATAGAAGCCCAAGCACGGACGCCCGAAATACATAAAAATAATATAAATTCGAAAAAAAAATTAAAACAAAACTTTTCTCAATTAATATCACCCACTGATATGAATTAAATCATATAACGAATAAAATATAATATTCGGCTCATGGTTTCAATTTTAAAATCATTGGAATGAATTTTTTTACGCGGCGCGTTCTGTAGAGCTAGCTCTACAGTTCTCATTTCAGATTCATATACGCTGTTCACTATGAAAACTCAGTCCAACCAACAACTCAAACGAAGAACCTTTAACGTACACAATGCTGGGTACAACAATGACATTAGCCAGCGAGCGTTACCGCGCTCACCGGTGCTCGAACTCTGCACTGTGCACTCTGCAGGCTTGTCACGTCTGCAGACTACATAAACAAAAGTTTAATTTGGAGTCGCGGCGCTGACAGACGCCTAACTAATTGATAAAGGGACGAGAAAGCTTCCAAACTCTGCGGTTTTAATATCAAACTGTGAAGCTTTTGTTTCACGTTTTTGCTGAGAATTGGAAATGAGGAAACTGTTTGTTGGTACTGTTGGTTATAAATTGAAGAGCAGGTGCGCTGTGTGTATCTAGAACACGTGATGGTTTCGATCGATATATGTACGCTAATGTGCCACTGAATAGTGAATATATTAGATAGACTAAGTAGTCACTTAATTCAGAGATACGCTAATGGAGGCCCTTTTCCTACGTAGTATATCATAAGTTTCAATCATGTCCGTATATTTTTGTTTTATTCTTCTAGATACCTTTTCAGTGACGACGTGACTTTTGATAGACGCCTGTCAGTTGAGGTCTACAATTTTCTTCCTTCATAGATGTTGACTGGTGAAAAGTTCGCAAACTACCTAACCCGCTATTCGTCAGCAGTGCGGACAGTCTGACGAGAGCCCAATTAGTTCGCCCTCGTTGACTGATAGTTCAAAATGGCGGAGTGACTGCCTGCACTAGCCACTAAGGAACCATTGATTGAAACGCGAGTACCCACAGGTGAGGTAGTGAGTATGGCAATGACTCAAAAAATGAATGGTGATACTGGAAAATTGGGATGTAAGTACCGTCATAATGCCAAGAATTTCTTTGAGTTTGTAGACGACCCCATCGGCAAACTTAATTATACAATCAAACAGAACTACCGTAGTCATTACTCAGGTGAGAACAGTTGACAACGTCTAGCATTTCTTTGAAATAACGTGGCATTTAAAAGTGATTAACAGATTTATTTTTTGATTATTTTTTTTCACACAAACCGTGGAATCAGAACTGAAATCCCACTTGAAGCGATTCAAAGCAGTAAGTTATAATAAGCAGTAGCTCGTTACCGGGCAAAGCGAGACCCGGCCGCACTAACCCAATACTGCCAACTTGTGCCTCACACAGAGCTGGAACGTGCCCGCTCGGCACAGTATACACCGAGCACTAAGTAACTTGAGAGTTTACGAGACGTACACAATTGATTTTCAGCAAAGAACATGTTGGTAAAGTTTAAGAATGTTTAATCTAGATAATCCCTACTTATGTACCTTCCTATACTCCATCCGCAATAGCATTATTTTTAATGCACATTTAATAACAAAAGTACAATAAACGTGGTACAGTTACGATAAACGCCGAATTTATTATACCTATTTATACAGCAGCTGTCACACTTAACTATAACATAATTAAGTGTTTAATAATAATAATAATAATTTTTTAGAAGGTTTTGTCTGTGCAATTATGGACGAAGTTATCATGACGAAAAACTACCGGAGATTTATTGTGAAGGACGGCACGGTTGACATATGTCGGGCATGTCATCGTCCGGGAGAATCAATCCGCCACATAATCTCTGGTTGTTCTCGTCTAGCTAACGGTGAGTACTTGCACAGGCACAACTTGTAGCCAGGATTATCCATCAGCAACTTGCTCTGAAGTACTCTCTTGTGGAATCGGAAGTGCCGTACTACAGATATGCGCCCGACCCAGTTCTCGATAATGGTCATATCTCATTGTACTGGGATCGGTCCATCATCACTGACAGGACTATTGTAGCCAATAAGCCTGATATAGTGGTGGTGGACCGAATCGAGAGGCGTGCAATGATTGTTGACATTACCGTCCCACATGACGAGAACCTCGTGAAAGCCGAGAAAGATAAACAAATCAAGTATATTGACTTGGCTCGCGAGGTTGTCGACATGTGGGATGTGGACTCAGCGATCATTGTACCGATAGTCGTGTCAGCCAATGGCTTAATAGCCACGAGCCTCGATCAACACCTCAGGAGGCTCTCGTTAGGCGGCTGGATCAAGGGCTTGATTTAGAAAGCAGTACTTCTGGACACGGCTCGCATTGTCAGGCGGTTCCTCTCTCTGGAGCCCTGACCGCCGGTAGCTTGAACCCTATTCCCGATACCGGTGGGATACTATTTTTTTTATATTTTTAAATGTTTTTTTTATCCTTTATATTTAAATATTTAAAAATGTAAATAATATGTCTATAAAAATGAATAAACGAAATAATAATAATAATAATAATTAATTATTTACTTAATTATAACTATTTTAACTACCTATCTTATGGACTTATGTGGCATTTAGTTATTTATTATTTTATTCCAATTTAAAATTACCGTGTCAATGCTAAAAACCTAAAAGACGCAGGAGTGAACATACCCGGACGTTTTTCGATTCACTATAATTCCAAATTTAAAATGTTACCCCTTCTTACGTCGTGACAGCCGGGTTTTTACAACTTTACTGGTTTATGTCGTCTGTTAAATTGACGTAAATAATGTTCGTTCTGTGATTGTCATTCAATGTGAACACTTATGAATGCGACGCCTTGTTAATTGTTATTGCCGAATTTTCGTGATTTAGTTGTTATTTGTTACTGTTTTACAATTAAAATTAAAGAATTAATAAAATTGTATTAACTTAACTTTGACATAAAATGTTTTCTACGTGCCTCTTTTTTCTAATGCTTTCGTGAATGGAGTTTAGCTGGCGAAACACAATTGTTACCAAATTAACGTATTGCCGAGAGTTTAGCTTAATAAATAACGCATTATATTTTAAAGCAAGTAAATCAAACCTCGTGACATCCTCCCGCTGAATACATTACGCTAATACATTCGAATCCACGAAACAACCCCCACCCCTGTGGCCCCGCGCTCCCGCGCCCCGGTGTAGGCCGGGAGCAACAAGTCGCTACTGAGACATGTCCGGGCTTGTCCCGTGACTCCAGCCTCCCGGACTCCCGGCCTCCCGGGGCGGGACACGATACCGGAGCAAAGAGAACAGTAGCGGCAAACCAAAAGGCTAAGCTCATTAATTTTACATACGATTTAAATTATGGCCTTAAATTAATAATCGTAAAGGACACCCCGAAAACCGCGCGTTTTATTCTAATACTCAAGAGAAATGTCAATCACAGTACTGCAGATCATCTCTATCAATCAACAGGCAATCACATGAACTAGGCTGAAATAGCTTCCGGTTCCCAGTTACTCCCAGTTATCCAGTAACTGTGTTGTGGAGGTTACATAAGCAGTCGCGTAATATTAGCAGATGCAGGTGTAGCTACACATCTGCTAAAATTCCATGCTTTACTTTCCTATGACAAGGTAGGATATATGTGCCTCTCACATTAGGCCAAAAATTACGTCAGCAAATCTTTTATTTAATTTAAGGCCGTAGAAATTCTGTCTCGTATGTGTAGACGCGGGTGTCACACCACAATTGTCGCGGGCCGCACCAAGTGACACTGCTGTTGACGCTCCCACTTTGGAGGCACCGTCAAACGTATCAAGTCATTTGTTGCTCATTGTGAGGACTTTGATGGAGGATGTTTATGTGTCATCGCGTGTCCTCCTCTCCACAATAACAATAATAATGAACTCATTGATAACAACTTGAATGTTCAATAATACACATATAACTTAAGTAAAATGTCACTAGCAGTGACTGGGACACAAGCCTATAAGATCTAACATGCATTATTACTAACCATCCAATGAAAATGACAATTTAATTGACAATCGGCTTTAAACAAAGAGACACAGCAATATCGATTGTCAAATCTCGAAATGAATGGGATAAACCACGTAACACTGCTTGCGCTTATCAATCCTGTACATTTTGAACCTTTTGACAATAGTTATTCCTGATGGAAGATCACTTTGTCCGAGCTCTAGTGTCTAAAATAAAGGAAACGCTTGAATGCGTATACATAGCATGATATCTCGATCTTATCTTTATAGTCACGTCATGTAATCGATTGATCTATTCTTAGACTTCACCAAACCACATCTATTACGTGCAACTTTTAGCGAACGGCAAGTCAACGACCTCAGGATTATATATAATTGATCCACGTATAGACGAGATCGCGATCTCGAAGTCAATCCCACACTTATGAAAGAATGGACATCGGATAAACTGTATTTTCTACAAATATCGAAGTGGTGTAAGGTCGTCCATTGTTGTGGAATCGTTTCCCGAAGCGTTGAGAGATTACCCCGAGCGTCGAATCAGCGCGTAATGCCCGATCTCTGCCCGATATCATCTGATATCACGACGCTTGCCTTTGACTGGAGGAAATGTACCCGAATTATATTTATAGAGCCGCTGAGCAAGGGATCCGGAATGAACTGCGTGGTGAATGTGCTGACTGGTGGGAAATGTATGCCTTTGATTGAGCTGAGCCGGTGAATTTAAACTTGTAAGATGTGTAGGTTGCTTGCTATGAGTTCCTGGTCCCAGTACTTTTTTTATTTTTTGGCTATTGTTTCATAAAAAAAAAATATTATTATAGTTAGGTGTAACACTAGGAGACCCTGTGTCGCAGGACCCAGTCTCTCTCGACAGATAACGTGATTTATGAAAAGTTAGTTAACAAATGCAACGGTTTCAGTACAATACACTAAACTAAAGACTAAAAGGTAACCAAGTGTATGTGTGTATGTGTGTATGTGATGAGTGTAACTGTGTTTGTGATGATGATTAATTTTATACATTGTGGTATGTTGGCGACTTTGGTCTTATTTGCCTTTGGAGGTCCAATAGGCAGTCGCTTCAGGTAAAGAACTGGTATTCAGCTGCATCCGGTTAGACTGGAAGCCGACCCCAAGATATTTGGGAAAAGGCACGGGCAGATTGATTGACATAATTTGTACCTAGTGTTGTTTTGTTGATATTGTAATAATACAATGCAGCACTCTTAGTTGTGTTATAAATAAACATTTGACTAAGATATTTACTTTTGAAGATAAACTATGTTTTAAGATTTCCTATTAACTCTTCACACGTCGATTGCACACCAGGTGTGTTTGAAGTTGAGGTCCCGAGGCCCTCGGCACTCACGCAACTAAAGGAACAGGGGTGTGTTTTAGTCAGTAAAAGTCTGACACGCCCTCCCACTCCTCGGAAGAAGTCATTGGATGATTTCGAACCCCACAAAAAAAAGGTGGACAGATAACAATTAAACTCTATTGTGTCTGCTAATTGGGCATGCGATAGGTTAACATTATATCTCTTAGATTTCATGTCTCCAATTACATACAGATCACTGGTTTATACACCCCACAATGTATCAAAGCAAACAATATCGTATTTGTTTCAAACCGCATATTTTCGACCGTCTAAGCGTGCCGGAACTCCGTGCTCGTGTCGTTCCGGCGCCGGATGCCGCGTCATCGCACCACTCCATTGTATTTGATTCAATATACTCCTCCACTCAGCCTCATATCGAGGGGAGATCAAATATTGTTTCAGGACTTTCGGCAATGTATTTGAAGTTCAATATTTCTTCTGTCGGTTTGCCTTCAAATAAACCACTATAAAGATGAGAGGGTTCGTCAACAATCCAGTTAGATAGCTTTTTCCTGCGGCTTTGCTCCCGTTACTCCATAGGAATCGTGCGGTTCATAGGATAAATGAGAGTATTTTAGTGATCCGATCAGAAAGTACTTCCGTTAACTAACGTATGTACGTGACCGTGTATATACGTTTACAAACGTTAAACCAACATACAATATAACTTCTTCATGTTATACGTTTAGATGAGACCACGTTTCTAGGTATCCGTTATATTTACGGATACCATTAACGTATCAATGGTATAAATCCCTACATTATCAATTTTCTCTATATATATTTATTCACTAGGTATTACTCCTGTGTCTCATGTGTTTAAAGATATAATTGTAAATTACAAATAAATTTTATATATATAAATATAAATTTAAATATAGCTAATTAAGTATGTTATAACACACACACACACACACCACACACTACAACCAAAAAAAAACCTTGTAAATTATGTTTGTAGGGTTCCGTACCCAAAGAAATAATGTTACTAAGCCTCCTATACGTCTGTCTGTCTGCGGGCTGTATCTCATAAATCGTACTAGGTAGACACTTGATTTTTTTACAGTATGTCTATTGCCGGTATAAGAACAAATAATAAAAATGTAACTAAATTAAATGGGACAAAGAAAACACATTCCTTTTTTTTCCATACCGTTTTTCCATACCGTTTCATAAAAACGGAAATACATTAAAGTATCACACTTTGAACATATTTATTAGGTTCTAAAACAAAAGTATAACAACTAGTAAAAAATCAGATAGTCTAGTGCGATTCGCGCATCAAGGATTCGCAATTTCGCACTTTGAGACACTCGATAGACGTATGTTCTATACTTGCCGTGGACCTAAAATCTTGAAATTTTAGAAGAAACAAGGTACGGAAGCCTTGGTATGCAAGTCCGACTCGCAGTTGATCGGTTTATTGTTATTAATCACAATTAACGAGCACCTGCTTGTGAACCAATACTAAAGTTTTCTATGATTCCTAAAAAATTACTCGAGAACAAAGATTTATAAGTTTCAAAAATTCTAAAGTGGCTTATTTCTTGCCTGTGGGTGTGTGAGTGGATATAGTCGTACCTATTAAGCTTATTATTGCGTTTTATGTCACATCTGTCTCTTGCATTTTCAGCAATTTGATGATTTGTGGTTGATTTCTTTTATTAAAATTAAAACTGGCAAAATTAATTTATTGTTTAAAATAATGATATTATCATAGTAGATTATCTAGGATAGCCTGCGGAGTGTGCAAACCCAGTTTGTATCACCTGCGTCCAGTGCAACAGATATCAGTAATCTGAAACGTGTAACACCTATTTAACCTATTGTTATATTATTTGAGAGGTAGTTGGGCGACGTAGGTTCTGGTTAAATATCAGGATTCTCTTGGACAGAGATGATACAAAATGACCATGTACAGACGCCAGCAAAAGTCGATAAGAATTCTCACAACGTATTAGTTTGACGTTTAGTTTGACTTACGACCTTCTATTTTCAAGTTTGCGCCAACAAATGATTGAAATTCACAATTTCATCAACTTAGCATAAGTCAAGATGGCCCAGTGGTATAGAGCACACAGATTGAAGCGCAAATCAGTGTGCCGCAAGTTCAAATCCCACGCAATTGTTGACTTTTTGTAAGTACTCCATTTTATTTTAACATAACCGTGATTATTCGTTAACAAACACTGTATTATATTGTGTTTAGTTTCGTTTAAAACGGCTATATCTTTTAACTTGTGCCATCGCCTTATCTTAAGAATGCAGTGAACTCGCTATCAATTTTGTTGACAATAATCATGATTCTATTTTGTTTTTTATTCTTCTACCCGCACTGTTCTAACATAGTAGTTCAATTGATTTTTCTCATCTAATTGACGATTATCTTGTGAGAACTAAAGTTCTTTTAACAGAAATTGAGGTTTAGTTTCAATCTTCTTTTCATCAAGAAAATGAACAATTAAGCTATGACCTCAATACATTTATTGTGACGTTACATAAAAATAAAATGTTTTCAAAGTCTAAATCATATATCACTTTTCAATAAATAACTGGATATAAACAATTATATTTTATTTTAATAAAATTTTAATATCCTTCCATTGTTCCGTTATTCATATTATGAATGGTCTAAGTGGGTATACTTCCAACAAACAATCTTACACGTAACATAGATAACGGTTACAAGATAAATTTTTTGTCTAGGTAACAATTCGACGTCACAATTCTCATAAATGTTTAATTTGTAAATATAAAGAATAAACATTTTTATTAAACACGTCTTTTTATTTCCACCTTACAACATCGAAAAGATGTAACAACTAAATAATTGCAAATTACGAATGTGATTCTTCTTGTTGCCTGTGAACATCCCAAAGCGCAAAACCGCCAAATCCGTCAACATCCGCGCTGTTTCCCGCCATTGACATGTTTACGACTTTGTTTACATAAAACGGATCACTGACGCTTCTATTGTTGCGAGGCACTTGAAGTATTTTTTTTTTGGGTTGTTGAATAAACAGACCTGATAATAAAATGTAAACAATACTTGTGTTACGAGAGTTGAATTCTAATCAAATGCTGTTATAAACGATTTGGCGGGAATAGTGTCTGTTCACGTGATAAGTTGGTTTCTGATAAAACCACTGTATCAATCTACACGAAATTTTGCATGTTACACTATGAATAGACAAGTAATCTAATAACATTGTTTTTTTTGTACAGTCCGATAAAATATTTTCCTATTATTCATACTCAAACTTCATATTACGGAAACAAAACAAAGTAACTGCTTTTTCAAATTGCGTTTCTGCGTTTGCGTTGCGTTTTGTGTTGCGTTTTTTTTCTAATACTATGTAATAACTACCTTAGAATAAATACATACCCTCAAACTTTGAATAACACATACAAGCTCACATCATTCACGCTCACAATAACAATACGAATAAAATCGGCTGACCTTGATAAAAATGTTATTACGTAATATTTCTTCAAAATATTTATCTAAACCGATGTTATAACGACGTAAAAATAACACAGCAATTATTTATATACTCAACATAATAGATCATATTCGTAATTTGCAACTATTTAGTGCAAAAAATGCAATAGTATTTTTCATAGAAATATAAAAAAACAACTATTTTAATATAGATTGGGAATTTTCAAAGTAAGAAATAACCGCAACGGACCGACCATGATTTAAACTCGGGCTACGTTATTTGCGAATCCAACACTTAGTTCATACGGCTACCAGCACATGACATATTTGCGCGAATTTTATCAATGCAATGGTAAGAACAAGTCGCCTCTGTGACTGTGTGATGCGTATTCAATGGCAAAGAAAAATAATAATGATGTTTTTAAGCTCAGTGCGACGACAGTTCCTTAGTGTGTGTTATCTGTGGAATGTGGATACTCATACACGCGCACACATACGCACGGAAGTATCATGCTCGCTCGGTTCGTAGCAATGTAATCTTTAGCGTTCTTATGGACTTTTGCGGCCTCACTGTACATCAGTTACTACTGTCTTCGTTATTATCATGAAAGTAAAATTTCCATCTTTAATTTTCTTTTCGTCCAAAACTGATGGAAAAGATAAATACCTAAATTTCTACCTATGCAAGTACCTAGGATGACAAAAACTAATGTATTAGGTTGGACAAATAGTCCGGACACTATATGCGAAACTAAAACAACTTTAATATTTTTGACCGACGAAAAAAGCCCTCACTCCGTCATTTATGAACCGATCTTGATGATTATTTTTTTGTTACATAGGGTATACCTCAAGGGTGGTTCCATGTCAAGGAAATCTGGATCTGATAATGGAATCCTGATAAAATTGAGAGAAAACCTCGAAAATTGTGGGCACGTTTAGCGTTTCTGTACGTATGTTCGGCCCTCACTCCGTTGTTTATGAACCGATTTTGATGATTCTTTGGGTGGTCCCATTTCAAAAACATCAAGATCTAATAATGGAATCCAGATAAAATTGAGAGAAAACCTCGAAAATCCGGCACGAATATTGTTTCTGTTTACTTTTCATAACTTAATCAGGTATTTGCATTTAGGAATCATCCCATCACGAAACTGAGCTGATGATAGAAACCATAACTTTTCTAAACAATAGAAGTTAGATGTAAAAAAAACTGGTTTTAGTGACAAATACCACTTAATATGCTGTGAAGAAAAGACGTCTTTAGAATATTGGAGGTAACCTCAACTGGTCAATATCTTGGGAACCTCATGGAAGGATGGTTACATCATCAGCTCAGTGCCAAGAGAAATGATGAAGGATTAGAAATTAGCCTGAGAGAGAGCTTATTTACCTACATAAAATACCAAATTTTATATAAACTAATTTTGAGTCGGCGCCAAATAATAAAATGATTAATTACCTACATCTAGCCTTCAGCATTTCTACGTACATATTCTCAATTTTATTAAAATAAAAATTAGATGTTTATTTTAATAAAATTAATACGAATTTTAATAAGATTCGTATTAATTTTATAAAATTTAGATATTTAATAATCATATTAATAATGTTGTTTGGCGCCGACCCAAAATTAGTTTATATAAAATTTGATATTTTATGTTGATAAATAAGCTCAATACTCAAGACTTAAAAGTTTTATTTATTTTTTGCTTTTTAGTTCTTTTTCGTCGGTTGAATTTTTTGTTAAAAAAAAAAAAAAAAAATATTTTTTGAAACCTCAATACCTGCGCTACCGGTCTAATGTGAAACCTGTCATATAAATAGTCTACGAGTTTAGAGTACCTCCCTCCCGTGCTACGCGCTACGCCGTAGCAGTCGTAGAGCCTCGTAGCGCGTAGCACCGAGCTGTATTACCATTCTCAGCCGATATCTATCGACTGCTACGAAAGCATTCTTTAGAAAACGAGCCTCCCGATGAACACAATACCTATTATAAATATTGAGGAGTCACATAACGGCCTGAACATTCAAGGCTAGTAAAACAAATCCCAACCAACTCAAAGTAAACTTTAAACCTAAGAGATAAAGTTGATATTAGAGTGCGAGTGCGTCAATGTATCACACAATAAGTGAACGTGAAAGCTTTGATAAATGATAGATAGGTACAATACGTACGTTAGATGTTATATGGAGCGAGCATTTAGCTATTAATTACTGCGGAGTCATTGTGAGAATTTAATTAATTTGTAATCTAAAACCTTATTTAATAATATAGTACTATAAATGCGACAGTAACTCTGTTATTCGGTTTGTTACCTCATCACGTCTGAACGAATTTAAATGAAAATTGGCACTCGGGCAGACCATGCCCTGGAACAGAACATTAGATACTTTTTATTCTTGGGATATTTATATATTGGCTTGGCTCACTATAAAATAGCTGATTAATTCTTAGATTCTCAATGTGAATGTTTTAGTAGCCACCACAAGTTACAACATAACATTAGACAAGTAAACATAAACAAAACTGAGTAATAATAAAAACTAGTTGATGGAGAGTTCGCCGGCTACAAGATGGCGTCTTTGTTATTGTATTATTATTATAATTAATGATATTGTACGAGTAGTACCCGCTGCTCCATCGTTTCGCAGAACTTTCCATCGCCAGCGGGCTGCATGTCGACACGCTTTTGAGACTTCTTTAGTTAACTTCGAGGAGTTTTTTAAACAGGGTAATTATTCGATTTTGTTTTTTTTGCCAAATATAACAGCAAAGAATGAATACACACAGAACTAGAGAGACTGTTCTTGCCAAGGGGTATCATGTTACCCAGTATTACAGTGTGATGAACTACTGTTCAAACATAATAAGTGCGTAAACTGTATATATAAATTAACAGTGACGGTTGTGGTTTAAAAATTTAAAGGAGAAACCCAAACTCCATAGAAACTAGGGCCTGGCGTTACAGGGCTGGAATTTGGCCATAAATTAGAACATATATGAAGGTTTCACGAGTCTAGTTTTCACGTCTTCCAGCAATGGCCAAATTGTTAAAATCAGACAATGATCACCTACATTTTGGGTTATTTTTCTACTTTTGAGGCTTTGTTTCCTACGTTAATCTGAAATGGGCACACGCTAGGAAATAAGTTCAAAGCGTCGTCGTTATCAAAATATCTAGGGAGAACTATATATACTTATATATAAATATGGAACGCTTATGTGCTGTGCTGCAGCGCCTGCAGTCTTTCACGATGACATTTTTGGTACATAAAAACGCTAAAGTTTTCAGTTTCACTTAGAGCTCTGAGGTTTTCAGTAAGATCAATCGAAGGATCAATCTGGTAAATCTGAAGTGTGTCTATAGATTTAGATAGATAGATAAAACATTTATTCAGTGCACACAAAAGACACAGCACAACACTCAAGCGAGGGTCAGTCAGAAGGCAATCAATTTCGCAGCATTCGAGCAGCCTCTGAGGCGGCGAGCCTCCTTGCCGGACTGTCGCCGTGGGATTTAGAGGCCAAGATCCTTGCGCTGCTCTGGGAGTGGCGCGAGGAGGCCAAACGCCTGGGCGTAACTCTGCTGCCTCGACACGTCACGGCTTGGCGGACGGAGCTTCGGCAGGATCTCATGGTGACAAAGAGACAGCAGAATTTGTAGCATTGTGTAGCAAGCTTGAACTCTATCTACACCAAGTTAGAAAATTATCAGAATTTGGATTCCAGATTTTTTTTTATTTTAAATTGATTTAAATATCTACCTAAAAACAATTATACCTACTAAAACAATGGAGCATTATTTAATTATTTGTAACAGTATCGGCGTAGGGCGCTCTCTATTGATATAATGTTAGCGTTTGTGAAGTTAGTTACGTATAATGAAATGAGTGTTTTAAGAATTACAAAGGTTTTTGGAGGCATGCGGAACAGGGTGTAAAGACCCGCAAACCTCCATTGAAAAGGGAAGATCCTCCGACCAGACGGGTGTTGTGTCTGGTCCGGGCAACTGCCCGATGGTTGATTTCGGACTGTTGTATATTATGTTCAAACTGCGCACAGAAATCTGCTTGCGCCATGCAGGATTCGTGTGTTTTTAGTTCGTATGATGCGTCATAGATGTCGCCACAGGTTATTAAAAACAAAAATAGTAATCTACTTATTTTTTACACTTGGCCATTGTTATTGGGGCTAAGATTTATACGAGTTAAGGCGCAGTTATACGACTTTTAATGGTTTTTAATTGAACATCACGTCTAAACGACTAGTCTTATTTCTTTGAAAAAAATATGTGTTACTCTAGACTATTTTCGTCATAATTTGATATGAGAATATTTTAAATTATATTTTTATAACATTGTGTAATTAATTTGTAGAGTTATGTCTAACGCAGATGAAAAATTGAGAATCATGCAAAAACTATAAAGCTTATTTTTATGAAACCTTCACCATTCTAAAGATCATTTAATTATTTATAATTTAGTCTCAGTGTTTTAGTTTAATACTTGTTGTTTTATATGTAATAAATTAATAATGCGTCTAATTTCGGACAGCGCTTCTTGATGGGCGAGTCCCATTACTGGGTAGACATACGACGCGTTACGTGAGCTCAGTGCAGAACAAGCAAGCTAATCACTCAAGGTCGTTGGCAGCTAATAGCGCCTTAATTAAGAAAAATAGACGATTTTTTTGGTACATATCTGATTCGTGTAACAGTTAGGCCCAGAAACGGGGTTCTCCTTTGAACACCCGAGGTCTCGCAACGATTAGAAAAATACTCGTAGCAACTATACACTTAATTCAACAGGTTATGCTAACAGCTAAGTAGCCGAGAGGTAGCAGCTGAGACTGCTGTGCCAAGAGTCGCGAGTTCCATCCTCAGCAAAACACTTGCCTTTTTGTACTTTAAAAGATTTCTAAATTGATATTACATAGAAATAACTCGACACTAGTCGACGCCTCCAATATAACCGGTTGATTCAAAGGAGGAGAGACGTCACTGTTTACCTGAACTGGCTACTATAACTGCGCGAACGCGTCGATATCTAACAGGTAAACAGTGGTTGTTTTAAAATAAATTGTAACAATAACGCAGCGTACACCACCGAAGGCACAAATAGATAACCTGAGTAAGTCAAAATCTGACTTAAATACTGCAACGATAGATAAACAGGGCTCTGTAAACATGAGCAGACATAAGCGTCTTCGACAAAGAACTCCCTCGTCATCAGGGGATGATGATGGGGTGGTGCAGGACAAAAATAAATGGGAATTTGAGCTTCTTGAGGACGATATTAAACATATTTTCGAGTCCTGGAAATCGGATCAAGACAGCAGTTTGACTCTAATGATAAAAAACCAAAATGCAATGATGTCGAAACTGATAGCTGATATTGCTGAATTGAAACTCCAAAACTCAAACATACAGCGATCTAATGTAGAAATAGAAAAATCAATGAGTTTTATTAGTAAACAATATGAAGACTTAAAAAGTGAAGTTGTTAGCCTACAGAAAGAGCGCCAGGAACAGAAACTTTACATAGAAAGTCTTGAAAGAAAAGTTCACGACATTCAGTTCAAATCGCGGTCATCAACGTTGGAAGCTAGAAATATTCCACTGAGAGTAGGAGAAACCACAGAGGACTTGTCACAAATGGTTAGCAATATCGGGAAAAATACTGGTTTTGCTATTTCAAGTTCTGAAATACGGGATGTGTACCGCCTCCCGGGGAAAACTAGCTCTACACGTCCCATTGTGGCGGAATTTGTTACAGTCAAAGCTAAGCAGAACTTGCTGTCTACCATCCGAGAATATAATAAGAACAAAAAGAGTAAAGAGCAAAAACTTAACACTGAAATGGCTGGAATCCCTGGACTACGTCAGCCAGTCTATATTGCAGACCACCAAGCTCAAAAAAGTTGTTTTTCCTGTCTCGCGAGTTTGCAAAAAAAGAACGGCTACAAATTCTGCTGGTCAAAAAGTGGAAATATCTTCCTACGTAAGGAACAGGGTGACAATCAAATTATCATAACATCTGAGAAGTGCTTAACTGAGTTACAAAATAACATATGACTCTTATTTGTTGTTGATCTATAATATCAGACATAGCTCGTTTGTTCGACCCATTAGGATGGTTAGCTCCTAGTGTGGTTGTAGCAAAGGTGTTCATCCAGAAGTTATGGCTCGCCGGTGTTAGTTGGGATGAGGAGTTAACTACGGAACTAATAACAGAGTGGAGTACCTACCGCGAAGAGTTAAAATTGCTTACCAAGGTTCGAATCCGTCGTTGGCTTGGGACTAGTTCAACTGATGATCTGGAATTGCAAGGTTTTAGTGACGCCTCAAAAGTTGCAATTCCAGATCATCAGTTGAACTAGTCCCAAGCCAACGACGGATTCGAACCTTGGTAAGCAATTTTAACTCTTCGCGGTAGGTACTCCACTCTGTTATTAGTTCCGTAGTTAACTCCTCATCCCAACTAACACCGGCGAGCCATAACTTCTGGATGAACACCTTTGCTACAACCACACTAGGAGCTAACCATCCTAATGGGTCGAACAAACGAGCTATGTCTGATATTATAGATCTTTTTGTTACAGGTGCCGTCGTCAACGATGGGAGATTTACCGCATACTGAAAGGAGTCTTAGTAGCGGTTCCAGGTAAGTCCCAAAATTTTTGTAGTAGTATCTAGTTTAATTTCTCTGTCCTTATCATTTATTTCCTTTTCTTTTACTATCATGTCCTGTTTGTCCTTATTCTTAATGACCTCATGTTTTATGCTTATTTGACCTGTTTGCCGAATTCCTTCATTCCTATCTATAGAACTTATTTTATCTAGCAATTGCTGATTATTACTATTCCATTTCTGTAATGTAAATCCTCCCTTTCCCAATAATTCTACCATTTGATTACAGATTTCTACACCCTCTTCAATGTTGTTACATCCAGTCATTAAATCGTCCATATAAAAACAATTTAAACTCTGTCTGCTGCAAGTGGGAATTTGTCTCCTTCATCATATGAGACCTGATGGAGCGATCTAACTGCTTGGTATGGTGCAGAGGCTGTCCCGAAAGTCACCGTTATCAGCTCATAATCTATGACCGGCTTTTCAGGATCGTCTCGCCAGAGTATTCGCTGGAAGGCAGCATCTTTATCGGCCACTCTAACTTGACGATACATTTTTATTATGTCCGCCACTATGCCAATAGCATGCATTCTCCATCTTAAAACAGTGTGTCTTAAATCTGCTTGAAGAGTTGGTCCTACCATTAGAGTGTCGTTTAGTGACACTCCGTTCTTATTCCTTTCTGAGGCGTTAAAAACAACACGAACCTTTGTCGTGATCTTGTCGTTTCTTATTACCGCGTGGTGTGGTAAATAAACGGCTTTGTCTTTATTACTATCCTCAGCTTTTACAGGTCTCATGTGTCCTAATTGTAAGTATTCCTTAATTACCTCTGTATATTTTTCTTTTAAATCTGTATCCTTACTTAATCTTTTTTCTAATGATTTAAATCTTGTTTCAGCTATATCACGTGAACGTCCGCCTTTACAAGCAGGTTCTTCATCTCGGAATGGCAGTCGTACAATATATCTGCCTGTATCATCTCTCTTATTTGTTTTATTATAGAATTCTTCACACCGTTGCTCTTCTGGATTAAGTAATCTCTTTGTACTAGTTTGTTCTTCGATCTCCCAAAAGTGTGTCTATAGATTTAGATAGATAGATAAAACATTTATTCAGTGCACACAAAAGACACAGCACAACACTCAAGCGAGGGTCAGTCAGAAGGCAATCAATTTCGCAGCATTCGAGCAGCCTCTGAGGCGGCGAGCCTCCTTGCCGGACTGTCGCCGTGGGATTTAGAGGCCAAGATCCTTGCGCTGCTCTGGGAGTGGCGCGAGGAGGCCAAACGCCTGGGCGTAACTCTGCTGCCTCGACACGTCACGGCTTGGCGGACGGAGCTTCGGCAGGATCTCATGGTGACAAAGAGACAGCAGAATTTGTAACATTGTGTAGCAAGCTTGAACTCTATCTACACCAAGTTAGAAAATTATCAGAATTTGGATTCCAGATTTTTTTTTATTTTAAATTGATTTAAATATCTACCTAAAAACAATTATACCTACTAAAACAATGGAGCATTATTTAATTATTTGTAACAGTATCGGCGTAGGGCGCTCTCTATTGATATAATGTTAGCGTTTGTGAAGTTAGTTACGTATAATGAAATGAGTGTTTTAAGAATTACAAAGGTTTTTGGAGGCATGCGGAACAGGGTGTAAAGACCCGCAAACCTCCATTGAAAAGGGAAGATCCTCCGACCAGACGGGTGTTGTGTCTGGTCCGGGCAACTGCCCGATGGTTGATTTCGGACTGTTGTATATTATGTTCAAACTGCGCACAGAAATCTGCTTGCGCCATGCAGGATTCGTGTGTTTTTAGTTCGTATGATGCGTCATAGATGTCGCCACAGGTTATTAAAAACAAAAATAGTAATCTACTTATTTTTTACACTTGGCCATTGTTATTGAGGCTAAGATTTATACGAGTTAAGGCGCAGTTATACGACTTTTAATGGTTTTTAATTGAACATCACGTCTAAACGACTAGTCTTATTTCTTTGAAAAAAATATGTGTTACTCTAGACTATTTTCGTCATAATTTGATATGAGAATATTTTAAATTATATTTTTATAACATTGTGTAATTAATTTGTAGAGTTATGTCTAACGCAGATGAAAAATTGAGAATCATGCAAAAACTATAAAGCTTATTTTTATGAAACCTTCACCATTCTAAAGATCATTTAATTATTTATAATTTAGTCTCAGTGTTTTAGTTTAATACTTGTTGTTTTATATGTAATAAATTAATAATGCGTCTAATTTCGGACAGCGCTTCTTGATGGGCGAGTCCCATTACTGGGTAGACATACGACGCGTTACGTGAGCTCAGTGCAGAACAAGCAAGCTAATCACTCAAGGTCGTTGGCAGCTAATAGCGCCTTAATTAAGAAAAATAGACGATTTTTTTGGTACATGTCTGATTCGTGTAACAGTTAGGCCCAGAAACGGGGTTCTCCTTTGAACACCCGAGGTCTCGCAACGATTAGAAAAATACTCGTAGCAACTATACACTTAATTCAACAGGTTATGCTAACAGCTAAGTAGCCGAGAGGTAGCAGCTGAGACTGCTGTGCCAAGAGTCGCGAGTTCCATCCTCAGCAAAACACTTGCCTTTTTGTACTTTAAAAGATTTCTAAATTGATATTACATAGAAATAACTCGACACTAGTCGACGCCTCCAATATAACCGGTTGATTCAAAGGAGGAGAGACGTCACTGTTTACCTGAACTGGCTACTATAACTGCGCGAACGCGTCGATATCTAACAGGTAAACAGTGGTTGTTTTAAAATAAATTGTAACAATAACGCAGCGTACACCACCGAAGGCACAAATAGATAACCTGAGTAAGTCAAAATCTGACTTAAATACTGCAACGATAGATAAACAGGGCTTTGTAAACATGAGCAGGCATAAGCGTCTTCGACAAAGAACTCCCTCGTCATCAGGGGATGATGATGGGGTGGTGCAGGACAAAAATAAATGGGAATTTGAGCTTCTTGAGGACGATATTAAACATATTTTCGAGTCCTGGAAATCGGATCAAGACAGCAGTTTGACTCTAATGATAAAAAACCAAAATGCAATGATGTCGAAACTGATAGCTGATATTGCTGAATTGAAACTCCAAAACTCAAACATACAGCGATCTAATGTAGAAATAGAAAAATCAATGAGTTTTATTAGTAAACAATATGAAGACTTAAAAAGTGAAGTTGTTAGCCTACAGAAAGAGCGCCAGGAACAGAAACTTTACATAGAAAGTCTTGAAAGAAAAGTTCACGACATTCAGTTCAAATCGCGGTCATCAACGTTGGAAGCTAGAAATATTCCACTGAGAGTAGGAGAAACCACAGAGGACTTGTCACAAATGGTTAGCAATATCGGGAAAAATACTGGTTTTGCTATTTCAAGTTCTGAAATACGGGATGTGTACCGCCTCCCGGGGAAAACTAGCTCTACACGTCCCATTGTAGCGGAATTTGTTACAGTCAAAGCTAAGCAGAACTTGCTGTCTACCATCCGAGAATATAATAAGAACAAAAAGAGTAAAGAGCAAAAACTTAACACTGAAATGGCTGGAATCCCTGGACTACGTCAGCCAGTCTATATTGCAGACCACCAAGCTCAAAAAAGTTGTTTTTCCTGTCTCGCGAGTTTGCAAAAAAAGAACGGCTACAAATTCTGCTGGTCAAAAAGTGGAAATATCTTCCTACGTAAGGAACAGGGTGACAATCAAATTATCATAACATCTGAGAAGTGCTTAACTGAGTTACAAAATAACATATGACTCTTATTTGTTGTTGATCTATAATATCAGACATAGCTCGTTTGTTCGACCCATTAGGATGGTTAGCTCCTAGTGTGGTTGTAGCAAAGGTGTTCATCCAGAAGTTATGGCTCGCCGGTGTTAGTTGGGATGAGGAGTTAACTACGGAACTAATAACAGAGTGGAGTACCTACCGCGAAGAGTTAAAATTGCTTACCAAGGTTCGAATCCGTCGTTGGCTTGGGACTAGTTCAACTGATGATCTGGAATTGCAAGGTTTTAGTGACGCCTCAAAAGTTGCAATTCCAGATCATCAGTTGAACTAGAAAAGAAAAAAAAAAAAAAAAAAAAAAAAAAAAGAATATCTATTCTATTGGGTGTGTTGAAATTAGGATCTGCTAGACGCAGATTGTTTATGGCAATCCAATCCAATGAACTTGTGTTTACACTTTTCTCAGGCAAGTATGAGGTGATCTTACTCAAAACGTAGGCGTTTATTTTGAGTTGGAAATCGCGATCAATTGTTGACTCAATTGACAGATTTACCATGTGCCTTGCAATGGTCGATCTATCGTCACCTAAGCCTGACAAAAGACCTCTGACTGGAATTTTCTTCAGTTTAAGAAGTAGGACTGTGGCCTCTGTAATAAAACAAGCCTGTGAACCTTGGTCTAATAATGCTCGAACTGTTTGAAATTCACCCGTTTTGGACTCGGCTTTTATTAACGCTGTGGCTAATAAAACCTGTCTGGGTTTAGAGATCTTGCCCGTTTTTTTTTTTTTTTTTTTTTTTTTTTTTTGGGGGGTGGGAAATCATCTAATGACTCTTTCCGCTCTGGGGTGGAGCGGAAGGGCGTGTCAGACTCTTACTGACTAAAACCCACCCCTGTTCCTCCCTGCCCTACGCGCCCGGGGGCGAGGTAACTCTTTCGAATTTATCCTCCACCCCCGGGCAGTTTATCCTCCACCCCCGGGCATTTTATCCTCAGACAAGCATGCGACTATCGGATTAACACTAGTTGAAGAACTTTTGTTATCTGTAGCCGGGGTTACGGTAACATCTCGGCCTTCATTCTCTCCGTTAGGCTCTCCATTCGGGTGCAACAATGAATGGTGGCGCTTATTGCAAACTTTACAGACGGTCTGCTTTTTACAGTCGGATACTCTATGATTGCTGCCCAAACAATTAAAACAGATTTTATTTTTTGCTACGAATTCGCGTCTATTTTCTGTGGGCTGTTTTGCAAATTGCTTGCAGAAATACAGCTTGTGGACTTCCGAGCAGTATTCGCGACGCATATTGGACGGCTTTGTGGCTAGCATCGCTTTCGGACTATTACTGACCTGGTGAGCCACGGCTTTTCTTGGCTCTATACATTCTAAAGCGCGAAAACGACTTTCAATAAATATTTTAAGTTCCTCAAAGGTGGGCAACTTGTTGCTTAAATCGTTAGAACTGTTTAACTCCCATTGTTTTCGCGTTTCATTATCTAGTTTGAATGTTACTATATGGATGATGATAACGTCCCATGTACTCACATTGATGTTTAAATTTGTAAGCGCATGAAGACAGTCACTTGTGGTATCTAACAGCTCCTTTAATGCGGCAGCTGATTCTACATTTAATCGCTTCTGGCTAAACAACCTTTTCAAAATACAATTGACTAGATACTTTTTATTAGCATAGCGCTTTTCCAACTGAGACCAACATTCGCTGTAGTTGGCATCTGTAATGGGTGTATGCCTAATCAACTGTTCGGCTTCCCCAGTAAGATGGCTTTTAAGATAGTGCAGTTTTTGCACATTATCTAAAGATGCGTTATTGTGTATAAGCGACTTAAAAAGATCGTGAAAGGCTGTCCATTCACTGTATTTGCCAGAAAAATTGGGAATTGTGATCTTGGGCAACTTTACCAACGAATTGGATGCCTTAGAAGAATTATGATTGTTAGAGCCACTATTTTGTGGTACCGGTTCTCTAGTATTAATCTTATTAAACGTTGCTTTCATCAGACATTTACATGATATATAAGTATCTTCGGTAGAATCATATAAATCGACAACCTTTTGACCTATGTCTTCTATCTTATAACGACCATAAAGTTGAGATTTGGTTTCCTTAAATGAAGACCAATCCTTTTCTAGTAATTCGAGCCTTGTCTCGATATATTCTATTGTCAATCTATCTTTAGGACTCTTTTTAAAATTAGTAAAAGCCTTTTGTATAACATTTTGGAGGTCTTTCAATATATTTACTTGACCTTCCATCATGAACAACAATAAAAATATTCAAATAAGTTTTGAAATTGATTAAAAAGTATAATTTAATAAACTACGAGTATATAAAATTCAACAAAACCTAATAAAAGAAAACCTAGATTGAGACTTAAAACTTACAAGTTTGGTTCTAAACAACACGTACTGATTTTTTCTAAGTCTTATTGAGAGCGAAAAATTTTACAAGTGTTTTTTTTTTAAAACGAAGACTGGTAGAAATCGGGCATAGATTCCCCGTTCCGTCGTTTTTTGTAAAACTATTCTAAGTCTAACAAACATGCACACTTTTAAAGCTAAGTTAAATTATTATCTAAATGTTAAAGTACAAATCTTCTTCAAAATAAAGTTCAAAATTGCTTGGCAAAATCTTCTTAAAATCACTGCTATTAGTATATTTTATTAAATTGTACTCACGTTTGCACTTCACTCACACTTCCAAGTCGGTTTCGTAGTGTATCACTGGTGCCGCCCTCTGTGGCGTCACTTGGAACTTCAACTGCCGGTTGTTGACGTCGATTTCGTTCACCTTGCTGAACGAAGTTGTCGCCTGAACTCGATTACTGATCTTCTGTTGAACTACTGGTGGCGCCCTCTGCCGCGACACGTTGAACTAACAATTCCACAGCGGCTGAGCTCGTCCACTTGCTGGACAAAGCTGTTGCTGCCTCTGCGGGATGCCCGGTACTCTTGCCGCAGCGATCCACTGCGAGTACACTGGGGAGCGGTCCAGAGCTGGCACCGCTAACTTCAAAAAATTCAGACTTTCTGGGTCTGATCCGGCTCGAAGGACCAATGTTTATTACCGAGCTGGTAATTTTTGTACTAACACTTGTGGGAACACTAATAGGGTTGAGATTTGAAATAAAACCAAATTGTGTCCTGATCTAAGCTGGTTATATATTTGCTTAAAATTTACTCGAGCCCAACCAAATCGTGGTAACGAAACCATAGCGACTTTTAATTTGACGCCAACGCCATCTATCGAGTTCGAGGTTAACAATTTAATAGTTACATTTTGTTACTACGGTTTCTGCATTAACAGTTCTATTACTGACTCCATTTGTGTCATTGGTGTATTGTTAATAAGTGTTTAGACAATATCTTTAAGCTAGTGTACGTCTACTATACTACAGTACGAGATGAGAATACATACACTAATTTTATATATATACCTCTTAGCACTGTAAGAAATTATAATATTATCTACTTACTCTATATTCTCCATAGCACATTACAAGTCATACGCCTATTTGATCTAACACATACATTTATAAACACAAGCCTTCGTACATACATTCTTATTACGCATATACATAACATGCTACAAGTCATACGCCTATATACTCTTATACATACATTCATAATCACATGCCTACGTGTATACTATACATACTAATTCTTTCAAAACTAAAATGAATACCATCATCACACACCTCCAGAAATAAAATAAACTGTATTAGTCACATGCTCTATCAGACATTTATGCAATATAATTTTAGGAAGCACATCTGTTATAAATGACTATTATAACTAAAATAAGCGAAGAAATGGACTCGATTCCTGGGGCAAACTCGCATAAATGTCTACCAGAAGAATGTACTATACATTTAATTAATCCAGATAAGTCAATAAATATTTTACATTTAAATATAAGAAGTATCAATAAACACTTTGACGATCTATCTGTACTCTTGACTACTATTAAAACAAGATGCGACTTAATTATCTTAACAGAATGTTGGCTAAGCAAGGTCGATAAAATACAGATTTTAGAAGGCTATACCTCATTTTATAGTAAGCGTACAAAAAACCAAAATGATGGTATTATAATCTATAGTAATAAAGATTTAAAGTGCAAGGTGTCTGAACCAGCTTTTGTGGGTGCTAATTGTCATCTTTGTTCTATAGATCAAAAATTAGCGCTAGTAGCAGTTTATCGCTCACCATCTCACCGGGGCCTAGATAAGTTTGATGAATTTTTGAATAGCTTGAACTCTATCTACACCAAGTTAGAAAATTATCACAATATAGCACTGATAGGAGACATTAATGTAGATATCAAAACTGATACTACAGATGAGAGAAGTAATGACTATCTTATACTGAATGCTATGCATGGCCTAATACCAACCCACCTATTGCCCACTAGACTCAAAAATTGCTTAGACCACATCCTTTTAAAATCTAAGTTACCTTCAACTTCTATAATATTAAAAACCGACATTACAGATCATGCACCCATCATTTTATCTTTGCAAAATATAAATTCAAACCAAAAAGGTAATAACTTGTTCACACATCTAGATCAACGAGCGATTAAATCTGATTTAGAAAATACAAATTTTGACGATATATTAAAATCAAGTAACGCTAATGAAGCAACAAATAAATGTATATCAATAGTTACGTCCATCATAAATAAACACACACATAAAAAAAAAGTTTCTAGAAGAAAAAGAATTGTAAGACCCTGGATTACTCCTGGGCTCTTACGCTGCATTACCAACAGAAATAAACTACATAAGAAATCATTCAACGCGCCGGATAATTTAATTCTTAAATTAACTTATACGCGCTATTGTAGAGGAAGCGCCATCACTCTAGTCCATATTAAACCTATAAATAATGTAGTTTCATTTATTATGTTTCCTTATGTATGTCATTGTTATAATTGTCTAAAAAGTAAAGTCTAATTAAAGTTAAAAGTTTACTGAAGTACCTTTACACTACAGCGCAGGTAGTGTATGTCGCAACGTTAAAATTGTCCAATTAGAACAAAGCAAATCTTCAAGCAATTCTTGCAAGCCAGCTATTGGTTACTTGATCTCATGTTTCCCATGTATTAGTGCAGTACAGTGGAAAGTTTTTGAAGCCCGCTATGTGTCTAAACATAGACCAATGTAAACCTTATATACCCGTAATTTACAAATGTAAATTTGGTTTGTTTTTATTGTCGATTTTGGGTTTATGTGTAAGTTAAATTAGAATCTAAATGGAAAATATAACATAGAATTAGATTACCCATGTAATACATACTTTACTTAATGTGAATATGTTAGTTTTGTTGTTTTGTAAAGAAGTAAATATGTATCAAGTAAATATGCAGGTGTTCATTACCTAAGTCATTAAAGTAGCTGTTTTAATTGGTGAACAAACGAAAAATGAAGCGCCTGTGATTGGCAGGTCGAAATGTTAAAGTTTAAGCTTGAAATAAGCGAAATGTATTGACTGTTTGGGCTGCATTTGCCGCACTACTTGACCCATAGTGTTTTAGTCATAAATATAGGTGCCCCAGGCAGTCAAAACCAGTTCTCAGTGTTCTCAGTGTTTTCAGTGTTCTCAGAGTTCTCAGTGTTCTCAGTAGTCCTCGGACTTTCTCTCTCTATTTGTATTTTATGTCTTGTGCTCTTGTATAACTGTGTCTTGTTTGTGTGTCCACTATTGGGCAAATAATTCTGCTTTTACATTTTCTGACTGTTTATTTCTGTGTGTTTTTACTGACTTTTAAATTTGTGCCTTTTATGACTTTTTACATGTGCTAATATACAAACTTTTATATGCAAACTGTGTCGCCATTTCATTAACCCGCCCGCTCGAACTCATCCAGCGATCGTGTCGCAAGATAACAATACGCCAGTCGACACACAAATCCTCAACCCTCGCGCCTATCGCGAAAAGCATAGTCAACACGCTATCGTAATTTCTGTAATTCCCTCCTTCGTAAGCTAAAGTTCATGTAATTTTTTTAAATTTGTTTTAAATTTAGTTTTATAAGATATTTTTAAAGCTTTATTTTGTATAACTTGCAGCAGTTGATTCGTTATACACGGGCGGACTAGTGTAGTATAGATCCTTAATTTAGTGCTGCTTAGGGTTTAAGGCGCCAAGTTCTTGGGCGCCCTTCACGCATAAATTAGAAATATGTTTGGACCAATTAAGTCTACTATCCATATTTATTCCAAGATAACGCACACAAGTTTTCCACGGTACCGTATGACCTGCAATTTTTAATGTTCTTATAGGGGAGTGCCTAGCACGAGAGAAAAGTATTGCTTCCGTCTTACCCTCATTTATTTTGAGTTTCAAATTCTTGAAATAGTCAAGAAGTAAGTCGATAGAGTATTGTAGGCGACCTATGATCAAATCCGTATCATCCGAAGAGGTATACGAAGCAGTATCGTCAGCAAAGCAAGCCAATTTAGTTTGAGGTTGGATAGGGATATCATTTAGGAACAGAAGAAATAAAAAGGGCCCAACAATCGAGCCCTGCGAAACGCCAGCCAGGATGTTTTGGGGTAATGAAGTGGATTACCCGATGTAAACCTGGAATTTTCGATCCGCCAGGTATGATTGAATAAGTTTAATGAGAGGCATGGGCACCCCCAGAATGAGTAACTTGTGTAGCAGACCTTCGTGCCAGACGGTATCAAAGGCTTTTTCGATATCCAGCAGGAACATACCGGTGGATTGCCTGAGATTTAAGTGATGGGATATGTGTTCAGTCACCCTAGCTAGCTGTTGAGTAGTTAAGTGAGTGGCACGAAACCCAAACTGCTCCTGGATCAGAAACTGCTCAGTGGCACCAAATAGTCTAGTGTAGATTACAGACTCAAAAAGTTTGCCAGCAGAGGGTAACAGGCTTATTGGACGGTAATTTACAGGTAAGGTCCTATTTTTCCCGGGTATTTTAAGTGGTATTATTTTACCTTTTTTCCAGATGTTCGGAAAATAGCCTAGACTAAAACAACCATTGAAAATTTTCGTAACGTAAACTATCGCTTTCTGTGGCAAGTTCTTCAAGAGTAAGTTGTGGATCCCGTCATGACTAGCAGATTTACGGGCTTTAAGCTTTGTCAGTCGTTTACGAATCTCAAATGGCTTTACAGGTTTTATAAAATCGAAAGTGAAGTTATAATTATTTATTACTGACATGGAATTTGATACCTCTTCTTAGAGTACAGGGTCGCAAGCCCAGTTTGTGGTAAGGCTCATGTTGGCGCTAAACGCATTTGCTAAGGCGTTACATTGCTCAGTCGTGCTAGCTGTTGGTGACCCATCTGACATTTTAGGGAGTGGTATATTAGTAGATCTAGGCTTGAGGGATTTAGTCAGACGCCAAATATCTTGGCTGGGGTTGTCAACCTTAGCCAGTTTAGAATTCCATACGTTGTCGAGTTAATTTTGAATATTTAAATTTATGTACGTTTGAAGCATGTTTATGTAACTACGGTTGAGTCTTCTAAGGTAACCACTGGGCAGTCTCTGCTCAATACGACGCAAATAGTTTTTGTTTCGGATTTGCACCTGCCATGTTGTCTCTCCACCACCCTTGGTTGACTGGTAGAGAATGCCTAAGGCATTAAGTCCGCCTTTATACATTTGTGTTGCATGAAGTTTTAATAAATAAATAAACCTTTAACGTACCGAGGAAGTTTGGTAGGGGTTTCACTAGATATAGCAGTCGTACAGGGTATGGAGGAGTCTCTAGCATCGATAATACATTGTTGCAAATGAACAATAGCAGAATCAATTTCTTGTTCAGTTTTGAAAGTCTTAGAACTAAGCATAATGTTTTTATTGAGGTGGGAACGATACTTACTCCAATTTGCGCAGTTAAGTTTAAATTTTTATGTCAGCTAAGTGCTATCTTCTGAGATACAGGCCTTGCCTAGTTCAAAAGATAGAGTCAACACCCGAAATAAACCTCTCTTTACCACCGCCGCTAATGCTGTTGGATTATTATCATATAATGTGCATGATTTTAGTATACATACTGTTACGTCGACCGTATTACACTGGAACGTTCGAGAATGTGGTCGAAGTTTCCAGAAGTTTCCACTAGGTTCGAGAACGTTCCATTGTGGTACTGTGTAGAAGTTCATAGATGTTTCTAGAATATTCCACTATAAGATAGTTCGACAATGTTCTGGAAACTTCCATGACCGTATAAATAGGCCGGACGGCGGGCGAGTGAGTCAGTCTGATTTCGACTACGGATGCGAACGGATGCGAATACAAGCGATTGCGAAGAGAACAGTGATTATTAGCGAATTAGTGTTTGTGTTTATAAGTTGTTGAGTTAATAAAGGATATTTAGTTAATTAATTGTTGTAAAATAATTTATCCCATTGGAGTTGCCCAAGCGTGTAAATAGCCGTGGGTCTCTGCGGATGTAGAACAGTAAGTACGACCAAGCACTTGGAGGGAATGCTGGCCCAAAATTGCCTATATTTGTCTGTATAACTTCAAGTTAGGAGTGGTCGGCAGCAGTCGGCGAATGTGGCCCTACTCAATTTGTAAAACAAGTGGTACCTTACTTTCCGGGCTGTTCTCGATGGTTGCACGTCGACTTGTCGAGTGGCCACTCGTTCTCTTCACACCAACACTCCTGATTATTCTTGTTCAATAGTTAACGGACGCGGTAAATATGGGTTATTTATTATTCCCGGAGGATCCCCAACGTTTACGGGATTTACTCGTGATTTTAGCGTATTTGCGGGGACGATATTATTTTAAGACATTAATTTAGTCTGCGGTGAGATGCGCGCTGTGCCTCGCGGCGTTAGACACACACACACACTGACGTCAAACTGACGTGACGTCGATTGTTGCATTTTAAATTGTCTATAGCTCGCTTAAAGCCGGCCACTCACGTCTGTCTGACAAATTAAAGCGAGACACACACGCGACGTGATACCAACCCCACCCAACTTGCAGAGTGGCGGCAACTCGCCACACCACCCATATCCAGGATGAAGTCTTGTGCCGTAAATGGGAAAATGCTCGAGGAGACAACTGTCATCTACAAATTGTTGTCCCCAAAGCTAAAGTACCTGATGTTTTACGGCTCTACCATGATGGATGTTCAGGAGGACATATGGGGGTAAAAAGAACTCTACTGAAGATACGAGAGCGGTTTTACTGGATTCACTGTCGAGAGGATGTTGAAGACTGGTGCCGCAAATGTACCAGTTGTGCGGCTGTGAAAGGACCCCAGACTCGCAGCAGAGGTGCTTTACAATTATACAACGTGGGAGCCCCCTGGGAACGGATAGCACTAGACGTTGCAGGACCATTTCCGGAAAGTGAAAACGGAAACAAGTACTTCATGGTTGTCATGGATTACTTCACAAAGTGGCCAGAAGTCTTCGCCATTCCCAACCAAGAAGCAACAACAGTCGCAGATAAATTGGTTCAGGAAGTCTTCTGTCGTTTTGGAGTACCCTTGGAAATTCACAGCGACCAAGGGAGGAGTTTTGAATCACAAGTTTTCCAGGAGACTTGTCGACTGATGGGTACTCACAAGACCAGAACCACTTCTTACCATCCGCAATCTGATGGAATGGTAGAACGTTTCAACCAAACGTTGGAGAGATATCTGGCAAAAGTTGTGGAAAGCAGGCAAAGGGATTGGGACAAGCATATACAGCCATTTCTTCTGTCCTACCGTAGTGCAGTTCACGAAAGTACGACTGTGACACCAGCCTTCGCGAACTTTGGAAGGGAATTACGGTTGCCTGCAGATTTAATCACCGGAACCCCCCCTGATGCCCCACGCAGTGTAACCGATTATGCGAATGATTTGCGTAACAAGTTGAATGATGTATATGAGCATATCAGACAATCCGGCCAACAAATGTCTGATAAGATGAAGACCCGATACGACCGGAAGGCAAACCATAGAGGTTTTGACGAGGGTTCACTGGTGTGGTTGCATAACCCAGTGCGCAGCAAAGGGAAGTCTCCCAAATTGCAAGCAAAATGGGATGGACCATACCGAATCGTGACCAGGATCAACGATGTTACCTACCGAATACAGAAGGGTCCACGAGGTGCGTCTAAGATAGTCCATGTAGACCGATTGGCGCGATACTACGGGACTAATGATGCTCGGGACGAGCATGTCTAAGGAGGGGGCAGTGTTACGTCGACCGTATTACACTGGAACGTTCGAGAATGTGGTCGACGTTTCCAGAAGTTTCCACTAGGTTCGAGAACGTTCCATTGTGGTACTGTGTAGAAGTTCATAGATGTTTCTAGAATATTCCACTATAAGATAGTTCGACAATGTTCTGGAAACTTCCATGACCGTATAAATAGGCCGGACGGCGGGCGAGTGAGTCAGTCTGATTTCGACTACGGATGCGAACGGATGCGAATACAAGCGATTGCGAAGAGAACAGTGATTATTAGCGAATTAGTGTTTGTGTTTATAAGTTGTTGAGTTAATAAAGGATATTTAGTTAATTAATTGTTGTAAAATAATTTATCCCATACCCAGCTCGTAACAATACCTAGTATTAAGTATTTTTACTATGTAATCCTTGTTGCTAAGCTGGTGAGAAATAAACTATTTTTTTTTATTATTATTTATTTAGTATTATGGTGTAGCACTTCTTCTTAGCGTGTAAATAGAGTATTTGCTTATTTAAATCCCCAGTCTAGCCCAGTATTCGGCCTCGGTAATGCGTCCTCCGATGCTGTCATCCGAACCTTTCCTGAACATTTTACAGGGCATGCGGTGCAAGGTGGAAGGTAGGACTGAGGAGAGACTCCGCACAAACACTGAAGATCGGAACCATCCGAAACGCCCCCCCTGAGGAGATTGTCTTTGATGCGGCCAACCTGAATGACAACTAAGAAGGAAGTATCAAGAAGGAAGTATCAGTCCGGTCTTGATCGTGAACGCGAGCGCAAGCTAGGTAGGCGCATCTCAATTGCAAAAATGGATAACGTATCTAAGAGGCTTAAATGTGCGAGTTGTAACATTGTGATATGTGAGGTGTTGGCTTTTATCCAAAATAAACTGGATGTTATGGACGAGCAAAGCCTCGTGCAAATATGTGAGAGTGCTTTTAGTACGGCGGACATTCAATCAGCGAAGTCGTTACTCTTTAAATCATTGAGCAAGCGGGCGACGACGCGAAAGCGGCAAGGAAGAACCTTACGAGACCTGGAGGATATGATCTGCTTACTTAAGGAGACAGATCCTGAAGAGATTCCGATTTTTGTGGCCAGAAGATTAGAAAAATTTCCGCCCGTAACATTCGATCATGTCGATGTTACAGTGTTACTTAAAAAGATAGTTCTACTTGAGAAGAACATACAAGATTTTCGACATAATCAAATAAAACTTCGTCTTTTATTAAATCAGGAGAGAAATGTTAACACTATGAGAGGAGGAGGTAGATTTAAAATGTTCGATAGTGGGCCGATGGCATTACCTATATTATGCGGTGGTGAATCAGAGGTCGAGCGCAATGCGAACGACCCATCTCTTTTTCCCGTGCAGCAACCGCCGCCTGTGTCGTCACCAGCGAGCGAGCCTAAGGCAGGTGTGACTGAGACAGATGGATGCGTACTATCAAGTTCAACTGATAAAGAGAAGTCGTCGAGTACCTACTGTGCGCCGCTTGCGCTAGCGCCGCCGATTAGCGAAACAGCTGATGATTGTAAACAAATAAATGTTACAATTGAGAAGCGTCACTCGTTTTCAGAGGTTATTCAGAAGGACGGTAAATGGAAGGTGTTAATTAATAAATATAATGATGAGTGGACCGTGGTGCAGAAGCGGAGACATAAAAATCAGTTTATTAGTCAGAGAGGGAGTGCGGTTGTTGACGTTAAGGAGAAAAGTGTACAATTTAGAGCGGCGGACACGAAAGTGCCACTATTTATATCTAATATGCCAGTGTCAGAGCAGGCTATTGTAAACTACGCGTATGAGAAAACTCGAGAGCGAGTTACACTAATTAAAATTAAAATGAAGCGGGAAAGAGACTATAACGCTTACAAGCTTTTTGTAACTAAATATAAAATTGATACATTTTTAGATGATAAGTTGTGGCCATCTGGAGTATCATTTAGGCGTTTTGTGCACTTTCCTATGAGGCGAGTTAACAAAGATGTAGATGAAAATATAGAAAACAAAAATGGACAGTCTTAGTAAGATAGTAAGCTTTAATTGCAAATCACTCAAGAGGTCTATGGAAGGAATAAGAGCGTTATGTCGGTCGGCGGACGTGATAGCCCTTCACGAGGCGTGGTTGCTGCCACACGATCTGCCGTTGCTCAGGACGGTTGATGACAGCTTCGGGTGCACCGGCACGTCGGCTGTGGACACTTCGGCGGGCCTTTTGAGCGGGAGGCCATAAGGTGGCGTCGCGTTGCTGTGGCGTAAAAGTGCTTTCGAGACAGTGTTGCCGATTGAGTGTAATAATGTGCGAGTGTGCGCGGTCAGGATAACCGTAAGTACTAGATCTGTAGTAGTGTTCAGTGTGTACATGCCAACAAACTCGAATGACAATCTTCCGGAGTTTACAGCCTGTCTTAGTACTATTCGCTCAATAATAGAAGTAGAGGAGAATAAAGGAGTTGAGGCTTTTTACATCCTAGGAGACTACGAGTATAATGCACATCCAAATGAGTTGTTTTATCACGAAATGATAAATTTTTGTTCAGATCAAAGCTGGGTCTGTGTAGATGTGAAGATGTGTGATAGTAATACCAACACTTAAACAAGTGAATCTCATGGCAGTAATAGATGGTTGGACCACTGCATCGTCACTGAGTCTGCGCAGCAATCAGTCGTTAGTGTCACAGTAATGTATGACTTGTATTGGTCCGACCATTACCCGATTGTGGTTGAATGTGACTTGCTCAAAATAAAATGTAAGATTGTAGACAGCATGCTTAAGGATAATCTCGTTAATCGTGTTGTGTGGGGCGAGATGATGTCTGACCAGATTAGCGAGTACCACGACCTCTGTCACTCTAAGCTGAGACTTATAGATATTCCTCAGGAGCTGAGTGATTGTTGTGACAAGTTCTGTGATCACAGAGAACATTGTTCAGCTCTTGATAAAATGTATTCTAATATTGTGAATATACTGGTACAGGCCGCCGTACAAACTTATAAGATAAAGTGTCGGAGGAGGGGTGGCTATGTCACAGGCTGGAACAAACATGTCGCAGACGCTCACCGCGAGGCGCGGTCTGAATTCCAGGTGTGGACAATGGCTGGTCGCCCGGCCAGTGGTCGTGTCTTTCATGATATGGCGGTGGCAACGAGACATTTTAAGGCTAAACTTAAGCGGTGTCAGAACAGGCAGGATCAGCTTAAAATGAATCTCCTTGCTTTCAACCACTCTAACAAGGACTTTAGGCATTTTTGGAAAAACACAAATAAAATGAATGTGCGGCCTAGTCTCCCGGTGAGTGTCCGTCCGTACCAATCATAAGAATATTGCTGAAGCTTTTAGGGACCACTTTTCGGTGCACTCACTCCTGGGCTCATCGTCTTATGGAGCAAATGGTGCTGAGACCATTGAGACTGAGCGGAACGCGAAAGTACCAGCCAAGAGTGTGGCTACCATTATTTCAAGAATGCAACGTGGGAAATCGCCGGGTCACGATGGTCTCAGCATCAAACATTTTAAACATGCGGGAGTCCATCTGCCTAGAGTTTTGTCGCTATTTTTCACTCTGTGCCTTAGTCATTCTTATCTACCGCAGCCACTTATGCGGACGATAGTGGTCCCCATAGTTAAAAACAAAACTGGTGACACATCCGACATGAACAACTATCGACCCATCTCGCTAGCCACCACCATGGCCAAGCTGCTTGACGGTTTGATGAAAGGCTGCCTCTCAGAATATGTTAAAGTGCATGACGCACAGTTCGGATTCAAGGCGGGCGTTTCCACGGAGAGTGGCATACTCAGCCTGAAGCACACCGTCAAGTACTACACTGCAAGGAGGACGCTGGTATACGCGTGTTTCCTTGATTTGTCGAAAGCTTTCGATCTTGTTTCGTATAATGTGCTATGGGACAAGTTGAGGGGCATGGGTGTGCCGTCGGAGTACACAGCCCATCTCCGCTACTGGTATGCTCACCAGACAAATCGGGTGAGGTGGGTCGGTACTCTGTCAGATGAGTATCGGATGGAATGTGGTGTAAGGCAGGAGGGGTTAAGCTCGCTCCTGTTGTTTAATTTATATATTAATCAGCTTATCGAGCGGCTGAGCAGCACACATGTCGGCTGTCATATAGACGGTATATATGTCAATAACATAAGTTACGCGGACGACATGGTGTTGCTCAGTCCATCGATGAGCGGACTGAGGAAACTACTCACGATCTGCGAGGCCTATGCGGAGGTGCACGGCCTTAAATACAACTCAAAAAAAAAGCGAGGTGTAAGTGTTTACGGCACCTAAACAACAGCCCCGTCGTGTACCTCCAGTATATCTCAACGGCGTAGTACTAAATGTGGTGAATAGTTTTAAATACCTGGGTCATGTTGTCACCAGTGATCTTCGTGATGATGGCGACATAGAGCGCGAGCGCAGGGCGTTGGCGGTGAGGAGTAATATGCTCGCCCGTAGGTTTGCTCGCTGCACGGCAGACGTCAAAGAGAGTATATTTAAGGCGTTCTGTCAGTCCTTCTACACGAGCGGTCTGTGGGTGTCATACACGAGCCGAGCCTACAACGTCCTGCGCGTACAATACAACAACGCTTTCAGGATGCTGTTGCGATTGCCGCGACGTTGCAGTCCGTCGGGAATGTTTGCTGAGGCTCGTACGGATGGCTTTCACGCCATAATGCGTAAGAAAGCGGCATCGTTACTGCAACGCTTGCGTAGCACTCGGAACAGCATCCTGAAAATGATTGCTGGCAGAGTGGACTGCCCCATCCAAAGACACTGGGTGGGGATAAGTTTAGGCATAGCTTAATTGATGTAAGTACTAATAACACTAACATAGCATGTAAGCACAATCTGTTACTAACCACTAACAACTTATGGACTGTAAGGTCTGAAATAAATATATTTTATTTATTTTATTTTATAAATAAAAAAAAAAAGAGATTAGTATCTTATGTTTCCATTTGTCTAGCTTCACTGTAAACCTTCTAGATTCTACTCACGGCGTCGCTCGATTCAAATGTGCTGTCACGCGTTAAAATACCAAGGCAAAAAGTTATGTCGTAATCCATGTCATGGTCATGACCCGTGTGCCGAGTTTCAACTAAATCTGTTCAGCCATAGAGGCGTGATTGATCACCAAACATTCAGACTTGCGCGTTCAGTTTAGTTATAAAATTAGTAGGATTTAGCAACGTCAATCGCTATCATTTATAACGCTGTTAGTATGTATTAACAATGATATCTTCGCCACGATAAAGCATCTTGAGTGGAGAATTAATCAAAGCAGCGATTACTGCGGAGGGCAGACACCGCGCTCTGATTAATTATCCGCTTAGCTTGCGCGGAAAATTAACCATTTCTTAGAACAATCATATACCTATATTTACTTATTTATTTATTTAGAACATTCAAATAATGGTTTTGTTAATGATATGATGTGGTATATGCTTATGCATTTGTAATAATCTTTATTCAAGTATTTAGTTTTTTCCGTGTTATTCGAAACCGTGCTATTCTCAGTGATAACACATGGATCGCGTTCGAAACTCTACTGCGCGTGTCTCAGAAAGCTGCCCAGCTTCAGTGGGACTGAGCTGGACATGCCCGCCACATCCCGACCGAGTGTTGGGCACACATAACACAAAATTTGTGCCGGACCACGAAGGAGATTTCGCACTTGGATGTCTTCCTTAGGAAAGAGCAAAGTGGCCCACAGCCAGGAACAATCGAAAGACTGGAGGGCTTTTGCCCAGCTTGGGACCGCACAGATATATATCCGAAGCCTGGGTGACAAGGCAACATCACCTTCAATCCGTGACTGTCATATAAATAAAATTAACATAATGTAAAAAAATATATGATTTATTTCCCTTTTGTACTGTAAGGAAACATTTAGTCTGAGTTTACAGTCCGTAACGTGTGACTACGTGGTTCCAAACCTAGTAGAATACATACTCGTTTATATACTCAAAGCTTTCTCGACATTTATGACATGATCCACATTCCTCCGCATCAGACGCGAATGCCGTGACAACTGATTTATGAACAACTTGTATCACCTCAGTGATATTTGACAGATGTCAGTGACAAGCTCTCACACTAACTACATAGACTAGCGACCGGTATTACTGCTAGTCTGCCCATCATAGTCAAAATATTAGGCAACTGGGTTACATGACCTATAATTCCCTCACTTCACTTTTATTTGTTACTAGCTTCTGCCAGTGACTTCGCCCGCGTGGTAATAGTACTTCCCCCCATTATAAATTATAGCCTATGTGTTATTCTGATGTATAAGCAATATTACTGTAAAGTTTCATCAAAATCCGTTCAGTAGTTTATGCGTGGAAGACTAACAAACATACTATAAGGAAAAATAACGGTCAGTAAATCATAAGAAGCGTTTATTTAATCAGAAGGTAGCTACAATGTTATGTAAACTATAATTAGACCCTTTTAATTGCTATATAATTTATTTATCAAATAATGAACTGTTACATTTTTATTAGAAGTACCCCAAAACTTATTTTTTATGTCTATAATCAAATAGCACTGGCATATTTAACAAAACAATTAAATGACTAGAAATTCAAATGTCAATAAAACAATCTAATAGCACTGGAATATTTAACTAATAATTAAATATCAAGAAATAATGTTTTACCAACATTATTTCTGACTAAATACCTCTTACACTTGTACCAAATGAAGTATCACGGAGCGGTGTTGCTTCGAGGATGATGCGTGGCGAAAAAAGGGCCAAGCAGAGTGCTCAGAGGTGTTTTAAAGAAGCTGTCCTCGCGCGCCCCTCCTAACATCTGGTGACGTTCCGATTCACGTTTGACACCATTGCCAGCCGCAAAAATAGGTGCGACAACAATACATCCTCACAAACTTTCACATTTATATTATTAGTAGGCAGTAGGACTACCTACCACAACATGAGTAAAGTAGTAGTAACAAATAAAAGTGAAATGACTAGATTAGTTTTATTAGTTCTTTAGCGTAAGAGATGTAGTTAGTCTGTTCTGTCCGGATGCGGACACGTAGCGAAAGCAGCGGTCACGTGCCGGACAGCCGGACAAACTTCGTTAGACACCGGTGTGAGCAGGCATCCGTGCAGCCTAGTTACGCAGTTGCTTAGTGTCGAAGTAAGACTTCTTAATGTGTTACAAGTCACCTATTTAGGAATGTATTGATCTGTGTTAATTAAATTAGCTTCACCACGTAAATCATGTTATGGTTTTTGTTTCACTAACGCCGTATTAAAATAGCTTTATCATTACAACAACAGAACAGTTATTACACTCTTCAGTACAATGAAAAACCACAGTATCTGTGGACTGCAATATCATGAATATTTCATAGCTCTTTTAGTATTCAGTGCTCTGTACTTACTTAAGAAGATAGCTTCATTTGCTCATTAATTTTAATGAATACATAATTTCAAAACACAGGATTTAAGTATACAAACACAAGATCATACAGAACATAAGGTAAGTAAGGTTCCTGTATTCCTTCATTTCGGGACACACGGCAGTCCATCATTAAAATCCGTGGTACCAGGGCCTGATCCAGGGAGGGGGAGCCGGATGAATGCCCAGAGCAGCAAAATTGAAGGCGTTTGGCGGCTACTAAAAAAGCAATCATACGAATTTTGTTATTCACTCTCAATTTTTTATCGATTTTACGTTTCTGAACTGACAGCTCTTTTCGTTTCGTCAGAAAATCTAACTTATCCGAGATCCTTAAATCTCGCGCAATCTTTTCTTTCGTAAGTAAGACCACCGTAAAACATTAGATCGGGTCTTGTTTGCTAAAACTTTCAAATTCACTTCTAAAAATGGCATACTGCTATTTTGAGCAAATTAAATATTTAATTTGCCCTAAGAGACTAAGTCAGGCTCTGCGTCGTACTTACAACGGCTACGTCAGGAGAGTAAATTAAATCGTTTCAGTCCGATGCTCCTAGACACAACTCTCTAGAGAAATCGCCTGTACTTATATGAGAACATAGACTTGCATACGTATACGTAGGGCATAAACACTGAAAAGGGACACCACGTGAATGAAAATTTGTTGAGAGTCAGACATAAACTACACCGGTAACTATGTACCTAACCATTACGAATACATAAACTACACTGGTAGGTAACTATATATCCAACCATTACGAATACCTAGACTGCACTGGTAACTATGTACCTAACCATTACAAATACATTATTCAGAGGCTATCTATGAGGAACTTCACACAAATTTAGTATCTCTCTTTATTTATAGTAATCTGTGTGTTATGTGTGTATACCAACAATTTCATGATTCAGACAAATAAATAATGTTGTCTTATCTTTAAATTATAATTTATTATGAATTAAATTTCATATTTATATTATTATGTTAAAATTCTTAAGAAGAGTGATATGGTTTAAGAATTTTATTTCCTCATAAGAATTAACAATAATTCACTTACTGAGAAACCAGATTTACAATTTATGTTTAAATAACAAGCGTACAGTTAAACAAGCTTCAAATATTCTTGAACACATGTCGTACCCTCAGTGGAAAATAGGCATAAGTGAATTTACATTGAATCATCGATTTTATCATATTTGAAAAGTACGTTTAAAGATACATACGCAATTTTTTTTTCATATTTTTCTTGTTTAATTTGACGAATTAATTCAAGAAAATAGTTTTGAGAATTTATATTCCATCACTTTTTTTCTTAAGGATTAGTAGATTATGTGATATAACGCAAATAATAAATTAAAAAATATGACATATTAATTAATAATATGTTTATACCTAAAATTTAATGTAGAAAATAAATAGTAACAAATATTATGATTTAAATGCGTTTGCTTTTTTTACATCGCTAGTCTTGTATACACGATTATCTTTTTATTCGTTATATTAACTAGGTAAGGAAATTATCTTAAATGCGCTTACTTAACCAAAAAGATAAACTTAAAAAATAAAAACAGCAGTATGACTGTTTACTTCTTATGAACTTAAAATAAATTACAATAATAACAATTACTGCTTTTTTCCACTAAAAACTTTCCTTTACGTCGAAACATAAGACTACAAACTGCAGCACGGCTGTAACATAAGAATTATTACTTCTTTCTTCCACTAGAATATTTTCATTGCACCGGGACGTAAGATTTGATACAGCGGCGCGGGAGTAGACAGCGGGAACATAAGCGTGAATACGTCGATGCAGGGGGGAGGGGGCGGTGCGTATCCACGCGCTTGACAGTCAGTGCCCGTTTCTAGGTCAAGGTAATAGCTGCGTTTACGCATTTGCGAAAACAAAACAACAACAATTGAGTGGTTTTTCTTCTTATTTTAAAGTAAAGTGACCTGAAAATGTATAACCGGACACAGCACAGTAGGGCGAGAAGAATTTTGAAGTTAATAGGTAAGTACATTTAGATTTAATTCTTATAAAAGCTAAAAATAAATTATTCCACAATGACGTGTTTACTGTATAATCAATAACATTGAGCGACTGTCGTCCGACCTTTGTAACCGGAACCAAAACAATATCGTGGTTACACATTCTGAATGAATGAAGGTGCAGTTTCCTCACGATGTTTTATCTTACCGCCAGCTAGTGGTTCAAGTAGTATGTAAGTGCGCTAGACAATTACAGCAATCGTCTGGTCTCAAACTAGGGGAACCTATATGAATGATTCGCTGTCTATTATTATAAAATTAATTTCTGTTACTAACGTGTAATTTTATTTCTAATTTGTAAAGACATACCATAGATGTTATAACAAAATGTGTATTTGTAAATATTTATATTAGGTACATGATACTTTCAAAATCGTTAACTAGGTATTATTGTTTAATCTATACTAATATTATAGAGAGGTAATATTTTTTTGTTTGTTTGTTTGTAATAAATAGGCTCCGAAACTACAGGACCGATTTTAAAAGTTCTTTCACCATTCGAAAGCTACGTTATCCACGAGTAACATAAGCTACTTTTTATCCCCGTAAGTAGGTACCACGCGGGCGGAGCCGCGGGCGGAAGCTAGTATATTTATATAAAAGTAATCGATCTGTGTCCGAAAAAACCGACACAAAGTTTGTTCAACCCGGGAATTGAACCCAGGACTTATACCACTAAACTAACGAGGCGTTATATTTATATACTTACATCTAAAAATCTCAGCCATATCACTTTAATTACCTGGTCTTAAACTAAGGATTCTGTAAAGGATTTGGCAAGGGGTACGTACACTCAGACCCAAGTCAGTTTAGTAAAGTTTGTTTGTTTGTCCGACCGGGAATCGAACCCGGAGCCTTTCGTCCTATAGACACTAATAATTGTGGCATCGAGGATGTCAGACAAAGAATAATGTCTTACCTTAACTTACCTTATTTTGTGAGCAAGACGTCTTTAGTAACAACTTAATATGATATTATTTATATTACATTTTATAATAAAATAATTTATTTACAGACGTCGACACAGAAGCAGAACAAACATCTGGAAATTATGAAGTCAGTCGTGGTGATATTATGTACACCGCGCCGTCAACAAGTCGAAGTAGCAGACGACAATCTACAGTAAATTACAGAATTAGTGAGTCTTCGAATGAAGAGCCATTTTCACCACCGGTATCTGAATATTTACCAAGTTCGAGTCCTAGTCCGATAGCAGACTTAGGCAATACTTTACCATCTTCAATATTGAATGACTTCGATTTTAGTTTGAGAGATTGCTTAGGTAATTCTACACTTTTCTCTTCTCCAATTTCCACCACTCATAATAATTTAATTTTTATAGCGTCACCTACTGTCGTTTTTATATCTAATCCTCAAAAAACAATTTCTATGGGTAACAAAGACAGTTATGAAAATTTAGGGGTATCATCAGGAAATTACATAGAAGGAGTTTATCCTTTACCGAATGATGCCGATCTTGAACCCGTATCCATGTTCTGGTATAATGCACCACTTCCTGAAAAGAGCATAACTGCCGCAGAACCTGAAACAGAACCTACATTTACTAGCCCTACAAGAACTCTGCTGACTCTTGAAAGTACTACGGTCATGCTTCGTGAAGCAGAGCCTGCATCCATAGCATGTCGCGACGAATTTCCGTTAGTTGAACATAATACTGCCGCAGAACCTGAAAAAGAACTTACATCTACAAGTCTTGCAAAAACTCCACAGACTCTTGAAAATACCCCGGCTATACTACCTGAAGCAGAACCTACATCCATAACATGTTATAACGACGAAACTCTTCCAGTTGGACATAATACTCTCACAGAACCTGAAACAGAACCTATATCTACAAGCCCTGATAGAACTCCACCGGTCTCTTCAATTGCCACAGCTATAGTTCCTCACTCAGACCCTCCAATCATAGCCTGCCACGTTGAAACTCTACCAGCTGGATATAATTCCACCACAGAACCTGAAGCAACAAATTCTCGTCCAGTGTTAGTAACTGAAGCTAATACAAATCCTAGAAAAAGAAAGCGTAATCCCGAAAAATGGTCTCAAACACAAAAAAAAATCAAATTAAATACAGGTCAACAGCCTCAAAAACAGATGCAAGAGCCTTGCAAGTGTAAGCTTAAATGCTTTGAAAAAATACCCAGCGACAGGAGGTTGGTAATATTTAAGCAATTTTGGGCTTGTGGTAACCATGAAACTCAATGGCAATTCATTTTGAAAAACACTGAGATTATAGAACCTAAAGTTATGAAAATTCAGCGTAAGCGTGAACGAAATCGTACACTGGTTTATTATTTGCCGTCAAAAAACGATGTATGCCTTGTGACTAATTTGAAAGTGTGCAAAACTATGTTTCTTAATACGCTAGGTATTAAAGAAAGAACAGTTTACACTGCTATTGATAAATATGCTAATGGGGACCAAATAACAGACCTTCGAGGAAAACATACCAATAGACCTCATAGAACAGCCAGCGAAACAGAACAGAGTGCAATTCAACATATTCAGTCCTTTCCTTGTATCGAATCTCACTATCTTAGACAAAATTCCAGCCGTCAATATTTGTCACAAGACTTAAATATCTCAAAAATGCATCGTTTGTACAAAGATTGGATATCAGAAAATGAAAACTTTCGTAATACTAAAGTGGCAAGCGAATATCAATATAATCAAATATTTAATACACATTTTAACCTTTCTTTTTTCCGGCCGAAGAAGGATTTGTGCAATTTATGTAGCAAATACGACAATTCAACTGAAGAAGGTAAATTACAACTGAAAGAGGATTATGACAGTCATATAAAAAATAAAAACATCATACGAAATATGAAGGATAGTGAAAAAGAATCAGCAGATCCTAATGTGAAAACTGTAGCTGTTTTTGACTTGGAAAAGGTTCTTAGTTTACCGCAATCTAATGTGAATATTTTCCATTATAAAAGGAAATACCCCGCATACAATTTCACTGTGTACAATTTAATATCCCGTCAAGGGTTTTGTTATCTATGGCATGCACAAATTGCAAAAAGGGGTGCGAATGAAATCGCTAGTTGCTTATTACACTTCATTAAATCTGAAGTTAACAGGGGTATAAAGTCAATTTCACTGTATTCAGATAATTGTTCGGGCCAGAACAGAAATCGGTTCATATTCGCGATGTATATTTATGTATCACGTGTATTGAACGTAGAAGTTACACACAGGTTTTTACAAACTGGCCACACTCAGAACGAAGGCGACTCAATGCATGCCTGCATCGAGAAAAATATGAAAAATAAGACATTGTACTCGCCTGACCAACTGTACGAAGTAATCATGAATTCAAAAGTACAAAATAAGTTTGTAATTAAAGAAATGAATCAAAATGACTTTTACAACCTAAAAAGTCAAGTCACGACAAGCAAGAATTGGTCACAAGACACAAACGGGCATAAAGTATTTTTCTCAAAAATTAAAGAAATCAAAACAAGTCCCGATGCACCAAATAAATTATTATTTAAATATGATTTCGAAAGTGAATATTTGGTACTAGACACTACAAATCGTACGACGACGACGCGCACACGCAAATCAAATAATGCCAATGCTGTAGATGTTAATGAACTTCCACTTGCATATGCTCAATTGTTACCTATTTCTGACGCGTTGTTCAAAGACTTAATTAGCCTGTGTAATACAAATGCAATACCTCTACATTACCAAACATTCTATAGAAATTTGTTACCAGCGACTGAATCTCCAAATTTGGAGGTATTTGATTCATCTGAAGAAGAATAACTTTACTAGTTCCCGTATTTTTGATCTCATTATTATTTTAATTTGAATTTTGTTGAATTTTTATATTCATACGTATAAACATATTGATTATTAATAATTTTAAAACAAAAGGTACTGTGAAAGTATCAAAGGTCTTATTTTGTTAACAAATTATGCATGTCATGTTACCATAGATTTGTATTGAGAAAATAATAATATTTTGTTACATTTATATCCCTTCATTACCAAACATTCTATAGCCTAGAATGTTTGGTAATGAAGGAATTCGTAGAACGAAGATAACGTAGAAGGGAACAAGAATTTTTTGATTTATTGCTTAAAGAAGGTTTTTTTTTGTATTTTTATTTGTTGATTATTTTAAAACAAAAGGTACTGGCAATGTGTAAAGTACCTTGATTTGTTAATAATTTTTGCTTGTTATCTTAGATTTTTATTGAGAGAACATAATATTTTGTTGTACGGAGCCAAGAAAGAAGTTATTTCGTTAATTGTTACAAATCTTAACAAATGATCTACTGATTAGTTAATCATTTAAAAAAAAGTCATTAGTGGTAGTAATCTTCACCGAAACTCCACATTGCTGAATTATTACTGTCAAATTTTATTGTTGATAGTACGAACTTTAATTGTAGCCAAAACTATAATTATAATTTGCCTGAAATAAAAAAATAATGAACACAAAAAATGCATTTCCTTTTTTTCCCTTTAGTCATAAATATTAACTCTAAGTAATATGTGTTAATATGCAGCTAACTTTTCTTTAACATAATAATGGAATAAGTAATTATCTTTGTTTATTTAAGTTACCTTAGCAAGCCCCTAAATTGAAAAATGGGGTAAGTATTGCTAATACATTTCAAACATAATTGTAATAAAGGAAATAATGTAGTAATCTTACTTATACTAGCATAAATGTTTGTATTTACAAGTTCATTACTGCTTTAATACAACATACTTTTTGAAATATTTTTTCTTTTCTGGCAAAGTCTGGCATACATTTTGATACTCAGAATCCTGTATTTCATTACATTTTGAAAAATAGCATAATATTTTTTTTTTACAATTCCTAATAAACTATAAACATTAGTACTAACTTAAATACAACACGCAGTGCAACTTTTTTTTCTCCTTTTTTTGATACAAGAATAATTCTTCTTCGTTTGAAAATAAAGTAAATATGCCCATAAATTCAATTTTTTCGCCATACTGAAAAATCACCATTTTCGTCTTATGCCTTTTTTCCACTGGGGGTACGATGTGTTGAGAGATGCTAGTGACGCGTATAAATACCCAGCAAAGGGTAACTTTACTGAGAACTTGCAAGAAGCTAGCAAAGTGAGCGTCAAATGCGACACGTTCATGACGGGCTCACGCGCTTGACTTGATGTGTGTTTTAACTTGCTGGAAACTACGTTACAGAATGTTTAGTGCTAAATTTTAAGCACTGCATAAATGTATGTAGCGCCAGACGTTTATGTAGCCACCCGTGTAGGCTTTCATCAGGCTCATCCCTGGACGCAACATTCCACGAGGCGCTTAACAATGCCAAATAAAGGCTGAGATGGCGAAACATCGTAAAGAATGGGTCTTCACGTTAGGAGAATCACGACCCTCAGTAATGAGGAATGTGACGTGAGAAGGAAGAAGGAGGTAAGCTTTTGATTTGGAACTGGTGTCTAATAAATCACATTTATCCATCATACCAGTATTTTGACAAATTCCAATCCCGGGTGACCTTCTCCTCTACTTCTAACTTGAACCATGTTAATAAATCGGCCTAGATATTAGAATAATTTTATTTTAATTTCTTCAGCGCTTTTTGAAAAACTGAACAAAAACGAAAAATACGTACACATAAAATGACGTTTGGGCTTTCTCCAATTACGACTATGTTTAAATTCCGCATTCCATGTTATTGGGCTTTTTAGTTCTGGGGTATAACAACCAAAAAGTGAAAAATACATTTTGGAAGTCGGTTGTTTTTTTTTGTAAAAATGTGTTTCATCTATTTTTTTAAATAACTTTAAAACTATAAGTTTAAAAATTAAGAAAAAATACAGTCTAGACCCTCATAATGTGCCCTTTTATTTGATATGTCGCACGGCAAAGTTTACAAAACTTTTTTTTTTTAATTTTCCGATTTTCACCCCAAGAGTGAACCCTGTATTCCAAATTTATTTATTAAGGCTACACGTTCATGTTTCGGCCTACTAAACCAAATCACTAAATTTCAACTCTATCGGTCTAGTAGATTCGGAGCAAATTGGCAATTGGTTCTGACATACGGACAGGCAGACACGAGTGATCCTATGGGTTCCGTTTTTTTCGTTCGAACTTTCAGAACCCTAAAAACCCCAATAACACTTGCCAACCTGAATAGTAAGTAGCCCTAACACTCGCAAACCACACTCACTACTGTTTGGACTACACCCTTGAGACACGACATGTTAAATATTTTAAATCAGTCGTCTTGACGATTTCTACAGTACCACTTGGCTGTAGTACCGATAGTAAGCTGATTCAAACCAAAATTTATTTTATTTATTCAAACATAATGCACAAATACGAGGGTCATTCAATAAATACTTAGCCTACAAAAAGTAAACGAAAATTTTGGAAAAGTGGCAATTTATTTTTCAACATAGTCTCCTTTTAGTTCGATACACTTAGCCCAGCGATGCTCCAACTTTTTTCACCCGTCCGAAAAATAGTTTTTGTCAAACTCTGCAAAATAGGCCTCCGTGGCGGCGATAACCTCCTCATTCGATCCATATCTATTCCCGGCGAGTGATTTTTTCAGATTAGGAAACAGAAAGAAGTCACAAGGGGCCAAATCTGGAGAATACGGTGGATGGGGCAGCAATTCGTAGCGTAATTCGACCAATTTGGCCATGGCAACGGCAGACGTGTGAACCGGTGCGTTGTCGTGGTGAAACAGCACTTTTTTCTTCGCCAGATGGGGTCGTTTTTCTTTAATTCGGCGTCGAATCGGCCCAATAAATCGGCATAGTAAAGCCCTGTAATTGTTTTACCCTTCTCGAGGTAATCGATGTAGATCACACCTTGTGAATCCCAGAAAACGGTGGCCATAACTTTTCCGGCCGATTTTACAGTTTTCGCCTTCTTTGGAGCACGTTCCCCGGTCTGGATTCATTGTTTTGATTGCTCCTTGGTCTCTGGTGTGTACCAGTGGATCCAGGTTTCATCGACGGTCACAAAACGACGCAAAAACTCCGCTGGATTCCGCTTAAACAGCGCCAAACACGTCTCCGATGTGGTCTCACGGTTGCGCTTGTTTTCTGGTGTGAGTAAACGCGGCACCCATCGCGCCGACAGCTTTCTCATGCCGAGTTCCTCGTGAAGAATATGATGCACTGTTCCTTCTGAAATGCCTACAGTCTCAGCTAGCTCCCGAACCTTCAATCGGCGATCTGCCAATACGAGATCATGGATTTTTTTAATGTTTTCCTCCGTAGCAGCTGTTTTCGGTGCACCTGGACGTGGTTCATCAAAAACCGACGTACGGCCACGTGCAAACTCGTTGAACCAATTCTTGACGGTGGCCATCGATGGAGAAGAGTCACCGTACACAGCATCCAAGCGCTCTTTGATTTCGATGCGCGTTTTCTCTTCCAAAAATAGGAATCGAATCACCGAACGATATTGCTCTTTTTCCATTTTTGTAAAACCGATCGACACGTTCGCTTCCATAAGTTGTCAAATTAAAACAAATGAAGGGATTGGAATGAAAATTTGAAAAAAGAATTAAAAAAGAATGTGCTACACTGTGGTAAAACTCTTTTGAAACTACAGTGCCCTCTGGCGATGAGGCTAGGTACTTATTGAATGCACCTCGTATACACCGCACCCATGGGCACTCAGGCAGGATAGGAACAGAGGTTGGTTTAAGTCAGTAAGAGTTCTGACACGCCCTCCCACTCCACCCACAGCGGGAGAAGTTATTGGATGATTTGCCACAACACAAAAAAAAGTAAAATGCACAAATATACAAAGACCTTAGGCATTTTTTACCAGTCAACCAAAAGTAGTGAAGAGACAACACGGCAGGAGCGTGTTTTATGCGTGGAGAGTGGTACCCAAGTGTTCCCAAGACTACAAAAACGTTTTACCTCTATATTGCATGTCATGTCCTGATACTTTTGAGACATAGATGGAAGGTATTCTGCCTGTCCCTTTTTATGCGTCTTGCGATGAGGTGATGATCGGAGCCAGAAGTAAAAGTTCAAGTTGCAGTTAACAATATGTACATATTTATTACATAGTGGCTCATTGGTAGACACAACAATAGTGTCGTAACTAGTAAATGTCTTTAACTATCGTACACAGATTGGGCAAACGAAAATAAAAACCAGTCCGTGTCTCGCGACTGTTGACAAGCAAGAGAGCGAGAGACGCTATGGGAAGCACCCTGAATCGTTGCTTCGTGTTGTCAGTTAACGAACTTAACGATCTGGACTTAAAAATTAACATACAATAGGTACTAAATCTAAGGCCATCACCTCGAATTATCAAATTAACACTTATAGCTTGTTATTTATTGTTTTTAATCGAGGGTGCTCTTGTTGTCATGGCGACTGAGTCAAGAAGTTCTTCAAAGTTACTAGCAATATAAACTTAAATGTTATAATTCCTTAGGGGCTAAGTAACGTACCAAGTCATCCGTCTAATGGGCAGAGTTCAGCGGAGCCGTCACGTCTGCGTCACCGCGCACGGCCAGTGACTACTGATATGACACGATAACACGCGTCATTACGCGCACGCCATCAGCTTATTATCGCACATAACCGACCTACGCCCGCCTGATAGACACACGCCGCTACACGCTGAATCCGGATAATGTAGGGGTCCGTGACCTTTGTGTGAATTAACACATCGATCAATCTGCCCATCGTTTTCTTCTCTATGTTGGAGTCGAATGCTGGCAGTCACTCAATAACAAATACACGTATTTGTCATTGAGTGCCTGCCTACCTGACCTCCAGTCTCCACCATTGGTAACTGGGCTGCACGTCACCCCTTTTCAAGACTGTTTGCAGAACATTCGGGCTTCTGACTACCGTTACTACTCGATAAATGACAGTCGGGACCAACGGAGACACGGAGGGGTATCTGTACGTAATAGATGACAGCCAGGACCAACGGAGACACGAAGAGGTATCTGTACGTAATAGATGACAGCCGGGACCAACGGAGATATGGAGGGGTATCTGTACGTAATACATGACAGCCGGGACCAACGGAGATACAGAGGGGTATCTATATGTAATAGATGACAGCCGGGACCAACGAAGACACGGAGGAGTATCTGTACGTAATAGATGACAGCCGGGACCAACGGAGATACAGAGGAGTATCTGTACGTAATAGATGACAGCCGGGACCAACGGAGACACGGAGGAGTATCTGTACGTAATAGATGACAGCCGGGACCAACGGAGATACGGAGGGGTATCTGTACGTAATAGATGACAGCCGGGACCAACGGAGATACAGAGGGATATCTATATGTAATAGATGACAGCCGGGACCAACGAAGACACGGAGGAGTATCTGTACGTAATAGATGACAGCCGGGACCAACGGAGATACAGAGGGGTATCTATATGTAATAGATGAGAGCCGGGACCAACGGAGACACGGAGGAGTATCTGTACGTAATAGATGACAGCCGGGACCAACGGAGATATGGAGGGATATCTGTACGTAATAGATGACAGCCGGGACTAACGGAGACACGGAGGGTAATCTGTACGTAATAGATGACAGCCGGTACCGACGGAGATACGGAGGGGTATCTGTACGTAATAAATGATAGCTGGGACTAACGGAGACACGGAGGAGTATCTATACGTAATAGATGACAGCCGGGACCAACGTAGACACGGAGGAGTATCTGTACGTAATAGATGACAGCCGGGACCAACGGAGATACAGAGGGATATCTATATGTAATAGATGACAGCCGGGACCAACGAAGACACGGAGGAGTATCTGTACGTAATAGATGACAGCCGGGACCAACGGAGATACAGAGGGATATCTATACGTAATAGATGAGAGCCGGGACCAACGGAGACACGGAGGAGTATCTGTACGTAATAGATGACAGCCGGGACCAACGGAGATACGGAGGGGTATCTGTACGTAATAGATGACAGCCGGGACCAACGGAGATACAGAGGGATATCTATATGTAATAGATGACAGCCGGGACTAACGAAGACACGAAGAGGTATCTGTACGTAATAGATGACAGCCGGGACCAACGGAGATACGGAGGGGTATCTGTACGTAATACATGACAGCCGGGACCAACGGAGATACAGAGGGGTATCTATATGTAATAGATGACAGCCGGGACCAACGAAGACACGGAGGAGTATCTGTACGTAATAGATGACAGCCGGGACCAACGGAGATACAGAGGGATATCTATATGTAATAGATGACAGCCGGGACCAACGAAGACACGGAGGAGTATCTGTACGTAATAGATGACAGCCGGGACCAACGGAGATACAGAGGGATATCTATACGTAATAGATGAGAGCCGGGACCAACGGAGACACGGAGGAGTATCTGTACGTAATAGATGACAGCCGGGACCAACGGAGATATGGAGGGATATCTGTACGTAATAGATGACAGCCGGGACTAACGGAGACACGGAGGGTAATCTGTACGTAATAGATGACAGCCGGTACCGACGGAGATACGGAGGGGTATCTGTACGTAATAAATGATAGCTGGGACTAACGGAGACACGGAGGAGTATCTATACGTAATAGATGACAGCCAGGACCAACGTAGACACGGAGGAGTATCTGTACGTAATAGATGACAGCCGGGACCAACGGAGATACAGAGGGCTATCTATACGTAATAGATGAGAGCCGGGACCAACGGAGACACGGAGGAGTATCTGTACGTAATAGATGACAGCCGGGACCAACGGAGATATGGAGGGATATCTGTACGTAATAGATGACAGCCGGGACTAACGGAGACACGGAGGGTAATCTGTACGTAATAGATGACAGCCGGTACCGACGGAGATACAGAGGGGTATCTGTACGTAATAAATGATAGCTGGGACTAACGGAGACACGGAGGAGTATCTATACGTAATAGATGACAGCCGGGACCAACGTAGACACGGAGGAGTATCTGTACGTAATAGATGACAGCCGGGACCAACGGAGATACAGAGGGATATCTATACGTAATAGATGAGAGCCGGGACCAACGGAGACACGGAGGAGTATCTGTACGTAATAGATGACAGCCGGGACCAACGGAGATACAGAGGGATATCTATACGTAATAGATGAGAGCCGGGACCAACGGAGACACGGAGGAGTATCTGTACGTAATAGATGACAGCCAGGACCAACGTAGACACGGAGGAGTATCTGTACGTAATGGATGGTCACCCAGCCACAGATAAACCTCAGCAATCGACCCGTGCGACTGTTAAACTGCTAGAAGAATGGACACAGGTCCAAAACAGTCAGTTTGTTTTTGAACGCTGATCTTAAAAGTGCTGCCCTGAATTTATAACCTAACGGTGTTCATAATGCTCACAGGCATTTCCTCCTCGTGTATGTACATATCTATCTACTTGATATTCAAAGCAAGTCGTAGTCCAAAAACATTAGAACTTCACAAGAACAACCTTTCAAATCAAACAGAATATGAAATCTGTGAGCAAAGAGGCACTGTAAAGATTAGCCGTGTGCAAACGGCTGTAGTAGTCGCTCCGTGAACGCTGCGTGAAAGCGACGTGACCGCATCTAATATTAACTGCTCACTTTACACCCGCGCTGGTCGGCACCAGGAAGCTCTATTCTTTCACTATATACAATGCCACCGGGACACAGAGGAATACTGATATAAAATAAATAAGCTATGACTATAGGATGTAAACGGTAGTTTGGACTAGGACGTTAACACGGTATATTTCAAACACCAAAAGATTGTACTAAATCGTGCGGGAGTGCTAACTCTCGATAAATTTGAGGAAAGTATCCGGATATCCACAACACCATTTTATTATTGTAAAATTAAAATATACCTATTTATATAAATGAAATCTTTTATTTGTAATAATAAATAAAATTTGCTAAGTTAGTAACAGTCTGGTTACATTTGCTAATTTAAAAAGTGTATTAAAAATTCTCAAAAAACAATGTGTGTTGATATTGTTTTTGAGAATTTTTAAGGTATCTAATTATGGAATAGGTACCGAAATAAGGAGCAATCATCATCATCATCATCATCAGCCTTTTAATGTCCTCACTGCTGGGGCACAGGCAAAACTATCTATAGAAGTTTTGGTTAAATGTACAAGAAATCTACTTGCAACAATCACAAATCCAGGTATAGAACTTTCCCCGAGTCGTCCGCGTTGGTCGCTGAAGCAGAATAAATGACCGGGAGCTACTCCTGGAAGTCTCGATCGTGCTGGGCTGGGTGTTATCACCGGACAGGCCTGCCCACATCAACGACGCGGCAGAGTGGTTCCAGGAGGCCATGTCCGAGATCTGTGACGTGGCAATGCCCCGGGTCCAGCCTTGTGCTCGGCGCCAGACGTACTGGTGGTTGCCGGCGCTTACGGTTCTACGCCAAGCGTGTATCGCCGCGCGAGCCTGGTACACCAGGCATCACAGGCTCCGTAACCGCCCGCCGGATACGGAAGCCATCGAGGCGGAGCTGTACGAGTGGTACAGAGTGGCAAAGACCGCCCATCGAGCGGAGATCAAGCGGGCCAAGGCATTAAACAAGATCGGCGGTGTTTCTGGATATCGCCAATGCCTTCAACACCCTGCCCTTTTTTTTTTTGTGGGGTGGGCAATCATCCAATGACTTCTCCCGCTCTGGGTGGAGCGGAAGGGCGTGTCTGACTCTTACTGACTAAAACCCACCCCTGTTCCTTCCCTGCCTGAATGCCCAGGGGTGCGGTAACTCATTTATGAATTTATCCGCTACCCCTAGGCATGCAGGCACCGGCCACGATGGGCCCCGTCAACGATAGGCCCCGTCAAATACCCTGCCCTGGAGTTGTATAATGGAGGCACTCCGGTATCACCGGGTGCAGCCCTACCTCCGTTGCGTGGTCACCAGGGAGAGTGGAACCGACGAGAGATGTCGTGCGGTGTTCCACAGGGATCGGTCCTGGGACCGCCTCTGTGGAACATCGGGTACGACTAGGTGCTGCGCGCTGACCTCCCTAGCCGCGTCATCGTAGTTTGCTACGCTGACAACACGCTTGACCTGGCGCAGGGGAGATCGCACGAGGCGGTGGCCGACTTGATGACACGCCGGGTTGCTATAGTCGTGGAGACGATCCGGCAAATGGGACTCGAGGTGGCATTGCACAAGTCCGAGGCCATGTGTTTTCATTGTCCTCGTAACCCACCACCGTCGGGTTCCCAGATAACGGTAGGAGGTAAGCGGTAGAGGTTCACATGGGCGTCGAGGGGACGATGAAGTACCTGGGACTCATCCTCGACAGCCGACGAAGTTCGTGGAGCACTTTCAACGTTTGGCTCCCAGACTGGAGCGGGCCGGGGCTACCTTAAAGCGGCTCCTGCCCAATTTGGGGGGGCTCCTGCCTGCGATTGAGCACGTCCCAAAGGGTCATGGCCATCCGGCTGATCCGGAGATACCGCGGCGAGCCACCTTGCCGGACTGTCGCCGTGGGATCTGGAGGCCAAGGTCCTTGCACTCCTCAGGGAGTGGCGCGCGGAGGCGAAACGCCGTGGCGAAACTCTGCTGCCGCGACACCTCGCGGCTCGGTGGACGGAGCTCCGGCAGGATCTCATGGTGACATCTAGAGAGTGACTGTCGCAACCCAGCGCTGGGTTCGCCACCATTGCGGTGGTAGTGCCCCTCTTTGAGGAGTGCCTGGAGAGGCGCCACGCCGATCTGACCTTCCACCTGACGCAGGTTCTAACCGGACACGGTTGTTTCGGGAGGTTCCTGTGTCGGATAAGGCTGAAGGAAACGTCCGGGTGTCACCACCGCGCGGATCGCCCAGAAGACACGGTGGAGCATACGGTGGTGGTCTGCCCCGCTTGGGCGAAGCACCACCGTGTCCTCGTGGATGCGATAGACGGCAGTGACCTCTCGCACCCTGTCCTGGTGCAGGTCATGGTACGGAGCGAGAGGAAATGTGAAGCAGTCTCCTCCTTCTGCGAAGCAGTAATGCTCGCGAAGGAGGAGGCGGAACGGGAGAGGGAGGCTCAACGAAGTGGCTCTCACGCCCTCAGCCGCAGCCGGGAGGAGGAGCCGAAGGAGACGTCCTGGGCGACGTCGCGAGACGATCTCCGGCCACCGTAAGCCCGGGCCTGCGGACGGCGAGCAGTGGGTAACTTGCTATCCGATTAGCACCAGGCCCGTGAGTCGACGGCGCGTAGTGTTACACGCGCGCCTCAAAGAGATGTTTGTCAGCCACCACTGACGGGGCCCATCATGATGACCGGTCCCTGCATGCCAAGGGGTAGTGGATAAATTCGTAACAGAGTTACCGCTCCCTTTCGCACTCAGGCAAGGAAGGAACAGGGGTGAATTTTAGTCAATAAAAGACTGACACGCCCTCCCGCTCCACCCAGAGCGGGAGGAACTCTGCACCAGGGCAATCGTTATGTGCCCAGGGTCCACACATAAGGTAATTTATCCATGTTTTTCTCCTCTTAAAGATTACCTCAAAATGTTGTATCACAGAATAAACTGGCCAAGTGCGTGTCGGACTTCGCACATTAAGGGTTCCGTTACAAATGAGGGAATTTTATAAAGAAAATCTGATTTGTCAATATATTGGTATCTATTTGTTAGTAAAATATATTGAATAACAAACATTATCACCAAAGGAGATTGTTCTGCATCCATACATCTTTCACCCCAGATCCAACAGCGAAGGAAAATTACTTTGCGTGTTCTAAATTACGAGTATATTCTCATGAAGACAAAGTTTAATGACGGACACCTTGTAGAAAGCATTTATTTAAAAAGAAAACAAAGATCTTGAGGTTATTTTTAGTTAGAATTAATCCCTTCAATACTTAGAAATATGCTAGTAAATGCCTGTCACTAAATTATTGTTTATTATCACAGCTAGGTAACACGTTAATAAAAACAATCAGAGTTCGTAAAAAATAGCAAGGTCGTCGAATGTATTCCAAAAATAACAAAATTAAATCACTACACAATGCAGTCACGAAGAAATGCGAGCGAGTGACAGGTGACAGTTGAGATGATTGACATTTGACATGACAAGGATTAGGGATGCCCATACATTAAATCCGTATCGATGTATTTTTAACATAATCGATACCGTTCAGTCGTGATATTCTATTTGAAATATTACAATGCATCTCACCTAAGGCGTATGTGCCGTACCTCGTATTTGGTTCGTATTCGTTAAAATACGATTCGAAATAGCCTTCTTAATAAATGTGTGATTGTTTGTCCACTGCTTCGTTTACGTATTTATATTCGTGCATTTCTCATATCGAGTAAGTTTTTACGGATCGAAGTAGCCGTCATGCTTAATATTTTATGTTTTGTGCACTCATATTCGATTCGATTCGAGTGATTGTTTTTAGTGAATACTCGAATCTCGGATTGGTGCACGTGAATTCTGATCCGGTTTTATTTATGCTGTTCGTAAAAAACATGAATTGAATCGTTTGTAAAATATAGACAAAGATAAGTACTTAGAAATGATTCATGTGTATCTTATCGATGTGTGTGAAATGAAAGATTGGGCATCACTAATTGTCATGTCAAATCTCAAATATAATTGTAAAAGATGGCAGTATTTTTGATTTGTGATGTCGTAAATCGTTTAAGCACTTTTAATTGTTCAATAGAGAACGCAGTGTCCGTTTCATACAGATATTCGCAATAAGTATAATAAAATATACTTATAATTACTATGTATGTCAGAGGCTTGTTGGTCTTGGGGTCATTTCCGACAATGTCCTTTCTAGTTTATAGGTCTATGGGAAGTTAAAAAATTCTTCGGATCAAAATTTTGTGGCAGACGACTGATAGACGGACACATGAGTGACAGCAATAAGGCTTCCTTTGGACCAATTGGGTACGGAACCCTAAAAACAAACCTCTCACCGCGGCGGGCTAACAACTCGCTCGACAAACGAGTAGAAACTAGTAGGTAGGTACTCGTATTATGATTCAAAGAGATAGAAGATCAGTTTTGTGCAGCAGGAAGTATTTCATTTACAAAAAATTGCGGTATTCTATATATACTGTTCCATATTTGGTTATTTCATTAAAATTCGATCATTTACAATGTATCGAAGTCTTTTTGAAAATAAAAGTTTACAATTTTACGTGATTTTCCACTAATTAACGGCATTTGCAAATATACAGTGACCCTGTTTGATTTGGGGTGGTTCACCCTTGTTTGATCGAACAACGTTTGATATAATATTACTAAATCGAATTTTAGTAGCAATAAAGTCATTTCGAAGAATTATTCATTTGACCGAATAATTCATTGGTATATTTTTATTTAGCGTAATTATTTATTTGAACTAATTTCATTTGAACTAATTTCATTTGAACTAATTTCATTTCGCCGAATTTTCAAATGCACTAATTTTATTTGAACTAATGTTTCACTACACTAATAATGATTTAGTCGAAAGATCGTATCGAATATTTAGTTCATTAATAATTCGTTCCCTTTCATTGTCTATAAACTAACAACACAACAACTTAGGAACTTAGGATGCAAGAGCGAGCGAAGCGAGCTCGGGACTTAGGGCACCCCGACTCGGACAGGTTAGGTTAGAAGGGGATGGCGGGGTCAAGAGAGCGAGCGAAGCGAGCGAACAGACCCCGCCATCCCCTTCATGGTTATTTTTTTATAAACCACTCAGAAGTAGGAGCCCCGCGAAGCGGGGCTCCGTCGACACGTGGCTCCATCGACATGCAAACCTAAAACATTATAATAAAATAAAAAAAATTGAATATTCGATAAAATACATGTTATACCACCTGAACATTACATCAAATGAACATTATACCTTTTGATCATTAGTGCAAATGTTGTTATAGCAAATAAATATTCGATGAACTGAAAATTCTGTCAAACGATATTATACAAAGTGATGATTTTCTTAAACGTTGTTCGATTTAGTAATATTATATCAAACGTTGTTCTATCAAACAAGGGTGAACCCATACAGTTCACTACAAAGTACCGAAGTAAATCTTAGTGCCAACACGACCTACAGATAAAGTTCATACAATCAAGTCCTGTCAGTGTTCGCTAAGACTCCGAGCGACACAAACCTCAACACAAACACAAACCTATGAATTACCCTCGCAAGCCCAACGATATCCGTCAAAAATAAATCAGCTAAATAACTCTTGAAACATCGAATACCTACGGCCTTATTGAGTTTGTCTCTCCATTAGGCTTTCGTGCGCAAATGCGAGAAAAATATCATAAATAAATGCAATTTACGTGAGAGAAAAGAAAACAGACAAGCTTCGAACATAATAATATGTAAGTAAATATGTACGGGTTGTAAAAGTAAACTCCGTGCACCGATTTGTCGTGAAAGTTTGTAAGTTCAGCTAGTAAAGAGAAGCGCGTTCCACTAAGATACACTAAGTACACGACTAAGTTTATTTAAGTTAAGAGTAAGTAACAGTGCTAGATTGGATGACGATTATTTCTCTACACAGTTATAAGTTCACTCTGTTTTATTAACCGGCTTCGCAAAAAGGAGGAGAGTTTTATGTTCGATTGTATGTACGTTTTTTTTTTTTTTATGTATGTCTACCGATTTCTCTGTCAGTTGTGGACTGTTTTCAAAATTCTTTTTTTATCCGAAAGAGTATATACTCCAGGGGTGGTCCCATATCGGTGGTGCGTAGGCTGAATGCCAAAAGCACCGCCCCAGGACCCGATGGCTTTCATGGAAAAGCCTGGGTCCAGGCCTTGCAGGAGGCTCTCGGGCCTCGACTCAGAGGGCTTCTAAGCGCATGTTTGGAGAGGGGCCAGTTTACGCTTCGTTGAAAGACGGGGAAGCTAGTCCTGATCATGAAGACGGGGCACCCCGCGGACTCTTCATCCGCTTACCGGCCCATTGTGCTGCTCGACGAGGTGGGCAAGCTCTTCGAAAGAGTAATTGCAGACCGCCTCGTCGGGCAGATGGTGCGGGTGGGGCCGGATCTGGTGGAGAGCCAGTATGGCTTCCGCAGGGGGCACTCCACGGTGGACGCATCATGCGCGTACGAGCCATCACAACGGGGGATGCAGTGGCCCGGGGTAGGGTCGTCTTGGCGGTGTCTCTGGACATCGCCAATGCCTTTAACACCCTGCCCTGGAGTTGCATAGTGGAGGCACTCCGGTATCACCGGGTACCTACCTCCGTCGCGTGGTCGATGCGCATTTGACGGACAGGGCCGTCATCTACCCCGGTCACCAGGGAGAATGGAACCGGTGAGAGATGTCGTGCGGTGTTCGACAGGGATCGGTCCTGGGGCCGCCTCTGTGGAACATCGGGTACGACTGGGTGCTGCGCGCCGACCTCCCCATTGGCGTCAGCGTAGTCTGCTACGCTAACGACACGCTGGTCCTGGCGCAAGGGTGGTCGCACAAGGCGGCGGCCGACCGTATGACACGCGGGGTTGTGAAAGTCGTGGAGATTATCCGGCAACTGGGACTCGAGGTGGCATTGCACAAGTCCGAGGCCATGTGTTTTCATGGTCCTCGGAATGCGCCACTGGCGGCGTTCATCGAGGCAGCGATCAGCTTGCCATATGAACGCATCCCAAAGGATCATGGCGATCCGTATGATCCGAGGATACAGCACACCTCATGGCTCGACACGCGACACCTCACGGCTCGGCGGACAGAGCCCTGGCAGGATCTCATGGCGACAGGGAGAGAGCGACTGTCGCAACCCAGCGCTGGGCACGCCACCATTGCGGCGGTAGTGCCCCTCTTTGAGGAGTGGCTGGAGAGGCGCCACGGCGTCCTCACCTGCCGCCTGACGCAGGTCCTCACCGGACACGGCTGTTTCGGGAGGTTCCTGTTTCGGATCAGGCGGGAGGAGACCCCCGGCGAGGATCGCCCAGAGGACACGGTGGAGCATGCGGTGGAGGTTTGCCCGTGCAAAATATATATTACATACGTACGTACACGTACACGAAAATCACATTTCTTCAAATTATAGACATACAGCATATTAGTATTGTGTTTGACAGCGTACAAATAAGCTATTTTCTTTTTCTGCGAATATCTGCGTCGCCCGCTAATTAAGTTTTCTTTTTACTGCTTCTACCAGTGCTTTCTCTCTGTGAAATTAAATGGGAAATCGTAAGTTCGTTTAATTCTTAGCTTAGAAGCTTCCCTGCTTACAATACCGCCCTAATTGCACGAGCTAACGAAACGAAAAATGTACCGGACGTTAATAGTAGTTGCCATGGCGACGGTATTGAGAATCTTAAGAGTTTAGACTTTAATCACCGCTTACTAAATAAAAAAAAAGTAAAAAACAGATTTGTAAATGTCCGTTATTGCCGTTTTGCTTCATTCACACAGTAAAATAAGTTCGTCGATTAAGGCACAGATTTCGAAATGAAATTTTTCTCATTTCTTTCATCAACTTTCATGTTAGCAAGTCCAATGAACCGCAGCAAATAATTCCATGAAGAATAATTCCATGTCGACGCAAACGTTTTATAATTTGCGAAGTTAATTTACGCGAGAGGGAAACTTCGCACTCTGTGACGACACAACTTTGCCTAAACCAATTTACTTTTAATTTTTCATTAACTTTTACAAGAGCTCCGGCTTAGCGGGTAGTTCTCTCGGATGTCGGCCGACCAAACCTATTACCCACTTCAAGGTTTTGCTGGGTTTTTCGTTTTTTACCCGACAGCGCGACCCAAGGGAGGGTAATGTGTTTATCAGCCTATTTATGTATGTATGTGTGTTCCTTTGTGCCACCATAGAGACCAAACTCGTGGGCCTTTATTTTTCTTACGTCAATTGATTCGTCTTAACCTTGCGAGTTACTAAAGACTAGACAGTAATCAAAATAAAAAAAAAGAAAGAAAAAAATGAAAGTAGATGAACTAAATTAGGTGAGGTATAAAAATAAAGGGTTTGAATAGGCGATTCCAATACAGACGAGTTTTTTGAAAATATTTAATTTTTTTAGTTTAGTTTTGTTTACTTACTCATCGGGTTACCTCATTAGCATCTACCATAGGTTTTAATACCTATAGGAGTAGATTTAGCTTTCCTTGGATTATAAAACTAGACAAACATGACTATTACTGCTACTAAATGCTGCGACTAAAGGTCAAAGTCACAATTATTTTTAATTTTTTACGAAATTGAATTCCAAAAAAATAAAAAGGTGTTATTATTATGGAGAGGCGTCACGGCGTCCTCACCTTCCGCCTGACGCAGGTAGCTCTGTTTCGAGTCTATCCACAACCCCTGGGCAGGCATCGGCCATGACGGGCCCCGTCATGTTTTGCTGACAACTCTTTGAGACGCGCGTGGAACACTACGCGGCGTCGACTCTCCGGCCTGGTGCTGATCGGACGGCGAGTTACCCACTACTCGCCGTCCGCAGGCCCGGGTCTACGGTGGCCAGAGATTGTCTCGCGACGTCCTCCGCCCAGGGCGTCTACTGCGGTGGCTGACGCTGAGGGCGTGAGGGCGACTCTGTTGTTGAGCCTCCCTCACCCGTTCCGCCTCCTCCTTCGCGAGCATTACTGCTTCGCAGAAGGAAGAGCCTGCTTCCCATTCCCTCTCGCTCAGTACCATGGCCTGGACCAGGGCCGGGCGCGAGAGGTCGCTGGCGCCGATCGCCTCCACGAGGACACGGCGGGGCTCCGCCCAAGAGGGGCAGATCTCCACCGTATGCTCCACCGTGTCCTCTGGACGATCCTCACAGTGGGGACACCCGGGCAAGTCCGCTTGCCTGGGTTCGCGTTACATTGCGCGTAATAAAAAATAGGTTTTTTTCATAGCTAAAAATAAAAGTCGTTTCCCAGCAATAATTTTTGCACAAAGCTACTTTGTTAGATATACAGTATGCGTAGTTGACGGCTTTCTGAGGTGTCTTTTTACACCCTGTATTATTCATAAAATGATGTGTCAACATATTTTTAAACATTATGCCGTCTATCTCACGATTACCATAATTTATTTTACATCAGAGCTAATTTCGCAAGGAAGCCACTCTTTCAAAGGAAGATATTTAATTAATCGTTTGAATTCGGTGTTTATAAATAATTGTGGGCGATATTGGAAGATAAATTGTCTTTGGCAAACAGATGTCTTTACTTTAAATTAATTGATGTGAAAGCAGAATTAATTTAACTAATCAATAACGCGGCTTGCCTCGGGTAATGCAAACACATAATTTGTTAGCGATAGATTTAATATAAATACGTCAACATAACTTAGAGCTAACGGAACACACAAACACTTGGTGAAACAATAAATATTATTAAGTTAATAACTCGACTAACTCGCAGTGCGTGAACACTGAAACAACAACGATGAAAGTTTTATTGTTCTGAACACACTATAAAACCTTTATTACCACGAGCTAGTTTCTGCTTTTATATTATGTTTGTCACATTTATATATCTATACCTAAAGGTATAACAATCAGCTGTTCTGCCGTTTATCATCGAGACAGTTATGTAGATCTTGATTGATTTGCAATGTTTAACAACCTACTTCATAAAGACAACCAAAATCATAGAGTACGCGTACATCTTCATATAGTACGCGTACATCTTTGACAACAATCGTGGTGACCTTACACATGAGATGTTTGCCTACACTACGAGCAGAATCAATAAATACGGAATGAGGAACAATGACAATATTATGAGCAAAATTTTGATTGATCTAAATTTGTATTGTCAAACGAATAGCCAGATAAATAGCAACAATACACAAGAAAGTGTTTTCAGTAGTACAAATGCAAACACAACACAACAATGCACTTTTTAATTGTGGTGTCCCATTTAACTATGTTAACAATTCTTATACATACGATTACAGCAATCGCGGTTGATTTGCTGTCAATTTTTGAAGAGTTCCGTTGTCTGTCTCCGAAACCCATCATCAGATTTATTTGAAATTTAAATGGGACCATTTTTGAAACAAACCCCTTTCGAATAAAAAAAAAATTTTGCAAAACCGTCAATACATGACAAAAAAAAATACAAACATCCGGATTGATAACCTCCTTCTTTTTGAAGTCGGTTAAAAATGTAAAGGTATGTTTACAGTCCTTTACACTATGTGTGTTTTGTGTATGTTAACGAGGCCTATGACTATTTTCTAGACCCAATTCAATGTTTTTAAAATCTGTCTGTTCTTTATGAAATGAGAACAATATCGATTAGCAAATAAGCAAAATGAATATCTAACGCGACAAGGAAATGCAGTAAAAAGAAACGGCAACTTCTATGGCAATACCGAAATAACCCAACCTCAAAGAATAAAAACACATTCGTAACACACTCAGCTAGATTTAAAAAAAATGTATCAGTCACTCAAAAATTACAAAATAACTATTACATCACGACATCCCAAAATAAATCAAAAGCGGCCAGGACAGTAATTAACAATTCAAAAATCTGCTTTCTTAAAGAGCCAATAACAGAAATACGATCAATAACAAACCGGTCGGGATAACCGAGTCTTTTAACAACTTTTATGTTGACCAAGGTACCGAACCTAAAAAGTAAGACTGCCAGAAATTGCTATACACTTCAACACCTCTTTATTTACAGAACCAACTATACCGCAAGACAAAATTTACCACATAAACTCATCCAAAATGTATCAGATCTATGTGTAGCCTAAATAGCACCGACCGACAGTTGTCACCCGTTCTTTAAAAGCCTTAACATTCTTAACCTACCATCATTGTACATCTATTAAACTAACATATTTGTCAAAACACACATCTTGCAATACAAAGTAGCTTTCAAAAGTTAATAGAGAAAACTACGTGACAAAAATAAGTTAGAGCTCGAAATCACACATGGCAGAACAGCCTTAAGGCGCAATTATATGACTTCTAATGAATTTTAATAGAACTCCACGTCTAAACGACTACTATTTTTAGTCTTATTTCTTTGAAAAAATATATGTTTTCTCTAGACAATTTTCTTCGTAATTTAATTTATGTGAATATTTGAAATTATATTTTTATAACATAGTGTAATTAATTTGTAAAGTTATGTCTAACGCGGATAAAAAATTGAGAATCATGCAAAAACTATGAAGCGTATTTTTAAGATACCTTCACCATTTTATTTATTTATTATATATATACAAATAGTTACATCATACGGTAATATTTTAATATATATACCAATGACAGGTAAAACACAACATTGACAACAAAGAGGCCAGATTACCTCTTAGTTGCTAACTTAAGTCTAGGTGTACAATCAAATAAGAAAAGAAAAATAATTTACGTATATACGAGTATAATAGAAAAAGAGAGTAAATAAGATTTTTTATTTTAATTTAAAGATCATTTATTATTTATATTCTAGTATACGTGTTTTAGTATAATACCTGTTGTTTTATATATAATAAATTTATAATGCGTCTAATTTCAGACAGCGCTCCTTGATGGGCGCGTCCTATTACTGAGTGGACGTACGACGCGACACACAGACACTTACGTGAGCTCAGCACGCTGCCCGGGGGTTGAGGATAAATTCGAAACAGAGTTACCTCGCCCCTGGGCACTCAAAGGCAGGAAGGAACAGGGGTGGGTTTTAGTCAGTAAGAGTCTGACACGCCCTCCCGCTCCGCCCAGAGCGGGAGAAGTCATGGGATGATTTCCCACCCCACAAAAAAAAAAAAAAAAAAGTTTGTGAGAATGTATGTTTGTTACTCTTTCACGTAAAAACTACGGAACGGATTCGGATGAAACTTTACAATAATATAGCTTATGGATCAGAATAACATAAAGTTTTTTTTGTTTTTTCCTATGTATAGTTTGGCTACTAAAATATAGGGTGATCCAATTCTAGCTTCTTAAGCTTCATTGAAAAAAAAAGCATACAACATGTCGTATTATTCAAGTTATTTTTTATAATATAATAATAGTATCATTCATTTATTACGTAAAGATGATGTCAGACCAATCACGATCTTACATTTTGCAGCAGCTGATTCACTCAAGGTCGTTTTTGACAACTTTTCCGTCGATTTCAAATCAAAACAAATCAAAAGTCATTTATTCAAATTAGGCTGAGAGCTAGCACTTTTTGAACGTTAAAGTTCTACATAAAGACAGTCCCCCAAAAACGTCCGCCCGTCACCACTTTCTAGTGTTTTAGCTGTGAAGAAGAAGTGGCCAACAAACGCCCTAGCAACACATCTATCTGTTAAGTTTGAAGAACTTGATCTATATAATTATATGCAACAATCTTAACATATTTGTAAGTAACGTATGTAAAACAGAAAGATAAAGATATATCGGCTAAAATCATACCAATATTATAAATGTGAATGTAAGTTTGTTTGTTACGCTTTCACGCAAAAACTACTTAACCGATCATCATGAAACTTTGTACACATATTTTTGGAGGTATTAGAAGTAACATAGGATACTTTTTATGAAAAAAAAAAACTTTTTTACGAAAGATACATTAACGCGGGTGAAGCCGTGGGCACACCTAGTATAATCATACAATTAAATTATTCACCACGTGTTAGCCAGCACACTCAATTATGCCATTAAAAACGAACTCAAGCATAAACACTAAACCAAATTAAATAAGCCTCCATACATAACTGGTGTGCCTTCTTACACGTGGAACGGTAGAATCTATCAAAGGGCTGTGATTCGAAGCCACAAGTGATAAACTAGGACTATAATTTAGGGAATTATCTCGGCATTTACTAGAGTTTTAGGTGTCCAACGTTGCAAGTTTGTTGGTATAAACGTATCTCTTAAGGCGCTCACTCACCGAGAGCATTCGCGTGTAATGTAACGTTACAGAGTCGAGCATTACATCAGTGAGGGAGGAGAACTGAGCATTACAGTGCACAAACTGTAATGATACAAAACGAGTTTACATCAGTAAAGGAGGAGAACCGAGCATTACAATGCGCACCTTGTAATGATACAATCTGTAATATTTTGATACAACTTGTAACATCAATGCGGTTTTGAAATAATTCATGGCACCAATATCGTTTCTTTTCTTTTCTTTTACGTAAATAACAATGTCGAATTAATATTGCCGCACTCAGTACAATGACCGCTTCGTCTGACATTACGGAAACAACTAAATCAGAATGCTCGCAAATTCAAATCTATACTAAATGTTACATTATACGCAAATGCTGGTAGTCAGGGAGGTAGTATTGTAATGTAATACTCAAAGTTGAATCTATATGTTACATTACACGCGAACGCTCGTCGGTCAGGGAGGTAGTATTGTAATGTAATGCTCTAAGTCGAATCTATATGTTAAGGAAATATTTCAAATTCGATTTTGAGCATTACATTACAATACTGCCTCACTGACTGACGAGCATTCGCTTGTAATGTAACAATTCAAAAACATTTTGAGCATTTGCTTCTAGTTGAATTAGTTGTTTGATGTTACAAGTTGTATCAACATGTTACAGATTGTAACATTACACGTCGCGCAAATGCTCGGTTCTATTCACTCACTGATATAAAGGCGCTCCCTCACCGGGAGCATTCGCGTGTAATGCAACATTATAGATTCGACTTTGAGCATTACATTACAATACTACCTCCCTGACCGACGAGCGTTCGCGTGTAATCTAACATTGTAGATTCGACTTTGAGCATTACATTACAATACTACCTCCCTGACTGACGAGCATTCACGTATAATGTAACATTTGGTATAGATTTGAATTTGCGAGCAATGCATGAGCATGTTACAAGTTGTATCAAAATATTACACATTGTATCATTACAAGTTGCGCATTGTAATGCTCGGTTCTCCTCCTTCACTAATGTAAACTCGTTTTGTATCATTACAGTTTGCGCACTGTAATGCTCAGTTCTCCTCCCTCACTGATGTAATGCTCGACTCTGTAACGTTACATTACACGCGAATGCTCCCGGTGAGGGAGCGCCTTAATGCTCGACTCTGTAACGTTACATTACAGGCGAATGCTTCCGGTGAGGGAGCACCTGTACATTGCACGCGAATGCTCCCGGTGAGGGAGCGCCTTTTAGAACATCCCGCAACAAAAAAAGCACAGACGATAAAGAGCATGAAAATGTGCAGCAAAATGATTGCATTGACCGTAATTTTCCTTGTAAAATAGTATACGTAAATGCATAGTTTCAAGCTAACATTAGACGATGAAACACGCCTCATTATGGATCGTTGTGTAAATTACTGTGGTTCATACATAGGAACTTCGAATTGGATCACCCAATATGAGTGATTTGGTCGTAAGTACTGTTAACTTATGTTTTAAATAAATAAATAGGCTATAATTTATAACGGAGGAAGTACTACTTCCACGCGGGTGAAGTCACTGGTAGCTGCTCGGTAATCAATAAATGTTAACTCCCTGAAGTCACTGGTAGCTGCTCGGTAATCAATAAATGTTAACTCCCTGAAGTCACTGGTAGCTGCTCGGTAATCAATAAATGTTAACTCCCTGAAGTCACTGGTAGCTGCTCGGTAATCAATAAATGTTAACTCCCTGAAGTCACTGGTAGCTGCTCGGTAATCAATAAATGTTAACTCCCTGAAGGACTATTTGGATGACAGTTCCATAGTCCCTCTTTCACATTATAAGCATTAGGACATCATTTATCTGTTTTCACATTCCTGTATTTATTTAGTACTAGCAGTCCCGGCGAACTTCGCATCGCCTCAGAATCAATGAACATAATATTCGTAACATACAAAACGTATAAGAAAATGAATTTTCTTCATTACTTTTTTTTTTCGTGAATTTTTTCGATGTTTTAATAGTTATTCTGCTATTCGGAGTGAAGACAAATCCAACAAATCAAAGATCATTGAAATCGGTACAGCCGTTCTTGAGTTATAAATAGTGTAACTAACCCGACTTTGTTTTATATAATATAGATTTACCTAATTGACATTGCAATCAATTGATATTATCCTATGTACTTTTTTATTGACATTTAACATTTATGTACTTCCTTAGATTTCATTGTTGACATTGTAAAAATATTATTGATTTATTAATTGCTTTGACATTCCTGTATTGATTTAAAATTTTATAATTAACATTGTTCTATTCATTACGACGCCTATTTAGTCTAAATTAAATCATTAAATTGACAACACGTATTTTTATTCACTCATTCAGTCCACAGTCTTTACTGAACCTTATTACAAGCTGCGTAAGGAACATTTTGGTCAAAACGAGTCCGATAGATCAAGCGATAACGTGACCGCATTCCAAGTCGGTGCAAAAAATTGTTGTTGTAAACATGTAAATACGTGTTCGTTGTATTTGGAAAGTTTTGGACAAATTGGTGACTTACAAGATATTACAATGTATACAAATTATTCACAATATAATACATGATTTATGTTAAAAGTGTCAAGCCCCTTTTGGCAGGCGGTATGTTCCATTACGACGCCTTTTTAGTCTGCATTAAAACATTGAAACGATGACACGTATTTTTATTTACTCGTACAGTCCACAGTCTATATTGAACCTTATTACAAGCAATGTAAGGAACAGACATTATCTTCTTCTATTTCTAAAATTTTATTATTTTATATAATTAATAATAATTTATTTATGTAGGTCCTTTTACAACAACGTAATACAATTACGAGCTTATAAATACTTAATATTTGTAGTACCTAGTTCTGAACGGATTAGCTTAAATACTTATATATTCATCATCATCAGCCTTTTTAATGTCTCCACTGCTGGGGCACAGGACTCCTCTCTGTAAGAGGGTGTGGGCCGTAATCCACCACGCTGGCCCAATGCGGATTGGTGGATGTCACATATTTTCGATTTTTTGGTTCTAGGACATACCGGTTTCCTCACGATGTTTTCCTTCACCTTTTTGAGAGTAGTGGTTATAAAATTATTTACACAAAGTAAAGCGCCTGCCTGGGTTTGAACTCACGACCGACAACTTACAAGTCGCGGCAGTTACCACTGGGTCACCACTGCTCTATCTTATATATTAACACTAGTTTAAATTACACATGTTTTTAATTACCTAAAAGGTGCGCTGGTACTCGCATTATAAATTTTTGGCGACCTGCCTGAGCTAGGTTAATAAAAACCTGTGTTTCAGGCCATCCCCAGACTATGCGATCAGCTGATTATTTGTCCACAGTTATTTAATTATTGAAATAATAATATGTTGTTGACATTCTGAGAATTTATTGTTCGACTTTCTTTGACATTCTTATTTATAATTTTAATTGATACTGGTATTTTTTGCACGTAATATAGTAGTATCTAGTAGTCCAAATGGCAAAACATAGAGCACCAATAAACATTCTCATTCTGATTCTGATAGTCTACAAGTATTTATGTTGACGTCCTTCATTCTTTTTGTAGTAATACAGCTGTGTATTCATATTTTGTTTCTTATATTTACAGTCACGGTACTAAAAAGGACAGCTTTCTAGTACCACGTGTCTTCAAGCACGAAGTCAGCGACTCTCTCCCCGATCACGATGGATACCGCGGCGGTGTTGGCACGCGGCACGCGTGGCAGCGCGCCCAGGTCGGCCGCGCGCAGGCGCCGCACGCCGCGCACGCGGAGCCGCGCGTCCAGCACATCACCCAGGCGCGCCGTGCCCGCCGCGTGGTACACCGGGAACGTCATGTGCCGGCTGTAGCATTGCCAGTACTCCTCCCGGTTCTCAACAACACTCGGACATCCAGGGAAATCCAAATGTAAGAGACTTGCATTACGTTTCTTGAACGGCGGCGAATCCATCATCTGTTCCACGATACCTATCGACCGCACCACGTCGTGCATGTCTCTTTCATCATCTAAATAGTTTGGGAAGATGGCAGGATGAGCGAGAGGATCAGAGCTAGCGAGCCGCACGTGACCGACTGAGTACGGATACAGAAGAACCGGAGATATCACTATGATCCCGTAGTCCTTATTCGCTATGCTGATCTGGTCTACTATATCTTTATTGAAGCCTGTCACTTGCATGAACACTGGCTTCAAAGCTGCCACTAAGTTCCTATCTACATAAGCGTGAATTAGCTGAACGTTAGGCAGATCACAGTCACTTCCGTCGAAGCTATCGCTGAGGAGCTTCCTCCGCTCGAAATCGTAGCAGTGGGAGTTGAGGAACGCACTTACGTCAGTGAGGCCGTTGGAGGTGAGTGGTCCTGAGTATGAGTTCACCAACTGAAAGACCTGCCCCGCCCGAGTGGCCAGCCCCGCCAGGTCGTCCTGGATGTCACCTCTATCCACAAGAGCCAGTACGAAAGGCAGTATGTGGTCGGTCATGTTCGCTCCGACACCCGGCAGGTCAACCTTCACGAATATTCCCATGCTCTGTAAATACTCAGCTGGGCCGATGCCCGACAACATCAGTATCTGAGGCGTTCCGATCGCTCCTGCACTGAGGATCACTTCCCTACGAGCATATATTTTTAGCTTCTGCAGCCCCTGCACGACGGTGACGCCGCGCGCAATGTTTCTCTTGTCTATAATGACTCCGGTGCACCGCGTGTACTTAGCTACCTTCAGGGACCTCTTGACGTCCTCTCTCGCTAGATATCCTCGTGCGGTACTCATCCGCTCCCTGCCATAGACATATCCGATGAGTTGACTGACACCTATCTGCGACTCCGCGTTTACGTCAGGATTGTCGGGAAACCCGAGAGACTTGAATGCCTTTATAAGTCTGGAGTGCCAGGGGTTTTGTGAGGCCTCAAAGAATCCGATGCGCATTGTTCCTGTAGTATTATGGTTTGGTACTGAAGAAGGTGGTAGTTGATCTAGGTCTTGCAAACCTTCGTATTTCAGGAAGTATGGCTTGAGGTCGTCCCAGCCCCAGCCAGGAACGGGGATGTCGTCGAAGTCCTGGCGGTTGCCGCGCGTGTACAGCATGTAGTTGATGGAGGTGGAACCGCCCAGGCACTTCCCGCGGCTGAAGCGACACTGCTGACCTTCAGACGAGAGACAGGATACGTTGTTGGGGATGGTTTTGTACTGCCAGTCGATCTCTGAGCCGAGGAGAACCATAGCTGCACTTGGGATCTGTAACAACAGAAAAAAACCACCACCATACAGTAAAAAGATTTTTTTCTGTAATGTTGCACGTTTGGAACCTTGTTACCTTGGAGAGGGTGTTGGGGTTCCCGCCTGCCTCGACGAGCAGCACGCTGGCGCCGGCCAGTGCCAGTCGTGCTGCCGCCGCCGCCCCGGCCGCGCCCGCGCCGACCACGACGTAGTCGAACCGCTGGCCATCTGCATACATACGGGTAATCACGTTAGCTGAACATCTTAACATTGCATGAACAAAATAATAGAATAGGAATATACGGGTCCTTCAAGGAAACTTTTGCTCTGTAGTGGGACTATTACCGAAGGTATTCATAAAATTTCGTACAGGACTTGCATCGATTCCCTTATGCTGGGGCTTTCAAAAAACACGGCATGGCGCTTTATAAGAAATTCTATCAAGCATAAGTCAAACCAAATCAAACTCTTGTAATTATAATCAGAATGCTCTCTAGGGATCCCCAGATATTACACTGGTTTTGGACTGCTAGTTCTAGTGGTTGAACGCAGGATCTTACATTTTACATGCTATGATTAGGTACAATTGATCACATTGTAATTTTCGGATCGCGAAAGTTCGGGAACGTTCGATAACGTTCGGGACTGATCGACCCAATCGGAGTGACATGACATCGGAAATTGCCGGAACTGGCAATCAGACAACTTTTGACTATCCACTCAGGCATGGAAAACCTGACTAAAGCAAAGCCAAAAAGTTATTATGCACACATTTATTTAAGTATATTCCACCGTAGGGTCGTAACTAGTGACCCGATATTGATGAATGAATGAGGTATTCGTCCATTCATCACTATGGTCCAGGTGACGGAGACTTTATATTTAATACAAAAAAAATAGATAAGACGGATGTTACAACCAAGTGGGAGGTGTCTAATATTTTTTGCTATCGTATCAAGAGTGTGATAAAATCTAAACTAACACAATATTAAAGTAGATATACCAAATTAGCAAAAAAAAATCGATGATTAATATAATAACCTTACATACGTATCTCTACGTTGAAGTAGTGGTGGGGCTTGCACGCCCCAAAGAACCCTAGGTACATTGACGAACGAACGGTATGCGTGCTGTGATAGTTGTCGTGCGATTTGCGAATATTTTATTGAAATAAGTACAAGTACTTTCTTAATATGGCAAAGAGAAGTTATAGACTAGACTAGATACTCGTAGTTATCCGAATGCGGATTTTTTATACAATTGAAAAATCAATCTGCCTTTCTTTTCCCGACTATCTTGGGGTCGGCTTCCAGTCTAAACAATGCATGCAGCTTATTTTTTTTTTTGGTGTTTTTGTCCAATAAGGATATGCCAACCCTCCGGATGCAGCTGAATACCAATATTTTACATGGAGCGACTGCCTATCTGACCTCCACAACACAGTTACTGGTAAGACTGGTTTTCAGACTTTCGGGCTTCTGACGGCCCGTAACGACTGTCAAAGATCCACGATTGACAGCCGGGACCAACGGCTTAACGTGCTTTCCGAGGTACGGAGGGATCTCGGTATGTAATAATGGTCACCCATCCATGGACCTCGGTTTCATCGGTTTTATTGAAAACAAACATAAAATATATACTGATATTTTTTTTGATTTGACATTGAAAAAAACAACAGAATTGGAAAGAAACGGGCATTTTTCCTGCTTTTCTCAACGCTAGTTTTGCTTGTGGGGTTTACTTCGTGCTTGTAGTGCATGTACTATATGTGAGGTGTAAGTGTAGAGTAGGCCTGTGCGGCATCCTGTACGCTACGTGTATGTGGTGTATATATGTATGGTGTTTTTTTTTTACTGTTTTATAAAATTCTCCATATCTTCGAAATTGAGAGAGTGGACCCATGCATCCACGAGCCGCCTGCAGTCCTGAGAAGCACATGGATAAATGTTGAGCACTTTGTTCACTCTATTGTAAAGTACAAGACCACAGTACTGAGTTTGTTTCGGTGTTTCTTCTCAGGGTAGTCAGCTAGGAAACACCGGCCTCATCTAGCTTAAACTGACAAAAAACATTGACGTGTAAAAGTGTTCCTTGTAACCTATTTACTGAATAAACATCATTTATCATTTACTAGTAAGTGAACTGCCGATGAGAATTTTCCAGTCTAACCATAGTTGTCAAGCAGACTCTGTCTGTTCTACACTTTTGTCTACTCGTTCGTGTTTCCGCAACACCGCGCTCACTATGATAGAATGCCTCACTGTTGGTAGTTTCCATAGTTTATACAATTCGCTGTTAGGAGTTAAGCAAAGCAACCTTACTAAGCAAAGTATGATTAACTGCCAGATAACTAGTCATTTTTCGAGAGATCAGACTCATCCCTGACAATAATAATTATGTTGGGCTCCATCCTTTCGTCGGATAAATATTTAGCCGTCCGCTACGCATCTACGTTTTTCTTTTTGAATATTCATTCCGCTACCTACCACTTTTCTTTCTTTTAAC